>OX122889.2:68611389-69263857 GCA_944738655.2 Andrena hattorfiana
GACCCATGACCCCGGTCCCATGACCCCGGTCCCATGACAACGGACCCATGACACCGGACCCATGACCCCGGACCCATGACCCCGGACCCATGACCCCGGACCCATGACCCCGGACCCACGACCCCGGACCCATGACCCCGGACCCACGACCCCGGACCCACGACCCCGGACCCACGACCCCGGACCCACGACCCCGGACCCACGACCCCGGACCCACGACCCCGGACCGACGACCCCGCACCCACGACCCCGGACCCACGACCCCGGACCCAGGACCCCGGACCCACGAACCCGGACCCACGACGCCAGACCCATGACCCGAGACCCATGACCCCAGACCCATTACCCCAGACCCATGACCCCGGAGACAGGACCACGGACCCATGACCCCGGACCCAGGACGCCGGAACCATGACCCCGGACCCATGACCCCGGTCCCATGACCCCGGTCCCATGACAACGGACCCATGACACCGGACCCATGACCCCGGACCCATGACCCCGGACCCATGACCCCGGACCCATGACCCCGGACCCATGACCCCGGACCCATGACCCCGGACCCATGACCCCGGACCCATGACCCCGGACCCATGACACCGGACCCGTGACCCCGGACCCGTGACTCCGGACCCATGACCACGGACCCATGACTCCGGACCCACGACCCCGGACCCACGACCCCGGACCCACGACCCCGGACCCACGACCCCGGACCCATGACACCGGACCCATGACCCCGGACACATGACCCCGGACCCAGGACCCCGGAACCACGACCCCGGACCCAGGACCCCAGACACATGACCCCGGACCCATGACCCCGGACCCACGACCCCGGACCCACGACCCCGGACCCATGACCCGAGACCCATGACCCCAGACCCATTACCCCAGACCCACGACCCCAGATCCACGACCCCAGACCCACGACCCCAGACCCACGACCCCAGACCCACGACCCCAGACCCACGACCCCAGACCCACGACCCCAGACCCACGACCCCAGACCCACGACCCCAGACCCACGACCCCAGACCCACGACCCCAGACCCACGACCCCAGACCCACGACCCCAGACCCACGACCCCAGACCCACGACCCCAGACCCACGACCCCAGACCCACGACCCCAGACCCACGACCCCAGACCCACGACCCCAGACCCACGACCCCAGACCCACGACCCCAGACCCACGACCCCAGACCCACGACCCCAGACCCACGACCCCAGACCCACGACCCCAGACCCACGACCCCAGACCCACGACCCCAGACCCACGACCCCAGACCCACGACCCCAGACCCACGACCCCAGACCCACGACCCCAGACCCACGACCCCAGACCCACGACCCCAGACCCACGACCCCAGACCCACGACCCCAGACCCACGACCCCAGACCCACGACCCCAGACCCACGACCCCAGACCCACGACCCCAGACCCACGACCCCAGACCCACGACCCCAGACCCACGACCCCAGACCCACGACCCCAGACCCACGACCCCAGACCCACGACCCCAGACCCACGACCCCAGACCCACGACCCCAGACCCATGACCCCAGACCCATGACCCCAGACCCATGACCCCAGACCCATGACCCCAGACCCATGACCCCAGACCCATGACCCCAGACCCATGACCCCAGACCCATGACCCCAGACCCATGACCCCAGACCCATGACCCCAGACCCATGACCCCAGACCCATGACCCCAGACCCATGACCCCAGACCCATGACCCCAGACCCATGACCCCAGACCCATGACCCCAGACCCATGACCCCAGACCCATGACCCCAGACCCATGACCCCAGACCCATGACCCCAGACCCATGACCCCAGACCCATGACCCCAGACCCATGACCCCAGACCCATGACCCCAGACCCATGACCCCAGACCCATGACCCCAGACCCATGACCCCAGACCCATGACCCCAGACCCATGACCCCAGACCCATGACCCCAGACCCATGACCCCAGACCCATGACCCCAGACCCATGACCCCAGACCCATGACCCCAGACCCATGACCCCAGACCCATGACCCCAGACCCATGACCCCAGACCCATGACCCCAGACCCATGACCCCAGACCCATGACCCCAGACCCATGACCCCAGACCCATGACCCCAGACCCATGACCCCAGACCCATGACCCCAGACCCATGACCCCAGACCCATGACCCCAGACCCATGACCCCAGACCCATGACCCCAGACCCATGACCCCAGACCCATGACCCCAGACCCATGACCCCAGACCCATGACCCCAGACCCATGACCCCAGACCCATGACCCCAGACCCATGACCCCAGACCCATGACCCCAGACCCATGACCCCAGACCCATGACCCCAGACCCATGACCCCAGACCCATGACCCCAGACCCATGACCCCAGACCCATGACCCCAGACCCATGACCCCAGACCCATGACCCCAGACCCATGACCCCAGACCCATGACCCCAGACCCATGACCCCAGACCCATGACCCCAGACCCATGACCCCAGACCCATGACCCCAGACCCATGACCCCAGACCCATGACCCCAGACCCATGACCCCAGACCCATGACCCCAGACCCATGACCCCAGACCCATGACCCCAGACCCATGACCCCAGACCCATGACCCCAGACCCATGACCCCAGACCCATGACCCCAGACCCATGACCCCAGACCCATGACCCCAGACCCATGACCCCAGACCCATGACCCCAGACCCATGACCCCAGACCCATGACCCCAGACCCATGACCCCAGACCCATGACCCCAGACCCATGACCCCAGACCCATGACCCCAGACCCATGACCCCAGACCCATGACCCCAGACCCATGACCCCAGACCCATGACCCCAGACCCATGACCCCAGACCCATGACCCCAGACCCATGACCCCAGACCCATGACCCCAGACCCATGACCCCAGACCCATGACCCCAGACCCATGACCCCAGACCCATGACCCCAGACCCATGACCCCAGACCCATGACCCCAGACCCATGACCCCAGACCCATGACCCCAGACCCATGACCCCAGACCCATGACCCCAGACCCATGACCCCAGACCCATGACCCCAGACCCATGACCCCAGACCCATGACCCCAGACCCATGACCCCAGACCCATGACCCCAGACCCATGACCCCAGACCCATGACCCCAGACCCATGACCCCAGACCCATGACCCCAGACCCATGACCCCAGACCCATGACCCCAGACCCATGACCCCAGACCCATGACCCCAGACCCATGACCCCAGACCCATGACCCCAGACCCATGACCCCAGACCCATGACCCCAGACCCATGACCCCAGACCCATGACCCCAGACCCATGACCCCAGACCCATGACCCCAGACCCATGACCCCAGACCCATGACCCCAGACCCATGACCCCAGACCCATGACCCCAGACCCATGACCCCAGACCCATGACCCCAGACCCATGACCCCAGACCCATGACCCCAGACCCATGACCCCAGACCCATGACCCCAGACCCATGACCCCAGACCCATGACCCCAGACCCATGACCCCAGACCCATGACCCCAGACCCATGACCCCAGACCCATGACCCCAGACCCATGACCCCAGACCCATGACCCCAGACCCATGACCCCAGACCCATGACCCCAGACCCATGACCCCAGACCCATGACCCCAGACCCATGACCCCAGACCCATGACCCCAGACCCATGACCCCAGACCCATGACCCCAGACCCATGACCCCAGACCCATGACCCCAGACCCATGACCCCAGACCCATGACCCCAGACCCATGACCCCAGACCCATGACCCCAGACCCATGACCCCAGACCCATGACCCCAGACCCATGACCCCAGACCCATGACCCCAGACCCATGACCCCAGACCCATGACCCCAGACCCATGACCCCAGACCCATGACCCCAGACCCATGACCCCAGACCCATGACCCCAGACCCATGACCCCAGACCCATGACCCCAGACCCATGACCCCAGACCCATGACCCCAGACCCATGACCCCAGACCCATGACCCCAGACCCATGACCCCAGACCCATGACCCCAGACCCATGACCCCAGACCCATGACCCCAGACCCATGACCCCAGACCCATGACCCCAGACCCATGACCCCAGACCCATGACCCCAGACCCATGACCCCAGACCCATGACCCCAGACCCATGACCCCAGACCCATGACCCCGGACCCATGACCCCGGACCCATGACCCCGGACCCATGACCCCGGACCCATGACCCCGGACCCATGACCCCGGACCCATGACCCCGGACCCATGACCCCGGACCCATGACCCCGGACCCATGACCCCGGACCCATGACCCCGGACCCATGACCCCGGACCCATGACCCCGGACCCATGACCCCGGACCCATGACCCCGGACCCATGACCCCGGACCCATGACCCCGGACCCATGACCCCGGACCCATGACCCCGGACCCATGACCCCGGACCCATGACCCCGGACCCATGACCCCGGACCCATGACCCCGGACCCATGACCCCGGACCCATGACCCCGGACCCATGACCCCGGACCCATGACCCCGGTCCCATGACCCCGGACCCATGACCCCGGACCCATGACCCCGGACCCATGACCCCGGACCCATGACCCCGGACCCATGACCCCGGACCCATGACCCCGGACCCATGACCCCGGACCCATGACCCCGGACCCATGACCCCGGACCCATGACCCCGGACCCATGACCCCGGACCCATGACCCCGGACCCATGACCCCGGACCCATGACCCCGGACCCATGACCCCGGACCCACGACCCCGGACCCACGACCCCGGACCCACGACCCCGGACCCACGACCCCGGACCCACGACCCCGGACCCACGACCCCGGACCCACGACCCCGGACCCACGACCCCGGACCCACGACCCCGGACCCACGACCCCGGACCCACGACCCCGGACCCACGACCCCGGACCCACGACCCCGGACCCACGACCCCGGACCCACGACCCCGGACCCACGACCCCGGACCCATGACCCCGGACCCATGACCCCGGACCCATGACCCCGGACCCATGACCCCGGACCCATGACCCCGGACCCATGACCCCGGACCCATGACCCCGGACCCATGACCCCGGACCCATGACCCCGGACCCATGACCCCGGACCCATGACCCCGGACCCATGACCCCGGACCCATGACCCCGGACCCATGACCCCGGACCCATGACCCCGGACCCATGACCCCGGACCCATGACCCCGGACCCATGACCCCGGACCCATGACCCCGGACCCATGACCCCGGACCCATGACCCCGGACCCATGACCCCGGACCCATGACCCCGGACCCATGACCCCGGACCCATGACCCCGGACCCATGACCCCGGACCCATGACCCCGGACCCATGACCCCGGACCCATGACCCCGGACCCATGACCCCGGACCCATGACCCCGGACCCATGACCCCGGACCCATGACCCCGGACCCATGACCCCGGACCCATGACCCCGGACCCATGACCCCGGACCCATGACCCCGGACCCATGACCCCGGACCCATGACCCCGGACCCATGACCCCGGACCCATGACCCCGGACCCATGACCCCGGACCCATGACCCCGGACCCATGACCCCGGACCCATGACCCCGGACCCATGACCCCGGACCCATGACCCCGGACCCATGACCCCGGACCCATGACCCCGGACCCATGACCCCGGACCCATGACCCCGGACCCATGACCCCGGACCCATGACCCCGGACCCATGACCCCGGACCCATGACCCCGGACCCATGACCCCGGACCCATGACCCCGGACCCATGACCCCGGACCCATGACCCCGGACCCATGACCCCGGACCCATGACCCCGGACCCATGACCCCGGACCCATGACCCCGGACCCATGACCCCGGACCCATGACCCCGGACCCATGACCCCGGACCCATGACCCCGGACCCATGACCCCGGACCCATGACCCCGGACCCATGACCCCGGACCCATGACCCCGGACCCATGACCCCGGACCCATGACCCCGGACCCATGACCCCGGACCCATTACCACGGACCCATGACACCGGACCCAGGACCCCGGACCCACGACCCCGGACCCACGACCCCGGACCCACGACCCCGGACCCACGACCCCGGACCCACGACCCCGGACCCACGACCCCGGACCCACGACCCCGGACCCACGACCCCGGACCCATGACCCCGGACCCATGACCCCGGACCCATGACCCCGGACCCATGACCCCGGACCCATGACCCCGGACCCATGACCCCGGACCCATGACCCCGGACCCATGACCCCGGACCCATGACCCCGGACCCATGACCCCGGACCGACGACCCCGCACCCACGACCCCGGACCCACGACCCCGGACCCAGGACCCCGGACCCACGAACCCGGACCCACGACCCCAGACCCATGACCCGAGACCCATGACCCCAAACCCATTACCCCAGACCCATGACCCCGGAGACAGGACCACGGACCCATGACCCCGGACCCAGGACCCCGGACCCAGGACCCCGGACCCATGACCCCGGACCCATTACCACGGACCCATGACCCCGGACCCACGACCCCGGACCCATGACACCGGACCCATGACCCCGGACCCATGACGCCGGACCCATGACCCCGGACCCATGACCCCGGACCCAGGACCCCGGAACCACAACCCCGGACCCAGGACCCCGGACACATGACCCCGGACCCATGACCCCGGACCCACGACCCCGGACCCACGACCCCAGACCCACGACCCCAGACCCACGACCCCAGACCCATGATCCCAGACCCATGACCCCAGACCCATGACCCCAGACCCATGACCCCAGACCCACGACCCCAGACCCACGACCCCAGACCCATGACCCCAGACCCATGACCCCAGACCCATGACCCCAGACCCATGACCCCAGACCCATGACCCCAGACCCATGACCCCAGACCCATGACCCCAGACCCATGACCCCAGACCCATGACCCCAGACCCATGACCCCAGACCCATGACCCCAGACCCATGACCCCAGACCCACGACCCCAGACCCACGACCCCAGACCCACGACCCCAGACCCACGACCCCGGACCCACGACCCCGGACCCATGACACCGGACCCATGACCCCGGACCCATGACGCCGGACCCATGACCCCGGACACATGACCCCGGACCCAGGACCCCGGAACCACAACCCCGGACCCAGGACCCCGGACACATGACCCCGGACCCATGACCCCGGACCCACGACCCCGGACCCACGACCCCAGACCCATGACCCGAGACCCATGACCCCAGACCCATTACCCCAGACCCATGACCCCGGAGACAGGACCACGGACCCATGACCCCGGACCCAGGACCCCGGACCCAGGACCCCGGACCCAGGACCCCGGACCCATGACCCCGGACCCATGACCCCGGTCCCATGACCCCGGTCCCATGACAACGGACACATGACACCGGACCCATGACCCCAGACCCATGACCCCGGACCCATGACCCCGGACCCATTACCACGGACCCATGACCCCGGACCCAGGACCCCGGACCCACGACCACGGACCCACGACCCCGGACCCACGACCCCGGACCCACGACCCCGGACCCACGACCCCGGACCCACGACCCCGGACCCACGACCCCGGACCCACGACCCCGGACCCATGACCCCGGACCCATGACCCCGGACCCATGACCCCGGATCCATGACCCCAGACCCATGACCCCAGACCCATGACCCCAGACCCATGACCCCAGACCCATGACCCCAGACCCATGACCCCAGACCCATGACCCCAGACCCATGACCCCAGACCCATGACCCCAGACCCATGACCCCAGACCCATGACCCCAGACCCATGACCCCAGACCCATGACCCCAGACCCATGACCCCAGACCCATGACCCCAGACCCATGACCCCAGACCCATGACCACAGACCCATGACCCCAGACCCATGACCCCAGACCCATGACCCCAGACCCATGACCCCAGACCCATGACCCCAGACCCATGACCCCAGACCCATGACCCCAGACCCACGACCCCAGACCCATGACCCCAGACCCATGACCCCAGACCCACGACCCCAGACCCACGACCCCGGACCCACGACCCCGGACCCATGACACCGGACCCATGACCCCGGACCCATGACGCCGGACCCATGACCCCGGACCCATGACCCCGGACCCATGACCCCGGACCCATGACCCCGGACCCATGACCCCGGACCCATGACCCCGGACCCATGACCCCGGACCCATGACCCAGGACCCATGACCCCGGACCCATGACCCCGGACCCATGACCCCGGACCCATGACCCCGGACCCATGACCCCGAACCCATGACCCCGGACCCATGACCCCGGACCCATGACCCCGGACCCATGACCCCGGACCCATGACCCCGGACCCATGACCCCGGACCCACGACCCCGGACCCACGACCCCAGACCCAGGACCCCAGACCCATGACCCCAGACCCATGACCCCAGACCCATGACCCCAGACCCATGACCCCAGACCCATGACCCCAGACCCATGACCCCAGACCAATGACCCCAGACCCATGACCCCAGACCCATGACCCCAGACCCATGAACCCAGACCCATGAACCCAGACCCATGACCCCAGACCCATGACCCCAGACCCATGACCCCAGACCCATGACCCCAGACCCACGACCCCAGACCCACGACCCCAGACCCACGACCCCAGACCCACGACCCCGGACCCACGACCCCGGACCCACGAACCCGGACCCACGACCCCAGACCCATGACCCGAGACCCATGACCCCTGACCCATTACCCCAGACCCATGACCCCGGAGACAGGACCACGGACCCATGACCCCGGACCCATGACCCCAGACCCATGACCCCAGACCCATGAACCCAGACCCACGACCCCGGACCCACGACCCCAGACCCATGACCCGAGACCCACGACCCCAGACCCACGACCACAGACCCAAGACCCCAGACCCATGACCCCAGACCCATGACCCCAGACCCATGACCCCAGACACATGACCCCGGACCCATGACCCCGGACCCATGACCCCGGACCCATGACCCCGGACCCATGACCCCGGACCCATGACCCCGGACCCATGACCCCGGACCCATGACCCCGGACCCATGACCCCGGACCCATGACCCCGGACCCATGACCCCGGACCCATGACCCCGGACCCATGACCCCGGACCCATGACCCCGGACCCATGACCCCGGACCCATGACCCCGGACCCATGACCCCGGACCCATGACCCCGGACCCATGACCCCGGACCCATGACCCCGGACCCATGACCCCGGACCCATGACCCCGGACCCATGACCCCGGACCCATGACCCAGGACCCATGACCCCGGACCCATGACCCCGGACCCATGACCCCGGACCCATGACCCCGGACCCATGACCCCGGACCCATGACCCCGGACCCATGACCCCGGACCCATGACCCCGGACCCATGACCCCGGACCCATGACCCCGGACCCATGACCCCGGACCCACGACCCCGGACCCACGACCCCAGACCCAGGACCCCAGACCCATGACCCCAGACCCATGACCCCGAACCCATGACCCCGGACCCATGACCCCGGACCCATGACCCCGGACCCATGACCCCGGACCCATGACCCCGGACCCATGACCCCGGACCCACGACCCCGGACCCACGACCCCAGACCCAGGACCCCAGACCCATGACCCCAGACCCATGACCCCAGACCCATGACCCCAGACCCATGACCCCAGACCCATGACCCGAGACCCATGACCCCTGACCCATTACCCCAGACCCATGACCGCGGAGACAGGACCACGGACCCATGACCCCGGACCCATGACCCCAGACCCATGACCCCAGACCCATGACCCCAGACCCACGACCCCGGACCCACGACCCCAGACCCATGACCCGAGACCCACGACCCCAGACCCACGACCACAGACCCAAGACCCCAGACCCATGACCCCAGACCCATGACCCCAGACCCATGACCCCAGACACATGACCCCAGACCCATGACCCCGGACCCATGACCCCGGACCCATGACCCCGGACCCATGACCCCGGACCCATGACCCCGGACCCATGACCCCGGACCCATGACCCCGGACCCATGACCCCGGACCCATGACCCCGGACCCATGACCCCGGACCCATGACCCCGGACCCATGACCCCGGACCCATGACCCCAGACCCATGACCCCAGACCCACGACCCCGGACCCACGACCCCGGACCCACGACCCCGGACCCACGACACCGGACCCATGACCCCGGACCCATGACGCCGGACCCATGACCCCGGACCCATGACCCCGGACCCATGACGCCGGACCCATGACCCCGGACCCATGACCCCGGACCCATGACCCCGGACCCATGACCCCGGACCCATGACCCCGGACCCATGACCCCGGACCCATGACCCAGGACCCATGACCCCGGACCCATGACCCCGGACCCATGACCCCGGACCCATGACCCCGGACCCATGACCCCGGACCCATGACCCCGGACCCATGACACCGGACCCATGACCCCGGACCCATGACCCCGGACCCATGACCCCGGACCCATGACCCCGGACCCATGACCCCGGACCCATGACCCAGGACCCATGACCCCGGACCCATGACCCCGGACCCATGACCCCGGACCCATGACCCCGGACCCATGACCCCGGACCCATGACCCCGGACCCATGACCCCGGACCCATGACCCCGGACCCATGACCCCGGACCCATGACCCCGGACCCACGACCCCGGACCCACGACCCCAGACCCAGGACCCCAGACCCATGACCCCAGACCCATGACCCCAGACCCATGACCCCAGACCCATGACCCCAGACCCATGACCACAGACCCATGACCCCAGACCCATGACCCCAGTCCCATGACCCCAGACCCATGAACCCAGACCCATGAACCCAGACCCATGACCCCAGACCCATGACCCCAGACCCATGACCCCAGACCCATGACCCCAGACCCATGACCCCAGACCCACGACCCCAGACCCACGACCCCGGACCCACGAACCCGGACCCACGACCCCAGACCCATGACCCGAGACCCATGACCCCAGACCCATTACCCCAGACCCATGACCCCGGAGACAGGACCACGGACCCATGACCCCGGACCCATGACCCCAGACCCATGACCCCAGACCCATGACCCCAGACCCACGACCCCGGACCCACGACCCCAGACCCATGACCCGAGACCCACGACCCCAGACCCACGACCCCAGACCCAAGACCCCAGACCCATGACCCCAGACCCATGACCCCAGACCCATGACCCCAGACACATGACCCCAGACCCATGACCCCGGACCCATGACCCCGGACCCATGACCCCGGACCCATGACCCCGGACCCATGACCCCGGACCCATGACCCCGGACCCATGACCCCGGACCCATGACCCCGGACCCATGACCCCGGACCCATGACCCCGGACCCATGACCCCGGACCCATGACCCCGGACCCATGACCACGGACCCATGACCCCGGACCCATGACCCCGGACCCATGACCCCGGACCCATGACCCCGGACCCATGACCCCGGACCCATGACCCCGGACCCATGACCCCGGACCCATGACCCCGGACCCATGACGCCGGACCCATGACCCCGGACCCATGACCCCGGACCCATGACCCCGGACCCATGACCCCGGACCCATGACCCCGGACCCATGACCCAGGACCCATGACCCCAGACCCACGAACCCAGACCCACGACCCCAGACCCACGACCCCAGACCCACGACCCCAGACCCACGACCCCAGACCCACGACCCCAGACCCACGACCCCAGACCCACGACCCCAGACCCACGACCCCAGACCCACGACCCCAGACCCACGACCCCAGACCCACGACCCCAGACCCACGACCCCAGACCCATGACCCCAGACCCATGACCCCAGACCCATGACCCCAGACCCATGACCCCAGACCCATGACCCCAGACCCATGACCCCAGACCCATGACCCCAGACCCATGACCCCAGACCCATGACCCCAGACCCATGACCCCAGACCCATGACCCCAGACCCATGACCCCAGACCCATGACCCCAGACCCATGACCCCAGACCCATGACCCCAGACCCATGACCCCAGACCCATGACCCCAGACCCATGACCCCAGACCCATGACCCCAGACCCATGAGCCCAGACCCATGACCCCAGACCCATGACCCCAGACCCATGAACCCAGACCCATGAACCCAGACCCATGACCCCAGACCCATGACCCCAGACCAATGACCCCAGACCCATGACCCCAGACCCACGACCCCAGACCCACGACCCCGGACCCACGAACCCGGACCCACGACCCCAGACCCATGACCCGAGACCCATGACCCCAGACCCATTACCCCAGACCCATGACCCCGGAGACAGGACCACGGACCCATGACCCCGGACCCATGACCCCAGACCCATGACCCCAGACCCATGACCCCAGACCCACGACCCCGGACCCACGACCCCAGACCCATGACCCGAGACCCACGACCCCAGACCCACGACCCCAGACCCAAGACCCCAGACCCATGACCCCAGACCCATGACCCCAGACCCATGACCCCAGACACATGACCCCGGACCCATGACCCCGGACCCATGACCCCGGACCCATGACCCCGGACCCATGACCCCGGACCCATGACCCCGGACCCATGACCCCGGACCCATGACCCCGGACCCATGACCCCGGACCCATGACCCCGGACCCATGACCCCGGACCCATGACCCCGGACCCATGACCCCGGACCCATGACCCCGGACCCATGACCCCGGACCCATGACCCCGGACCCATGACCCCGGACCCATGACCCAGGACCCATGACCCCAGACCCACGAACCCAGACCCACGACCCCAGACCCACGACCCCAGACCCACGACCCCAGACCCACGACCCCAGACCCACGACCCCAGACCCACGACCCCAGACCCACGACCCCAGACCCACGACCCCAGACCCACGACCCCAGACCCACGACCCCAGACCCACGACCCCAGACCCACGACCCCAGACCCATGACCCCAGACCCATGACCCCAGACCCATGACCCCAGACCCCAGACCCATGACCCCAGACCCATGACCCCAGACCCACGACCCCAGACCCACGACCCCGGACCCACGACCCCGGACCCACGACACCGGACCCATGACCCCGGACCCATGACGCCGGACCCATGACCCCGGACCCATGACCCCGGACCCATGACCCCGGACCCATGACCCCGGACCCATGACCCCGGACCCATGACCCCGGACCCATGACCCCGGACCCATGACCCCGGACCCATGACCCCGGACCCATGACCCCGGACCCATGACCCCGGACCCATGACCCAGAACCCATGACCCCGGACCCATGACCCCGGACCCATGACCCCGGACCCATGACCCCGGACCCATGACCCCGGACCCATGACCCCGGACCCATGACCCCGGACCCATGACCCCGGACCCATGACCCCGGACCCATGACCCAGGACCCATGACCCCGGACCCATGACCCCGGACCCATGACCCCGGACCCATGACCCCGGACCCATGACCCCGGACCCATGACCCCGGACCCATGACCCCGGACCCATGACCCCGGACCCATGACCCCGGACCCATGACCCCGGACCCATGACCCCGGACCCATGACCCCGGACCCACGACCCCGGACCCACGACCCCAGACCCAGGACCCCAGACCCATGACCCCAGACCCATGACCCCAGACCCATGACCCCAGACCCATGACCCCAGACCCATGACCCCAGACCCATGACCCCAGACCCATGACCCCAGACCCATGACCCCAGACCCATGACCCCAGACCCATGAACCCAGACCCATGAACCCAGACCCATGACCCCAGACCCATGACCCCAGACCCATGACCCCAGACCCTCGACCCCAGACCCACGACCCCAGACCCACGACCCCAGACCCACGACCCCAGACCCACGACCCCAGACCCACGACCCCAGACCCACGACCCCGGACCCACGAACCCGGACCCACGACCTCAGACCCATGACCCGAGACCCATGACCCCAGACCCATTACCCCAGACCCATGACCCCGGAGACAGGACCACGGACCCATGACCCCGGACCCATGACCCCAGACCCATGACCCCAGACCCATGACCCCAGACCCACGACCCCGGACCCACGACCCCAGACCCATGACCCGAGACCCACGACCCCAGACCCACGACCACAGACCCAAGACCCCAGACCCATGACCCCAGACCCATGACCCCAGACCCATGACCCCAGACCCATGACCCCAGACCCATGACCCCAGACCCATGACCCCAGACCCATGACCCCAGACCCATGACCCCAGACCCATGACCCCAGACCCATGACCCCAGACCCATGACCCCAGACCCATGACCCCAGACCCATGACCCCAGACCCATGACCCCAGACCCATGACCCCAGACCCATGACCCCAGACCCATGACCCCAGACCCATGACCCCAGACCCATGACCCCAGACCCATGACCCCAGACCCATGACCCCAGACCCATGACCCCAGACCCATGACCCCAGACCCATGACCCCAGACCCATGACCCGAGACCCACGACCCCAGACCCACGACCCCAGACCCAAGACCCCAGACCCATGACCCCAGACCCATGACCCCGGAGACAGGACCACGGACCCATGACCCCGGACCCATGACCCCAGACCCATGACCCCAGACCCATGACCCCAGACCCACGACCCCGGACCCACGACCCCAGACCCATGACCCGAGACCCACGACCCCAGACCCACGACCCCAGACCCAAGACCCCAGACCCATGACCCCAGACCCATGACCCCAGACCCATGACCCCAGACACATGACCCCAGACCCATGACCCCAGACCCATGAACCCGGACCCATGACCCCGGACCCATGACCCCGGACCCATGACCCCGGACCCATGACCCCGGACCCACGACCCCGGACCCACGACCCCAGACCCACGACCCCAGACCCACGACCCCAGACCCAAGACCCCAGACCCATGACCCCAGACCCATGACCCCGGACCCATGACCCCGGACCCATGACCCCGGACCCATGACCCCGGACCCATGACCCCGGACCCATGACCCCGGACCCATGACCCCGGACCCATGACCCCGGACCCATGACCCCGGACCCATGACCCCGGACCCATGACCCCGGACCCATGACCCCGGACCCATGACCCCGGACCCATGACCCCGGACCCATGACCCCGGATCCATGACCCCGGACCCATGACCCCGGACCCATGACCCCGGACCCATTACCACGGACCCATGACACCGGACCCAGGACCCCGGACCCACGACCCCGGACCCACGACCCCGGACCCACGACCCCGGACCCACGACCCCGGACCCACGACCCCGGACCCACGACCCCGGACCCACGACCCCGGACCCACGACCCCGGACCCACGACCCCGGACCCACGACCCCGGACCCACGACCCCGGACCCACGACCCCGGACCCACGACCCCGGACCGACGACCCCGCACCCACGACCCCGGACCCACGACCCCGGACCCAGGACCCCGGACCCACGAACGCGGACCCACGACCCCAGACCCATGACCCGAGACCCATGACCCCAGACCCATTACCCCAGACCCATGACCCCGGAGACAGGACCACGGACCCATGACCCCGGACCCAGGACCCCGGACCCAGGACCCCGGACCCATGACCCCGGACCCATTACCACGGACCCATGACCCCGGACCCACGACCCCGGACCCATGACACCGGACCCATGACCCCGGACCCATGACGCCGGACCCATGACCCCGGACCCAGGACCCCGGAACCACAACCCCGGACCCAGGACCCCGGACACATGACCCCGGACCCATGACCCCGGACCCACGACCCCGGACCCACGACCCCAGACCCATGACCCGAGACCCATGACCCCAGACCCATTACCCCAGACCCATGACCCCGGAGACAGGACCACGGGCCCATGACCCCAGACCCATGACCCCAGACCCATGACCCCAGACCCATGACCCCGGACCCATGACCCCGGACCCATGACCCCGGACCCATGACCCCGGACCCATGACCCCGGACCCATGACCCCGGACCCATGACCCCGGACCCATGACCCCGGACCCATGACCCCGGACCCATGAACCCGGACCCATGACCCCGGACCCATGACCCCGGACCCATGACCCCGGACCCATGACCCCGGACCCATGACCCCGGACCCACGACCCCGGACCCACGACCCCAGACCCACGACCCCAGACCCACGACCCCAGACCCAAGACCCCAGACCCATGACCCCAGACCCATGACCCCAGACCCATGACCCCAGACCCATGACCCCAGAACCATGACCCCAGTCCCATGACCCCGGACCCATGACCCCGGACCCATGACCCCGGACCCATGACCCCGGACCCATGACCCCGGACCCATTACCACGGACCCATGACCCCGGACCCATGACCCCGGACCCATGACCCCGGACCCATGACCCCGGACCCATGACCCCGGACCCATGACCCCGGACCCATGACCCCGGACCCATGACCCCGGACCCATGACCCCGGACCCATGAACCCGGACCCATGACCCCGGACCCATGACCCCGGACCCATGACCCCGGACCCATGACCCCGGACCCATGACCCCGGACCCATGACCCCGGACCCATGACCCCGGACCCATGACCCCGGACCCATGACCCCGGACCCATGACCCCGGACCCATGACCCCGGATCCATGACCCCGGACCCATGACCCCGGACCCATGACCCCGGACCCATTACCACGGACCCATGACACCGGACCCAGGACCCCGGACCCACGACCCCGGACCCACGACCCCGGACCCACGACCCCGGACCCACGACCCCGGACCCACGACCCCGGACCCACGACCCCGGACCCACGACCCCGGACCCACGACCCCGGACCCACGACCCCGGACCCACGACCCCGGACCCACGACCCCGGACCCACGACCCCGGACCGACGACCCCGCACCCACGACCCCGGACCCACGACCCCGGACCCAGGACCCCGGACCCACGAACGCGGACCCACGACCCCAGACCCATGACCCGAGACCCATGACCCCAGACCCATTACCCCAGACCCATGACCCCGGAGACAGGACCACGGACCCATGACCCCGGACCCAGGACCCCGGACCCAGGACCCCGGACCCATGACCCCGGACCCATTACCACGGACCCATGACCCCGGACCCACGACCCCGGACCCATGACACCGGACCCATGACCCCGGACCCATGACGCCGGACCCATGACCCCGGACCCATGACCCCGGACCCATGACGCCGGACCCATGACCCCGGACCCATGACCCCGGACCCATGACCCCGGACCCATGACCCCGGACCCATGACCCCGGACCCATGACCCCGGACCCATGACCCCGGACCCATGAACCCGGACCCATGACCCCGGACCCATGACCCCGGACCCATGACCCCGGACCCATGACCCCGGACCCATGACCCCGGACCCATGACCCCGGACTCACGACCCCGGACCCACGACCCCAGACCCACGACCCCAGACCCACGACCCCAGACCCAAGACCCCAGACCCATGACCCCAGACCCATGACCCCGGACCCATGACCCCGGACCCATGACCCCGGACCCATGACCCCGGACCCATGACCCCGGACCCATGACCCCGGACCCATGACCCCGGATCCATGACCCCGGACCCATGACCCCGGACCCATGACCCCGGACCCATGACCCCGGACCCACGACCCCGGACCCAGGACCCCGGACCCACGAACGCGGACCCACGACCCCAGACCCATGACCCGAGACCCATGACCCCAGACCCATTACCCCAGACCCATGACCCCGGAGACAGGACCACGGACCCATGACCCCGGACCCAGGACCCCGGACCCAGGACCCCGGACCCATGACCCCGGACCCATTACCACGGACCCATGACCCCGGACCCACGACCCCGGACCCATGACACCGGACCCATGACCCCGGACCCATGACGCCGGACCCATGACCCCGGACCCATGACCCCGGACCCAGGACCCCGGAACCACAACCCCGGACCCAGGACCCCGGACACATGACCCCGGACCCATGACCCCGGACCCACGACCCCGGACCCACGACCCCAGACCCATGACCCGAGACCCATGACCCCAGACCCATTACCCCAGACCCATGACCCCGGAGACAGGACCACGGGCCCATGACCCCAGACCCATGACCCCAGACCCATGACCCCAGACCCATGACCCCGGACCCATGACCCCGGACCCATGACCCCGGACCCATGACCCCGGACCCATGACCCCGGACCCATGACCCCGGACCCATGACCCCGGACCCATGACCCCGGACCCATGACCCCGGACCCATGAACCCGGACCCATGACCCCGGACCCATGACCCCGGACCCATGACCCCGGACCCATGACCCCGGACCCATGACCCCGGACCCACGACCCCGGACCCACGACCCCAGACCCACGACCCCAGACCCACGACCCCAGACCCAAGACCCCAGACCCATGACCCCAGACCCATGACCCCAGACCCATGACCCCAGACCCATGACCCCAGAACCATGACTCCAGTCCCATGACCCCGGACCCATGACCCCGGACCCATGACCCCGGACCCATGACCCCGGACCCATGACCCCGGACCCATGACCCCGGACCCATGACCCCGGACCCATGACCCCGGACCCATGACCCCGGACCCATGACCCCGGACCCATTACCACGGACCCATGACCCCGGACCCATGACCCCGGACCCATGACCACGGACCCATGACCCCGGACCCATGACCCCGGACCCATGACCACGGACCCATGACCCCGGACCCATGACCCCAGACCCACGACCCCAGACCCACGACCCCAGACCCACGACCGCAGACCCACGACCCCAGACCCACGACCCCAGACCCACGACCCCAGACCCATGATCCCAGACCCATGACCCCAGACCCATGACCCCAGACCCATGACCCCAGACCCATGACCCCAGACCCACGACCCCAGACCCACGACCCCAGACCCATGACCCCAGACCCATGACCCCAGACCCATGACCCCAGACCCATGACCCCAGACCCATGACCCCAGACCCATGACCCCAGACCCATTACCCCAGACCCATGACCCCAGACCCATGACCCCAGACCCATGACCCCAGACCCATGACCCCAGACCCACGACCCCAGACCCACGACCCCAGACCCACGACCCCGGACCCACGACCCCGGACCCATGACACCGGACCCATGACCCCGGACCCATGACGCCGGACCCATGACCCCGGACACATGACCCCGGACCCAGGACCCCGGAACCACAACCCCGGACCCAGGACCCCGGACACATGACCCCGGACCCATGACCCCGGACCCACGACCCCGGACCCACGACCCCAGACCCATGACCCGAGACCCATGACCCCAGACCCATTACCCCAGACCCATGACCCCAGACCCATTACCCCAGACCCATGACCCCGGAGACAGGACCACGGACCCATGACCCCGGACCCAGGACCCCGGACCCAGGACCCCGGACCCAGGACCACGGACCCATGACCCCGGACCCATGACCCCGGTCCCATGACCCCGGTCCCATGACAACGGACACATGACACCGGACCCATGACCCCAGACCCATGACCCCGGACCCATGACCCCGGACCCATTACCACGGACCCATGACCCCAGACCCATGACCCCAGACCCATGACCCCAGACCCATGACCCCAGACCCACGACCCCAGACCCACGACCCCAGACCCACGACCCCGGACCCATGACACCGGACCCATGACCCCGGACCCATGACGCCGGACCCATGACCCCGGACACATGACCCCGGACCCAGGACCCCGGAACCACAACCCCGGACCCAGGACCCCGGACACATGACCCCGGACCCATGACCCCGGACCCACGACCCCGGACCCACGACCCCAGACCCATGACCCGAGACCCATGACCCCAGACCCATTACCCCAGACCCATGACCCCGGAGACAGGACCACGGACCCATGACCCCGGACCCAGGACCCCGGACCCAGGACCCCGGACCCAGGACCACGGACCCATGACCCCGGACCCATGACCCCGGACCCATGACCCCGGACCCACGACCCCGGACCCACGACCCCAGACCCATGACCCGAGACCCATGACCCCAGACCCATTACCCCAGACCCATGACCCCGGAGACAGGACCACTGACCCATGACCCCGGACCCAGGACCCCGGACCCATGACCCCGGACCCATTACCACGGACCCATGACCCCGGACCCAGGACCCCGGACCCACGAACCCGGACCCACGACGCCAGACCCATGACCCGAGACCCATGACCCCAGACCCATTACCCCAGACCCATGACCCCGGAGACAGGACCACGGACCCATGACCCCGGACCCAGGACCCCGGACCCAGGACGCCGGACCCACGACCCCAGACCCATGACCCCAGACCCATGACCCCAGACCCATGACACCGGACCCATGACCCCGGACCCATGACGCCGGACCCATGACCCCGGACCCATGACCCCGGACCCATGACCCCGGACCCATGACCCCGGACCCATGACCCCGGA
The DNA here is from genome assembly GCA_944738655.2 of Andrena hattorfiana. Taxonomy (NCBI): domain Eukaryota; kingdom Metazoa; phylum Arthropoda; class Insecta; order Hymenoptera; family Andrenidae; genus Andrena; species Andrena hattorfiana. The sequence goes on from OX122889.2 coordinate 68,632,133, forward strand.
CCCATGACCCCGGACCCATGACCCCGGACCCACGACCGCAGACCCACGACCCCAGACCCACGACCCCAGACCCACGACCCCAGACCCACGACCCCAGACCCATGATCCCAGACCCATGACCCCAGACCCATGACCCCAGACCCATGACCCCAGACCCATGACCCCAGACCCACGACCCCAGACCCACGACCCCGGACCCATGACACCGGACCCATGACCCCGGACCCATGACGCCGGACCCATGACCCCGGACACATGACCCCGGACCCAGGACCCCGGAACCACAACCCCGGACCCAGGACCCCGGAAACATGACCCCGGACCCATGACCCCGGACCCACGACCCCGGACCCACGACCCCAGACCCATGACCCGAGACCCATGACCCCAGACCCATTACCCCAGACCCATGACCCCGGAGACAGGACCACGGACCCATGACCCCGGACCCAGGACCCCGGACCCATGACCCCGGACCCATGACCCCGGACCCATGACCCCGGACCCATGACCCCGGACCCATGACCCCGGACCCACGACCCCGGACCCACGACCCCAGACCCACGACCCCAGACCCACGACCCCAGACCCAAGACCCCAGACCCATGACCCCAGACCCATGACCCCGGACCCATGACCCCGGACCCATGACCCCGGACCCATGACCCCGGACCCATGACCCCGGACCCATGACCCCGGACCCATGACCCCGGATCCATGACCCCGGACCCATGACCCCGGACCCATGACCCCGGACCCATGACCCCGGACCCACGACCCCGGACCCAGGACCCCGGACCCACGAACGCGGACCCACGACCCCAGACCCATGACCCGAGACCCATGACCCCAGACCCATTACCCCAGACCCATGACCCCGGAGACAGGACCACGGACCCATGACCCCGGACCCAGGACCCCGGACCCAGGACCCCGGACCCATGACCCCGGACCCATTACCACGGACCCATGACCCCGGACCCACGACCCCGGACCCATGACACCGGACCCATGACCCCGGACCCATGACGCCGGACCCATGACCCCGGACCCATGACCCCGGACCCAGGACCCCGGAACCACAACCCCGGACCCAGGACCCCGGACACATGACCCCGGACCCATGACCCCGGACCCACGACCCCGGACCCACGACCCCAGACCCATGACCCGAGACCCATGACCCCAGACCCATTACCCCAGACCCATGACCCCGGAGACAGGACCACGGGCCCATGACCCCAGACCCATGACCCCAGACCCATGACCCCAGACCCATGACCCCAGACCCATGACCCCAGACCCATGACCCCGGACCCATGACCCCGGACCCATGACCCCGGACCCATGACCCCGGACCCATGACCCCGGACCCATGACCCCGGACCCATGACCCCGGACCCATGACCCCGGACCCATGAACCCGGACCCATGACCCCGGACCCATGACCCCGGACCCATGACCCCGGACCCATGACCCCGGACCCATGACCCCGGACCCACGACCCCGGACCCACGACCCCAGACCCACGACCCCAGACCCACGACCCCAGACCCAAGACCCCAGACCCATGACCCCAGACCCATGACCCCAGACCCATGACCCCAGACCCATGACCCCAGAACCATGACCCCAGTCCCATGACCCCGGACCCATGACCCCGGACCCATGACCCCGGACCCATGACCCCGGACCCATGACCCCGGACCCATGACCCCGGACCCATGACCCCGGACCCATGACCCCGGACCCATTACCACGGACCCATGACCCCGGACCCATGACCCCGGACCCATGACCACGGACCCATGACCCCGGACCCATGACCCCGGACCCATGACCACGGACCCATGACCCCGGACCCATGACCCCAGACCCACGACCCCAGACCCACGACCCCAGACCCACGACCGCAGACCCACGACCCCAGACCCACGACCCCAGACCCACGACCCCAGACCCATGATCCCAGACCCATGACCCCAGACCCATGACCCCAGACCCATGACCCCAGACCCATGACCCCAGACCCACGACCCCAGACCCACGACCCCAGACCCATGACCCCAGACCCATGACCCCAGACCCATGACCCCAGACCCATGACCCCAGACCCATGACCCCAGACCCATGACCCCAGACCCATGACCCCAGACCCATGACCCCAGACCCATGACCCCAGACCCATGACCCCAGACCCATGACCCCAGACCCACGACCCCAGACCCACGACCCCAGACCCACGACCCCGGACCCACGACCCCGGACCCATGACACCGGACCCATGACCCCGGACCCATGACGCCGGACCCATGACCCCGGACACATGACCCCGGACCCAGGACCCCGGAACCACAACCCCGGACCCAGGACCCCGGACACATGACCCCGGACCCACGACCCCGGACCCACGACCCCAGACCCATGACCCGAGACCCATGACCCCAGACCCATTACCCCAGACCCATGACCCCGGAGACAGGACCACGGACCCATGACCCCGGACCCAGGACCCCGGACCCAGGACCCCGGACCCAGGACCACGGACCCATGACCCCGGACCCATGACCCCGGTCCCATGACCCCGGTCCCATGACAACGGACACATGACACCGGACCCATGACCCCAGACCCATGACCCCGGACCCATGACCCCGGACCCATTACCACGGACCCATGACCCCAGACCCATGACCCCAGACCCATGACCCCAGACCCATGACCCCAGACCCACGACCCCAGACCCACGACCCCAGACCCACGACCCCGGACCCATGACACCGGACCCATGACCCCGGACCCATGACGCCGGACCCATGACCCCGGACACATGACCCCGGACCCAGGACCCCGGAACCACAACCCCGGACCCAGGACCCCGGACACATGACCCCGGACCCATGACCCCGGACCCACGACCCCGGACCCACGACCCCAGACCCATGACCCGAGACCCATGACCCCAGACCCATTACCCCAGACCCATGACCCCGGAGACAGGACCACGGACCCATGACCCCGGACCCAGGACCCCGGACCCAGGACCCCGGACCCAGGACCACGGACCCATGACCCCGGACCCATGACCCCGGTCCCATGACCCCGGTCCCATGACAACGGACACATGACACCGGACCCATGACCCCAGACCCATGACCCCGGACCCATGACCCCGGACCCATTACCACGGACCCATGACCCCGGACCCAGGACCCCGGACCCACGAACCCGGACCCACGACGCCAGACCCATGACCCGAGACCCATGACCCCAGACCCATTACCCCAGACCCATGACCCCGGAGACAGGACCCCGGAGACAGGACCACGGACCCATGACCCCGGACCCAGGACCCCGGACCCAGGACCCCGGACCCAGGACCCCGGACCCATGACCCCGGACCCATGACCCCGGTCCCATGACCCCGGTCCCATGACAATGGACACATGACACCGGACCCATGACCCCAGACCCATGACCCCGGACCCATGACCCCGGACCCATTACCACGGACCCATGACCCCGGACCCAGGACCCCGGACCCACGACACCGGACCCACGACCCCGGACCAGCGACCCCGGACCCACGACCCCGGACCCACGACCCCGGACCCACGACCCCGGACCCACGACCCCGGACCCACGACCCCGGACCCATGACCCCGGACCCATGACCCCGGACCCATGACCCCCGACCCATGACCCCAGACCCATGACCCCAGACCCATGACCCCAGACCCATGACCCCAGACCCATGACCCCAGACCCATGACCCCAGACCCATGACCCCAGACCCATGACCCCAGACCCATGACCCCAGACCCATGACCCCAGACCCATGACCCCAGACCCATGACCCCAGACCCATGACCCCAGACCCATGACCCCAGACCCACGACCCCAGACCCATGACCCCAGACCCATGACCCCAGACCCACGACCCCAGACCCACGACCCCGGACCCACGACCCCGGACCCATGACACCGGACCCATGACCCCGGACCCATGACCCCGGACCCATTACCACGGACCCATGACCCCGGACCCATGACCCCGGACCCATGACCACGGACCCATGACCCCGGACCCATGACCCCAGACCCACGACCCCAGACCCACGACCCCAGACCCACGACCGCAGACCCACGACCCCAGACCCACGACCCCAGACCCACGACCCCAGACCCATGATCCCAGACCCATGACCCCAGACCCATGACCCCAGACCCATGACCCCAGACCCATGACCCCAGACCCACGACCCCAGACCCATGACCCGAGACCCATGACCCCAGACCCATGACCCCAGACCCATGACCCCAGACCCATGACCCCAGACCCATGACCCCAGACCCATGACCCCAGACCCATGACCCCAGACCCATGACCCCAGACCCATGACCCCAGACCCATGACCCCAGACCCATGACCCCAGACCCATGACCCCAGACCCACGACCCCAGACCCACGACCCCAGACCCACGACCCCGGACCCACGACCCCGGACCCATGACACCGGACCCATGACCCCGGACCCATGACGCCGGACCCATGACCCCGGACACATGACCCCGGACCCAGGACCCCGGAACCACAACCCCGGACCCAGGACCCCGGACACCTGACCCCGGACCCATGACCCCGGACCCACGACCCCGGACCCACGACCCCAGACCCATGACCCGAGACCCATGACCCCAGACCCATTACCCCAGACCCATGACCCCGGAGACAGGACCACGGACCCATGACCCCGGACCCATGACCCCAGACCCAGGACCCCAGACCCATGACCCCAGACCCATGACCCCAGACCCATGACCCCAGACCCATGACCCCAGACCCATGACCCCAGACCCATGACCCCAGACCCATGACCCCAGACCCACGACCCCAGACCCACGACCCCAGAGCCATGACCCCAGACCCATGACCCCAGACCCACGACCCCGGACCCACGACCCCGGACCCACGACCCCGGACCCATGACACCGGACCCATGACCCCGGACCCATGACGCCGGACCCATGACCCCGGACCCATGACCCCGGACCCATGACCCCGGACCCATGACCCCGGACCCATGACCCCGGACCCATGACCCCGGACCCATGACCCCGGACCTATGACCCCGGACCCATGACCCCGGACCCATGACCCAGGACCCATGACCCCGGACCCATGACCCCGGACCCATGACCCCGGACCCATGACCCCGGACCCATGACCCCGGACCCATGACCCCGGACCCATGACCCCGGACCCATGACCCCGGACCCATGACCCCGGACCCATGACCCCGGACCCATGACCCCGGACCCATGACCCCGGACCCATGACCCCGGACCCATGACCCCGGACCCATGACCCCGGACCCATGACCCCGGACCCATGACCCCGGACCCATGACCCCGGACCCATGACCCCGGACCCATGACCCCGGACCCACGACCCCGGACCCAAGACCCCAGACCCATGACCCCAGACCCAGGACCCCAGACCCATGACCCCAGACCCATGACCCCAGAACCATGACCCCAGTCCCATGACCCCGGACCCATGACCCCGGACCCATGACCCCGGACCCATGACCCCGGACCCATGACCCCGGACCCATGACCCCGGACCCATGACCCCGGACCCATGACCCCGGACCCATGACCCCGGACCCATGACCCCGGACCCATGACCCCGGATCCATTACCACGGACCCATGACCCCGGACCCATGACCCCGGACCCATGACCACGGACCCATGACCCCGGACCCATGACCCCAGACCCACGACCCCAGACCCACGACCCCAGACCCACGACCGCAGACCCACGACCCCAGACCCACGACCCCAGACCCACGACCCCAGACCCATGATCCCAGACCCATGACCCCAGACCCATGACCCCAGACCCATGACCCCAGACCCATGACCCCAGACCCATGACCCCAGACCCACGACCCCAGACCCACGACCCCAGACCCATGACCCCAGACCCATGACCCCAGACCCATGACCCCAGACCCATGACCCCAGACCCATGACCCCAGACCCATGACCCCAGACCCATGACCCCAGACCCATGACCCCAGACCCATGACCCCAGACCCATGACCCCAGACCCATGACCCCAGACCCACGACCCCAGACCCACGACCCCAGACCCACGACCCCGGACCCACGACCCCGGACCCATGACACCGGACCCATGACCCCGGACCCATGACGCCGGACCCATGACCCCGGACACATGACCCCGGACCCAGGACCCCGGAACCACAACCCCGGACCCAGGACCCCGGACACATGACCCCGGACCCATGACCCCGGACCCACGACCCCGGACCCACGACCCCAGACCCATGACCCGAGACCCATGACCCCAGACCCATTACCCCAGACCCATGACCCCGCAGACAGGACCACGGACCCATGACCCCGGACCCAGGACGCCGGACCCAGGACCCCGGACCCAGGACCACGGACCCATGACCCCGGACCCATGACCCCGGTCCCATGACCCCGGTCCCATGACAACGGACACATGACACCGGACCCATGACCCCAGACCCATGACCCCGGACCCATGACCCCGGACCCATTACCACGGACCCATGACCCCAGACCCATGACCCCAGACCCATGACCCCAGACCCATGACCCCAGACCCACGACCCCAGACCCACGACCCCAGACCCACGACCCCGGACCCATGACACCGGACCCATGACCCCGGACCCATGACGCCGGACCCATGACCCCGGACACATGACCCCGGACCCAGGACCCCGGAACCACAACCCCGGACCCAGGACCCCGGACACATGACCCCGGACCCATGACCCCGGACCCACGACCCCGGACCCACGACCCCAGACCCATTACCCCAGACCCATGACCCCGGAGACAGGACCACGGACCCATGACCCCGGACCCAGGACCCCGGACCCAGGACCCCGGACCCAGGACCACGGACCCATGACCCCGGACCCATGACCCCGGTCCCATGACCCCGGTCCCATGACAACGGACACATGACACCGGACCCATGACCCCAGACCCATGACCCCGGACCCATGACCCCGGACCCATTACCACGGACCCATGACCCAGGACCCAGGACCCCGGACCCACGAACCCGGACCCACGACGCCAGACCCATGACCCGAGACCCATGACCCCAGACCCATTACCCCAGACCCATGACCCCGGAGACAGGACCACGGACCCATGACCCCGGACCCAGGACCCCGGACCCAGGACGCCGGACCCACGACCCCAGACCCATGACCCCAGACCCATGACCCCAGACCCATGACACCGGACCCATGACCCCGGACCCATGACGCCGGACCCATGACACCGGACCCATGACCCCGGACCCATGACCCCGGACCCATGACCCCGGACCCATGACCCCGGACCCATGACCCCGGACCCATGACCCCGGACCCACGACCGCAGACCCACGACCCCAGACCCACGACCCCAGACCCACGACCCCAGACCCATGATCCCAGACCCATGACCCCAGACCCATGACCCCAGACCCATGACCCCAGACCCATGACCCCAGACCCACGACCCCAGACCCACGACCCCAGACCCACGACCCCAGACCCACGACCCCAGACCCACGACCCCAGACCCATGACCCCAGACCCATGACCCCAGACCCATGACCCCAGACCCATGACCCCAGACCCATGACCCCAGACCCATGACCCCAGACCCATGACCCCAGACCCATGACCCCAGACCCATGACCCCAGACCCATGACCCCAGACCCATGACCCCAGACCCACGACCCCAGACCCACGACCCCAGACCCACGACCCCGGACCCATGACACCGGACCCATGACCCCGGACCCATGACGCCGGACCCATGACCCCGGACACATGACCCCGGACCCAGGACCCCGGAACCACAACCCCGGACCCAGGACCCCGGACACATGACCCCGGACCCATGACCCCGGACCCACGACCCCGGACCCACGACCCCAGACCCATGACCCGAGACCCATGACCCCAGACCCATTACCCCAGACCCATGACCCCGGAGACAGGACCACGGACCCATGACCCCGGACCCAGGACCCCGGACCCAGGACCCCGGACCCAGGACCCCGGACCCATGACCCCGGACCCATGACCCCGGTCCCATGACCCCGGTCCCATGACAATGGACACATGACACCGGACCCATGACCCCAGACCCATGACCCCGGACCCATGACCCCGGACCCATTACCACGGACCCATGACCCCGGACCCAGGACCCCGGACCCACGACAACGGACCCACGACCCCGGACCCACGACCCCGGACCCACGACCCCGGACCCACGACCCCGGACCCACGACCCCGGACCCACGACCCCGGACCCATGACCCCGGACCCATGACCCCGGACCCATGACCCCGGACCCATGACCCCAGACCCATGACCCCAGACCCATGACCCCAGACCCATGACCCCAGACCCATGACCCCAGACCCATGACCCCAGACCCATGACCCCAGACCCATGACCCCAGACCCATGACCCCAGACCCATGACCCCAGACCCACGACCCCAGACCCATGACCCCAGACCCATGACCCCAGACCCACGACCCCAGACCCACGACCCCGGACCCACGACCCCGGACCCATGACACCGGACCCATGACCCCGGACCCATGACGCCGGACCCATGACCCCGGAGCCATGACCCCGGACCCATGACCCCGGACCCATGACCCCGGACCCATGACCCCGGACCCATGACCCCGGACCCATGACCCCGGACCCATGACCCCGGACCCATGACCCCGGACCCATGACCCCGGACCCATGACCCCGGACCCATGACCCAGGACCCATGACCCCGGACCCATGACCCCGGACCCATGACCCCGGACCCATGACCCCGGACCCATGACCCCGGACCCATGACCCCGGACCCATGACCCCGGACCCATGACCCCGGACCCATGACCCCGGACCCATGACCCCGGACCCATGACCCCGGACCCATGACCCCGGACCCATGACCCCGGACCCATGACCCCGGACCCATGACCCCGGACCCATGACCCCGGACCCATGACCCCGGACCCATGACCCCGGACCCATGACCCCGGACCCACGACCCCGGACCCACGACCCCGGACCCACGACCCCGGACCCACGACCCCAGACCCAGGACCCCAGACCCATGACCCCAGACCCATGACCCCAGACCCATGACCCCAGACCCATGACCCCAGACCCATGACCCCAGACCCATGACCCCAGACCCATGACCCCAGACCCATGACCCCAGACCCATGACCCCAGACCCATGAACCCAGACCCATGAACCCAGACCCATGACCCCAGACCCATGACCCCAGACCCATGACCCCAGACCCACGACCCCAGACCCACGACCCCAGACCCACGACCCCAGACCCACGACCCCAGACCCACGACCCCAGACCCACGACCCCAGACCCACGACCCCGGACCCACGACCCCGGACCCACGAACCCGGACCCACGACCCCAGACCCATGACCCGAGACCCACGACCCCAGACCCACGACCCCGGACCCACGACCCCAGACCCACGACCCCAGACCCACGACCCCAGACCCACGACCACAGACCCAAGACCCCAGACCCATGACCCCAGACCCATGACCCCAGACCCATGACCCCAGACACATGACCCCGGACCCATGACCCCGGACCCATGACCCCGGACCCATGACCCCGGACCCATGACCCCGGACCCATGACCCCGGACCCATGACCCCGGACCCATGACCCCGGACCCATGACCCCGGACCCATGACCCCGGACCCATGACCCCGGACCCATGACCCCGGACCCATGACCCCGGACCCATGACCCCGGACCCATGACCCCGGACCCATGACCCCGGACCCATGACCCCGGACCCATGACCCCGGACCCATGACCCCGGACCCATGACCCCGGACCCATGACCCCGGACCCATGACCCCGGACCCATGACCCCGGACCCATGACCCCGGACCCATGACCCCGGACCCATGACCCCGGACCCATGACCCCGGACCCATGACCCCGGACCCATGACCCCGGACCCATGACCCCGGACCCATGACCCCGGACCCATGACCCCGGACCCATGACCCCGGACCCATGACCCCGGACCCATGACCCCGGACCCATGACCCCGGACCCATGACCCCGGACCCATGACCCCGGACCCATGACCCCGGACCCATGACCCCGGACCCATGACCCCGGACCCATGACCCCGGACCCATGACCCCGGACCCATGACCCAGGACCCATGACCCCAGACCTACGACCCCAGACCCACGACCCCGGACCCACGACCCCGGACCCATGTCCCCAGACCCACGACCCCAGACCCACGACCCCAGACCCACGACCCCAGACCCACGACCCCAGACCCACGACCCCAGACCCACGACCCCAGACCCACGACCCCAGACCCACGACCCCAGACCCACGACCCCAGACCCACGACCCCAGACCCACGACCCCAGACCCACGACCCCAGACCCACGACCCCAGACCCACGACCCCAGACCCACGACCCCAGACCCACGACCCCAGACCCATGACCCCAGACCCATGACCCCAGACCCATGACCCCAGACCCATGACCCCAGACCCATGACCCCAGACCCATGACCCCAGACCCATGACCCCAGACCCATGACCCCAGACCCATGACCCCAGACCCATGACCCCAGACCCATGACCCCAGACCCATGACCCCAGACCCATGACCCCAGACCCATGACCCCAGACCCATGACCCCAGACCCATGACCCCAGACCCATGACCCCAGACCCATGACCCCAGACCCATGACCCCAGACCCATGACCCCGGACCCATGACCCCGGACCCATGACCCCGGACCCACGACCCCGGACCCACGACCCCAGACCCACGACCCCAGACCCACGACCCCAGACCCAAGACCCCAGACCCATGACCCCAGACCCATGACCCCAGACCCATGACCCCAGACCCATGACCCCAGAACCATGACCCCAGTCCCATGACCCCGGACCCATGACCCCGGACCCATGACCCCGGACCCATGACCCCGGACCCATGACCCCGGACCCATGACCCCGGACCCATGACCCCGGACCCATGACCCCGGACCCATGACCCCGGACCCATGACCCCGGACCCATGACCCCGGACCCATGACCCCGGACCCATTACCACGGACCCATGACCCCGGACCCATGACCCCGGACCCATGACCACGGACCCATGACCCCGGACCCATGACCCCGGACCCATGACCACGGACCCATGACCCCGGACCCATGACCCCAGACCCACGACCCCAGACCCACGACCCCAGACCCACGACCGCAGACCCACGACCCCAGACCCACGACCCCAGACCCATGATCCCAGACCCATGACCCCAGACCCATGACCCCAGACCCATGACCCCAGACCCATGACCCCAGACCCACGACCCCAGACCCACGACCCCAGACCCATGACCCCAGACCCATGACCCCAGACCCATGACCCCAGACCCATGACCCCAGACCCATGACCCCAGACCCATGACCCCAGACCCATGACCCCAGACCCATGACCCCAGACCCATGACCCCAGACCCATGACCCCAGACCCATGACCCCAGACCCACGACCCCAGACCCACGACCCCAGACCCACGACCCCAGACCCACGACCCCGGACCCACGACCCCGGACCCATGACACCGGACCCATGACCCCGGACCCATGACGCCGGACCCATGACCCCGGACACATGACCCCGGACCCAGGACCCCGGAACCACAACCCCGGACCCAGGACCCCGGACACATGACCCCGGACCCATGACCCCGGACCCACGACCCCGGACCCACGACCCCAGACCCATGACCCGAGACCCATGACCCCAGACCCATTACCCCAGACCCATGACCCCGGAGACAGGACCACGGACCCATGACCCCGGACCCAGGACCCCGGACCCAGGACCCCGGACCCAGGACCACGGACACATGACCCCGGACCATGACCCCGGTCCCATGACCCCGGTCCCATGACAACGGACACATGACACCGGACCCATGACCCCAGACCCATGACCCCGGACCCATGACCCCGGACCCATTACCACGGACCCATGACCCCAGACCCATGACCCCAGACCCATGACCCCAGACCCATGACCCCAGACCCACGACCCCAGACCCACGACCCCAGACCCACGACCCCAGACCCACGACCCCGGACCCATGACACCGGACCCATGACCCCGGACCCATGACGCCGGACCCATGACCCCGGACACATGACCCCGGACCCAGGACCCCGGAACCACAACCCCGGACCCAGGACCCCGGACACATGACCCCGGACCCATGACCCCGGACCCACGACCCCGGACCCACGACCCCAGACCCATGACCCGAGACCCATGACCCCAGACCCATTACCCCAGACCCATGACCCCGGAGAGAGGACCACGGACCCATGACCCCGGACCCAGGACCCCGGACCCAGGACCCCGGACCCAGGACCACGGACCCATGACCCCGGACCCATGACCCCGGTCCCATGACCCCGGTCCCATGACAACGGACACATGACACCGGACCCATGACCCCAGACCCATGACCCCGGACCCATGACCCCGGACCCATTACCACGGACCCATGACCCCGGACCCAGGACCCCGGACCCACGAACCCGGACCCACGACGCCAGACCCATGACCCGAGACCCATGACCCCAGACCCATTACCCCAGACCCATGACCCCGGAGACAGGACCACGGACCCATGACCCCAGACCCATGACCCCAGACCCATGACCCCAGACCCATGACCCCAGACCCATGACCCCAGACCCATGACCCCAGACCCATGACCCCAGACCCATGACCCCAGACCCATGACCCCAGACCCATGACCCCAGACCCATGACCCCAGACCCATGACCCCAGACCCATGACCCCAGACCCATGACCCCAGACCCATGACCCCAGACCCACGACCCCAGACCCACGACCCCAGACCCACGACCCCGGACCCACGACCCCGGACCCAGGACCCCGGACCCATGACCCCGGACCCATGACCCCGGTCCCATGACCCCGGTCCCATGACAATGGACACATGACACCGGACCCATGACCCCAGACCCATGACCCCGGACCCATGACCCCGGACCCATTACCACGGACCCATGACCCCGGACCCAGGACCCCGGACCCACGACAACGGACCCACGACCCCGGACCCACGACCCCGGACCCACGACCCCGGACCCACGACCCCGGACCCACGACCCCGGACCCACGACCCCGGACCCATGACCCCGGACCCATGACCCCGGACCCATGACCCCGGACCCATGACCCCCGACCCATGACCCCAGACCCATGACCCCAGACCCATGACCCCAGACCCATGACCCCAGACCCATGACCCCAGACCCATGACCCCAGACCCATGACCCCAGACCCATGACCCCAGACCCATGACCCCAGACCCATGACCCCAGACCCATGACCCCAGACCCATGACCCCAGACCCATGACCCCAGACCCACGACCCCAGACCCATGACCCCAGACCCATGACCCCAGACCCACGACCCCAGACCCACGACCCCGGACCCACGACCCCGGACCCATGACACCGGACCCATGACCCCGGACCCATGACGCCGGACCCATGACCCCGGACCCATGACCCCGGACCCATGACCCCGGACCCATGACCCCGGACCCATGACCCCGGACCCATGACCCCGGACCCATGACCCCGGACCCATGACCCCGGACCCATGACCCCGGACCCATGACCCCGGACCCATGACCCCGGACCCATGACCCAGGACCCATGACCCCGGACCCATGACCCCGGACCCATGACCCCGGACCCATGACCCCGGACCCATGACCCCGGACCCATGACCCCGGACCCATGACCCCGGACCCATGACCCCGGACCCATGACCCCGGACCCATGACCCCGGACCCATGACCCCGGACCCATGACCCCGGACCCATGACCCCGGACCCATGACCCCGGACCCATGACACCGGACCCATGACCCCGGACCCATGACCCCGGACCCATGACCCCGGACCCATGACCCCGGACCCATGACCCCGGACCCACGACCCCGGACCCAAGACCCCAGACCCATGACCCCAGACCCAGGACCCCAGACCCATGACCCCAGACCCATGACCCCAGAACCATGACCCCAGTCCCATGACCCCGGACCCATGACCCCGGACCCATGACCCCGGACCCATGACCCCGGACCCATGACCCCGGACCCATGACCCCGGACCCATGACCCCGGACCCATTACCACGGACCCATGACCCCGGACCCATGACCCCGGACCCATGACCACGGACCCATGACCCCGGACCCATGACCCCAGACCCACGACCCCAGACCCACGACCCCAGACCCACGACCGCAGACCCATGACCCCAGACCCACGACCCCAGACCCACGACCCCAGACCCATGACCCCAGACCCATGACCCCAGACCCATGACCCCAGACCCATGACCCCAGACCCATGACCCCAGACCCATGACCCCAGACCCATGACCCCAGACCCATGACCCCAGACCCATGACCCCAGACCCATTACCCCAGACCCATGACCCCGCAGACAGGACCACGGACCCATGACCCCGGACCCAGGACCCCGGACCCATTACCACGGACCCATGACCCCGGACCCATGACCCCGGACCCATGACCACGGACCCATGACCCCGGACCCATGACCCCGGACCCATGACCCCGGACCCATGACCCCGGACCCATGACCCCGGACCCATGACCCCGGACCCATGACCCCGGACCCACGACCCCGGACCCAAGACCCCAGACCCATGACCCCAGACCCAGGACCCCAGACCCAGGACCCCAGACCCATTACCCCAGACCCATGACCCCGCAGACAGGACCACGGACCCATGACCCCGGACCCAGGACCCCGGACCCAGGACCCCGGACCCAGGACCACGGACCCATGACCCCGGACCCATGACCCCGGTCCCATGACCCCGGTCCCATGACAACGGACACATGACACCGGACCCATGACCCCAGACCCATGACCCCGGACCCATGACCCCGGACCCATTACCACGGACCCATGACCCCAGACCCATGACCCCAGACCCATGACCCCAGACCCATGACCCCAGACCCACGACCCCAGACCCACGACCCCAGACCCACGACCCCGGACCCATGACACCGGACCCATGACCCCGGACCCATGACGCCGGACCCATGACCCCGGACACATGACCCCGGACCCAGGACCCCGGAACCACAACCCCGGACCCAGGACCCCGGACACATGACCCCGGACCCATGACCCCGGACCCACGACCCCGGACCCACGACCCCAGACCCATTACCCCAGACCCATGACCCCGGAGACAGGACCACGGACCCATGACCCCGGACCCAGGACCCCGGACCCAGGACCCCGGACCCAGGACCACGGACCCATGACCCCGGACCCATGACCCCGGTCCCATGACCCCGGTCCCATGACAACGGACACATGACACCGGACCCATGACCCCAGACCCATGACCCCGGACCCATGACCCCGGACCCATTACCACGGACCCATGACCCCGGACCCAGGACCCCGGACCCACGAACCCGGACCCACGACGCCAGACCCATGACCCGAGACCCATGACCCCAGACCCATTACCCCAGACCCATGACCCCGGAGACAGGACCACGGACCCATGACCCCGGACCCAGGACCCCGGACCCAGGACGCCGGACCCACGACCCCAGACCCATGACCACAGACCCATGACCCCAGACCCATGACACCGGACCCATGACCCCGGACCCATGACGCCGGACCCATGACCCCGGACCCATGACCCCGGACCCATGACCCCGGACCCATGACCCCGGACCCATGACCCCGGACCCATGACACCGGACCCACGACCGCAGACCCACGACCCCAGACCCACGACCCCAGACCCACGACCCCAGACCCATGATCCCAGACCCATGACCCCAGACCCATGACCCCAGACCCATGACCCCAGACCCATGACCCCAGACCCACGACCCCAGACCCACGACCCCAGACCCACGACCCCAGACCCACGACCCCAGACCCACGACCCCAGACCCACGACCCCAGACCCACGACCCCAGACCCATGACCCCAGACCCATGACCCCAGACCCATGACCCCAGACCCATGACCCCAGACCCATGACCCCAGACCCATGACCCCAGACCCATGACCCCAGACCCATGACCCCAGACCCATGACCCCAGACCCATGACCCCAGACCCATGACCCCAGACCCACGACCCCAGACCCACGACCCCAGACCCACGACCCCGGACCCATGACACCGGACCCATGACCCCGGACCCATGACGCCGGACCCATGACCCCGGACACATGACCCCGGACCCAGGACCCCGGAACCACAACCCCGGACCCAGGACCCCGGACACATGACCCCGGACCCATGACCCCGGACCCACGACCCCGGACCCACGACCCCAGACCCATGACCCGAGACCCATGACCCCAGACCCATTACCCCAGACCCATGACCCCGGAGACAGGACCACGGACCCATGACCCCGGACCCAGGACCCCGGACCCAGGACCCCGGACCCAGGACCCCGGACCCATGACCCCGGACCCATGACCCCGGTCCCATGACCCCGGTCCCATGACAATGGACACATGACACCGGACCCATGACCCCAGACCCTTGACCCCGGACCCATGACCCCGGACCCATTACCACGGACCCATGACCCCGGACCCAGGACCCCGGACCCACGACAACGGACCCACGACCCCGGACCCACGACCCCGGACCCACGACCCCGGACCCACGACCCCGGACCCACGACCCCGGACCCACGACCCCGGACCCACGACCCCGGACCCACGACCCCGGACCCACGACCCCGGACCCATGACCCCGGACCCATGACCCCGGACCCATGACCCCAGACCCATGACCCCAGACCCATGACCCCAGACCCATGACCCCAGACCCATGACCCCAGACCCATGACCCCAGACCCATGACCCCAGACCCATGACCCCAGACCCATGACCCCAGACCCATGACCCCAGACCCACGACCCCAGACCCATGACCCCAGACCCACGACCCCAGACCCACGACCCCGGACCCACGACCCCGGACCCATGACACCGGACCCATGACCCCGGACCCATGACGCCGGACCCATGACCCCGGACCCATGACCCCGGACCCATGACCCCGGACCCATGACCCCGGACCCATGACCCCGGACCCATGACCCCGGACCCATGACCCCGGACCCATGACCCCGGACCCATGACCCCGGACCCATGACCCCGGACCCATGACCCCGGACCCATGACCCCGGACCCATGACCCAGGACCCATGACCCCGGACCCATGACCCCGGACCCATGACCCCGGACCCATGACCCCGGACCCATGACCCCGGACCCATGACCCCGGACCCATGACCCCGGACCCATGACCCCGGACCCATGACCCCGGACCCATGACCCCGGACCCATGACCCCGGACCCATGACCCCGGACCCATGACCCCGGACCCATGACCCCGGACCCATGACCCCGGACCCATGACCCCGGACCCACGACCCCGGACCCACGACCCCGGACCCACGACCCCAGACCCAGGACCCCAGACCCATGACCCCAGACCCATGACCCCAGACCCATGACCCCAGACCCATGACCCCAGACCCATGACCCCAGACCCATGACCCCAGACCCATGACCCCAGACCCATGACCCCAGACCCATGACCCCAGACCCATGACCCCAGACCCATGAACCCAGACCCATGAACCCAGACCCATGACCCCAGACCCATGACCCCAGACCCATGACCCCAGACCCATGACCCCAGACCCACGACCCCAGACCCACGACCCCAGACCCACGACCCCAGACCCACGACCCCAGACCCACGACCCCAGACCCACGACCCCGGACCCACGAACCCGGACCCACGACCCCAGACCCATGACCCGAGACCCATGACCCCAGACCCATTACCCCAGACCCATGACCCCGGAGACAGGACCACGGACCCATGACCCCGGACCCATGACCCCAGACCCATGACCCCAGACCCATGACCCCAGACCCACGACCCCAGACCCACGACCCCAGACCCACGACCCCGGACCCACGACCCCAGACCCACGACCCCAGACCCACGACCACAGACCCAAGACCCCAGACCCATGACCCCAGACCCATGACCCCAGACCCATGACCCCAGACACATGACCCCAGACCCATGACCCCGGACCCATGACCCCGGACCCATGACCCCGGACCCATGACCCCGGACCCATGACCCCGGACCCATGACCCCGGACCCATGACCCCGGACCCATGACCCCGGACCCATGACCCCGGACCCATGACCCCGGACCCATGACCCCGGACCCATGACCCCGGACCCATGACCCCGGACCCATGACCCCGGACCCATGACCCCGGACCCATGATCCCGGACCCATGACCCCGGACCCATGACCCCGGACCCATGACCCCGGACCCATGACACCGGACCCATGACCCCGGACCCATGACCCCGGACCCATGACCCCGGACCCATGACCCCGGACCCATGACCCCGGACCCATGACCCCGGACCCATGACCCCGGACCCATGACCCCGGACCCATGACCCCGGACCCATGACCCCGGACCCATGACCCCGGACCCATGACCCCGGACCCATGACCCCGGACCCATGACCCAGGACCCATGACCCCAGACCCACGACCCCAGACCCACGACCCCGGACCCATGACCCCGGACCCATGACCCCAGACCCACGACCCCAGACCCACGACCCCAGACCCACGACCCCAGACCCACGACCCCAGACCCACGACCCCAGACCCACGACCCCAGACCCACGACCCCAGACCCACGACCCCAGACCCACGACCCCAGACCCACGACCCCAGACCCACGACCCCAGACCCACGACCCCAGACCCACGACCCCAGACCCACGACCCCAGACCCATGACCCCAGACCCATGACCCCAGACCCATGACCCCAGACCCATGACCCCAGACCCATGACCCCAGACCCATGACCCCAGACCCATGACCCCAGACCCATGACCCCAGACCCATGACCCCAGACCCATGACCCCAGACCCATGACCCCAGACCCATGACCCCAGACCCATGACCCCAGACCCATGACCCCAGACCCATGACCCCAGACCCATGACCCCAGACCCATGACCCCAGACCCATGACCCCAGACCCATGACCCCAGACCCATGACCCCAGACCCATGACCCCAGACCCATGACCCCAGACCCATGACCCCAGACCCATGACCCCAGACCCATGACCCCAGACCCATGACCCCAGACCCATGACCCCAGACCCATGACCCCAGACCCACGACCCCAGACCCATGACCCCAGACCCATGACCCCAGACCCACGACCCCGGACCCACGACCCCGGACCCACGACCCCGGACCCATGACACCGGACCCATGACCCCGGACCCATGACGCCGGACCCATGACCCCGGACCCATGACCCCGGACCCATGACCCCGGACCCATGACCCCGGACCCATGACCCCGGACCCATGACCCCGGACCCATGACCCCGGACCCATGACCCCGGACCCATGACCCCGGACCCATGACCCCGGACCCATGACCCAGGACCCATGACCCCGGACCCATGACCCCGGACCCATGACCCCGGACCCATGACCCCGGACCCATGACCCCGGACCCATGACCCTGGACCCATGACCCCGGACCCATGACCCCGGACCCATGACCCCGGACCCATGACCCCGGACCCATGACCCAGGACCCATGACCCCGGACCCATGACCCCGGACCCATGACCCCGGACCCATGACCCCGGACCCATGACCCCGGACCCATGACCCCGGACCCATGACCCCGGACCCATGACCCCGGACCCATGACCCCGGACCCATGACCCCGGACCCACGACCCCGGACCCACGACCCCAGACCCAGGACCCCAGACCCATGACCCCAGACCCATGACCCCAGACCCATGACCCCAGACCCATGACCCCAGACCCATGACCCCAGACCCATGACCCCAGACCCACGACCCCAGACCCACGACCCCAGACCCACGACCCCGGACCCACGACCCCGGACCCATGACACCGGACCCATGACCCCGGACCCATGACGCCGGACCCATGACCCCGGACACATGACCCCGGACCCAGGACCCCGGAACCACAACCCCGGACCCAGGACCCCGGACACATGACCCCGGACCCATGACCCCGGACCCACGACCCCGGACCCACGACCCCAGACCCATGACCCGAGACCCATGACCCCAGACCCATTACCCCAGACCCATGACCCCGGAGACAGGACCACGGACCCATGACCCCGGACCCAGGACCCCGGACCCAGGACCCCGGACCCAGGACCCCGGACCCATGACCCCGGACCCATGACCCCGGTCCCATGACCCCGGTCCCATGACAACGGACACATGACACCGGACCCATGACCCCAGACCCATGACCCCGGACCCATGACCCCGGACCCATTACCACGGACCCATGACCCCGGACCCATGACCCCGGACCCATGACCCCGGACCCATGACCCCGGACCCATGACCCCGGACCCATGACCCCGGACCCATGACCCAGGACCCATGACACCGGTCCCATGACCCCGGACCCATGACCCCGGACCCATGACCCCGGACCCATGACCCCGGACCCATGACCCCGGACCCATGACCCCGGACCCATGACCCCGGACCCATGACCCCGGACCCATGACCCCGGACCCATGACCCCGGACCCATGACCCCGGACCCATGACCCCGGACCCATGACCCCGGACCCATGACCCCGGACCCATGACCCCGGACCCATGACCCCGGACCCATGACCCCGGACCCACGACCCCGGACCCATGACCCCAGACCCATGACCCCAGACCCACGACCCCAGACCCACGACCCCAGACCCACGACCCCAGACCCACGACCCCGGACCCACGAACCCGGACCCACGACCCCAGACCCATGACCCGAGACCCATGACCCCAGACCCATTACCCCAGACCCATGACCCCGGAGACAGGACCACGGACCCATGACCCCGGACCCATGACCCCAGACCCATGACCCCAGACCCATGACACCAGACCCACGACCCCGGACCCACGACCCCAGACCCATGACCCGAGACCCACGACCCCAGACCCACGACCCCAGACCCAAGACCCCAGACCCATGACCCCAGACCCATGACCCCAGACCCATGACCCCAGACACATGACCCCGGACCCATGACCCCGGACCCATGACCCCGGACCCATGACCCCGGACCCATGACCCCGGACCCATGACCCCGGACCCATGACCCCGGACCCATGACCCCGGACCCATGACCCCGGACCCATGACCCCGGACCCATGACCCCGGACCCATGACCCCGGACCCATGACCCCGGACCCATGACCCCGGACCCATGACCCCGGACCCATGACCCCGGACCCATGACCCCGGCCCATGACCCCGGACCCATGACCCCGGACCCATGACCCCGGACCCATGAACCAGGACCCATGACCCCAGACCCACGAACCCAGACCCACGACCCCAGACCCACGACCCCAGACCCACGACCCCAGACCCACGACCCCAGACCCACGACCCCAGACCCACGACCCCAGACCCACGACCCCAGACCCACGACCCCAGACCCACGACCCCAGACCCACGACCCCAGACCCACGACCCCAGACCCACGACCCCAGACCCCAGACCCATGACCCCAGACCCATGACCCCAGACCCATGACCCCAGACCCACGACCCCAGACCCATGACCCCAGACCCATGACCCCAGACCCACGACCCCAGACCCACGACCCCGGACCCACGACCCCGGACCCATGACACCGGACCCATGACCCCGGACCCATGACGCCGGACCCATGACCCCGGACCCATGACCCCGGACCCATGACCCCGGACCCATGACCCCGGACCCATGACCCCGGACCCATGACCCCGGACCCATGACCCCGGACCCATGACCCCGGACCCATGACCCCGGACCCATGACCCCGGACCCATGACACCGGACCCATGACCCCGGACCCATGACCCCGGACCCATGACCCCGGACCCATGACCCCGGACCCATGACCCCGGACCCATGACCCCGGACCCATGACCCCGGACCCATGACCCCGGACCCATGACCCCGGACCCATGACCCCGGACCCATGACCCCGGACCCATGACCCCGGACCCATGACCCCGGACCCATGACCCAGGACCCATGACCCCAGACCCACGACCCCAGACCCACGACCCCGGACCCACGACCCCGGACCCATGACCCCAGACCCACGACCCCAGACCCACGACCCCAGACCCACGACCCCAGACCCACGACCCCAGACCCACGACCCCAGACCCACGACCCCAGACCCACGACCCCAGACCCACGACCCCAGACCCACGACCCCAGACCCACGACCCCAGACCCACGACCCCAGACCCACGACCCCAGACCCACGACCCCAGACCCACGACCCCAGACCCACGACCCCAGACCCATGACCCCAGACCCATGACCCCAGACCCATGACCCCAGACCCATGACCCCAGACCCATGACCCCAGACCCATGACCCCAGACCCATGACCCCAGACCCATGACCCCAGACCCATGACCCCAGACCCATGACCCCAGACCCATGACCCCAGACCCATGACCCCAGACCCATGACCCCAGACCCATGACCCCAGACCCATGACCCCAGACCCATGACCCCAGACCCATGACCCCAGACCCATGACCCCAGACCCATGACCCCAGACCCATGACCCCAGACCCATGACCCCAGACCCATGACCCCAGACCCATGACCCCAGACCCATGACCCCAGACCCATGACCCCAGACCCATGACCCCAGACCCATGACCCCAGACCCATGACCCCAGACCCATGACCCCAGACCCATGACCCCAGACCCATGACCCCAGACCCACGACCCCAGACCCACGACCCCAGACCCATGACCCCAGACCCACGACCCCAGACCCACGACCCCAGACCCACGACCCCGGACCCACGACCCCGGACCCACGACCCCAGACCCACGACCCCAGACCCACGACCCCAGACCCACGACCCCAGACCCACGACCCCAGACCCACGACCCCAGACCCACGACCCCAGACCCACGACCCCAGACCCACGACCCCAGACCCACGACCCCAGACCCACGACCCCAGACCCACGACCCCAGACCCACGACCCCAGACCCACGACCCCAGACCCACGACCCCAGACCCACGACCCCAGACCCATGACCCCAGACCCATGACCCCAGACCCATGACCCCAGACCCATGACCCCAGACCCATGACCCCAGACCCATGACCCCAGACCCATGACCCCAGACCCATGACCCCAGACCCATGACCCCAGACCCATGACCCCAGACCCATGACCCCAGACCCATGACCCCAGACCCATGACCCCAGACCCATGACCCGAGACCCACGACCCCAGACCCACGACCCCAGACCCAAGACCCCAGACCCATGACCCCAGACCCATGACCCCAGACCCATGACCCCAGACACATGACCCCGGACCCATGACCCCGGACCCATGACCCCGGACCCATGACCCCGGACCCATGACCCCGGACCCATGACCCCGGACCCATGACCCCGGACCCATGACCCCGGACCCATGACCCCGGACCCATGACCCAGGACCCATGACCCCAGACCCACGAACCCAGACCCACGACCCCAGACCCACGACCCCAGACCCACGACCCCAGACCCACGACCCCAGACCCACGACCCCAGACCCACGACCCCAGACCCACGACCCCAGACCCACGACCCCAGACCCACGACCCCAGACCCACGACCCCAGACCCACGACCCCAGACCCACGACCCCAGACCCACGACCCCAGACCCACGACCCCAGACCCACGACCCCAGACCCACGACCCCAGACCCACGACCCCAGACCCACGACCCCAGACCCACGACCCCAGACCCACGACCCCAGACCCACGACCCCAGACCCACGACCCCAGACCCACGACCCCAGACCCACGACCCCAGACCCACGACCCCAGACCCACGACCCCAGACCCACGACCCCAGACCCACGACCCCAGACCCACGACCCCAGACCCACGACCCCAGACCCACGACCCCAGACCCATGACCCCAGACCCATGACCCCAGACCCATGACCCCAGACCCATGACCCCAGACCCATGACCCCAGACCCATGACCCCAGACCCATGACCCCAGACCCATGACCCCAGACCCATGACCCCAGACCCATGACCCCAGACCCATGACCCCAGACCCATGACCCCAGACCCATGACCCCAGACCCATGACCCCAGACCCATGACCCCAGACCCATGACCCCAGACCCATGACCCCAGACCCATGACCCCAGACCCATGACCCCAGACCCATGACCCCAGACCCATGACCCCAGACCCATGACCCCAGACCCATGACCCCAGACCCATGACCCCAGACCCATGACCCCAGACCCATGACCCCAGACCCATGACCCCAGACCCATGACCCCAGACCCATGACCCCAGACCCATGACCCCAGACCCATGACCCCAGACCCATGACCCCAGACCCATGACCCCAGACCCATGACCCCAGACCCATGACCCCAGACCCATGACCCCAGACCCATGACCCCAGACCCATGACCCCAGACCCATGACCCC
Source organism: Andrena hattorfiana (assembly GCA_944738655.2). NCBI lineage: Eukaryota > Metazoa > Arthropoda > Insecta > Hymenoptera > Andrenidae > Andrena > Andrena hattorfiana. Next base: position 68,656,999 of record OX122889.2, read on the forward strand.
AGACCCATGACCCCAGACCCATGACCCCAGACCCATGACCCCAGACCCATGACCCCAGACCCATGACCCCAGACCCATGACCCCAGACCCATGACCCCAGACCCATGACCCCAGACCCATGACCCCAGACCCATGACCCCAGACCCATGACCCCAGACCCATGACCCCAGACCCATGACCCCAGACCCATGACCCCAGACCCATGACCCGAGACCCACGACCCCAGACCCACGACCCCAGACCCAAGACCCCAGACCCATGACCCCAGACCCATGACCCCAGACCCATGACCCCGGAGACAGGACCACGGACCCATGACCCCGGACCCATGACCCCAGACCCATGACCCCAGACCCATGACCCCAGACCCACGACCCCGGACCCACGACCCCAGACCCATGACCCGAGACCCACGACCCCAGACCCACGACCCCAGACCCAAGACCCCAGACCCATGACCCCAGACCCATGACCCCAGACCCATGACCCCGGACACATGACCCCGGACCCATGACCCCGGACCCATGACCCCGGACCCATGACCCCGGACCCATGACCCCGGACCCATGACCCCGGACCCATGACCCCGGACCCATGACCCCGGACCCATGACCCCGGACCCATGACCCCGGACCCATGACCCCGGACCCATGACCCCGGACCCATGACCCCGGACCCATGACCCCGGACCCATGACCCCGGACCCATGACCCCGGACCCATGACCCCGGACCCATGACCCAGGACCCACGACCCCAGACCCACGACCCCAGACCCACGACCCCGGACCCATGACCCCAGACCCACGACCCCAGACCCACGACCCCAGACCCACGACCCCAGACCCACGACCCCAGACCCACGACCCCAGACCCACGACCCCAGACCCACGACCCCAGACCCACGACCCCAGACCCACGACCCCAGACCCACGACCCCAGACCCACGACCCCAGACCCACGACCCCAGACCCACGACCCCAGACCCACGACCCCAGACCCACGACCCCAGACCCACGACCCCAGACCCACGACACCAGACCCACGACCCCGGACCCACGACCCCGGACCCACGACCCCGGACCCACGAACCCGGACCCACGACCCCAGACCCATGACCCGAGACCCATGACCCCAGACCCATTACCCCAGACCCATGACCCCGGAGACAGGACCACGGACTAATGACCCCGGACCCATGACCCCAGACCCATGACCCCAGACCCATGACCCCGGACCCACGACCCCGGACCCACGACCCCAGACCCATGACCCGAGACCCACGACCCCAGACCCACGACCACAGACCCAAGACCCCAGACCCATGACCCCAGACCCATGACCCCAGACACATGACCCCAGACCCATGACCCCGGACCCATGACCCCGGACCCATGACCCCGGACCCATGACCCCGGACCCATGACCCCGGACCCATGACCCCGGACCCATGACCCCGGACCCATGACCCCGGACCCATGACCCCGGACCCATGACCCCGGACCCATGACCCCGGACCCATGACCCCGGACCCATGACCCCGGACCCATGACCCCGGACCCATGACCCCGGACCCATGACCCCGGACCCATGACCCCGGACCCATGACCCCGGACCCATGACCCCGGACCCATGACCCCGGACCCATGACCCCGGACCCATGACCCCGGACCCATGACCCCGGACCCATGACCCCGGACCCATGACCCCGGACCCATGACCCCGGACCCATGACCCCGGACCCATGACCCCGGACCCATGACCCCGGACCCATGACCCCGGACCCATGACCCCGGACCCATGACCCCGGACCCATGACCCCAGACCCACGACCCCAGACCCACGACCCCAGACCCATGACCCCGGACCCATGACCCCAGACCCACGACCCCAGACCCACGACCCCAGACCCACGACCCCAGACCCACGACCCCAGACCCACGACCCCAGACCCACGACCCCAGACCCACGACCCCAGACCCACGACCCCAGACCCACGACCCCAGACCCACGACCCCAGACCCACGACCCCAGACCCACGACCCCAGACCCACGACCCCAGACCCACGACCCCAGACCCACGACCCCAGACCCACGACCCCAGACCCACGACCCCAGACCCATGACCCCAGACCCATGACCCCAGACCCATGACCCCAGACCCATGACCCCAGACCCATGACCCCAGACCCATGACCCCAGACCCATGACCCCAGACCCATGACCCCAGACCCATGACCCCAGACCCATGACCCCAGACCCATGACCCCAGACCCATGACCCCAGACCCATGACCCCAGACCCATGACCCCAGACCCATGACCCCAGACCCATGACCCCAGACCCATGACCCCAGACCCATGACCCCAGACCCATGACCCCAGACCCACGACCCCAGACCCATGACCCCAGACCCATGACCCCAGACCCACGACCCCAGACCCACGACCCCGGACCCACGACCCCGGACCCACGACACCGGACCCATGACCCCGGACCCATGACGCCGGACCCATGACCCCGGACCCATGACCCCGGACCCATGACCCCGGACCCATGACCCCGGACCCATGACCCCGGACCCATGACCCCGGACCCATGACCCCGGACCCATGACCCCGGACCCATGACCCCGGACCCATGACCCAGGACCCATGACCCCGGACCCATGACCCCGGACCCATGACCCCGGACCCATGACCCCGGACCCATGACCCCGGACCCATGACCCCGGACCCATGACCCCGGACCCATGACCCCGGACCCATGACCCCGGACCCATGACCCAGGACCCATGACCCCGGACCCATGACCCCGGACCCATGACCCCGGACCCATGACCCCGGACCCATGACCCCGGACCCATGACCCCGGACCCATGACCCCGGACCCATGACCCCGGACCCACGACCCCGGACCCACGACCCCGGACCCACGACCCCAGACCCAGGACCCCAGACCCATGACCCCAGACCCATGACCCCAGACCCATGACCCCGGACCCATGACCCCGGACCCATGACCCCGGACCCATGACCCCGGACCCATGACCCCGGACCCATGACCCCGGACCCATGACCCCGGACCCATGACCCCGGACCCATGACCCCGGACCCATGACCCAGGACCCATGACCCCAGACCCACGAACCCAGACCCACGACCCCAGACCCACGACCCCAGACCCACGACCCCAGACCCACGACCCCAGACCCACGACCCCAGACCCACGACCCCAGACCCACGACCCCAGACCCACGACCCCAGACCCACGACCCCAGACCCACGACCCCAGACCCACGACCCCAGACCCACGACCCCAGACCCACGACCCCAGACCCACGACCCCAGACCCACGACCCCAGACCCACGACCCCAGACCCACGACCCCAGACCCATGACCCCAGACCCATGACCCCAGACCCATGACCCCAGACCCATGACCCCAGACCCATGACCCCAGACCCATGACCCCGGACCCATGACCCCGGACCCATGACCCCGGACCCATGACCCCGGACCCATGACCCCGGACCCATGACCCCGGACCCATGACCCCGGACCCATGACCCCGGACCCATGACCCCAGACCCATGACCCCGGAGACAGGACCACGGACCCATGACCCCGGACCCATGACCCCAGACCCATGACCCCAGACCCATGACCCCAGACCCACGACCCCGGACCCACGACCCCAGACCCATGACCCGAGACCCACGACCCCAGACCCACGACCCCAGACCCAAGACCCCAGACCCATGACCCCAGACCCATGACCCCAGACCCATGACCCCAGACACATGACCCCAGACCCATGACCCCAGACCCATGACCCCGGACCCATGACCCCGGACCCATGACCCCGGACCCATGACCCCGGACCCATGACCCCGGACCCATGACCCCGGACCCATGACCCCGGACCCATGACCCCGGACCCATGACCCCGGACCCATGACCCCGGACCCATGACCCCGGACCCATGACCCCGGACCCATGACCCCGGACCCATGACCCCGGACCCATGACCCCGGACCCATGACCCCGGACCCATGACCCCGGACCCATGACCCCGGACCCATGACCCCGGACCCATGACCCCGGACCCATGACCCCGGACCCATGACCCCGGACCCATGACCCCGGACCCATGACCCCGGACCCATGACCCAGGACCCATGACCCCGGACCCATGACCCCAGACCCATGACCCCAGACCCATGACCCCGGAGACAGGACCACGAACCCATGACCCCGGACCCATGACCCCAGACCCATGACCCCAGACCCATGACCCCAGACCCACGACCCCGGACCCACGACCCCAGACCCATGACCCGAGACCCACGACCCCAGACCCACGACCCCAGACCCAAGACCCCAGACCCATGACCCCAGACCCATGACCCCAGACACATGACCCCAGACCCATGACCCCGGACCCATGACCCCGGACCCATGACCCCGGACCCATGACCCCGGACCCATGACCCCGGACCCATGACCCCGGACCCATGACCCCGGACCCATGACCCCGGACCCATGACCCCGGACCCATGACCCCGGACCCATGACCCCGGACCCATGACCCCGGACCCATGACCCCGGACCCATGACCCCGGACCCATGACCCCGGACCCATGACCCCGGACCCATGACCCCGGACCCATGACCCCGGACCCATGACCCCGGACCCATGACCCCGGACCCATGACCCCGGACCCATGACCCCGGACCCATGACCCCGGACCCATGACCCCGGACCCATGACCCCGGACCCATGACCCCGGACCCATGACCCCGGACCCATGACCCCGGACCCATGACCCCGGACCCATGACCCCGGACCCATGACCCCGGACCCATGACCCAGGACCCACGACCCCAGACCCACGACCCCGGACCCACGACCCCGGACCCACGACCCCGGACCCACGACCCCAGACCCACGACCCCAGACCCACGACCCCAGACCCACGACCCCAGACCCACGACCCCAGACCCACGACCCCAGACCCATGACCCCAGACCCATGACCCCAGACCCACGACCCCGGACCCACGACCCCAGACCCATGACCCGAGACCCACGACCCCAGACCCAAGACCACAGACCCAAGACCCCAGACCCATGACCCCAGACCCATGACCCCAGACCCATGACCCCAGACACATGACCCCAGACCCATGACCCCGGAGACAGGACCACGGACCCATGACCCCGGACCCATGACCCCAGACCCATGACCCCAGACCCATGACCCCAGACCCACGACCCCGGACCCACGACCCCAGACCCATGACCCGAGACCCACGACCCCAGACCCACGACCCCAGACCCAAGACCCCAGACCCATGACCCCAGACCCATGACCCCAGACCCATGACCCCAGACACATGACCCCAGACCCATGACCCCAGACCCATGACCCCGGACCCATGACCCCGGACCCATGACCCCGGACCCATGACCCCGGACCCATGACCCCGGACCCATGACCCCGGACCCATGACCCCGGACCCATGACCCCGGACCCATGACCCCGGACCCATGACCCCGGACCCATGACCCAGGACCCACGACCCCAGACCCACGACCCCGGACCCACGACCCCGGACCCACGACCCCGGACCCACGACCCCAGACCCACGACCCCAGACCCACGACCCCAGACCCACGACCCCAGACCCACGACCCCAGACCCACGACCCCAGACCCATGACCCCAGACCCATGACCCCAGACCCATGACCCCAGACCCACGACCCCGGACCCACGACCCCAGACCCATGACCCGAGACCCACGACCCCGGACCCATGACCCCGGACCCATGACCCCAGACCCATGACCCCAGACCCATGACCCCAGACCCATGACCCCAGACACATGACCCCAGACCCATGACCCCGGAGACAGGACCACGGACCCATGACCCCGGACCCATGACCCCAGACCCATGACCCCAGACCCACGACCCCAGACCCACGACCCCGGACCCACGACCCCAGACCCATGACCCGAGACCCACGACCCCAGACCCACGACCCCAGACCCAAGACCCCAGACCCATGACCCCAGACCCATGACCCCAGACCCATGACCCCAGACACATGACCCCAGACCCATGACCCCAGACCCATGACCCCGGACCCATGACCCCGGACCCATGACCCCGGACCCATGACCCCGGACCCATGACCCCGGACCCATGACCCCGGACCCATGACCCCGGACCCATGACCCCGGACCCATGACCCCGGACCCATGACCCCGGACCCATGACCCCGGACCCATGACCCCGGACCCATGACCCCGGACCCATGACCCCGGACCCATGACCCCGGACCCATGACCCCGGACCCATGACCCCGGACCCATGACCCCGGACCCATGACCCCGGACCCATGACCCCGGACCCATGACCCCGGACCCATGACCCCGGACCCATGACCCCGGACCCATGACCCCGGACCCATGACCCAGGACCCATGACCCCGGACCCATGACCCCAGACCCATGACCCCAGACCCATGACCCCAGACCCATGACCCCGGAGACAGGACCACGAACCCATGACCCCGGACCCATGACCCCAGACCCATGACCCCAGACCCACGACCCCAGACCCACGACCCCGGACCCACGACCCCAGACCCATGACCCGAGACCCACGACCCCAGACCCACGACCCCAGACCCAAGACCCCAGACCCATGACCCCAGACCCATGACCCCAGACACATGACCCCAGACCCATGACCCCGGACCCATGACCCCGGACCCATGACCCCGGACCCATGACCCCGGACCCATGACCCCGGACCCATGACCCCGGACCCATGACCCCGGACCCATGACCCCGGACCCATGACCCCGGACCCATGACCCCGGACCCATGACCCCGGACCCATGACCCCGGACCCATGACCCCGGACCCATGACCCCGGACCCATGACCCCGGACCCATGACCCCGGACCCATGACCCCGGACCCATGACCCCGGACCCATGACCCCGGACCCATGACCCCGGACCCATGACCCCGGACCCATGACCCCGGACCCATGACCCCGGACCCATGACCCCGGACCCATGACCCCGGACCCATGACCCCGGACCCATGACCCCGGACCCATGACCCCGGACCCATGACCCAGGACCCACGACCCCAGACCCACGACCCCGGACCCACGACCCCGGACCCACGACCCCGGACCCACGACCCCAGACCCACGACCCCAGACCCACGACCCCAGACCCACGACCCCAGACCCACGACCCCAGACCCACGACCCCAGACCCATGACCCCAGACCCATGACCCCAGACCCACGACCCCGGACCCACGACCCCAGACCCATGACCCGAGACCCACGACCCCAGACCCACGACCCCAGACCCACGACCCCAGACCCACGACCCCAGACCCACGACCCCAGACCCACGACCCCAGACCCACGACCCCAGACCCACGACCCCAGACCCACGACCCCAGACCCACGACCCCAGACCCACGACCCCAGACCCACGACCCCAGACCCACGACCCCAGACCCACGACCCCAGACCCACGACCCCAGACCCACGACCCCAGACCCACGACCCCAGACCCACGACCCCAGACCCACGACCCCAGACCCACGACCCCGGACCCACGACCCCGGACCCATGACCCCGGACCCATGACCCCGGACCCATGACCCCGGACCCATGACCCCGGACCCATGACCCCGGACCCATGACCCCGGACCCATGACCCCGGACCCATGACCCCGACCCATGACCCCGGACCCATGACCCCGGACCCATGACCCCGGACCCATGACCCCGGACCCATGACCCCGGACCCATGACCCCGGACCCATGACCCCGGACCCATGACCCCGGACCCATGACCCCGGACCCATGACCCCGGACCCATGACCCCGGACCCATGACCCCGGACCCATGACCCCGGACCCATGACCCCGGACCCATGACCCCGGACCCATGACCCCGGACCCATGACCCCGGACCCATGACCCCGGACCCATGACCCCGGACCCATGACCCCGGACCCATGACCCCGGACCCATGACCCAGGACCCATGACCCCAGACCCACGACCCCAGACCCACGACCCCAGACCCATGACCCCGGACCCATGACCCCAGACCCACGACCCCAGACCCACGACCCCAGACCCACGACCCCAGACCCACGACCCCAGACCCACGACCCCAGACCCACGACCCCAGACCCACGACCCCAGACCCACGACCCCAGACCCATGACCCCTAGACCCACGACCCCAGACCCACGACCCCAGACCCACGACCCCAGACCCACGACCCCAGACCCACGACCCCAGACCCACGACCCCAGACCCACGACCCCAGACCCATGACCCCAGACCCACGACCCCCGACCCACGACCCCGGACCCACGACCCCGGACCCATGACACCGGACCCATGACCCCGGACCCATGACGCCGGACCCATGACCCCGGACCCATGACCCCGGACCCATGACCCCAGACCCACGACCCCAGACCCACGACCCCAGACCCACGACCCCAGACCCATGACCCCTAGACCCACGACCCCAGACCCACGACCCCAGACCCACGACCCCAGACCCACGACCCCAGACCCACGACCCCAGACCCACGACCCCAGACCCACGACCCCAGACCCATGACCCCAGACCCACGACCCCCGACCCACGACCCCGGACCCACGACCCCGGACCCATGACACCGGACCCATGACCCCGGACCCATGACGCCGGACCCATGACCCCGGACCCATGACCCCGGACCCATGACCCCGGACCCATGACCCCGGACCCATGACCCCGGACCCATGACCCCGGACCCATGACCCCGGACCCATGACCCCGGACCCATGACCCCGGACCCATGACCCCGGACCCATGACCCCGGACCCATGACCCAGGACCCATGACCCCGGACCCATGACCCCGGACCCATGACCCCGGACCCATGACCCCGGACCCATGACCCCGGACCCATGACCCCGGACCCATGACCCCGGACCCATGACCCCGGACCCATGACCCCGGACCCATGACCCCGGACCCATGACCCCGGACCCATGACCCCGGACCCATGACCCCGGACCCATGACCCCGGACCCATGACCCCGGACCCATGACCCCGGACCCATGACCCCGGACCCATGACCCCGGACCCATGACCCCGGACCCATGACCCCGGACCCATGACCCCGGACCCATGACCCCGGACCCATGACCCCGGACCCATGACCCCGGACCCATGACACCAGACCCACGACCCCAGACCCACGACCCCAGACCCACGACCCCGGACCCACGACCCCGGACCCACGACCCCAGACCCACGACCCCAGACCCACGACCCCGGACCCATGACCCCAGACCCACGACCCCAGACCCACGACCCCAGACCCACGACCCCAGACCCACGACCCCAGACCCACGACCCCAGACCCACGACCCCAGACCCACGACCCCAGACCCACGACCCCAGACCCACGACCCCAGACCCACGACCCCAGACCCACGACCCCAGACCCACGACCCCAGACCCACGACCCCAGACCCACGACCCCAGACCCACGACCCCAGACCCATGACCCCAGACCCATGACCCCAGACCCATGACCCCAGACCCATGACCCCGGACCCATGACCCCGGACCCATGACCCCGGACCCATGACCCCGGACCCATGACCCCGGACCCATGACCCCGGACCCATGACCCCGGACCCATGACCCCGGACCCATGACCCCGGACCCATGACCCCGGACCCATGACCCCGGACCCATGACCCCGGACCCATGACCCCGGACCCATGACCCCAGACCCACGACCCCAGACCCACGACCCCAGACCCACGACCCCGGACCCATGACCCCGGACCCACGACCCCAGACCCATGACCCCAGACCCACGACCCCAGACCCACGACCCCAGACCCACGACCCCAGACCCACGACCCCAGACCCACGACCCCAGACCCACGACCCCGGACCCACGAACCCGGACCCACGACCCCAGACCCATGACCCGAGACCCATGACCCCAGACCCATTACCCCAGACCCATGACCCCGGAGACAGGACCACGGACCCATGACCCCAGACCCATGACCCCAGACCCATGACCCCAGACCCATGACCCCAGACCCACGACCCCGGACCCACGACCCCAGACCCATGACCCGAGACCCACGACCCCAGACCCACGACCACAGACCCAAGACCAAAGACCCATGACCCCAGACCCATGACCCCAGACCCATGACCCCAGACACATGACCCCAGACCCATGACCCCAGACCCATGACCCCGGACCCATGACCCCGGACCCATGACCCCGGACCCATGACCCCGGACCCATGACCCCGGACCCATGACCCCGGACCCATGACCCCGGACCCATGACCCCGGACCCATGACCCCGGACCCATGACCCCGGACCCATGACCCCGGACCCATGACCCCGGACCCATGACCCCGGACCCATGACCCCGGACCCATGACCCCGGACCCATGACCCCGGACCCATGACCCCAGACCCACGACCCCAGACCCACGACCCCAGACCCACGACCCCGGACCCATGACCCCGGACCCACGACCCCAGACCCACGACCCCAGACCCATGACCCCGGACCCATGACCCCAGACCCACGACCCCAGACCCACGACCCCAGACCCACGACCCCAGACCCACGACCCCAGACCCACGACCCCAGACCCACGACCCCAGACCCACGACCCCAGACCCACGACCCCAGACCCACGACCCCAGACCCACGACCCCAGACCCACGACCCCAGACCCACGACCCCAGACCCACGACCCCAGACCCACGACCCCAGACCCACGACCCCAGACCCACGACCCCAGACCCACGACCCCAGACCCATGACCCCAGACCCATGACCCCAGACCCATGACCCCAGACCCATGACCCCAGACCCATGACCCCGGACCCATGACCCCGGACCCATGACCCCGGACCCATGACCCCGGACCCATGACCCCGGACCCATGACCCCGGACCCATGACCCCGGACCCATGACCCCAGACCCATGACCCCGGAGACAGGACCACGGACCCATGACCCCGGATCCATGACCCCAGACCCATGACCCCAGACCCATGACCCCAGACCCACGACCCCGGACCCACGACCCCAGACCCATGACCCGAGACCCACGACCCCAGACCCACGACCCCAGACCCAAGAACCCAGACCCATGACCCCAGACCCATGACCCCAGACCCATGACCCCAGACACATGACCCCAGACCCATGACCCCAGACCCATGACGCCGGACCCATGACCCCGGACCCATGACCCCGGACCCATGACCCCGGACCCATGACCCCGGACCCATGACCCCGGACCCATGACCCCGGACCCATGACCCCGGACCCATGACCCCGGACCCATGACCCCGGACCCATGACCCCGGACCCATGACCCCGGACCCATGACCCCGGACCCATGACCCCGGACCCATGACCCCGGACCCATGACCCCGGACCCATGACCCCGGACCCATGACCCCGGACCCATGACCCCGGACCCATGACCCCGGACCCATGACCCCGGACCCATGACCCCGGACCCATGACCCCGGACCCATGACCCCGGACCCATGACCCCGGACCCATGACCCCGGACCCATGACCCAGGACCCATGACCCCGGACCCATGACCCCGGACCCATGACCCCAGACCCATGACCCCAGACCCATGACCCCAGACCCATGACCCCAGACCCATGACCCCAGACCCATGACCCCAGACCCATGACCCCAGACCCATGACCCCAGACCCATGACCCCAGACCCATGACCCCAGACCCATGACCCCAGACCCATGACCCCAGACCCATGACCCGAGACCCACGACCCCAGACCCACGACCCCAGACCCAAGACCCCAGACCCATGACCCCAGACCCATGACCCCGGAGACAGGACCACGAACCCATGACCCCGGACCCATGACCCCAGACCCATGACCCCAGAACCATGACCCCAGACCCACGACCCCGGACCCACGACCCCAGACCCATGACCCGAGACCCACGACCCCAGACCCACGACCCCAGACCCAAGACCCCAGACCCATGACCCCAGACCCATGACCCCAGACACATGACCCCAGACCCATGACCCCGGACCCATGACCCCGGACCCATGACCCCGGACCCATGACCCCGGACCCATGACCCCGGACCCATGACCCCGGACCCATGACCCCGGACCCATGACCCCGGACCCATGACCCCGGACCCATGACCCCGGACCCATGACCCCGGACCCATGACCCCGGACCCATGACCCCGGACCCATGACCCCGGACCCATGACCCCGGACCCATGACCCCGGACCCATGACCCCGGACCCATGACCCCGGACCCATGACCCCGGACCCATGACCCCGGACCCATGACCCCGGACCCATGACCCCAGACCCACGACCCCAGACCCACGACCCCGGACCCATGACCCCGGACCCATGACCCCGGACCCATGACCCCGGACCCATGACCCCGGACCCATGACCCCGGACCCATGACCCCAGAACCATGACCCCAGACCCACGACCCCGGACCCACGACCCCAGACCCATGACCCGAGACCCACGACCCCAGACCCACGACCCCAGACCCAAGACCCCAGACCCATGACCCCAGACCCATGACCCCAGACACATGACCCCAGACCCATGACCCCGGACCCATGACCCCGGACCCATGACCCCGGACCCATGACCCCGGACCCATGACCCCGGACCCATGACCCCGGACCCATGACCCCGGACCCATGACCCCGGACCCATGACCCCGGACCCATGACCCCGGACCCATGACCCCGGACCCATGACCCCGGACCCATGACCCCGGACCCATGACCCCGGACCCATGACCCCGGACCCATGACCCCGGACCCATGACCCCGGACCCATGACCCCGGACCCATGACCCCGGACCCATGACCCCGGACCCATGACCCCGGACCCATGACCCCGGACCCATGACCCCGGACCCATGACCCCGGACCCATGACCCCGGACCCATGACCCCAGACCCACGACCCCAGACCCACGACCCCAGACCCACGACCCCAGACCCACGACCCCAGACCCACGACCCCAGACCCACGACCCCAGACCCACGACCCCAGACCCACGACCCCAGACCCACGACCCCAGACCCACGACCCCAGACCCACGACCCCAGACCCACGACCCCAGACCCACGACCCCAGACCCACGACCCCAGACCCACGACCCCAGACCCATGACCCCAGACCCATGACCCCAGACCCATGACCCCAGACCCATGACCCCAGACCCATGACCCCAGACCCATGACCCCAGACCCATGACCCCAGACCCATGACCCCAGACCCATGACCCCAGACCCATGACCCCAGACCCATGACCCCAGACCCATGACCCCAGACCCATGACCCCAGACCCATGACCCCAGACCCATGACCCCAGACCCATGACCCCAGACCCATGACCCCAGACCCATGACCCCAGACCCATGACCCCGGACCCATGACCCCGGACCCATGACCCCGGACCCATGACCCCGGACCCATGACCCAGGACCCATGACCCCGGACCCATGACCCCGGACCCATGACCCCGGACCCATGACCCCGGACCCATGACCCCGGACCCATGACCCCGGACCCATGACCCCGGACCCATGACCCCGGACCCATGACCCCGGACCCATGACCCAGGACCCATGACCCCGGACCCATGACCCCGGACCCATGACCCCGGACCCATGACCCCGGACCCATGACCCCGGACCCATGACCCCAGACCCATGACCCCAGACCCATGACCCCAGACCCACGACCCCAGACCCACGACCCCGGACCCACGACCCCGGACCCACGACACCGGACCCATGACCCCGGACCCATGACGCCGGACCCATGACCCCGGACCCATGACCCCGGACCCATGACCCCGGACCCATGACCCCGGACCCATGACCCCGGACCCATGACCCCGGACCCATGACCCCGGACCCATGACCCCGGACCCATGACCCCGGACCCATGACCCCGGACCCATGACCCAGGACCCATGACCCCGGACCCATGACCCCGGACCCATGACCCCGGACCCATGACCCCGGACCCATGACCCCGGACCCATGACCCCGGACCCATGACCCCGGACCCATGACCCCGGACCCATGACCCCGGACCCATGACCCAGGACCCATGACCCCGGACCCATGACCCCGGACCCATGACCCCGGACCCATGACCCCGGACCCATGACCCCGGACCCATGACCCCGGACCCATGACCCCGGACCCATGACCCCGGACCCACGACCCCGGACCCACGACCCCGGACCCACGACCCCAGACCCAGGACCCCAGACCCATGACCCCAGACCCATGACCCCCGACCCATGACCCCGGACCCATGACCCCGGACCCATGACCCCGGACCCATGACCCCGGACCCATGACCCCGGACCCATGACCCCGGACCCATGACCCCGGACCCATGACCCCGGACCCATGACCCCGGACCCATGACCCAGGACCCATGACCCCAGACCCACGAACCCAGACCCACGACCCCAGACCCACGACCCCAGACCCACGACCCCAGACCCACGACCCCAGACCCACGACCCCAGACCCACGACCCCAGACCCACGACCCCAGACCCACGACCCCAGACCCACGACCCCAGACCCACGACCCCAGACCCACGACCCCAGACCCACGACCCCAGACCCACGACCCCAGACCCACGACCCCAGACCCACGACCCCAGACCCACGACCCCAGACCCATGACCCCAGACCCATGACCCCAGACCCATGACCCCAGACCCATGACCCCAGACCCATGACCCCAGACCCATGACCCCGGACCCATGACCCCGGACCCATGACCCCGGACCCATGACCCCGGACCCATGACCCCGGACCCATGACCCCGGACCCATGACCCCGGACCCATGACCCCGGACCCATGACCCCAGACCCATGACCCCGGAGACAGGACCACGGACCCATGACCCCGGACCCATGACCCCAGACCCATGACCCCAGACCCATGACCCCAGACCCACGACCCCGGACCCACGACCCCAGACCCATGACCCGAGACCCACGACCCCAGACCCACGACCCCAGACCCAAGACCCCAGACCCATGACCCCAGACCCATGACCCCAGACCCATGACCCCAGACACATGACCCCAGACCCATGACCCCAGACCCATGACCCCGGACCCATGACCCCGGACCCATGACCCCGGACCCATGACCCCGGACCCATGACCCCGGACCCATGACCCCGGACCCATGACCCCGGACCCATGACCCCGGACCCATGACCCCGGACCCATGACCCCGGACCCATGACCCCGGACCCATGACCCCGGACCCATGACCCCGGACCCATGACCCCGGACCCATGACCCCGGACCCATGACCCCGGACCCATGACCCCGGACCCATGACCCCGGACCCATGACCCCGGACCCATGACCCCGGACCCATGACCCCGGACCCATGACCCCGGACCCATGACCCCGGACCCATGACCCAGGACCCATGACCCCGGACCCATGACCCCAGACCCATGACCCCAGACCCATGACCCCGGAGACAGGACCACGAACCCATGACCCCGGACCCATGACCCCAGACCCATGACCCCAGACCCATGACCCCAGACCCACGACCCCGGACCCACGACCCCAGACCCATGACCCGAGACCCACGACCCCAGACCCACGACCCCAGACCCAAGACCCCAGACCCATGACCCCAGACCCATGACCCCAGACACATGACCCCAGACCCATGACCCCGGACCCATGACCCCGGACCCATGACCCCGGACCCATGACCCCGGACCCATGACCCCGGACCCATGACCCCGGACCCATGACCCCGGACCCATGACCCCGGACCCATGACCCCGGACCCATGACCCCGGACCCATGACCCCGGACCCATGACCCCGGACCCATGACCCCGGACCCATGACCCCGGACCCATGACCCCGGACCCATGACCCCGGACCCATGACCCCGGACCCATGACCCCGGACCCATGACCCCGGACCCATGACCCCGGACCCATGACCCCGGACCCATGACCCCGGACCCATGACCCCGGACCCATGACCCCGGACCCATGACCCCGGACCCATGACCCCGGACCCATGACCCCGGACCCATGACCCCGGACCCATGACCCCGGACCCATGACCCCGGACCCATGACCCCGGACCCATGACCCAGGACCCACGACCCCAGACCCACGACCCCGGACCCACGACCCCGGACCCACGACCCCGGACCCACGACCCCAGACCCACGACCCCAGACCCACGACCCCAGACCCACGACCCCAGACCCACGACCCCAGACCCACGACCCCAGACCCATGACCCCAGACCCATGACCCCAGACCCACGACCCCGGACCCACGACCCCAGACCCATGACCCGAGACCCACGACCCCAGACCCAAGACCACAGACCCAAGACCCCAGACCCATGACCCCAGACCCATGACCCCAGACCCATGACCCCAGACACATGACCCCAGACCCATGACCCCGGACCCATGACCCCGGACCCATGACCCCGGACCCATGACCCCGGACCCATGACCCCGGACCCATGACCCCGGACCCATGACCCCGGACCCATGACCCCGGACCCATGACCCCGGACCCATGACCCCGGACCCATGACCCCGGACCCATGACCCCGGACCCATGACCCCGGACCCATGACCCCGGACCCATGACCCCGGACCCATGACCCCGGACCCATGACCCCGGACCCATGACCCCGGACCCATGACCCCGGACCCATGACCCCGGACCCATGACCCCGGACCCATGACCCCGGACCCACGACCCCGGACCCACGACCCCGGACCCACGACCCCAGACCCAGGACCCCAGACCCATGACCCCAGACCCATGACCCCAGACCCATGACCCCGGACCCATGACCCCGGACCCATGACCCCGGACCCATGACCCCGGACCCATGACCCCGGACCCATGACCCCGGACCCATGACCCCGGACCCATGACCCCGGACCCATGACCCCGGACCCATGACCCCGGACCCATGACCCCGGACCCATGACCCAGGACCCATGACCCCAGACCCACGAACCCAGACCCACGACCCCAGACCCACGACCCCAGACCCACGACCCCAGACCCACGACCCCAGACCCACGACCCCAGACCCACGACCCCAGACCCACGACCCCAGACCCACGACCCCAGACCCACGACCCCAGACCCACGACCCCAGACCCACGACCCCAGACCCACGACCCCAGACCCACGACCCCAGACCCACGACCCCAGACCCACGACCCCAGACCCACGACCCCAGACCCACGACCCCAGACCCACGACCCCAGACCCACGACCCCAGACCCACGACCCCAGACCCACGACCCCGGACCCATGACCCCGGACCCATGACCCCGGACCCATGACCCCGGACCCATGACCCCGGACCCATGACCCCGGACCCATGACCCCGGACCCATGACCCCGGACCCATGACCCCGGACCCATGACCCCGGACCCATGACCCCGGACCCATGACCCCGGACCCATGACCCCGGACCCATGACCCCGGACCCATGACCCCGGACCCATGACCCCGGACCCATGACCCCGGACCCATGACCCCGGACCCATGACCCCGGACCCATGACCCCGGACCCATGACCCCGGACCCATGACCCCGGACCCATGACCCCGGACCCATGACCCCGGACCCATGACCCAGGACCCATGACCCCAGACCCACGACCCCAGACCCACGACCCCGGACCCATGACCCCGGACCCATGACCCCAGACCCACGACCCCAGACCCACGACCCCAGACCCACGACCCCAGACCCACGACCCCAGACCCACGACCCCAGACCCACGACCCCAGACCCACGACCCCAGACCCACGACCCCAGACCCACGACCCCAGACCCATGACCCCTAGACCCACGACCCCAGACCCACGACCCCAGACCCACGACCCCAGACCCACGACCCCAGACCCACGACCCCAGACCCACGACCCCAGACCCACGACCCCAGACCCATGACCCCAGACCCACGACCCCCGACCCACGACCCCGGACCCACGACCCCGGACCCATGACACCGGACCCATGACCCCGGACCCATGACGCCGGACCCATGACCCCGGACCCATGACCCCGGACCCATGACCCCAGACCCACGACCCCAGACCCACGACCCCAGACCCACGACCCCAGACCCATGACCCCTAGACCCACGACCCCAGACCCACGACCCCAGACCCACGACCCCAGACCCACGACCCCAGACCCACGACCCCAGACCCACGACCCCAGACCCACGACCCCAGACCCATGACCCCAGACCCACGACCCCCGACCCACGACCCCGGACCCACGACCCCGGACCCATGACACCGGACCCATGACCCCGGACCCATGACGCCGGACCCATGACCCCGGACCCATGACCCCGGACCCATGACCCCGGACCCATGACCCCGGACCCATGACCCCGGACCCATGACCCCGGACCCATGACCCCGGACCCATGACCCCGGACCCATGACCCCGGACCCATGACCCCGGACCCATGACCCCGGACCCATGACCCAGGACCCATGACCCCGGACCCATGACCCCGGACCCATGACCCCGGACCCATGACCCCGGACCCATGACCCCGGACCCATGACCCCGGACCCATGACCCCGGACCCATGACCCCGGACCCATGACCCCGGACCCATGACCCCGGACCCATGACCCCGGACCCATGACCCCGGACCCATGACCCCGGACCCATGACCCCGGACCCATGACCCCGGACCCATGACCCCGGACCCATGACCCCGGACCCATGACCCCGGACCCATGACCCCGGACCCATGACCCCGGACCCATGACCCCGGACCCATGACCCCGGACCCATGACCCCGGACCCATGACCCCAGACCCACGACCCCAGACCCACGACCCCAGACCCACGACCCCGGACCCACGACCCCGGACCCACGACCCCAGACCCACGACCCCAGACCCACGACCCCGGACCCATGACCCCAGACCCACGACCCCAGACCCACGACCCCAGACCCACGACCCCAGACCCACGACCCCAGACCCACGACCCCAGACCCACGACCCCAGACCCACGACCCCAGACCCACGACCCCAGACCCACGACCCCAGACCCACGACCCCAGACCCACGACCCCAGACCCACGACCCCAGACCCACGACCCCAGACCCACGACCCCAGACCCACGACCCCAGACCCATGACCCCAGACCCATGACCCCAGACCCATGACCCCAGACCCATGACCCCAGACCCATGACCCCGGACCCATGACCCCGGACCCATGACCCCGGACCCATGACCCCGGACCCATGACCCCGGACCCATGACCCCGGACCCATGACCCCGGACCCATGACCCCGGACCCATGACCCCGGACCCATGACCCCGGACCCATGACCCCGGACCCATGACCCCGGACCCATGACCCCGGACCCATGACCCCAGACCCACGACCCCAGACCCACGACCCCAGACCCACGACCCCGGACCCATGACCCCGGACCCACGACCCCAGACCCATGACCCCAGACCCACGACCCCAGACCCACGACCCCAGACCCACGACCCCAGACCCACGACCCCAGACCCACGACCCCAGACCCACGACCCCGGACCCACGAACCCGGACCCACGACCCCAGACCCATGACCCGAGACCCATGACCCCAGACCCATTACCCCAGACCCATGACCCCGGAGACAGGACCACGGACCCATGACCCCGGACCCATGACCCCAGACCCATGACCCCAGACCCATGACCCCAGACCCACGACCCCGGACCCACGACCCCAGACCCATGACCCGAGACCCACGACCCCAGACCCACGACCACAGACCCAAGACCAAAGACCCATGACCCCAGACCCATGACCCCAGACCCATGACCCCAGACACATGACCCCAGACCCATGACCCCAGACCCATGACCCCGGACCCATGACCCCGGACCCATGACCCCGGACCCATGACCCCGGACCCATGACCCCGGACCCATGACCCCGGACCCATGACCCCGGACCCATGACCCCGGACCCATGACCCCGGACCCATGACCCCGGACCCATGACCCCGGACCCATGACCCCGGACCCATGACCCCGGACCCATGACCCCGGACCCATGACCCCGGACCCATGACCCCGGACCCATGACCCCAGACCCACGACCCCAGACCCACGACCCCAGACCCACGACCCCGGACCCATGACCCCGGACCCACGACCCCAGACCCACGACCCCAGACCCATGACCCCGGACCCATGACCCCAGACCCACGACCCCAGACCCACGACCCCAGACCCACGACCCCAGACCCACGACCCCAGACCCACGACCCCAGACCCACGACCCCAGACCCACGACCCCAGACCCACGACCCCAGACCCACGACCCCAGACCCACGACCCCAGACCCACGACCCCAGACCCACGACCCCAGACCCACGACCCCAGACCCACGACCCCAGACCCACGACCCCAGACCCACGACCCCAGACCCACGACCCCAGACCCATGACCCCAGACCCATGACCCCAGACCCATGACCCCAGACCCATGACCCCAGACCCATGACCCCGGACCCATGACCCCGGACCCATGACCCCGGACCCATGACCCCGGACCCATGACCCCGGACCCATGACCCCGGACCCATGACCCCGGACCCATGACCCCAGACCCATGACCCCGGAGACAGGACCACGGACCCATGACCCCGGATCCATGACCCCAGACCCATGACCCCAGACCCATGACCCCAGACCCACGACCCCGGACCCACGACCCCAGACCCATGACCCGAGACCCACGACCCCAGACCCACGACCCCAGACCCAAGAACCCAGACCCATGACCCCAGACCCATGACCCCAGACCCATGACCCCAGACACATGACCCCAGACCCATGACCCCAGACCCATGACGCCGGACCCATGACCCCGGACCCATGACCCCGGACCCATGACCCCGGACCCATGACCCCGGACCCATGACCCCGGACCCATGACCCCGGACCCATGACCCCGGACCCATGACCCCGGACCCATGACCCCGGACCCATGACCCCGGACCCATGACCCCGGACCCATGACCCCGGACCCATGACCCCGGACCCATGACCCCGGACCCATGACCCCGGACCCATGACCCCGGACCCATGACCCCGGACCCATGACCCCGGACCCATGACCCCGGACCCATGACCCCGGACCCATGACCCCGGACCCATGACCCCGGACCCATGACCCCGGACCCATGACCCCGGACCCATGACCCAGGACCCATGACCCCGGACCCATGACCCCGGACCCATGACCCCAGACCCATGACCCCAGACCCATGACCCCAGACCCATGACCCCAGACCCATGACCCCAGACCCATGACCCCAGACCCATGACCCCAGACCCATGACCCCAGACCCATGACCCCAGACCCATGACCCCAGACCCATGACCCCAGACCCATGACCCCAGACCCATGACCCGAGACCCACGACCCCAGACCCACGACCCCAGACCCAAGACCCCAGACCCATGACCCCAGACCCATGACCCCGGAGACAGGACCACGAACCCATGACCCCGGACCCATGACCCCAGACCCATGACCCCAGAACCATGACCCCAGACCCACGACCCCGGACCCACGACCCCAGACCCATGACCCGAGACCCACGACCCCAGACCCACGACCCCAGACCCAAGACCCCAGACCCATGACCCCAGACCCATGACCCCAGACACATGACCCCAGACCCATGACCCCGGACCCATGACCCCGGACCCATGACCCCGGACCCATGACCCCGGACCCATGACCCCGGACCCATGACCCCGGACCCATGACCCCGGACCCATGACCCCGGACCCATGACCCCGGACCCATGACCCCGGACCCATGACCCCGGACCCATGACCCCGGACCCATGACCCCGGACCCATGACCCCGGACCCATGACCCCGGACCCATGACCCCGGACCCATGACCCCGGACCCATGACCCCGGACCCATGACCCCGGACCCATGACCCCGGACCCATGACCCCGGACCCATGACCCCGGACCCATGACCCCGGACCCATGACCCCGGACCCATGACCCCGGACCCATGACCCAGGACCCACGACCCCAGACCCACGACCCCGGACCCACGACCCCGGACCCACGACCCCAGACCCACGACCCCAGACCCACGACCCCAGACCCACGACCCCAGACCCACGACCCCAGACCCACGACCCCAGACCCACGACCCCAGACCCATGACCCCAGACCCATGACCCCGGACCCACGACCCCGGACCCACGACCCCAGACCCATGACCCGAGACCCACGACCCCAGACCCACGACCACAGACCCAAGACCCCAGACCCATGACCCCAGACCCATGACCCCAGACACATGACCCCGGACCCATGACCCCGGACCCATGACCCCGGACCCATGACCCCGGACCCATGACCCCGGACCCATGACCCCGGACCCATGACCCCGGACCCATGACCCCGGACCCATGACCCCGGACCCATGACCCCGGACCCATGACCCCGGACCCATGACCCCGGACCCATGACCCCGGACCCATGACCCCGGACCCATGACCCCGGACCCATGACCCCGGACCCATGACCCCGGACCCATGACCCCGGACCCATGACCCCGGACCCATGACCCCGGACCCATGACCCCGGACCCATGACCCCGGACCCATGACCCCGGACCCATGACCCCGGACCCATGACCCCGGACCCATGACCCCGGACCCATGACCCCGGACCCACGACCCCGGACCCACGACCCCGGACCCACGACCCCAGACCCAGGACCCCAGACCCATGACCCCAGACCCATGACCCCAGACCCATGACCCCGGACCCATGACCCCGGACCCATGACCCCGGACCCATGACCCCGGACCCATGACCCCGGACCCATGACCCCGGACCCATGACCCCGGACCCATGACCCCGGACCCATGACCCCGGACCCATGACCCCGGACCCATGACCCCGGACCCATGACCCCGGACCCATGACCCAGGACCCATGACCCCAGACCCACGAACCCAGACCCACGACCCCAGACCCACGACCCCAGACCCATGACCCCGGACCCATGACCCCGGACCCATGACCCCGGACCCATGACCCCGGACCCATGACCCCGGACCCATGACCCCGGACCCATGACCCCGGACCCATGACCCCGGACCCATGACCCCGGACCCATGACCCCGGACCCATGACCCCGGACCCATGACCCAGGACCCATGACCCCGGACCCATGACCCCGGACCCATGACCCCAGACCCATGACCCCAGACCCATGACCCCAGACCCATGACCCCAGACCCATGACCCCAGACCCATGACCCCAGACCCATGACCCCAGACCCATGACCCCAGACCCATGACCCCAGACCCATGACCCCAGACCCATGACCCCAGACCCATGACCCCAGACCCATGACCCCAGACCCATGACCCCAGACCCATGACCCCAGACCCATGACCCCAGACCCATGACCCGAGACCCACGACCCCAGACCCACGACCCCAGACCCAAGACCCCAGACCCATGACCCCAGACCCATGACCCCGGAGACAGGACCACGAACCCATGACCCCGGACCCATGACCCCAGACCCATGACCCCAGAACCATGACCCCAGACCCACGACCCCGGACCCACGACCCCAGACCCATGACCCGAGACCCACGACCCCAGACCCACGACCCCAGACCCAAGACCCCAGACCCATGACCCCAGACCCATGACCCCAGACACATGACCCCAGACCCATGACCCCGGACCCATGACCCCGGACCCATGACCCCGGACCCATGACCCCGGACCCATGACCCCGGACCCATGACCCCGGACCCATGACCCCGGACCCATGACCCCGGACCCATGACCCCGGACCCATGACCCCGGACCCATGACCCCGGACCCATGACCCCGGACCCATGACCCCGGACCCATGACCCCGGACCCATGACCCCGGACCCATGACCCCGGACCCATGACCCCGGACCCATGACCCCGGACCCATGACCCCGGACCCATGACCCCGGACCCATGACCCCGGACCCATGACCCCGGACCCATGACCCCGGACCCATGACCCCGGACCCATGACCCCGGACCCATGACCCCGGACCCATGACCCCGGACCCATGACCCAGGACCCACGACCCCAGACCCACGACCCCGGACCCACGACCCCGGACCCACGACCCCAGACCCACGACCCCAGACCCACGACCCCAGACCCACGACCCCAGACCCACGACCCCAGACCCACGACCCCAGACCCACGACCCCAGACCCATGACCCCAGACCCATGACCCCGGACCCACGACCCCGGACCCACGACCCCAGACCCATGACCCGAGACCCACGACCCCAGACCCACGACCACAGACCCAAGACCCCAGACCCATGACCCCAGACCCATGACCCCAGACACATGACCCCGGACCCATGACCCCGGACCCATGACCCCGGACCCATGACCCCGGACCCATGACCCCGGACCCATGACCCCGGACCCATGACCCCGGACCCATGACCCCGGACCCATGACCCCGGACCCATGACCCCGGACCCATGACCCCGGACCCATGACCCCGGACCCATGACCCCGGACCCATGACCCCGGACCCATGACCCCGGACCCATGACCCCGGACCCATGACCCCGGACCCATGACCCCGGACCCATGACCCCGGACCCATGACCCCGGACCCATGACCCCGGACCCATGACCCCGGACCCATGACCCCGGACCCATGACCCCGGACCCATGACCCCGGACCCATGACCCCGGACCCACGACCCCGGACCCACGACCCCGGACCCACGACCCCAGACCCAGGACCCCAGACCCATGACCCCAGACCCATGACCCCAGACCCATGACCCCGGACCCATGACCCCGGACCCATGACCCCGGACCCATGACCCCGGACCCATGACCCCGGACCCATGACCCCGGACCCATGACCCCGGACCCATGACCCCGGACCCATGACCCCGGACCCATGACCCCGGACCCATGACCCCGGACCCATGACCCCAGACCCACGAACCCAGACCCACGACCCCAGACCCACGAACCCAGACCCACGACCCCAGACCCACGACCCCAGACCCACGACCCCAGACCCACGACCCCAGACCCACGACCCCAGACCCACGACCCCAGACCCACGACCCCAGACCCACGACCCCAGACCCACGACCCCAGACCCACGACCCCAGACCCACGACCCCAGACCCACGACCCCAGACCCACGACCCCAGACCCACGACCCCAGACCCACGACCCCAGACCCACGACCCCAGACCCACGACCCCAGACCCACGACCCCAGACCCACGACCCCAGACCCACGACCCCAGACCCACGACCCCAGACCCACGACCCCAGACCCACGACCCCAGACCCACGACCCCAGACCCACGACCCCAGACCCACGACCCCAGACCCACGACCCCAGACCCACGACCCCAGACCCACGACCCCAGACCCACGACCCCAGACCCACGACCCCAGACCCACGACCCCAGACCCACGACCCCAGACCCACGACCCCAGACCCACGACCCCAGACCCACGACCCCAGACCCACGACCCCAGACCCACGACCCCAGACCCACGACCCCAGACCCACGACCCCAGACCCACGACCCCAGACCCACGACCCCAGACCCACGACCCCAGACCCATGACCCCAGACCCATGACCCCAGACCCATGACCCCAGACCCATGACCCCAGACCCATGACCCCAGACCCATGACCCCAGACCCATGACCCCAGACCCATGACCCCAGACCCATGACCCCAGACCCATGACCCCAGACCCATGACCCCAGACCCATGACCCCAGACCCATGACCCCAGACCCATGACCCCAGACCCATGACCCCAGACCCATGACCCCAGACCCATGACCCCAGACCCATGACCCCAGACCCATGACCCCAGACCCATGACCCCAGACCCATGACCCCAGACCCATGACCCCAGACCCATGACCCCAGACCCATGACCCCAGACCCATGACCCCAGACCCATGACCCCAGACCCATGACCCCAGACCCATGACCCCAGACCCATGACCCCAGACCCATGACCCCAGACCCATGACCCCAGACCCATGACCCCAGACCCATGACCCCAGACCCATGACCCCAGACCCATGACCCCAGACCCATGACCCCAGACCCATGACCCCAGACCCATGACCCCAGACCCATGACCCCAGACCCATGACCCCAGACCCATGACCCCAGACCCATGACCCCAGACCCATGACCCCAGACCCATGACCCGAGACCCATGACCCCAGACCCATGACCCCAGACCCATGACCCGAGACCCACGACCCCAGACCCACGACCCCAGACCCAAGACCCCAGACCCATGACCCCAGACCCATGACCCCGGAGACAGGACCACGGACCCATGACCCCGGACCCATGACCCCAGACCCATGACCCCTGACCCATGACCCCAGACCCACGACCCCGGACCCACGACCCCAGACCCATGACCCGAGACCCACGACCCCAGACCCACGACCCCAGACCCAAGACCCCAGACCCATGACCCCAGACCCATGACCCCAGACCCATGACCCCAGACACATGACCCCAGACCCATGACCCCGGACCCATGACCCCGGACCCATGACCCCGGACCCATGACCCCGGACCCATGACCCCGCACCCATGACCCCGGACCCATGACCCCGGACCCATGACCCCGGACCTATGACCCCGGACCCATGACCCCGGACCCATGACCCCGGACCCATGACCCCGGACCCATGACCCCGGACCCATGACCCCGGACCCATGACCCCGGACCCATGACCCCGGACCCATGACCCCGGACCCATGACCCCGGACCCATGACCCCGGACCCATGACCCCGGACCCATGACCCCGGACCCATGACCCCGGACCCATGACCCCGGACCCATGACCCCGGACCCACGACCCCAGACCCATGACCCGAGACCCATGACCCCAGACCCATTACCCCAGACCCATGACCCCGGAGACAGGACCACGGACCCATGACCCCGGACCCATGACCCCAGACCCATGACCCCAGACCCATGACCCCGGACCCACGACCCCGGACCCACGACCCCAGACCCATGACCCGAGACCCACGACCCCAGACCCACGACCACAGACCCAAGACCCCAGACCCATGACCCCAGACCCATGACCCCAGACCCATGACCCCGGACACATGACCCCGGACCCATGACCCCGGACCCATGACCCCGGACCCATGACCCCGGACCCATGACCCCGGACCCATGACCCCGGACCCATGACCCCGGACCCATGACCCCGGACCCATGACCCCGGACCCATGACCCCGGACCCATGACCCCGGACCCATGACCCCGGACCCATGACCCCGGACCCATGACCCCGGACCCATGACCCCGGACCCATGACCCCGGACCCATGACCCCGGACCCATGACCCCGGACCCATGACCCCGGACCCATGACCCCGGACCCATGACCCCGGACCCATGACCCCGGACCCATGACCCCGGACCCATGACCCCGGACCCATGACCCCGGACCCATGACCCCGGACCCATGACCCCGGACCCATGACCCCGGACCCATGACCCCGGACCCATGACCCCGGACCCATGACCCCGGACCCATGACCCCGGACCCATGACCCCGGACCCATGACCCCGGACCCATGACCCCGGACCCATGACCCCGGACCCATGACCCCGGACCCATGACCCCGGACCCATGACCCCGGACCCATGACCCCGGACCCATGACCCCGGACCCATGACCCCGGACCCATGACCCAGGACCCATGACCCCAGACCCACGACCCCAGAACCACGACCCCAGACCCACGACCCCGGACCCATGACCCCGGACCCATGACCCCAGACCCACGACCCCAGACCCACGACCCCAGACCCACGACCCCAGACCCACGACCCCAGACCCACGACCCCAGACCCACGACCCCAGACCCACGACCCCAGACCCACGACCCCAGACCCACGACCCCAGACCCACGACCCCAGACCCATGACCCCAGACCCATGACCCCAGACCCATGACCCCAGACCCATGACCCCAGACCCATGACCCCAGACCCATGACCCCAGACCCATGACCCCAGACCCATGACCCCAGACCCATGACCCCAGACCCATGACCCCAGACCCATGACCCCAGACCCATGACCCCAGACCCATGACCCCAGACCCATGACCCCAGACCCATGACCCCAGACCCATGACCCCAGACCCATGACCCCAGACCCATGACCCCAGACCCATGACCCCAGACCCATGACCCCAGACCCATGACCCCAGACCCATGACCCCAGACCCATGACCCCAGACCCATGACCCCGGACCCATGACCCCAGACCCATGACCCCAGACCCATGACCCCAGACCCATGACCCCAGACCCACGACCCCATACCCATGACCCCAGACCCATGACCCCAGACCCACGACCCCGGACCCACGACCCCGGACCCACGACCCCGGACCCATGACACCGGACCCATGACCCCGGACCCATGACGCCGGACCCATGACCCCGGACCCATGACCCCGGACCCATGACCCCGGACCCATGACCCCGGACCCATGACCCCGGACCCATGACCCCGGACCCATGACCCCGGACCCATGACCCAGGACCCATGACCCCGGACCCATGACCCCGGACCCATGACCCCGGACCCATGACCCCGGACCCATGACCCCGGACCCATGACCCCAGACCCACGACCCCGGACCCATGACCCCGGACCCATGACCCCGGACCCATGACCCCGGACCCATGACCCCGGACCCATGACCCCGGACCCATGACCCCGGACCCATGACCCCGGACCCATGACCCCGGACCCATGACCCCGGACCCATGACCCCGGACCCATGACCCCGGACCCATGACCCCGGACCCATGACCCAGGACCCATGACCCCGGACCCATGACCCCGGACCCATGACCCCGGACCCATGACCCCGGACCCATGACCCCGGACCCATGACCCCAGACCCACGACCCCGGACCCATGACCCCGGACCCATGACCCCGGACCCATGACCCAGGACCCATGACCCCGGACCCATGACCCCGGACCCATGACCCCGGACCCATGACCCCGGACCCATGACCCCGGACCCATGACCCCGGACCCATGACCCCGGACCCATGACCCCGGACCCATGACCCCGGACCCATGACCCCGGACCCATGACCCCGGACCCACGACCCCAGACCCACGACCCCAGACCCACGACCCCAGACCCACGACCCCAGACCCACGACCCCAGACCCACGACCCCAGACCCACGACCCCAGACCCACGACCCCAGACCCACGACCCCAGACCCACGACCCCAGACCCACGACCCCAGACCCATGACCCCAGACCCATGACCCCAGACCCATGACCCCAGACCCATGACCCCAGACCCATGACCCCAGACCCATGACCCCAGACCCATGACCCCAGACCCATGACCCCAGACCCATGACCCCAGACCCATGACCCCAGACCCATGACCCCAGACCCATGACCCCAGACCCATGACCCCAGACCCATGACCCCAGACCCATGACCCCAGACCCATGACCCCAGACCCATGACCCCAGACCCATGACCCCAGACCCATGACCCCAGACCCATGACCCCAGACCCATGACCCCAGGCCCATGACCCCAGACCCATGACCCCAGACCCATGACCCCAGACCCATGACCCCAGACCCATGACCCCAGACCCATGACCCCAGACCCATGACCCCAGACCCATGACCCCAGACCCATGACCCCAGACCCATGACCCCAGACCCATGACCCCAGACCCATGACCCCAGACCCATGACCCCAGACCCATGACCCCAGACCCATGACCCCAGACCCATGACCCCAGACCCATGACCCGAGACCCACGACCCCAGACCCACGACCCCAGACCCAAGACCCCAGACCCATGAACCCAGACCCATGACCCCGGAGACAGGACCACGGACCCATGACCCCGGACCCATGACCCCAGACCCATGACCCCTGACCCATGACCCCAGACCCACGACCCCGGACCCACGACCCCAGACCCATGACCCGAGACCCACGACCCCAGACCCACGACCCCAGACCCAAGACCCCAGACCCATGACCCCAGACCCATGACCCCAGACCCATGACCCCAGACACATGACCCCAGACCCATGACCCCGGACCCATGACCCCGGACCCATGACCCCGGACCCATGACCCCGGACCCATGACCCCGGACCCATGACCCCGGACCCATGACCCCGGACCCATGACCCCGGACCCATGACCCCGGACCCATGACCCCGGACCCATGACCCCGGACCCATGACCCCGGACCCATGACCCCGGACCCATGACCCCGGACCCATGACCCCGGACCCATGACCCCGG
This sequence comes from Andrena hattorfiana, assembly GCA_944738655.2. Taxonomy (NCBI): domain Eukaryota; kingdom Metazoa; phylum Arthropoda; class Insecta; order Hymenoptera; family Andrenidae; genus Andrena; species Andrena hattorfiana. Next base: position 68,687,664 of record OX122889.2, read on the forward strand.
ACCCATGACCCCGGACCCATGACCCCGGACCCATGACCCCGGACCCATGACCCCGGACCCATGACCCCGGACCCACGACCCCAGACCCATGACCCGAGACCCATGACCCCAGACCCATTACCCCAGACCCATGACCCCGGAGACAGGACCACGGACCCATGACCCCGGACCCATGACCCCAGACCCATGACCCCAGACCCATGATCCCAGACCCACGACCCCGGACCCACGACCCCAGACCCATGACCCGAGACCCACGACCCCAGACCCACGACCACAGACCCAAGACCCCAGACCCATGACCCCAGACCCATGACCCCAGACCCATGACCCCAGACACATGACCCCAGACCCATGACCCCGGACCCATGACCCCGGACCCATGACCCCGGACCCATGACCCCGGACCCATGACCCCGGACCCATGACCCCGGACCCATGACCCCGGACCCATGACCCCGGACCCATGACCCCGGACCCATGACCCCGGACCCATGACCCCGGACCCATGACCCCGGACCCATGACCCCGGACCCATGACCCCGGACCCATGACCCCGGACCCATGACCCCGGACCCATGACCCCGGAACCATGACCCCGGACCCATGACCCCGGACCCATGACCCCGGACCCATGACCCCGGACCCATGACCCCGGACCCATGACCCCGGACCCATGACCCCGGACCCATGACCCCGGACCCATGACCCCGGACCCATGACCCCGGACCCATGACCCCGGACCCATGACCCCGGACCCATGACCCCGGACCCATGACCCCGGACCCATGACCCCGGACCCATGACCCCGGACCCATGACCCCGGACCCATGACCCCGGACCCATGACCCCGGACCCATGACCCCGGACCCATGACCCCGGACCCATGACCCCGGACCCATGACCCCGGACCCATGACCCAGGACCCATGACCCCAGACCCACGACCCCAGACCCACGACCCCGGACCCACGACCCCGGACCCATGACCCCGGACCCATGACCCCAGACCCACGACCCCAGACCCACGACCCCAGACCCACGACCCCAGACCCACGACCCCAGACCCACGACCCCAGACCCACGACCCCAGACCCACGACCCCAGACCCATGACCCCAGACCCATGACCCCAGACCCATGACCCCAGACCCATGACCCCAGACCCATGACCCCAGACCCATGACCCCAGACCCATGACCCCAGACCCACGACCCCATACCCATGACCCCAGACCCATGACCCCAGACCCACGACCCCGGACCCACGACCCCGGACCCACGACCCCGGACCCATGACACCGGACCCATGACCCCGGACCCATGACGCCGGACCCATGACCCCGGACCCATGACCCCGGACCCATGACCCCGGACCCATGACCCCGGACCCATGACCCCGGACCCATGACCCCGGACCCATGACCCCGGACCCATGACCCCGGACCCATGACCCAGGACCCATGACCCCGGACCCATGACCCCGGACCCATGACCCCGGACCCATGACCCCGGACCCATGACCCCGGACCCATGACCCCGGACCCATGACCCCGGACCCATGACCCAGGACCCATGACCCCGGACCCATGACCCAGGACCCATGACCCCAGACCCACGACCCCAGACCCACGACCCCGGACCCACGACCCCGGACCCATGACCCCGGACCCATGACCCCAGACCCACGACCCCAGACCCACGACCCCAGACCCACGACCCCAGACCCACGACCCCAGACCCACGACCCCAGACCCACGACCCCAGACCCACGACCCCAGACCCACGACCCCAGACCCACGACCCCAGACCCACGACCCCAGACCCACGACCCCAGACCCACGACCCCAGACCCACGACCCCAGACCCACGACCCCAGACCCACGACCCCAGACCCACGACCCCAGACCCACGACCCCAGACCCACGACCCCAGACCCACGACCCCAGACCCACGACCCCAGACCCACGACCCCAGACCCACGACCCCAGACCCACGACCCCAGACCCACGACCCCAGACCCACGACCCCAGACCCATGACCCCAGACCCATGACCCCAGACCCATGACCCCAGACCCATGACCCCAGACCCATGACCCCAGACCCATGACCCCAGACCCATGACCCCAGACCCATGACCCCAGACCCATGACCCCAGACCCATGACCCCAGACCCATGACCCCAGACCCATGACCCCAGACCCATGACCCCAGACCCATGACCCCAGACCCATGACCCCAGACCCATGACCCCAGACCCATGACCCCAGACCCATGACCCCAGACCCATGACCCCAGACCCATGACCCCAGACCCATGACCCCAGACCCATGACCCCAGACCCATGACCCCAGACCCATGACCCCAGACCCATGACCCCAGACCCACGACCCCATACCCATGACCCCAGACCCATGACCCCAGACCCACGACCCCGGACCCACGACCCCGGACCCACGACCCCGGACCCATGACACCGGACCCATGACCCCGGACCCATGACGCCGGACCCATGACCCCGGACCCATGACCCCGGACCCATGACCCCGGACCCATGACCCCGGACCCATGACCCCGGACCCATGACCCCGGACCCATGACCCCGGACCCATGACCCAGGACCCATGACCCCGGACCCATGACCCCGGACCCATGACCCCGGACCCATGACCCCGGACCCATGACCCCGGACCCATGACCCCGGACCCATGACCCCGGACCCATGACCCAGGACCCATGACCCCGGACCCATGACCCCGGACCCATGACCCCGGACCCATGACCCCGGACCCATGACCCCGGACCCATGACCCCGGACCCATGACCCCGGACCCATGACCCCGGACCCATGACCCCGGACCCATGACCCAGGACCCATGACCCCGGACCCATGACCCCGGACCCATGACCCCGGACCCATGACCCCGGACCCATGACCCCGGACCCATGACCCCGGACCCATGACCCCGGACCCATGACCCCGGACCCATGACCCCGGACCCACGACCCCGGACCCACGACCCCGGACCCACGACCCCAGACCCAGGACCCCAGACCCATGACCCCAGACCCATGACCCCGGACCCATGACCCCGGACCCATGACCCCGGACCCATGACCCCGGACCCATGACCCCGGACCCATGACCCCGGACCCATGACCCCGGACCCATGACCCCGGACCCATGACCCCGGACCCATGACCCCGGACCCATGACCCAGGACCCATGACCCCAGACCCACGAACCCAGACCCACGACCCCAGACCCACGACCCCAGACCCACGACCCCAGACCCACGACTCCAGACCCACGACCCCAGACCCACGACCCCAGACCCACGACCCCAGACCCACGACCCCAGACCCACGACCCCAGACCCACGACCCCAGACCCACGACCCCAGACCCACGACCCCAGACCCACGACCCCAGACCCACGACCCCAGACCCACGACCCCAGACCCACGACCCCAGACCCACGACCCCAGACCCACGACCCCAGACCCACGACCCCAGACCCACGACCCCAGACCCACGACCCCAGACCCACGACCCCAGACCCACGACCCCAGACCCACGACCCCAGGCCCATGACCCCAGACCCATGAACCCAGACCCATGACCCCAGACCCATGACCCCAGACCCATGACCCCAGACCCATGACCCCAGACCCATGACCCCAGACCCATGACCCCAGACCCATGACCCCAGACCCATGACCCCAGACCCATGACCCCAGACCCATGACCCCAGACCCATGACCCCAGACCCATGACCCCAGACCCATGACCCCAGACCCATGACCCCAGACCCATGACCCCAGACCCATGACCCCAGACCCATGACCCCAGACCCATGACCCCAGACCCATGACCCCAGACCCATGACCCCAGACCCATGACCCCAGACCCATGACCCCAGACCCATGACCCCAGACCCATGACCCGAGACCCACGACCCCAGACCCACGACCCCAGACCCAAGACCCCAGACCCATGACCCCAGACCCATGACCCCGGAGACAGGACCACGGACCCATGACCCCGGACCCATGACCCCAGACCCATGACCCCAGACCCATGACCCCAGACCCACGACCCCGGACCCACGACCCCAGACCCATGACCCGAGACCCACGACCCCAGACCCACGACCCCAGACCCAAGACCCCAGACCCATGACCCCAGACCCATGACCCCAGACCCACGACCCCAGACCGAAGACCCCAGACCCATGACCCCGGACACATGACCCCGGACCCATGACCCCGGACCCACGACCGCGGACCCACGACCCCGGACCCACGACCCCAGACCCACGACCCCAGACCCACGACCCCAGACCCAAGACCCCAGACCCATGACCCCAGACCCATGACCCCAGACCCATGACCCCGGACCCATGACCCCGGACCCATGACCCCGGACCCATGACCCCGGACCCATGACCCCGGACCCATGACCCCGGACCCATGACCCCGGACCCATGACCCCGGACCCATGACCCCGGACCCATGACCCCGGACCCATGACCCCGGACCCATGACCCCGGACCCATGACCCCAGACCCATGACCCCAGACCCATGACCCCAGACCCATGACCCCAGACCCATGACCCCAGACCCATGACCCCAGACCCATGACCCCAGACCCATGACCCGAGACCCATGACCCCAGACCCATGACCCCAGACCCATGACCCGAGACCCACGACCCCAGACCCACGACCCCAGACCCAAGACCCCAGACCCATGACCCCAGACCCATGACCCCGGAGACAGGACCACGGACCCATGACCCCGGACCCATGACCCCAGACCCATGACCCCTGACCCATGACCCCAGACCCACGACCCCGGACCCACGACCCCAGACCCATGACCCGAGACCCACGACCCCAGACCCACGACCCCAGACCCAAGACCCCAGACCCATGACCCCAGACCCATGACCCCAGACCCATGACCCCAGACACATGACCCCAGACCCATGACCCCGGACCCATGACCCCGGACCCATGACCCCGGACCCATGACCCCGCACCCATGACCCCGGACCCATGACCCCGGACCCATGACCCCGGACCCATGACCCCGGACCCATGACCCCGGACCCATGACCCCGGACCCATGACCCCGGACCCATGACCCCGGACCCATGACCCCGGACCCATGACCCCGGACCCATGACCCCGGACCCATGACCCCGGACCCATGACCCCGGACCCATGACCCCGGACCCATGACCCCGGACCCATGACCCCGGACCCATGACCCCGGACCCATGACCCCGGACCCATGACCCCGGACCCATGACCCCGGACCCACGACCCCAGACCCATGACCCGAGACCCATGACCCCAGACCCATTACCCCAGACCCATGACCCCGGAGACAGGACCACGGACCCATGACCCCGGACCCATGACCCCAGACCCATGACCCCAGACCCATGACCCCGGACCCACGACCCCGGACCCACGACCCCAGACCCATGACCCGAGACCCACGACCCCAGACCCACGACCACAGACCCAAGACCCCAGACCCATGACCCCAGACCCATGACCCCAGACACATGACCCCGGACCCATGACCCCGGACCCATGACCCCGGACCCATGACCCCGGACCCATGACCCCGGACCCATGACCCCGGACCCATGACCCCGGACCCATGACCCCGGACCCATGACCCCGGACCCATGACCCCGGACCCATGACCCCGGACCCATGACCCCGGACCCATGACCCCGGACCCATGACCCCGGACCCATGACCCCGGACCCATGACCCCGGACCCATGACCCCGGACCCATGACCCCGGACCCATGACCCCGGACCCATGACCCCGGACCCATGACCCCGGACCCATGACCCCGGACCCATGACCCCGGACCCATGACCCCGGACCCATGACCCCGGACCCATGACCCCGGACCCATGACCCCGGACCCATGACCCCGGACCCATGACCCCGGACCCATGACCCCGGACCCATGACCCCGGACCCATGACCCCGGACCCATGACCCCGGACCCATGACCCCGGACCCATGACCCCGGACCCATGACCCCGGACCCATGACCCCGGACCCATGACCCCGGACCCATGACCCCGGACCCATGACCCCGGACCCATGACCCCGGACCCATGACCCCGGACCCATGACCCCGGACCCATGACCCAGGACCCATGACCCCAGACCCACGACCCCAGAACCACGACCCCAGACCCACGACCCCGGACCCATGACCCCGGACCCATGACCCCAGACCCACGACCCCAGACCCACGACCCCAGACCCACGACCCCAGACCCACGACCCCAGACCCACGACCCCAGACCCACGACCCCAGACCCACGACCCCAGACCCACGACCCCAGACCCACGACCCCAGACCCACGACCCCAGACCCACGACCCCAGACCCATGACCCCAGACCCATGACCCCAGACCCATGACCCCAGACCCATGACCCCAGACCCATGACCCCAGACCCATGACCCCAGACCCATGACCCCAGACCCATGACCCCAGACCCATGACCCCAGACCCATGACCCCAGACCCATGACCCCAGACCCATGACCCCAGACCCATGACCCCAGACCCATGACCCCAGACCCATGACCCCAGACCCATGACCCCAGACCCATGACCCCAGACCCATGACCCCAGACCCATGACCCCAGACCCATGACCCCAGACCCATGACCCCAGACCCATGACCCCAGACCCATGACCCCAGACCCATGACCCCGGACCCATGACCCCAGACCCATGACCCCAGACCCATGACCCCAGACCCATGACCCCAGACCCACGACCCCATACCCATGACCCCAGACCCATGACCCCAGACCCACGACCCCGGACCCACGACCCCGGACCCACGACCCCGGACCCATGACACCGGACCCATGACCCCGGACCCATGACGCCGGACCCATGACCCCGGACCCATGACCCCGGACCCATGACCCCGGACCCATGACCCCGGACCCATGACCCCGGACCCATGACCCCGGACCCATGACCCAGGACCCATGACCCCGGACCCATGACCCCGGACCCATGACCCCGGACCCATGACCCCGGACCCATGACCCCGGACCCATGACCCCGGACCCATGACCCCGGACCCATGACCCAGGACCCATGACCCCGGACCCATGACCCCGGACCCATGACCCCGGACCCATGACCCCGGACCCATGACCCCGGACCCATGACCCCAGACCCACGACCCCGGACCCATGACCCCGGACCCATGACCCCGGACCCATGACCCCGGACCCATGACCCCGGACCCATGACCCCGGACCCATGACCCCGGACCCATGACCCCGGACCCATGACCCCGGACCCATGACCCCGGACCCATGACCCCGGACCCATGACCCCGGACCCATGACCCCGGACCCATGACCCCGGACCCATGACCCCGGACCCATGACCCAGGACCCATGACCCCGGACCCATGACCCCGGACCCATGACCCCGGACCCATGACCCCGGACCCATGACCCCGGACCCATGACCCCGGACCCATGACCCCGGACCCATGACCCAGGACCCATGACCCCGGACCCATGACCCCGGACCCATGACCCCGGACCCATGACCCCGGACCCATGACCCCGGACCCATGACCCCAGACCCACGACCCCGGACCCATGACCCCGGACCCATGACCCCGGACCCATGACCCAGGACCCATGACCCCGGACCCATGACCCCGGACCCATGACCCCGGACCCATGACCCCGGACCCATGACCCCGGACCCATGACCCCGGACCCATGACCCCGGACCCATGACCCCGGACCCATGACCCCGGACCCATGACCCCAGACCCACGACCCCAGGCCCACGACCCCAGACCCACGACCCCAGACCCACGACCCCAGACCCACGACCCCAGACCCACGACCCCAGACCCACGACCCCAGACCCACGACCCCAGACCCACGACCCCAGACCCATGACCCCAGACCCATGACCCCAGACCCATGACCCCAGACCCATGACCCCAGACCCATGACCCCAGACCCATGACCCCAGACCCATGACCCCAGACCCATGACCCCAGACCCATGACCCCAGACCCATGACCCCAGACCCATGACCCCAGACCCATGACCCCAGACCCATGACCCCAGACCCATGACCCCAGACCCATGACCCCAGACCCATGACCCCAGACCCATGACCCCAGACCCATGACCCCAGACCCATGACCCCAGACCCATGACCCCAGACCCATGACCCCAGACCCATGACCCCAGACCCATGACCCCAGACCCATGACCCCAGACCCATGACCCCAGACCCATGACCCCAGACCCATGACCCCAGGCCCATGACCCCAGACCCATGACCCCAGACCCATGACCCCAGACCCATGACCCCAGACCCATGACCCCAGACCCATGACCCCAGACCCATGACCCCAGACCCATGACCCCAGACCCATGACCCCAGACCCATGACCCCAGACCCATGACCCCAGACCCATGACCCCAGACCCATGACCCCAGACCCATGACCCCAGACCCATGACCCCAGACCCATGACCCCAGACCCATGACCCCAGACCCATGACCCGAGACCCACGACCCCAGACCCACGACCCCAGACCCAAGACCCCAGACCCATGAACCCAGACCCATGACCCCGGAGACAGGACCACGGACCCATGACCCCGGACCCATGACCCCAGACCCATGACCCCTGACCCATGACCCCAGACCCACGACCCCGGACCCACGACCCCAGACCCATGACCCGAGACCCACGACCCCAGACCCACGACCCCAGACCCAAGACCCCAGACCCATGACCCCAGACCCATGACCCCAGACCCATGACCCCAGACACATGACCCCAGACCCATGACCCCGGACCCATGACCCCGGACCCATGACCCCGGACCCATGACCCCGGACCCATGACCCCGGACCCATGACCCCGGACCCATGACCCCGGACCCATGACCCCGGACCCATGACCCCGGACCCATGACCCCGGACCCATGACCCCGGACCCATGACCCCGGACCCATGACCCCGGACCCATGACCCCGGACCCATGACCCCGGACCCATGACCCCGGACCCATGACCCCGGACCCATGACCCCGGACCCATGACCCCGGACCCATGACCCCGGACCCATGACCCCGGACCCATGACCCCGGACCCACGACCCCCGACCCATGACCCGAGACCCATGACCCCAGACCCATTACCCCAGACCCATGACCCCGGAGACAGGACCACGGACCCATGACCCCGGACCCATGACCCCAGACCCATGACCCCAGACCCATGATCCCAGACCCACGACCCCGGACCCACGACCCCAGACCCATGACCCGAGACCCACGACCCCAGACCCACGACCACAGACCCAAGACCCCAGACCCATGACCCCAGACCCATGACCCCAGACCCATGACCCCAGACACATGACCCCAGACCCATGACCCCGGACCCATGACCCCGGACCCATGACCCCGGACCCATGACCCCGGACCCATGACCCCGGACCCATGACCCCGGACCCATGACCCCGGACCCATGACCCCGGACCCATGACCCCGGACCCATGACCCCGGACCCATGACCCCGGACCCATGACCCCGGACCCATGACCCCGGACCCATGACCCCGGACCCATGACCCCGGACCCATGACCCCGGACCCATGACCCCGGACCCATGACCCCGGACCCATGACCCCGGACCCATGACCCCGGACCCATGACCCCGGACCCATGACCCCGGACCCATGACCCCGGACCCATGACCCCGGACCCATGACCCCGGACCCATGACCCCGGACCCATGACCCCGGACCCATGACCCCGGACCCATGACCCCGGACCCATGACCCCGGACCCATGACCCCGGACCCATGACCCCGGACCCATGACCCCGGACCCATGACCCCGGACCCATGACCCCGGACCCATGACCCCGGACCCATGACCCCGGACCCATGACCCCGGACCCATGACCCCGGACCCATGACCCCGGACCCATGACCCCGGACCCATGACCCCGGACCCATGACCCAGGACCCATGACCCCAGACCCACGACCCCAGACCCACGACCCCAGACCCACGACCCCGGACCCATGACCCCGGACCCATGACCCCAGACCCACGACCCCAGACCCACGACCCCAGACCCACGACCCCAGACCCACGACCCCAGACCCACGACCCCAGACCCACGACCCCAGACCCACGACCCCAGACCCACGACCCCAGACCCACGACCCCAGACCCACGACCCCAGACCCACGACCCCAGACCCACGACCCCAGACCCACGACCCCAGACCCACGACCCCAGACCCACGACCCCAGACCCACGACCCCAGACCCACGACCCCAGACCCACGACCCCAGACCCACGACCCCAGACCCACGACCCCAGACCCACGACCCCAGACCCACGACCCCAGACCCATGACCCCAGACCCATGACCCCAGACCCATGACCCCAGACCCATGACCCCAGACCCATGACCCCAGACCCATGACCCCAGACCCATGACCCCAGACCCATGACCCCAGACCCATGACCCCAGACCCATGACCCCAGACCCATGACCCCAGACCCATGACCCCAGACCCATGACCCCAGACCCATGACCCCAGACCCATGACCCCAGACCCATGACCCCAGACCCATGACCCCAGACCCATGACCCCAGACCCATGACCCCAGACCCATGACCCCAGACCCATGACCCCAGACCCATGACCCCAGACCCATGACCCCAGACCCATGACCCCAGACCCATGACCCCAGACCCATGACCCCAGACCCACGACCCCATACCCATGACCCCAGACCCATGACCCCAGACCCACGACCCCGGACCCACGACCCCGGACCCACGACCCCGGACCCATGACACCGGACCCATGACCCCGGACCCATGACGCCGGACCCATGACCCCGGACCCATGACCCCGGACCCATGACCCCGGACCCATGACCCCGGACCCATGACCCCGGACCCATGACCCCGGACCCATGACCCCGGACCCATGACCCCGGACCCATGACCCAGGACCCATGACCCCGGACCCATGACCCCGGACCCATGACCCCGGACCCATGACCCCGGACCCATGACCCCGGACCCATGACCCCGGACCCATGACCCCGGACCCATGACCCAGGACCCATGACCCCGGACCCATGACCCAGGACCCATGACCCCAGACCCACGACCCCAGACCCACGACCCCAGACCCACGACCCCGGACCCATGACCCCGGACCCATGACCCCAGACCCACGACCCCAGACCCACGACCCCAGACCCACGACCCCAGACCCACGACCCCAGACCCACGACCCCAGACCCACGACCCCAGACCCACGACCCCAGACCCACGACCCCAGACCCACGACCCCAGACCCACGACCCCAGACCCACGACCCCAGACCCACGACCCCAGACCCACGACCCCAGACCCACGACCCCAGACCCACGACCCCAGACCCACGACCCCAGACCCACGACCCCAGACCCACGACCCCAGACCCACGACCCCAGACCCATGACCCCAGACCCATGACCCCAGACCCATGACCCCAGACCCATGACCCCAGACCCATGACCCCAGACCCATGACCCCAGACCCATGACCCCAGACCCATGACCCCAGACCCATGACCCCAGACCCATGACCCCAGACCCATGACCCCAGACCCATGACCCCAGACCCATGACCCCAGACCCATGACCCCAGACCCATGACCCCAGACCCATGTCCCCAGACCCATGACCCCAGACCCATGACCCCAGACCCATGACCCCAGACCCATGACCCCAGACCCATGACCCCAGACCCATGACCCCAGACCCATGACCCCAGACCCATGACCCCAGACCCATGACCCCCGACCCATGACCCCAGACCCACGACCCCATACCCATGACCCCAGACCCATGACCCCAGACCCACGACCCCGGACCCACGACCCCGGACCCACGACCCCGGACCCATGACACCGGACCCATGACCCCGGACCCATGACGCCGGACCCATGACCCCGGACCCATGACCCCGGACCCATGACCCCGGACCCATGACCCCGGACCCATGACCCCGGACCCATGACCCCGGACCCATGACCCCGGACCCATGACCCCGGACCCATGACCCAGGACCCATGACCCCGGACCCATGACCCCGGACCCATGACCCCGGACCCATGACCCCGGACCCATGACCCCGGACCCATGACCCCGGACCCATGACCCCGGACCCATGACCCAGGACCCATGACCCCGGACCCATGACCCCGGACCCATGACCCCGGACCCATGACCCCGGACCCATGACCCCGGACCCATGACCCCGGACCCATGACCCCGGACCCATGACCCCGGACCCATGACCCCGGACCCATGACCCAGGACCCATGACCCCGGACCCATGACCCCGGACCCATGACCCCGGACCCATGACCCCGGACCCATGACCCCGGACCCATGACCCCGGACCCATGACCCCGGACCCATGACCCCGGACCCATGACCCCGGACCCACGACCCCGGACCCACGACCCCGGACCCACGACCCCAGACCCAGGACCCCAGACCCATGACCCCAGACCCATGACCCCGGACCCATGACCCCGGACCCATGACCCCGGACCCATGACCCCGGACCCATGACCCCGGACCCATGACCCCGGACCCATGACCCCGGACCCATGACCCCGGACCCATGACCCCGGACCCATGACCCCGGACCCATGACCCAGGACCCATGACCCCAGACCCACGAACCCAGACCCACGACCCCAGACCCACGACCCCAGACCCACGACCCCAGACCCACGACTCCAGACCCACGACCCCAGACCCACGACCCCAGACCCACGACCCCAGACCCACGACCCCAGACCCACGACCCCAGACCCACGACCCCAGACCCACGACCCCAGACCCACGACCCCAGACCCACGACCCCAGACCCACGACCCCAGACCCACGACCCCAGACCCACGACCCCAGACCCACGACCCCAGACCCACGACCCCAGACCCACGACCCCAGACCCACGACCCCAGACCCACGACCCCAGACCCACGACCCCAGACCCACGACCCCAGACCCACGACCCCAGACCCATGACCCCAGACCCATGACCCCAGACCCATGACCCCAGACCCATGACCCCAGACCCATGACCCCAGACCCATGACCCCAGACCCATGACCCCAGACCCATGACCCCAGACCCATGACCCCAGACCCATGACCCCAGACCCATGACCCCAGACCCATGACCCCAGACCCATGACCCCAGACCCATGACCCCAGACCCATGACCCCAGACCCATGACCCCAGACCCATGACCCCAGACCCATGACCCCAGACCCATGACCCCAGACCCATGACCCCAGACCCATGACCCCAGACCCATGACCCCAGACCCATGACCCCAGACCCATGACCCCAGACCCATGACCCGAGACCCACGACCCCAGACCCACGACCCCAGACCCAAGACCCCAGACCCAAGACCCCAGACCCATGACCCCAGACCCATGACCCCGGAGACAGGACCACGGACCCATGACCCCGGACCCATGACCCCAGCCCCATGACCCCAGACCCATGACCCCAGACCCACGACCCCGGACCCACGACCCCAGACCCATGACCCGAGACCCACGACCCCAGACCCACGACCCCAGACCCAAGACCCCAGACCCATGACCCCAGACCCATGACCCCAGACCCACGACCCCAGACCGAAGACCCCAGACCCATGACCCCGGACACATGACCCCGGACCCATGACCCCGGACCCACGACCCCGGACCCACGACCCCGGACCCACGACCCCAGACCCACGACCCCAGACCCACGACCCCAGACCCAAGACCCCAGACCCATGACCCCAGACCCATGACCCCAGACCCATGACCCCGGACCCATGACCCCGGACCCATGACCCCGGACCCATGACCCCGGACCCATGACCCCGGACCCATGACCCCGGACCCATGACCCCGGACCCATGACCCCGGACCCATGACCCCGGACCCATGACCCCGGACCCATGACCCCGGACCCATGACCCCGGACCCATGACCCCGGACCCATGACCCCGGACCCATGACCCCGGACCCATGACCCCGGACCCATGACCCCGGACCCATGACCCCGGACCCATGACCCCAGACCCATGACCCCAGACCCATGACCCCAGACCCATGACCCCAGACCCATGACCCCGGACCCATGACCCCGGACCCATGACCCCGGACCCATGACCCCGGACCCATGACCCCGGACCCATGACCCCGGACCCATGACACCGGACCCATGACCCCGGACCCATGACCCCGGACCCATGACCCCGGACCCATGACCCCGGACCCATGACCCCGGACCCATGACCCCGGACCCATGACCCCGGACCCATGACCCCGGACCCATGACCCCGGACCCATGACCCCAGACCCATGACCCCAGACCGATGACCCCAGACCCATGACCCCAGACCCATGACCCCAGACCCATGACCCCAGACCCATGACCCCAGACCCACGACCCCAGACCCACGACCCCGGACCCATGACCCCGGACCCATCACCCCGGACCCATGACCCCGGACCCACGAACCCGGACCCACGACCCCAGACCCATGACCCGAGACCCATGACCCCAGACCCACGACCCCAGACCCACGACCCCAGACCCACGACCCCAGACCCACGACCCCGGACCCACGAACCCGGACCCACGACCCCAGACCCATGACCCGAGACCCATGACACCAGACCCATTACCCCAGACCCATGACCCCGGAGACAGGACCACGGACCCATGACCCCGGACCCATGACCCCAGACCCATGACCCCGGACCCATGACCCCAGACCCACGACCCCGGACCCACGACCCCAGACCCATGACCCGAGACCCACGACCCCAGACCCACGACCCCAGACCCAAGACCCCAGACCCACGACCCCAGACCCACGACCCCAGACCCACGACCCCAGACCCATGACCCCAGACCCATGACCCCAGACCCATGACCCCAGACCCATGACCCCAGACCCATGACCCCAGACCCACGACCCCAGACCCACGACCCCGGACCCATGACCCCGGACCCATCACCCCGGACCCATGACCCCGGACCCACGAACCCGGACCCACGACCCCAGACCCATGACCCGAGACCCATGACCCCAGACCCACGACCCCAGACCCACGACCCCAGACCCACGACCCCAGACCCACGACCCCAGACCCACGACCCCGGACCCACGAACCCGGACCCACGACCCCAGACCCATGACCCGAGACCCATGACACCAGACCCATTACCCCGGACCCATGACCCCGGAGACAGGACCACGGACCCATGACCCCGGACTCATGACCCCAGACCCATGACCCCGGACCCATGACCCCAGACCCACGACCCCAGACCCACGACCCCAGACCCACGACCCCAGACCCACGACCCCAGACCCACGACCCCGGACCCACGAACCCGGACCCACGACCCCAGACCCATGACCCGAGACCCATGACACCAGACCCATTACCCCAGACCCATGACCCCGGAGACAGGACCACGGACCCATGACCCCGGACCCATGACCCCAGACCCATGACCCCGGACCCATGACCCCAGACCCACGACCCCGGACCCACGACCCCAGACCCATGACCCGAGACCCATGACCCCAGACCCATGACCCCGGACCCATGACCCCGGACCCATGACCCCGGACCCATGACCCCGGACCCATGACCCCGGACCCATGACCCCGGACCCATGACCCCGGACCCATGACCCCAGACCCATGACCCCGGACCCATGACCCCGGACCCATGACCCCGGACCCATGACCCCGGACCCATGACCCCGGACCCATGACCCCGGACCCATGACCCCGGACCCATGTCCCCGGACCCATGACCCCGGACCCATGACCCCGGACCCATGACCCCGGACCCATGACCCCGGACCCATGACCCCGGACCCATGACCCCGGACCCATGACCCCGGACCCATGACCCCGGACCCATGACCCCGGACCCATGACCCCGGACCCATGACCCCGGACCCATGACCCCGGACCCATGACCCCGGACCCATGACCCCGGACCCATGACCCAGGACCCATGACCCCGGACCCACGACCCCAGACCCACGACCCCAGACCCACGACCCCAGACCCACGACCCCAGACCCACGACCCCAGACCCACGACCCCAGACCCACGACCCCAGACCCACGACCCCAGACCCACGACCCCAGACCCACGACCCCAGACCCATGACCCCAGACCCATGACCCCAGACCCATGATCCCAGACCCATGACCCCAGACCCATGACCCCAGACCCACGACCCCAGACCCACGACCCCAGACCCACGACCCCAGACCCACGACCCCAGACCCACGACCGCAGACCCATGACCCCAGACCCATGACCCCAGACCCATGACCCCAGACCCATGACCCCAGACCCATCACCCCAGACCCATCACCCCAGACCCATGACCCCAGACCCATGACCCCAGACCCATGACCCCAGACCCATGACCCCAGACCCATGACCCCAGACCCATGACCCCAGACCCATGACCCCCGACCCATGACCCCAGACCCACGACCCCAGACCCACGACCCCGGACCCACGACCCCGGACCCATGACACCGGACCCATGACCCCGGACCCATGACGCCGGACCCATGACCCCGGACACATGACCCCGGACCCAGGACCCCGGAACCACAACCCCGGACCCAGGACCCCGGACACATGACTCCGGACCCATGACCCCGGACCCACGACCCCGGACCCACGACCCCAGACCCATGACCCGAGACCCATGACCCCAGACCCATTACCCCAGACCCATGACCCCGGAGACAGGACCACGGACCCATGACCCCGGACCCAGGACACCGGACCCAGGACCCCGGACCCAGGACCCCGGACCCATGACCCCGGACCCATGACCCCGGTCCCATGACCCCGGTCCCATGACAACGGACACATGACACCGGACCCATGACCCCAGACCCATGACCCCAGACCAATGACTCCAGACCCATGACCCCGGACCCATGACCCCGGACCCATGACCCCGGACCCATTACCACGGACCCATGACCCCGGACCCACGACCCCGGACCCATGACACCGGACCCATGACCCCGGACCCATGACGCCGGACCCATGACCCCGGACCCATGACCCCGGACCCAGGACCCCGGAACCACAACCCCGGACCCATGACCCCGGACCCATGACCCCGGACCCATGACCCCGGACCCATGACCCCGGACCCATGACCCCGGACCCATGACCCCGGACCCATGACCCCGGACCCATGACCCCGGACCCATGACCCCGGACCCATGACCCCGGACCCATGACCCCGGACCCATGACCCCGGACCCATGACCCCGGACCCATGACCCAGGACCCATGACCCCAGACCCACGACCCCAGACCCACGACCCCAGACCCACGACCCCAGACCCACGACCCCAGACCCACGACCCCAGACCCACGACCCCAGACCCACGACCCCAGACCCACGACCCCAGACCCACGACCCCAGACCCACGACCCCAGACCCATGACCCCAGACCCATGACCCCAGACCCATGATCCCAGACCCATGACCCCAGACCCATGACCCCAGACCCACGACCCCAGACCCACGACCCCAGACCCACGACCCCAGACCCACGACCCCAGACCCACGACCGCAGACCCACGACCCCAGACCCATGACCCCAGACCCATGACCCCAGACCCATGACCCCAGACCCATCACCCCAGACCCATCACCCCAGACCCATCACCCCAGACCCATGACCCCAGACCCATGACCCCAGACCCATGACCCCAGACCCATGACCCCAGACCCATGACCCCAGACCCATGACCCCAGACCCATGACCCCAGACCCATGACCCCAGACCCATGACCCCCGACCCATGACCCCAGACCCACGACCCCAGACCCACGACCCCGGACCCACGACCCCGGACCCATGACACCGGACCCATGACACCGGACCCATGACGCCGGACCCATGACCCCGGACACATGACCCCGGACCCAGGACCCCGGAACCACAACCCCGGACCCAGGACCCCGGACACATGACTCCGGACCCATGACCCCGGACCCACGACCCCGGACCCACGACCCCAGACCCATGACCCGAGACCCATGACCCCAGACCCATTACCCCAGACCCATGACCCCGGAGACAGGACCACGGACCCATGACCCCGGACCCAGGACACCGGACCCAGGACCCCGGACCCAGGACCCCGGACCCATGACCCCGGACCCATGACCCCGGTCCCATGACCCCGGTCCCATGACAACGGACACATGACACCGGACCCATGACCCCAGACCCATGACCCCAGACCAATGACTCCAGACCCATGACCCCGGACCCATGACCCCGGACCCATGACCCCGGACCCATTACCACGGACCCATGACCCCGGACCCACGACCCCGGACCCATGACACCGGACCCATGACCCCGGACCCATGACGCCGGACCCATGACCCCGGACCCATGACCCCGGACCCAGGACCCCGGAACCACAACCCCGGACCCAGGACCCCGGACACATGACCCCGGACCCATGACCCCGGACCCACGACCCCGGACCCACGACCCCAGACCCATGACCCGAGACCCATGACCCCAGACTCATTACCCCAGACCCATGACCCCGGAGACAGGACCACGGGCCCATGACCCCAGACCCATGACCCCAGACCCATGACCCCAGACCCATGACCCCAGACCCATGACCCCAGACCCATGACCCCAGACCCATGACCCCAGACCCATGACCCCAGACCCACGACCCCAGACCCATGACCCCAGACCCATGACCCCAGACCCACGACCCCGGACCCACGACCCCGGACCCACGACCCCGGACCCATGACACCGGACCCATGACCCCGGACCCATGACGCCGGACCCATGACCCCGGACACATGACCCCGGACCCAGGACCCCGGAACCACAACCCCGGACCCAGGACCCCGGACACATGACCCCGGACCCATGACCCCGGACCCACGACCCCGGACCCACGACCCCAAACCCATGACCCGAGACCCATGACCCCAGACCCATTACCCCAGACCCATGACCCAGGACCCATGACCCCGGACCCATGACCCCGGACCCATGACCCCGGACCCATGACCCCGGACCCATGACCCCTGGACCCATGACCCCGGACCCAGGACCCCGGACACATGACCCCGGACCCATGACCCCGGAGACAGGACCACGGACCCATGACCCCGGACCCCGGACCCCGGACCCAGGACCCCGGACCCATGACCCCGGACCCATGACCCCGGTCCCATGACCCCGGTCCCATGACAACGGACACATGACACCGGACCCATGACCCCAGACCCATGACCCCAGACCCATGACCCCAGACCCACGACCCCGGACCCACGACCCCGGACCCACGACCCCGGACCCATGACACCGGACCCATGACCCCGGACCCATGACGCCGGACCCATGACCCCGGACACATGACCCCGGACCCAGGACCCCGGAACCACAACCCCGGACCCAGGACCCCGGACACATGACCCCGGACCCATGACCCCGGACCCACGACCCCGGACCCACGACCCCAAACCCATGACCCGAGACCCATGACCCCAGACCCATTACCCCAGACCCATGACCCAGGACCCATGACCCCGGACCCATGACCCCGGACCCATGACCCCGGACCCATGACCCCGGACCCATGACCCCTGGACCCATGACCCCGGACCCAGGACCCCGGACACATGACCCCGGACCCATGACCCCGGAGACAGGACCACGGACCCATGACCCCGGACCCCGGACCCCGGACCCAGGACCCCGGACACATGACCCCGGACCCATGACCCCGGTCCCATGACCCCGGTCCCATGACAACGGACACATGACACCGGACCCATGACCCCAGACCCATGACCCCAGACCAATGACCCCAGACCCATGACCCCGGACCCATGACCCCGGACCCATGACCCCGGACCCATGACCCCGGACCCATGACCCCGGACCCATGACCCCGGACCCATGACCCCGGACCCATGACCCCGGACCCATGACCCCGGACCCATGACCCCGGACCCAAGACCCCAGACCCATGACCCCGGACCCATGACCCCGGACCCATGACCCCGGACCCATTACCACGGACCCATGACCCCGGACCCACGACCCCGGACCCATGACACCGGACCCATGACCCCGGACCCATGACCCCGGACCCAGGACCCCGGACCCATGACCCCGGACCCACGACCCCGGACCCACGAC
The DNA here is from genome assembly GCA_944738655.2 of Andrena hattorfiana. Classification (NCBI taxonomy): domain Eukaryota; kingdom Metazoa; phylum Arthropoda; class Insecta; order Hymenoptera; family Andrenidae; genus Andrena; species Andrena hattorfiana. The sequence continues at coordinate 68,708,073 of OX122889.2, forward strand.
CCCGGACCCACGACCCCAGACCCAAGACCCCAGACCCATGACCCCAGACCCATGACCCCAGACCCATGACCCCAGACCCATGACCCCAGACCCATGACCCCAGACCCATGACCCCAGACCCATGACCCCAGACCCATGACCCCAGACCCATGACCCCAGACCCATGACCCCAGACCCATGACCCCAGACCCATGACCCCAGACCCATGACCCCAGACCCATGACCCCAGACCCATGACCCCAGACCCATGAACCCAGACCCATGAACCCAGACCCATGACCCCAGACCCATGACCCCAGACCCATGACCCCAGACCCATGACCCCAGACCCATGACCCCAGACCCATGACCCCAGACCCACGACCCCAGACCCACGACCCCAGACCCACGACCCCAGACCCACGACCCCGGACCCACGACCCCGGACCCAGGACCCCGGACCCACGAACCCGGACCCACGACCCCAGACCCATGACCCGAGACCCATGACCCCAGACCCATTAACCCAGACCCATGACCCCGGAGACAGGACCACGGACCCATGACCCCAGACCCATGACCCCAGACCAATGACCACAGACCCATGACCCCGGACCCATGACCCCGGACCCATGACCCCGGACCCATGACCCCGGTCCCATGACACCGGTCCCATGACAACGGACCCATGACACCGGACCCATGACCCCGGACCCATGACCCCGGACCCATGACCCCGGACCCGTGACCCCGGACCCGTGACCCCGGACCCATGACCCCGGACCCGTGACCCCGGACCCGTGACTCCGGACCCATGACCACGGACCCATGACCCCGGACCCACGACCCCGGACCCATGACCCCGGACCCATGACCCAGGACCCATGACCCCGGACCCATGACCCCGGACCCATGACCCCGGACCCAGGACCCCGGAACCACGACCCCGGACCCAGGACCCCGGACACATGACCCCGGACCCATGACCCCGGACCCACGACCCCGGACCCACGACCCCAGACCCACGACCCCAGACCCAAGACCCCAGAGCCATGACCCCAGACCCATGACCCCAGACCCATGACCCCAGACCCATGACCCCAGACCCATGACCCCAGACCCATGACCCCAGACCCATGACCCCAGACCCATGACCCCAGACCCATGACCCCAGACCCATGACCCCAGACCCATGACCCCAGACCCATGACCCCAGACCCATGACCCCGGACCCATGACCCCGGACCCATGACCCCGGACCCAGGACCCCGGAACCACGACCCCGGACCCAGGACCCCGGACACATGACCCCGGACCCAGGACCCCGGACCCACGACCCCGGACCCACGACCCCGGACCCACGACCCCGGACCCACGACCCCGGACCCACGACCCCGGACCCACGACCCCAGACCCATGACCCCGGACCCACGACCCCGGACCCACGACCCCGGACCCACGACCCCGGACCCACGACCCCGGACCCACGACCCCGGACCCACGACACCGGACCCACGACCCCGGACCCATGACCCCGGACCCATGACCCCGGACCCACGACCCCGGACCCACGACCCCGGACCCACGACCCCAGACCCATGACCCGAGACCCAGCACCCCGGAACCACAACCCCGGACCCAGGACCCCGGACACATGACCCCGGACCCATGACCCCGGACCCACGACCCCGGACCCACGACCCCAGACCCATGACCCCAGACCCATGACCCCAGACCCATGACCCCAGACCCATGAACCCAGACCCATGAACCCAGACCCATGACCCCGGACCCATGACCCCGGACCCATGACCCCGGACCCATGACCCCGGACCCATGACCCCGGACCCATGACCCCGGACCCATTACCACGGACCCATGACCCCGGACCCATGACCCCGGACCCATGACCCCGGACCCATGACCCCGGACCCAGGACCCCGGACACATGACCCCGGACCCATGACCCCGGACCCACGACCCCGGACCCACGACCCCGGACCCACGACCCCGGACCCACGACCCCGGACCCACGACCCCAGACCCACGACCCCAGACCCATGACCCCAGACCCATGACCCCAGACCCATGACCCCAGACCCATGACCCCAGACCCATGACCTCAGACCCATGACCCCAGACCCATGACCCCAGACCCATGACCCCAGACCCATGACCCCAGACCCATGACCCCAGACCCATGACCCCAGACCCATGACCCCAGACCCATGAACCCAGACCCATGAACCCAGACCCATGACCCCAGACCCATGACGCCAGACCCATGACCCCAGACCCATGACCCCGGACCCATGACCCCGGACCCACGACCCCGGACCCACGACCCCGGACCCACGACCCCGGACCCAGGACCCCGGACCCACGAACCCGGACCCACGACCCCAGACCCATGACCCGAGACCCATGACCCCAGACCCATTACCCCAGACCCATGACCCCGGAGACAGGACCACGGACCCATGACCCCAGACCCATGACCCCAGACCCATGACCCCAGACCCATGACCCCAGACCCATGACCCCAGACCCATGACCCCAGACCCATGACCCCAGACCCATGACCCCAGACCCATGACCCCAGACCCATGACCCCAGACCCATGACCCCAGACCCATGACCCCAGACCCATGACCCCAGACCCATGACCCCAGACCCATGACCCCAGACCCATGACCCCAGACCCATGACCCCAGACCCATGACCCCAGACCCATGACCCCAGACCCATGACCCCAGACCCATGACCCCAGACCCATGACCCCAGACCCATGACCCCAGACCCATGACCCCAGACCCTTGACCCCAGACCCATGACCCCGGACCCATGACCCCGGACCCATGACCCCGGACCCATGACCCCTGGACCCATGACCCCGGACCCAGGACCCCGGACACATGACCCCGGACCCATGACTCCGGACCCACGACCCCGGACCCACGACCCCAGACCCATGACCCGAGACCCATGACCCCAGACCCATTACCCCAGACCCATGACCCCGGAGACAGGACCACGGACCCATGACCCCGGACCCCGGACCCCGGACCCAGGACCCCGGACCCATGACCCCGGACCCATGACCCCGGTCCCATGACCCCGGTCCCATGACAACGGACACATGACACCGGACCCATGACCCCAGACCCATGACCCCAGACCAATGACCCCAGACCCATGACCCCGGACCCATGACCCCGGACCCATGACCCCGGACCCATGACCCCGGACCCATGACCCCGGACCCATGACCCCGGACCCATGACCCCGGACCCATGACCCCGGACCCATGACACCGGACCCATGACCCCGGACCCATGACCCCGGACCCATGACCTCGGACCCATGACCCCGGACCCATGACCCCGGACCCAAGACCCCAGACCCATGACCCCAGACCCATGACCCCGGACCCATGACCCCGGACCCATTACCACGGACCCATGACCCCGGACCCACGACCCCGGACCCATGACACCGGACCCATGACCCCGGACCCATGACGCCGGACCCATGACCCCGGACCCATGACCCCGGACCCAGGACCCCGGAACCACAACCCCGGACCCAGGACCCCGGACACATGACCCCGGACCCATGACCCCGGACCCACGACCCCGTACCCACGACCCCAGACCCATGACCCGAGACCCATGACCCCAGACCCATTACCCCAGACCCATGACACCGGAGACAGGACCACGGACCCATGACCCCAGACCCATGACCCCAGACCCATGACCCCAGACCCATGACCCCAGACCCATGACCCCAGACCCATGACCCCAGACCCATGACCCCAGAACCATGACCCCAGACCCATGACCCCAGACCCATGAACCCAGACCCATGACCCCAGACCCATGACCCCAGACCCATGACCCCGGACCCATGACCCCGGACCCATGACCCCGGACCCATGACCCCGGACCCATGACCCCGGACCCATGACCACGGACCCATGACCCCGGACCCATGACCCCGGACCCATGACCCCGGACCCATGACCCCGGACCCATGACCCCGGACCCATGACCCCGGACCCATGACCCCGGACCCATGACCCCGGACCCATTACCACGGACCCATGACCCCGGACCCATGACCCCGGACCCATGACCCCGGACCCATGACCCCGGACCCATGACCCCGGACCCAGGACCCCGGACACATGACCCCGGACCCATGACCCCGGACCCACGACCCCGGACCCACGACCCCGGACCCACGACCCCGGACCCACGACCCCAGACCCACGACCCCAGACCCAAGACCCCAGACCCATGACCCCAGACCCATGACCCCAGACCCATGACCCCAGACCCATGACCCCAGACCCATGACCCCAGACCCATGACCCCAGACCCATGACCCCAGACCCATGACCCCAGACCCATGACCCCAGACCCATGACCCCAGACCCATGACCCCAGACCCATGACACCAGACCTATGACCCCCGACCCATGACCCCGGACCCATGACCCCGGACCCATGACCCCGGACCCATGACCCCGGACCCATGACCCCGGACCCATGACCCCGGACCCATGACCCCGGACCCATGACCCCGGACCCATGACCCCGGACCCATGACCCCGGACCCATGACCCCGGACCCATGACCCCGGACCCATGACCCCGGACCCATGACCCCGGACCCATGACCCCGGACCCATGACCCCGGACCCATGACCCCGGACCCATGACCCCGGACCCATGACCCAGGACCCATGACCCCGGACCCATGACCCCGGACCCATGACCCCGGACCCATGACCCCGGACCCATGACCCCGGACCCATGACCCCGGACCCATGACCCCGGACCCATGACCCCGGACCCATGACCCCGGACCCATGACCCCGGACCCATGACCCCGGACCCATGACCCCGGACCCATGACCCCGGACCCAGGACCCCGGAACCACAACCCCGGACCCAGGACCCCGGACACATGACCCCGGACCCATGACCCCAGACCCATGACCCCAGACCCACGACCCCAGACCCATGACCCCAGACCCATGACCCCAGACCCACGACCCCAGACCCACGACCCCGGACCCACGACCCCGGACCCATGACACCGGACCCATGACCCCGGACCCATGACGCCGGACCCATGACCCCGGACCCATGACGCCGGACCCATGACCCCGGACCCATGACCCCGGACCCAGGACCCCGGAACCACAACCCCGGACCCAGGACCCCGGACACATGACCCCGGACCCATGACCCCGGACCCACGACCCCGGACCCACGACCCCAGACCCATGACCCGAGACCCATGACCCCAGACCCATTACCCCAGACCCATGACCCCGGAGACAGGACCACGGGCCCATGACCCCAGACCCATGACCCCAGACCCATGACCCCAGACCCATGACCCCAGACCCATGACCCCAGACCCATGACCCCAGACCCATGACCCCAGACCCATGACCCCAGACCCATGACCCCAGACCCACGACCCCAGACCCATGACCCCAGACCCATGACCCCAGACCCACGACCCCAGACCCACGACCCCGGACCCACGACCCCGGACCCATGACACCGGACCCATGACCCCGGACCCATGACGCCGGACCCATGACCCCGGACACATGACCCCGGACCCAGGACCCCGGAACCACAACCCCGGACCCAGGACCCCGGACACATGACCCCGGACCCATGACCCCGGACCCACGACCCCGGACCCACGACCCCAGACCCATGACCCGAGACCCATGACCCCAGACCCATTACCCCAGACCCATGACCCAGGACCCATGACCCCGGACCCATGACCCCGGACCCATGACCCCGGACCCATGACCCCGGACCCATGACCCCGGACCCATGACCCCTGGACCCATGACCCCGGACCCAGGACCCCGGACACATGACCCCGGACCCATGACTCCGGACCCACGACCCCGGACCCACGACCCCAGACCCATGACCCGAGACCCATGACCCCAGACCCATTACCCCAGACCCATGACCCCGGAGACAGGACCACGGACCCATGACCCCGGACCCCGGACCCCGGACCCAGGACCCCGGACCCATGACCCCGGACCCATGACCCCGGTCCCATGACCCCGGACCCATGACCCCGGTCCCATGACAACGGACACATGACACCGGACCCATGACCCGAGACCCATGACCCCAGACCCATTACCCCAGACCCATGACCCCGGAGACAGGACCACGGACCCATGACCCCAGACCCATGACCCCAGACCCATGACCCCAGACCCATGACCCCAGACCCATGACCCCAGACCCATGACCCCAGACCCATGACCCCAGACCCATGACCCCAGACCCATGACCCCAGACCCATGACCCCAGACCCATGACCCCAGACCCATGACCCCAGACCCATGACCCCAGACCCATGACCCCAGACCCATGACCCCAGACCCATGACCCCAGACCCATGACCCCAGACCCATGACCCCAGACCCATGACCCCGGACCCATGACCCCGGACCCAGGACCCCGGAACCACAACCCCGGACCCAGGACCCCGGACACATGACCCCGGACCCATGACCCCGGACCCACGACCCCGGACCCACGACCCCAGACCCATGACCCGAGACCCATGACCCCAGACCCATTACCCCAGACCCATGACCCCGGAGACAGGACCACGGACCCATGACCCCGGACCCCGGACCCCGGACCCAGGACCCCGGCCCCGTGACCCCGGACCCATGACACCGGTCCCATGACCCCGGTCCCATGACAACGGACACATGACCCCGGACCCATTACCACGGACCCATGACCCCGGACCCACGACCCCGGACCCACGACCCCGGACCCATGACACCGGACCCATGACCCCGGACCCATGACGCCGGACCCATGACCCCGGACCCATGACCCCGGACCCATGACCCCGGACCCATGACCCCGGACCCATGACCCCGGACCCATGACCCCGGACCCATGACCCCGGACCCATGACCCCGGACCCATGACCCCGGACCCATGACCCCGGACCCATGACCCCGGACCCATGACCCCGGACCCATGACCCCGGACCCATGACCCCGGACCCATGACCCCGGACCCATGACCCCGGACCCATGACCCCGGACCCATGACCCCGGACCCATGACCCCGGACCCATGACCCCGGACCCATGACCCCGGACCCATGACCCCGGACCCATGACCCCGGACCCATGACCCCGGACCCATGACCCCGGACCCATGACCCCGGACCCATGACCCCGGACCCATGACCCCGGACCCATGACCCCGGACCCATGACCCCGGACCCATTACCACGGACCCATGACCCCGGACCCATGACCCCGGACCCATGACCCCGGACCCAGGACCCCGGACACATGACCCCGGACCCATGACCCCGGACCCATGACCCCGGACCCACGACCCCGGACCCACGACCCCGGACCCACGACCCCGGACCCACGACCCCGGACCCATGACCCCGGACCCATGACCCCGGACCCATGACCCCGGACCCATGACCCCGGACCCAGGACCCCGGAACCACGACCCCGGACCCACGACCCCAGACCCACGACCCCAGACCCACGACCCCAGACCCACGACCCCAGACCCATGACCCCAGAGCCATGACCCCAGACCCATGACCCCAGACCCATGACCCCAGACCCATGACCCCAGACCCATGACCCCAGACCCATGACCCCAGTCCCATGACCCCAGACCCATGACCCCAGACCCATGACCCCAGACCCATGACCCCAGACCCATGACCCCAGACCCATGACCCCAGACCCATGACCCCGGACCCATGACCCCGGACCCATGACCCCGGACCCATGACCCCGGACCCATGACCCAGAACCCATGACCCCGGACCCATGACCCCGGACCCATGACCCCGGACCCATGACCCCGGACCCATGACCCCGGACCCATGACCCCGGACCCATGACCCCGGACCCATGACCCCGGACCCATGACCCCGGACCCATGACCCCGGACCCATGACCCCGGACCCATGACCCCGGACCCAGGACCCCGGAACCACAACCCCGGACCCAGGACCCCGGACACATGACCCCGGACCCATGACCCCAGACCCATGACCCCAGACCCACGACCCCAGACCCATGACCCCAGACCCATGACCCCAGACCCACGACCCCAGACCCACGACCCCGGACCCACGACCCCGGACCCATGACACCGGACCCATGACCCCGGACCCATGACGCCGGACCCATGACCCCGGACCCATGACGCCGGACCCATGACCCCGGACCCATGACCCCGGACCCAGGACCCCGGAACCACAACCCCGGACCCAGGACCCCGGACACATGACCCCGGACCCATGACCCCGGACCCACGACCCCGGACCCACGACCCCAGACCCATGACCCGAGACCCATGACCCCAGACCCATTACCCCAGACCCATGACCCCGGAGACAGGACCACGGGCCCATGACCCCAGACCCATGACCCCAGACCCATGACCCCAGACCCATGACCCCAGACCCATGACCCCAGACCCATGACCCCAGACCCATGACCCCAGACCCATGACCCCAGACCCATGACCCCAGACCCACGACCCCAGACCCATGACCCCAGACCCATGACCCCAGACCCACGACCCCAGACCCACGACCCCGGACCCACGACCCCGGACCCATGACACCGGACCCATGACCCCGGACCCATGACGCCGGACCCATGACCCCGGACACATGACCCCGGACCCAGGACCCCGGAACCACAACCCCGGACCCAGGACCCCGGACACATGACCCCGGACCCATGACCCCGGACCCACGACCCCGGACCCACGACCCCAGACCCATGACCCGAGACCCATGACCCCAGACCCATTACCCCAGACCCATGACCCAGGACCCATGACCCCGGACCCATGACCCCGGACCCATGACCCCGGACCCATGACCCCGGACCCATGACCCCTGGACCCATGACCCCGGACCCAGGACCCCGGACACATGACCCCGGACCCATGACTCCGGACCCACGACCCCGGACCCACGACCCCAGACCCATGACCCGAGACCCATGACCCCAGACCCATTACCCCAGACCCATGACCCCGGAGACAGGACCACGGACCCATGACCCCGGACCCCGGACCCCGGACCCAGGACCCCGGACCCATGACCCCGGACCCATGACCCCGGTCCCATGACCCCGGACCCATGACCCCGGTCCCATGACAACGGACACATGACACCGGACCCATGACCCGAGACCCATGACCCCAGACCCATTACCCCAGACCCATGACCCCGGAGACAGGACCACGGACCCATGACCCCAGACCCATGACCCCAGACCCATGACCCCAGACCCATGACCCCAGACCCATGACCCCAGACCCATGACCCCAGACCCATGACCCCAGACCCATGACCCCAGACCCATGACCCCAGACCCATGACCCCAGACCCATGACCCCAGACCCATGACCCCAGACCCATGACCCCAGACCCATGACCCCAGACCCATGACCCCAGACCCATGACCCCAGACCCATGACCCCAGACCCATGACCCCGGACCCATGACCCCGGACCCAGCACCCCGGAACCACAACCCCGGACCCAGGACCCCGGACACATGACCCCGGACCCATGACCCCGGACCCACGACCCCGGACCCACGACCCCAGACCCATGACCCGAGACCCATGACCCCAGACCCATTACCCCAGACCCATGACCCCGGAGACAGGACCACGGACCCATGACCCCGGACCCCGGACCCCGGACCCAGGACCCCGGCCCCGTGACCCCGGACCCATGACACCGGTCCCATGACCCCGGTCCCATGACAACGGACACATGACCCCGGACCCATTACCACGGACCCATGACCCCGGACCCACGACCCCGGACCCACGACCCCGGACCCATGACACCGGACCCATGACCCCGGACCCATGACGCCGGACCCATGACCCCGGACCCATGACCCCGGACCCATGACCCCGGACCCATGACCCCGGACCCATGACCCCGGACCCATGACCCCGGACCCATGACCCCGGACCCATGACCCCGGACCCATGACCCCGGACCCATGACCCCGGACCCATGACCCCGGACCCATGACCCCGGACCCATGACCCCGGACCCATGACCCCGGACCCATGACCCCGGACCCATGACCCCGGACCCATGACCCCGGACCCATGACCCCGGACCCATGACCCCGGACCCATGACCCCGGACCCATGACCCCGGACCCATGACCCCGGACCCATGACCCCGGACCCATGACCCCGGACCCATGACCCCGGACCCATGACCCCGGACCCATGACCCCGGACCCATGACCCCGGACCCATGACCCCGGACCCATGACCCCGGACCCATGACCCCGGACCCATGACCCCGGACCCATGACCCCGGACCCATGACCCCGGACCCATGACCCCGGACCCATGACCCCGGACCCATGACCCCGGACCCATGACCCCGGACCCATTACCACGGACCCATGACCCCGGACCCATGACCCCGGACCCATGACCCCGGACCCAGGACCCAGGACACATGACCCCGGACCCATGACCCCGGACCCACGACCCCGGACCCACGACCCCGGACCCACGACCCCGGACCCACGACCCCGGACCCACGACCCCGGACCCAAGACCCCAGACCCAAGACCCCAGACCCATGACCCCAGACCCATGACCCCAGACCCATGACCCCAGACCCATGACCCCAGACCCATGACCCCAGACCCATGACCCCAGACCCATGACCCCAGACCCATGACCCCAGACCCATGACCCCAGACCCATGACCCCAGACCCATGACCCCAGACCCATGACCCCAGACCCATGAACCCAGACCCATGACCCCAGACCCATGACCCCAGACCCATGACCCCAGACCCATGACCCCAGACCCATGACCCCAAACCCATGACCCCAGACCCACGACCCCAGACCCACGACCCCAGACCCACGACCCCGGACCCACGACCCCGGACCCAGGACCCCGGACCCAGGACCCCGGACCCACGAACCCGGACCCACGACCCCAGACCCATGACCCGAGACCCATGACCCGAGACCCATGACCCCAGACCCATTAACCAAGACCCATGACCCCGGAGACAGGACCACGGACCCATGACCCCAGACCCATGACCCCAGACCAATGACCCCGGACCCATGACCCCGGACCCATGACCCCGGACCCATGACCCCGGACCCATGACCCCGGACCCATGACCCCGGACCCATGACCCCGGACCCATGACCCCGGACCCATTACCACGGACCCATGACCCCGGACCCATGACCCCGGACCCATGACCCCGGACCCAGGACCCCGGACACATGACCCCGGACCCATGACCCCGGACCCATGACCCCGGACCCACGACCCCGGACCCACGACCCCGGACCCACGACCCCGGACCCACGACCCCGGACCCACGACCCCGGACCCATGACCCCGGACCCATGACCCCGGACCCATGACCCCGGACCCATGACCCCGGACCCAGGACCCCGGAACCACGACCCCGGACCCAGGACCCCGGACACATGACCCCGGACCCATGACCCCGGTCCCACGACCCCGGACCCACGACCCCAGACCCACGACCCCAGACCCACGACCCCAGACCCACGACCCCAGACCCATGACCCCAGAGCCATGACCCCAGACCCATGACCCCAGACCCATGACCCCAGACCCATGACCCCAGACCCATGACCCCAGACCCATGACCCCAGTCCCATGACCCCAGACCCATGACCCCAGACCCATGACCCCAGACCCATGACCCCAGACCCATGACCCCAGACCCATGACCCCAGACCCATGACCCCAGACCCATGACCCCAGACCCATGACCCCAGACCCATGACCCCAGACCCATGACCCCAGACCCATGACCCCAGACCCATGACCCCAGACCCATGACCCCAGACCCATGACCCCAGACCCATGACCCCGGACCCATGACTCCGGACCCATGACCCCGGACCCAGGAACCCGGAACCACGACCCCGGACCCAGGACCCCGGACACATGACCCCGGACCCAGGACCCCGGACCCACGACCCCGGACCCACGACCCCGGACCCACGACCCCGGACCCACGACCCCGGACCCACGACCCCAGACCCATGACCCCGGACCCACGACCCAGGACCCACGACCCCAGACCCATGACCCCAGACCAATGACCCCAGACCCATGACCCCGGACCCATGACCCTGGACCCATGACCCCGGACCCATGACCCCGGACCCATGACCCCGGACCCATGACCCCGGACCCATGACCCCGGACCCATGACCCCGGACCCATGACCCCGGACCCATGACCCCGGACCCATGACCCCGGACCCATGACCCCAGACCCATGACCCCAGACCCATGACCCCAGAACCATGACCCCAGACCCATGACCCCAGACCCATGACCCCAGACCCATGAACCCAGACCCATGACCCCGGACCCATGACCCCGGACCCATGACCCCGGACCCATGACCCCGGACCCATGACCCCGGACCCATGACCCCGGACCCATGACCCCGGACCCATGACCCCGGACCCATGACCCCGGACCCATGACCCCGGACCCATGACCCCGGACCCATGACCCCGGACCCATGACCCCGGACCCATGACCCCGGACCCATGACCCCGGACCCATGACCCCGGACCCATGACCCCGGACCCAGGACCCCGGACACATGACCCCGGACCCATGACCCCGGACCCACGACCCCGGACCCACGACCCCGGACCCACGACCCCGGACCCACGACCCCAGACCCACGACCCCAGACCCAAGACCCCAGACCCATGACCCCAGACCCATGACCCCAGACCCATGACCCCAGACCCATGACCCCAGACCCATGACCCCAGACCCATGACCCCAGACCCATGACCCCAGACCCATGACCCCAGACCCATGACCCCAGATCCATGACCCCAGACCCATGACCCCGGACCCATGACCCCGGACCCATGACCCCGGACCCATGACCCCGGACCCATGACCCCGGACCCACGACCCCGGACCCATGACCCCGGACCCATGACCCCGGACCCATGACCCCGGACCCATGACCCCGGACCCATGACCCCGGACCCATGACCCCGGACCCATGACCCCGGACCCATGACCCCGGACCCATGACCCCGGACCCATGACCCAGGACCCATGACCCCGGACCCATGACCCCGGACCCATGACCCCGGACCCATGACCCCGGACCCATGACCCCGGACCCATGACCCTGGACCCATGACCCCGGACCCATGACCCCGGACCCATGACCCCGGACCCATGACCCCGGACCCATGACCCCGGACCCATGACCCCGGACCCATGACCCCGGACCCATGACCCCGGACCCATGACCCCGGACCCATGACCCCGGACCCATTACCACGGACCCATGACCCCGGACCCATGACCCCGGACCCATGACCCCGGACCCATGACCCCGGACCCATGACCCCGGACCCATGACCCCGGACCCAGGACCCCAGACCCATGACCCCAGACCCATGACCCCAGACCCATGACCCCAGACCCATGACCCCAGACCCATGACCCCAGACCCATGACCCCAGACCCATGACCCCAGACCCATGACCCCAGACCCATGACCCCAGACCCATGACCCCAGACCCATGAACCCAGACCCATGAACCCAGACCCATGACCCCAGACCCATGACCCCAGACCCATGACCCCAGACCCATGACCCCAGACCCACGACCCCAGACCCACGACCCCAGACCCACGACCCCGGACCCACGACCCCGGACCCAGGACCCCGGACCCACGAACCCGGACCCACGACCCCAGACCCATGACCCGAGACCCATGACACCAGACCCATTACCCCAGACCCATGACCCCGGAGACAGGACCACGGACCCATGACCCCGGACCCATGACCCCAGACCCATGACCCCAGACCCATGACCCCAGACCCATGACCCCAGACCCACGACCCCGGACCCACGACCCCAGACCCATGACCCGAGACCCATGACCCCAGACCCATTACCCCAGACCCATGACCCCGGACCCATGACCCCGGACCCAGGACCCCGGAACCACGACCCCGGACCCAGGACCCCGGACACATGACCCCGGACCCAGGACCCCGGACCCACGACCCCGGACCCACGACCCCGGACCCACGACCCCGGACCCACGACCCCCGACCCATGACCCCGGACCCACGACCCCGGACCCACGACCCCGGACCTACGACCCCGGACCCACGACCCCGGACCCACGACCCCGGACCCACGACCCCGGACCCACGACCCCGGACCCATAACCCCGGACCCATGACCCCGGACCCACGACCCCGGACCCACGACCCCGGACCCACGACCCCAGACCCATGACCCGAGACCCATGACCCCAGACCCATTACCCCAGACCCATGACCCCAGACCCATTACCCCAGACCCATGACCCCGGAGACAGGACCACGGACCCAGGACCCCGGACCCAGGACCCCGGACCCATGACCCCGGACCCATGACCCCGGTCCCATGACACCGGTCCCATGACAACGGACCCATGACACCGGACCCATGACCCCGGACCCATGACCCCGGACCCATGACCCCGGACCCATGACCCCGGACCCGTGACCCCGGACCCATGACCCCAGACCCATGACCCCAGACCCATGACCCCAGACCCATGACCCCAGACCCATGACCCCAGACCCATGACCCCAGACCCATGACCCCAGACCCATGACCCCAGACCCATGACCCCAGACCCATGACCCCAGACCCATGACCCCAGACCCATGACCCCAGACCCATGACCCCAGACCCATGACCCCAGACCCATGACCCCAGACCCATGACCCCAGACCCATGACCCCAGACCCATGACCCCAGACCCATGACCCCAGACCCATGACCCCAGACCCATGACCCCAGACCCATGACCCCAGACCCATGACCCCAGACCCATGACCCCAGACCCATGACCCCAGACCCATGACCCCAGACCCATGACCCCAGACCCATGACCCCAGACCCATGACCCCAGACCCATGACCCCAGACCCATGACCCCAGACCCATGACCCCAGACCCATGACCCCAGACCCATGACCCCAGACCCATGACCCCAGACCCATGACCCCAGACCCATGACCCCAGACCCATGACCCCAGACCCATGACCCCAGACCCATGACCCCAGACCCATGACCCCAGACCCATGACCCCAGACCCATGACCCCAGACCCATGACCCCAGACCCATGACCCCAGACCCATGACCCCAGACCCATGACCCCAGACCCATGACCCCAGACCCATGACCCCAGACCCATGACCCCAGACCCATGACCCCAGACCCATTACCACGGACCCATGACCCCGGACCCATGACCCCGGACCCATGACCCCGGACCCATGACCCCGGACCCATGACCCCGGACCCATGACCCCGGACCCAGGACCACGGACACATGACCCCGGACCCATGACCCCGGACCCACGACCCCGGACCCACGACCCCGGACCCACGACCCCAGACCCACGACCCCAGACCCACGACCCCAGACCCAAGACCCCAGACCCATGACCCCAGACCCATGACCCCAGACCCATGACCCCAGACCCATGACCCCAGACCCTTGACCCCAGACCCATGACCCCAGACCCATGACCCCAGACCCATGACCCCAGACCCATGACCCCAGACCCATGACCCCAGACCCATGACCCCAGACCCATGACCCCGGACCCATGACCCCGGACCCATGACCCCGGACCCATGACCCCGGACCCATGACCCCGGACCCATGACCCCGGACCCAGGACCCCGGACCCATGACCCCGGACCCATGACCCCGGACACATGACGCCGGACCCACGACCCCGGACCCACGACCCCGGACCCACGACCCCAGACCCACGACCCCAGACCCACGACCCCAGACCCAAGACCCCAGACCCATGACCCCAGACCCATGACCCCAGACCCATGACCCCGGACCCATGACCCCGGACCCATGACCCCGGACCCATGACCCCGGACCCATGACCCCGGACCCAGGACCCCGGACACATGACCCCGGACCCATGACCCCGGACCCACGACCCCGGACCCACGACCCCGGACCCACGACCCCAGACCCACGACCCCAGACCCACGACCCCAGACCCACGACCCCAGACCCAAGACCCCAGACCCATGACCCCAGACCCATGACCCCAGACCCATGACCCCAGACCCATGAACACAGACCCATGACCCCAGACCCATGACCCCAGACCCATGACCCCAGACCCATGACCCCAGACCCATGACCCCAGACCCATGACCCCAGACCCATGACCCCAGACCCATGACCCCAGACCCACGACCCCGGACCCACGACCCCGGACCCACGACCCCGGACCCAGGACCCCGGACCCACGAACCCGGACCCACGACCCCAGACCCATGACCCGAGACCCATGACCCCAGACCCATTACCCCAGACCCATGACCCCGGAGACAGGACCACGGACCCATGACCCCGGACCCATGACCCCAGACCCATGACCCCAGACCCATGACCCCGGACCCATGACCCCGGACCCATGACCCCGGACCCATGACCCCGGACCCATGACCCCGGACCCATGACCCCGGACCCATGACCCCGGACCCATGACCCCGGACCCATGACCCCGGACCCATGACCCCGGACCCATGACCCCGGACCCATGACCCCGGACCCATGACCCCAGACCCACGACCCCAGACCCACGACCCCGGACCCACGACCCCGGACCCATGACCCAGGACCCATGACCCCGGACCCATGACCCCGGACCCATGACCCCGGACCCATGACCCCGGACCCATGACCCCCGACCCATGACCCCAGACCCATGACCCCAGACCCATGACCCCAGACCCATGACCCCAGACCCATGACCCCAGAACCATGACCCCAGACCCATGACCCCAGACCCATGACCCCAGACCCATGAACCCAGACCCATGACCCCGGACCCATGACCCCGGACCCATGACTCCGGACCCATGACCCCGGACCCATGACCCCGGACCCATGACCCCGGACCCATGACCCCGGACCCATGACCCCGGACCCATGACCCCGGACCCATGACCCCGGACCCATGACCCCGGACCCATGACCCCGGACCCATGACCCCGGACCCATGACCCCGGACCCATGACCCCGGACCCATGACCCCGGACCCATGACCCCGGACCCATGACCCCGGTCCCATGACCCCGGACCCATGACCCCGGACCCATGACCCCGGACCCATGACCCCGGACCCATGACCCCGGACCCATGACCCCGGACCCATGACCCCGGACCCATGACCCCGGACCCATGACCCCGGACCCATGACCCCGGACCCAGGACCCCGGACACATGACCCCGGACCCATGACCCCGGACCCACGACCCCGGACCCACGACCCCGGACCCACGACCCCAGACCCACGACCCCAGACCCACGACCCCAGACCCATGACCCCAGACCCATGACCCCAGAACCATGACCCCAGACCCATGACCCCAGACCCATGACCCCAGACCCATGAACCCAGACCCATGACCCCGGACCCATGACCCCGGACCCATGACTCCGGACCCATGACCCCGGACCCATGACCCCGGACACATGACCCCGGACCCATGACCCCGGACCCATGACCCCGGACCCATGACCCCGGACCCATGACCCCGGACCCATGACCCCGGACCCATGACCCCGGACCCATGACCCCGGACCCATGACCCCGGACCCATGACCCCGGTCCCATGACCCCGGACCCATGACCCCGGACCCATGACCCCGGACCCATGACCCCGGACCCATGACCCCGGACCCATGACCCCGGACCCATGACCCCGGACCCATGACCCCGGACCCATGACCCCGGACCCATGACCCCGGACCCAGGACCCCGGACACATGACCCCGGACCCATGACCCCGGACCCACGACCCCGGACCCACGACCCCGGACCCACGACCCCAGACCCACGACCCCAGACCCACGACCCCAGACCCAAGACCCCAGACCCATGACCCCAGACCCATGACCCCAGACCCATGACCCCAGACCCATGACCCCAGACCCATGACCCCAGACCCATGACCCCGGACCCATGACCCCGGACCCATGACCTCGGACCCATGACCCCGGACCCATGACCCCGGACCCATGACCCCGGACCCATGACCCCGGACCCATGACCCCGGACCCATGACCCCGGACCCATGACCCCGGACCCATGACCCAGGACCCATGACCCCGGACCCATGACCCCGGACCCATGACCCCAGACCCATGACCCCAGACCCATGACCCCAGACCCATGACCCCAGACCCATGACCCCAGACCCATGACCCCAGACCCATGACCCCAGACCCATGACCCCAGAACAATGACCCCAGACCCATGACCCCGGACCCATGACCCCGGACCCATGACCCCGGACCCATGACCCCGGACCCATGACCCCGGACCCATGACCCCGGACCCATGACCCCGGACCCATGACCCCGGACCCATGACCCCGGACCCATGACCCCGGTCCCATGACCCCGGTCCCATGACAACGGACCCATGACACCGGACCCATGACCCCGGACCCATGACCCCGGACCCATGACCCCGGACCCATGACCCCGGACCCGTGACCCCGGACCCGTGACCCCGGACCCGTGACCCCGGACCCGTGACCCCGGACCCGTGACTCCGGACCCATGACCACGGACCCAGGACCCCGGAACCACAACCCCGGACCCAGGACCCCGGACACATGACCCCGGACCCATGACCCCGGACCCACGACCCCGGACCCACGACCCCAGACCCATGACCCGAGACCCATGACCCCAGACCCATTACCCCAGACCCATGAGCCCGGAGACAGGACCACGGACCCATGACCCCGGAGACAGGACCACGGACCCAGGACCCCGGACCCAGGACCCCGGACCCATGACCCCGGACACATGACCCCGGTCCCATGACCCCGGTCCCATGACAACGGACACATGACACCGGACCCATGACTCCAGACCCATGACCCCAGACCAATGACCACAGACCCATGACCCCGGACCCATGACCCCGGACCCATGACCCCGGACCCATGACCCCGGACACATGACCCCGGTCCCATGACCCCGGTCCCATGACAACGGACCCATGACACCGGACCCATGACCCCGGACCCATGACCCCGGACCCATGACCCCGGACCCGTGACCCCGGACCCGTGACCCCGGACCCATGACCCCGGACCCGTGACCCCGGACCCGTGACTCCGGACCCATGACCACGGACCCATTACCCCGGACCCACGACCCCGGACCCATGACCCCGGACCCATGACCCCGGACCCATGACCCCGGACCCATGACCCCGGACCCAGGACCCCGGAACCACGACCCCGGACCCAGGACCCCGGACACATGACCCCGGACCCATGACCCCGGACCCACGACCTCGGACCCACGACCCCGGACCCACGACCCCAGACCCACGACCCCAGACCCACGACCCCAGACCCAAGACCCCAGACCCATGACCCCAGACCCATGACCCCAGACCCATGACCCCAGACCCATGACCCCAGACCCATGACCCCAGACCCATGACCCCAGACCCATGACCCCAGACCCATGACCCCAGACCCATGACCCCAGACCCATGACCCCAGACCCATGACCCCAGACCCATGACCCCAGACCCATGACCCCAGACCCATGACCCCAGACCCATGACCCCAGACCCATGACCCCAGACCCATGACCCCAGACCCATGACCCCAGACCCATGACCCCAGACCCATGACCCCAGACCCATGACCCCAGACCCATGACCCCAGACCCATGACCCCAGACCCATGACCCCAGACCCATGACCCCGGACCCATGACCCCGGACCCAGGACCCCGGAACCACGACCCCGGACCCAGGACCCCGGACACATGACCCCGGACCCAGGACCCCGGACCCACGACCCCGGACCCACGACCCCGGACCCACGACCCCGGACCCACGACCCCGGACCCACGACCCCGGACCCACGACCCCCGACCCATGACCCCGGACCCACGACCCCGGACCCACGACCCCGGACCCACGACCCCGGACACACGACCCCGGACCCACGACCCCGGACCCACGACCCCGGACCCACGACCCCGGACCCATGACCCCGGACCCATGACCCCGGACCCACGACCCCGGACCCACGACCCCGGACCCACGACCCCAGACCCATGACCCGAGACCCATGACCCCAGACCCATTACCCCAGACCCATTACCCCGGACCCATGACCCCGGACCCATGACCCCGGACCCATGACCCCGGACCCATGACCCCGGACCCACGACCCCGGACCCACGACCCCGGACCCACGACCCCAGACCCACGACCCCAGACCCACGACCCCAGACCCAAGACCCCAGACCCATGACCCCAGACCCATGACCCCAGACCCATGACCCCAGACCCATGACCCCGGACCCATGACCCCGGACCCATGACCCCGGACCCATGACCCCGGACCCATGACCCCGGACCCATGACCCCGGACCCATGACCCCGGACCCATGACCCCGGACCCATGACCCCGGACCCATGACCCCGGACCCATGACCCCGGACCCATGACCCCGGACCCATGACCCCGGACCCATGACCCCGGACCCATGACCCCAGACCCATGACCCCAGACCCATGACCCCAGACCCATGACCCCAGACCCATGACCCCCGACCCATGACCCCAGACCCATGACCCCAGACCCATGACCCCAGACCCATGACCCCAGAACAATGACCCCAGACCCATGACCCCGGACCCATGACCCCGGACCCATGACCCCGGACCCATGACCCCGGACCCATGACCCCGGACCCATGACCCCGGACCCATGACCCCGGACCCATGACCCCGGACCCATGACCCCGGACCCATGACCCCGGACCCATGACCCCGGACCCATGACCCCGGACCCATGACCCCGGACCCATGACCCCGGACCCATGACCCCGGACCCATGACCCCGGACCCATGACCCCGGACCCATGACCCCGGACCCATGACCCCGGACCCATGACCCCGGACCCATGACCCCAGACCCATGACCCCGGACCCATGACCCCAGACCCATGACCCCAGACCCATGACCCCCGACCCATGACCCCAGACCCATGACCCCAGACCCATGACCCCAGACCCATGACCCCAGAACAATGACCCCAGACCCATGACCCCGGACCCATGACCCCGGACCCATGACCCCGGACCCATGACCCCGGACCCATGACCCCGGACCCATGACCCCGGACCCATGACCCCGGACCCATGACCCCGGACCCATGACCCCGGACCCATGACCCCGGACCCATGACCCCGGACCCATGACCCCGGACCCATGACCCCGGACCCATGACCCCGGACCCATGACCCCGGACCCATGACCCCGGACCCATGACCCCGGACCCATGACCCCGGACCCATGACCCCGGACCCATGACCCCGGACCCATTACCACGGACCCATGACCCCGGACCCATGACCCCGGACCCATGACCCCGGACCCATGACCCCGGACCCATGACCCCGGACCCAGGACCCCGGACACATGACCCCGGACCCATGACCCCGGACCCACGACCCCGGACCCACGACCCCGGACCCACGACCCCAGACCCACGACCCCAGACCCACGACCCCAGACCCAAGACCCCAGACCCATGACCCCAGACCCATGACCCCAGACCCATGACCCCAGACCCATGACCCTAGACCCATGACCCCAGACCCATGACCCCAGACCCATGACCCCGGACCCATGACCCCGGACCCATGACCCCGGACCCATGACCCCGGACCCATGACCCCGGACCCATGACCCCGGACCCATGACCCCGGACCCATGACCCCGGACCCATGACCCCGGACCCATGACCCCGGACCCAGGACCCCGGAACCACGACCCCGGACCCAGGACCCCGGACACATGACCCCGGACCCATGACCCCGGACCCACGACCCCGGACCCACGACCCCAGACCCACGACCCCAGACCCACGACCCCAGACCCACGACCCCAGACCCACGACCCCAGACCCATGACCCCAGACCCATGACCCCAGACCCATGACCCCAGACCCATCACCCCAGACCCATCACCCCAGACCCATGACCCCAGACCCATGACCCCAGACCCATGACCCCAGACCCATGACCCCAGACCCATGACCCCAGACCCATGACCCCAGACCCATGACCCCAGACCCATGACCCCAGACCCATGACCCCAGACCCATGACCCCAGACCCATGACCCCAGACCCATGACCCCAGACCCATGACCCCAGACCCATGACCCCAGACCCATGACCCCGGACCCATGACCCCGGACCCAGGACCCCGGAACCACGACCCCGGACCCAGGACCCCGGACACATGACCCCGGACCCAGGACCCCGGACCCACGACCCCGGACCCACGACCCCGGACCCACGACCCCGGACCCACGACCCCGGACCCACGACCCCAGACCCATGACCCCGGACCCACGACCCCGGACCCACGACCCCGGACCCACGACCCCGGACCCACGACCCCGGACCCACGACCCCGGACCCACGACCCCGGACCCACGACCCCGGACCCACGACCCCGGACCCACGACCCCGGACCCACGACCCCGGACCCACGACCCCGGACCCACGACCCCGGACCCACGACCCCGGACCCACGACCCCGGACCCACGACCCCGGACCCATGACCCCGGACCCATGACCCCGGACCCACGACCCCGGACCCACGACCCCGGACCCACGACCCCAGACCCATGACCCGAGACCCAGGACCCCGGAACCACAACCCCGGACCCAGGACCCCGGACACATGACCCCGGACCCATGACCCCGGACCCACGACCCCGGACCCACGACCCCGGACCCACGACCCCGGACCCACGACCCCGGACCCACGACCCCGGACCCACGACCCCGGACCCACGACCCCAGACCCACGACCCCAGACCCACGACCCCAGACCCAAGACCCCAGACCCATGACCCCAGACCCATGACCCCAGACCCATGACCCCAGACCCATGACCCCAGACCCATGACCCCAGACCCATGACCCCAGACCCATTACCACGGACCCATGACCCCGGACCCATGACCCCGGACCCATGACCCCGGACCCATGACCCCGGACCCATGACCACGGACCCATGACCCCGGACCCATGACCCCGGACCCATGACCCCGGACCCATGACCCCGGACCCATGACCCCGGACCCATGACCCCGGACCCATGACCCCGGACCCATGAACCCGGACCCATGACCCCGGACCCATTACCACGGACCCATGACCCCGGACCCATGACCCCGGACCCATGACCCCGGACCCATGACCCCGGACCCATGACCCCGGACCCATGACCCCGGACCCAGGACCCCGGACACATGACCCCGGACCCATGACCCCGGACCCACGACCCCGGACCCACGACTCCGGACCCACGACACCAGACCCACGACCCCAGACCAACGACCCCAGACCCAAGACCCCAGACCCATGACCCCAGACCCATGACCCCAGACCCATGACCCCAGACCCATGACCCCAGACCCATGACCCCAGACCCATGACCCCAGACCCATGACCCCAGACCCATGACCCCAGACCCATGACCCCAGACCCATGACCCCAGACCCATGACCCCGGACCCATGACCCCAGACCCATGACCCCAGACCCATGACCCCAGACCCATGACCCCAGACCCATGACCCCAGACCCATGACCCCATACCCATGACCCCAGACCCATGAACCCAGACCCATGAACCCAGACCCATGACCCCAGACCCATGACCCCAGACCCATGACCCCAGACCCATGACCCCAGACCCACGACCCCAGACCCACGACCCCAGACCCACGACCCCAGACCCACGACCCCGGACCCACGACCCCGGACCCAGGACCCCGGACCCACGAACCCGGACCCACGACCCCAGACCCATGACCCGAGACCCATGACACCAGACCCATTACCCCAGACCCATGACCCCGGAGACAGGACCACGGACCCATGACCCCGGACCCATGACCCCAGACCCATGACCCCAGACCCATGACCCCAGACCCACGACCCCGGACCCACGACCACAGACCCATGACCCGAGACCCATGACCCCAGACCCATGACCCCGGAGACAGGACCACGGACCCATGACCCCGGACCCAGGACCCCGGACCCAGGACCCCGGACCCATGACCCCGGACACATGACCCCGGTCCCATGACCCCGGTCCCATGACAACGGACACATGACACCGGACCCATGACTCCAGACCCATGACCCCAGACCAATGACCACAGACCCATGACCCCGGACCCATGACCCCGGACCCATGACCCCGGACCCATGACCCCGGACCCATGACCCCGGTCCCATGACCCCGGTCCCATGACAACGGACCCATGACACCGGACCCATGACCCCGGACCCATGACCCCGGACCCATGACCCCGGACCCATGACCCCGGACCCGTGACCCCGGACCCGTGACCCCGGACCCATGACCCCGGACCCGTGACCCCGGACCCGTGACTCCGGACCCATGACCACGGACACATTACCCCGGACCCACGACCCCGGACCCATGACCCCGGACCCATGACCCCGGACCCATGACCCCGGACCCATGACCCCGGACCCAGGACCCCGGAACCACGACCCCGGACCCAGGACCCCGGACACATGACCCCGGACCCATGACCCCGGATCCACGACCTCGGACCCACGACCCCAGACCCACGACCCCAGACCCACGACCCCAGACCCACGACCCCAGACCCAAGACCCCAGACCCATGACCCCAGACCCATGACCCCAGACCCATGACCCCAGACCCATGACCCCAGACCCATGACCCCAGACCCATGACCCCAGACCCATGACCCCAGACCCATGACCCCAGACCCATGACCCCAGACCCATGACCCCAGACCCATGACCCCAGACCCATGACCCCAGACCCATGACCCCAGACCCATGACCCCAGACCCATGACCCCAGACCCATGACCCCAGACCCATGACCCCAGACCCATGACCCCAGACCCATGACCCCAGACCCATGACCCCGGACCCATGACCCCGGACCCATGACCCCGGACCCAGGACCCCGGAACCACGACCCCGGACCCAGGACCCCGGACACATGACCCCGGACCCAGGACCCCGGACCCACGACCCCGGACCCACGACCCCGGACCCACGACCCCGGACCCACGACCCCGGACCCACGACCCCCGACCCATGACCCCGGACCCACGACCCCGGACCCACGACCCCGGACCCACGACCCCGGACACACGACCCCGGACCCACGACCCCGGACCCACGACCCCGGACCCACGACCCCGGACCCATGACCCCGGACCCATGACCCCGGACCCACGACCCCGGACCCACGACCCCGGACCCACGACCCCAGACCCATGACCCGAGACCCATGACCCCAGACCCATTACCCCAGACCCATTACCCCAGACCCATTACCCCAGACCCATGACACCGGAGACAGGACAACGGACCCAGGACACCGGACCCAGGACCCCGGACCCATGACCCCGGACGCATGACCCCGGTCCCATGACCCCGGTCCCATGACAACGGACCCATGACACCGGACCCATGACCCCGGACCCATGACCCCGGACCCGTGACCCCGGACCCGTGACCCCGGACCCGTGACCCCGGATCCGTGACCCCGGACCCGTGACCCCGGACCCGTGACCCCGGACCCGTGACCCCGGACCCGTGACCCCGGACCCGTGACTCCGGACCCATGACCACGGACCCATGACCCCGGACCCACGACCCCGGACCCATGACCCCGGACCCATGACCCCGGACCCATGACCCCGGACCCATGACCCCGGACCCATGACCCCGGACCCATGACCCCGGAACCACGACCCCGGACCCATGACCCCGGACCCATGACCCCGGACCCACGACCCCGGACCCACGACCCAGGACCCACGACCCCAGACCCACGACCCCAGACCCACGACCCCAGACCCAAGACCCCAGACCCATGACCCCAGACCCATGACCCCGGACCCATGACCCCGGACCCATGACCCCGGACCCATGACCCCGGACCCATGACCCCGGACCCATGACCCCGGACCCAGGACC
Organism: Andrena hattorfiana; assembly: GCA_944738655.2. Taxonomy (NCBI): domain Eukaryota; kingdom Metazoa; phylum Arthropoda; class Insecta; order Hymenoptera; family Andrenidae; genus Andrena; species Andrena hattorfiana. Next base: position 68,734,341 of record OX122889.2, read on the forward strand.
CCGGACACATGACCCCGGACCCATGACCCCGGACCCACGACCCCGGACCCACGACCCCGGACCCACGACCCCAGACCCACGACCCCAGACCCACGACCCCAGACCCACGACCCCAGACCCACGACCCCAGACCCAAGACCCCAGACCCATGACCCCAGACCCATGACCCCAGACCCATGACCCCAGACCCATGAACCCAGACCCATGACCCCAGACCCATGACCCCAGACCCATGACCCCAGACCCATGACCCCAGACCCATGACCCCAGACCCATGACCCCAGACCCATGACCCCAGACCCACGACCCCGGACCCACGACCCCGGACCCAGGACCCCGGACCCACGAACCCGGACCCACGACCCCAGACCCATGACCCGAGACCCATGACCCCAGACCCATTACCCCAGACCCATGACCCCGGAGACAGGACCACGGACCCATGACCCCGGACCCATGACCCCAGACCCATGACCCCAGACCCATGACCCCGGACCCATGACCCCGGACCCATGACCCCGGACCCATGACCCCGGACCCATGACCCCGGACCCATGACCCCGGACCCATGACCCCGGACCCATGACCCCGGACCCATGACCCCGGACCCATGACCCCGGACCCATGACCCCGGACCCATGACCCCGGACCCATGACCCAGGACCCATGACCCCGGACCCATGACCCCGGACCCATGACCCCGGACCCATGACCCCGGACCCATGACCCCCGACCCATGACCCCAGACCCATGACCCCAGACCCATGACCCCAGACCCATGACCCCAGACCCATGACCCCAGACCCATGACCCCAGAACCATGACCCCAGACCCATGACCCCAGACCCATGACCCCAGACCCATGAACCCAGACCCATGACCCCGGACCCATGACCCCGGACCCATGACCCCGGACCCATGACCCCGGACCCATGACCCCGGACCCATGACCCCGGACCCATGACCCCGGACCCATGACCCCGGACCCATGACCCCGGACCCATGACCCCGGACCCATGACCCCGGACCCATGACCCCGGACCCATGACCCCGGACCCATGACCCCGGACCCATGACCCCGGTCCCATGACCCCGGACCCATGACCCCGGACCCATGACCCCGGACCCATGACCCCGGACCCATGACCCCGGACCCATGACCCCGGACCCATTACCACGGACCCATGACCCCGGACCCATGACCCCGGACCCATGACCCCGGACCCATGACCCCGGACCCATGACCCCGGACCCAGGACCCCGGACACATGACCCCGGACCCACGACCCCGGACCCACGACCCCGGACCCACGACCCCGGACCCACGACCCCAGACCCACGACCCCAGACCCACGACCCCAGACCCAAGACCCCAGACCCATGACCCCAGACCCATGACCCCAGACCCATGACCCCAGACCCATGACCCCAGACCCATGACCCCGGACCCATGACCCCGGACCCATGACCCCGGACCCATGACCCCGGACCCATGACCCCGGACCCATGACCCCGGACCCATGACCCCGGACCCATGACCCCGGACCCATGACCCCGGACCCATGACCCCGGACCCATGACCCCGGACCCATGACCCCGGACCCATGACCCCGGACCCATGACCCCAGACCCATGACCCCAGACCCATGACCCCAGACCCATGACCCCAGACCCATGACCCCAGACCCATGACCCCAGACCCATGACCCCAGACCCATGACCCCAGACCCATGACCCCAGAACAATGACCCCAGACCCATGACCCCGGACCCATGACCCCGGACCCATGACCCCGGACCCATGACCCCGGACCCATGACCCCGGACCCATGACCCCGGACCCATGACCCCGGACCCATGACCCCGGACCCATGACCCCGGACCCATGACCCCGGACCCATGACCCCGGACCCATGACCCCGGACCCATGACCCCGGACCCATGACCCCGGACCCATGACCCCGGACCCATGACCCCGGACCCATGACCCCGGACCCATGACCCCGGACCCATGACCCCGGACCCATGACCCCGGACCCATGACCCCGGACCCATTACCACGGACCCATGACCCCGGACCCATGACCCCGGACCCATGACCCCGGACCCATGACCCCGGACCCATGACCCCGGACCCAGGACCCCGGACACATGACCCCGGACCCATGACCCCGGACCCACGACCCCGGACCCACGACCCCGGACCCACGACCCCGGACCCACGACCCCAGACCCACGACCCCAGACCCACGACCCCAGACCCAAGACCCCAGACCCATGACCCCAGACCCATGACCCCAGACCCATGACCCCAGACCCATGACCCCAGACCCATGACCCCAGACCCATGACCCCAGACCCATGACCCCAGACCCATGACCCCGGACCCATGACCCCGGACCCATGACCCCGGACCCATGACCCCGGACCCATGACCCCGGACCCATGACCCCGGACCCATGACCCCGGACCCATGACCCCGGACCCATGACCCCGGACCCATGACCCCGGACCCATGACCCCGGACCCATGACCCCGGACCCAGGACCCCGGAACCACGACCCCGGACCCAGGACCCCGGACACATGACCCCGGACCCATGACCCCGGACCCACGACCCCGGACCCACGACCCCAGACCCACGACCCCAGACCCACGACCCCAGACCCACGACCCCAGACCCACGACCCCAGACCCACGACCCCAGACCCATGACCCCAGACCCATGACCCCAGACCCATGACCCCAGACCCATGACCCCAGACCCATCACCCCAGACCCATGACCCCAGACCCATGACCCCAGACCCATGACCCCAGACCCATGACCCCAGACCCATGACCCCAGACCCATGACCCCAGACCCATGACCCCAGACCCATGACCCCAGACCCATGACCCCAGACCCATGACCCCAGACCCATGACCCCAGACCCATGACCCCGGACCCATGACCCCGGACCCAGGACCCCGGAACCACGACCCCGGACGCAGGACCCCGGACACATGACCCCGGACCCAGGACCCCGGACCCACGACCCCGGACCCACGACCCCGGACCCACGACCCCGGACCCACGACCCCGGACCCACGACCCCAGACCCATGACCCCGGACCCACGACCCCGGACCCACGACCCCGGACCCACGACCCCGGACCCACGACCCCGGACCCACGACCCCGGACCCACGACCCCGGACCCACGACCCCGGACCCACGACCCCAGACCCATGACCCGAGACCCAGGACCCCGGAACCACAACCCCGGACCCAGGACCCCGGACACATGACCCCGGACCCATGACCCCGGACCCACGACCCCGGACCCACGACCCCAGACCCATGACCCGAGACCCATGACCCCAGACCCATTACCCCAGACCCATGACCCCGGAGACAGGACCACGGACCCATGACCCCGGAGACAGGACCACGGACCCAGGACCCCGGACCCAGGACCCCGGACCCATGACCCCGGACCCATGACCCCGGTCCCATGACCCCGGTCCCATGACAACGGACCCATGACACCGGACCCATGACCCCGGACCCATGACCCCGGACCCATGACCCCGGACCCATGACCCCGGACCCGTGACCCCGGACCCGTGACCCCGGACCCGTGACCCCGGACCCGTGACCCCGGACCCGTGACTCCGGACCCATGACCACGGACCCATGACCCCGGACCCACGACCCCGGACCCACGACCCCGGACCCATGACCCCGGACCCATGACCCCGGACCCATGACCCCGGACCCATGACCCCGGACCCAGGACCCCGGAACCACGACCCCGGACGCAGGACCCCGGACACATGACCCCGGACCCATGACCCCGGACCCACGACCCCGGACCCACGACCCCGGACCCACGACCCCAGACCCACGACCCCAGACCCACGACCCCAGACCCAAGACCCCAGACCCATGACCCCAGACCCATGACCCCAGACCCATGACCCCAGACCCATGACCCCAGACCCATGACCCCAGACCCATGACCCCAGACCCATGACCCCAGACCCATGACCCCAGACCCATGACCCCAGACCCATGACCCCAGACCCATGACCCCAGACCCATGACCCCAGACCCATGACCCCAGACCCATGACCCCAGACCCATGACCCCAGACCCATGACCCCAGACCCATGACCCCAGACCCATGACCCCAGACCCATGACCCCAGACCCATGACCCCAGACCCATGACCCCAGACCCATGACCCCAGACCCATGACCCCAGACCCATGACCCCAGACCCATGACCCCAGACCCATGACCCCAGACCCATGACCCCAGACCCATGACCCCAGACCCATGACCCCAGACCCATGACCCCAGACCCATGACCCCAGACCCATGACCCCAGACCCATGACCCCAGACCCATGACCCCAGACCCATGACCCCAGACCCATGACCCCAGACCCATGACCCCAGACCCATGACCCCAGACCCATGACCCCAGACCCATGACCCCAGACCCATGACCCCAGACCCATGAACCCAGACCCATGACCCCAGACCCATGACCCCAGACCCATGACCCCAGACCCATGACCCCAGACCCATGACCCCAGACCCATGACCCCAGACCCATGACCCCAGACCCATGACCCCAGACCCATGACCCCAGACCCATGACCCCAGACCCATGACCCCAGACCCATGACCCCAGACCCATGACCCCAGACCCATGACCCCAGACCCATGACCCCAGACCCATGACCCCAGACCCATGACCCCAGACCCATGACCCCAGACCCATGACCCCAGACCCATGACCCCAGACCCATGACCCCAGACCCATGACCCCAGACCCATGACCCCAGACCCATGACCCCAGACCCATGACCCCAGACCCATGACCCCAGACCCATGACCCCAGACCCATGACCCCAGACCCATGACCCCAGACCCATGACCCCAGACCCATGACCCCAGACCCATGACCCCAGACCCATGACCCCAGACCCATGACCCCAGACCCATGACCCCAGACCCATGACCCCAGACCCATGACCCCAGACCCATGACCCCAGACCCATGACCCCAGACCCATGACCCCAGACCCATGACCCCAGACCCATGACCCCAGACCCATGACCCCAGACCCATGACCCCAGACCCATGACCCCAGACCCATGACCCCAGACCCATGACCCCAGACCCATGACCCCAGACCCATGACCCCAGACCCATGACCCCAGACCCATGACCCCAGACCCATGACCCCAGACCCATGACCCCAGACCCATGACCCCAGACCCATGACCCCAGACCCATGACCCCAGACCCATGACCCCAGACCCATGACCCCAGACCCATTACCACGGACCCATGACCCCGGACCCATGACCCCGGACCCATGACCCCGGACCCATGACCCCGGACCCATGACCCCGGACCCATGACCCCGGACCCATGACCCCGGACCCAGGACCCCGGACACATGACCCCGGACCCATGACCCCGGACCCACGACCCCGGACCCACGACCCCGGACCCACGACCCCAGACCCACGACCCCAGACCCAAGACCCCAGACCCATGACCCCAGACCCATGACCCCAGACCCATGACCCCAGACCCATGACCCCAGACCCATGACCCCAGACCCATGACCCCAGACCCATGACCCCAGACCCATGACCCCAGACCCATGACCCCAGACCCATGACCCCAGACCCATGACCCCAGACCCATGACCCCAGACCCATGACCCCGGACCCATGACCCCGGACCCATGACCCCGGACCCATGACCCCGGACCCATGACCCCGGACCCATGACCCCGGACCCAGGACCCCGGACCCATGACCCCGGACCCATGACCCCGGACCCATGACCCCGGACACATGACCCCGGACCCATGACCCCGGACCCATGACCCCGGACCCACGACCCCGGACCCACGACCCCAGACCCACGACCCCAGACCCACGACCCCAGACCCACGACCCCAGACCCACGACCCCAGACCCACGACCCCAGACCCAAGACCCCAGAGCCATGACCCCAGACCCATGACCCCAGACCCATGACCCCAGACCCATGACCCCAGACCCGTGACCCCAGACCCATGACCCCAGACCCATGACCCCAGACCCATGACCCCAGACCCATGACCCCAGACCCATGACCCCAGACCCACGACCCCGGACCCACGACCCCGGACCCACGACCCCGGACCCACGACCCCAGACCCATGACCCCGGACCCACGACCCCGGACCCACGACCCCGGACCCACGACCCCGGACCCACGACCCCGGACCCACGACCCCGGACCCACGACCCCGGACCCATGACCCCGGACCCATGACCCCGGACCCACGACCCCGGACCCACGACCCCGGACCCACGACCCCAGACCCATGACCCGCGACCCAGGACCCCGGAACCACAACCCCGGACCCAGGACCCCGGACACATGACCCCGGACCCATGACCCCGGACCCACAACCCCGGACCCACGACCCCAGACCCATGACCCGAGACCCATGACCCCAGACCCATTACCCCAGACCCATGACCCCGGAGACAGGACCACGGACCCATGACCCCGGACCCAGGACCCCGGACCCAGGACCCCGGACCCATGACCCCGGACCCATGACCCCGGTCCCATGACCCCGGTCCCATGACAACGGACACATGACACCGGACCCATGACCCCAGACCCATGACCCCAGACCGATGACCCCAGACCCATGACCCCGGACCCATGACCCCGGACCCATGACCCCGGACCCATGACCCCGGACCCATGACCCCGGACCCATGACCCCGGACCCATGACCCCGGACCCATGACCCCGGACCCATGACCCCGGACCCAGGACCCCGGACACATGACCCCGGACCCATGACCCCGGACCCACGACCCCGGACCCACGACTCCGGACCCACGACACCAGACCCACGACCCCAGACCAACGACCCCAGACCCAAGACCCCAGACCCATGACCCCAGACCCATGACCCCAGACCCATGACCCCAGACCCATGACCCCAGACCCATGACCCCAGACCCATGACCCCAGACCCATGACCCCAGACCCATGACCCCAGACCCATGACCCCAGACCCATGACCCCAGACCCATGACCCCGGACCCATGACCCCAGACCCATGACCCCAGACCCATGACCCCAGACCCATGACCCCAGACCCATGACCCCAGACCCATGACCCCATACCCATGACCCCAGACCCATGAACCCAGACCCATGAACCCAGACCCATGACCCCAGACCCATGACCCCAGACCCATGACCCCAGACCCATGACCCCAGACCCACGACCCCAGACCCACGACCCCAGACCCACGACCCCAGACCCACGACCCCGGACCCACGACCCCGGACCCAGGACCCCGGACCCACGAACCCGGACCCACGACCCCAGACCCATGACCCGAGACCCATGACACCAGACCCATTACCCCAGACCCATGACCCCGGAGACAGGACCACGGACCCATGACCCCGGACCCATGACCCCAGACCCATGACCCCAGACCCATGACCCCAGACCCACGACCCCGGACCCACGACCACAGACCCATGACCCGAGACCCATGACCCCAGACCCATGACCCCGGAGACAGGACCACGGACCCATGACCCCGGACCCAGGACCCCGGACCCAGGACCCCGGACCCATGACCCCGGACACATGACCCCGGTCCCATGACCCCGGTCCCATGACAACGGACACATGACACCGGACCCATGACTCCAGACCCATGACCCCAGACCAATGACCACAGACCCATGACCCCGGGCCCATGACCCCGGACCCATGACCCCGGACCCATGACCCCGGACCCATGACCCCGGTCCCATGACCCCGGTCCCATGACAACGGACCCATGACACCGGACCCATGACCCCGGACCCATGACCCCGGACCCATGACCCCGGACCCGTGACCCCGGACCCGTGACCCCGGACCCATGACCCCGGACCCGTGACCCCGGACCCGTGACTCCGGACCCATGACCACGGACACATTACCCCGGACCCACGACCCCGGACCCATGACCCCGGACCCATGACCCCGGACCCATGACCCCGGACCCATGACCCCGGACCCAGGACCCCGGAACCACGACCCCGGACCCAGGACCCCGGACACATGACCCCGGACCCATGACCCCGGATCCACGACCTCGGACCCACGACCCCAGACCCACGACCCCAGACCCACGACCCCAGACCCACGACCCCAGACCCAAGACCCCAGACCCATGACCCCAGACCCATGACCCCAGACCCATGACCCCAGACCCATGACCCCAGACCCATGACCCCAGACCCATGACCCCAGACCCATGACCCCAGACCCATGACCCCAGACCCATGACCCCAGACCCATGACCCCAGACCCATGACCCCAGACCCATGACCCCAGACCCATGACCCCAGACCCATGACCCCAGACCCATGACCCCAGACCCATGACCCCAGACCCATGACCCCAGACCCATGACCCCAGACCCATGACCCCAGACCCATGACCCCAGACCCATGACCCCAGACCCATGACCCCGGACCCATGACCCCGGACCCAGGACCCCGGAACCACGACCCCGGACCCAGGACCCCGGACACATGACCCCGGACCCAGGACCCCGGACCCACGACCCCGGACCCACGACCCCGGACCCACGACCCCGGACCCACGACCCCGGACCCACGACCCCCGACCCATGACCCCGGACCCACGACCCCGGACCCACGACCCCGGACCCACGACCCCGGACACACGACCCCGGACCCACGACCCCGGACCCACGACCCCGGACCCACGACCCCGGACCCATGACCCCGGACCCATGACCCCGGACCCACGACCCCGGACCCACGACCCCGGACCCACGACCCCAGACCCATGACCCGAGACCCATGACCCCAGACCCATTACCCCAGACCCATTACCCCAGACCCATTACCCCAGACCCATGACACCGGAGACAGGACAACGGACCCAGGACACCGGACCCAGGACCCCGGACCCATGACCCCGGACCCATGACCCCGGTCCCATGACCCCGGTCCCATGACAACGGACCCATGACACCGGACCCATGACCCCGGACCCATGACCCCGGACCCGTGACCCCGGACCCGTGACCCCGGACCCGTGACCCCGGATCCGTGACCCCGGACCCGTGACCCCGGACCCGTGACCCCGGACCCGTGACCCCGGACCCGTGACCCCGGACCCGTGACTCCGGACCCATGACCACGGACCCATGACCCCGGACCCACGACCCCGGACCCATGACCCCGGACCCATGACCCCGGACCCATGACCCCGGACCCATGACCCCGGACCCATGACCCCGGACCCATGACCCCGGAACCACGACCCCGGACCCATGACCCCGGACCCATGACCCCGGACCCACGACCCCGGACCCACGACCCAGGACCCACGACCCCAGACCCACGACCCCAGACCCACGACCCCAGACCCAAGACCCCAGACCCATGACCCCAGACCCATGACCCCGGACCCATGACCCCGGACCCATGACCCCGGACCCATGACCCCGGACCCATGACCCCGGACCCAGGACCCCGGACACATGACCCCGGACCCATGACCCCGGACCCACGACCCCGGACCCACGACCCCGGACCCACGACCCCAGACCCACGACCCCAGACCCACGACCCCAGACCCACGACCCCAGACCCACGACCCCAGACCCAAGACCCCAGACCCATGACCCCAGACCCATGACCCCAGACCCATGACCCCAGACCCATGAACCCAGACCCATGACCCCAGACCCATGACCCCAGACCCATGACCCCAGACCCATGACCCCAGACCCATGACCCCAGACCCATGACCCCAGACCCATGACCCCAGACCCACGACCCCGGACCCACGACCCCGGACCCAGGACCCCGGACCCACGAACCCGGACCCACGACCCCAGACCCATGACCCGAGACCCATGACCCCAGACCCATTACCCCAGACCCATGACCCCGGAGACAGGACCACGGACCCATGACCCCGGACCCATGACCCCAGACCCATGACCCCAGACCCATGACCCCGGACCCATGACCCCGGACCCATGACCCCGGACCCATGACCCCGGACCCATGACCCCGGACCCATGACCCCGGACCCATGACCCCGGACCCATGACCCCGGACCCATGACCCCGGACCCATGACCCCGGACCCATGACCCCGGACCCATGACCCCGGACCCATGACCCCGGACCCATGACCCCGGACCCATGACCCCGGACCCATGACCCAGGACCCATGACCCCGGACCCATGACCCCGGACCCATGACCCCGGACCCATGACCCCGGACCCATGACCCCCGACCCATGACCCCAGACCCATGACCCCAGACCCATGACCCCAGACCCATGACCCCAGACCCATGACCCCAGACCCATGACCCCAGAACCATGACCCCAGACCCATGACCCCAGACCCATGACCCCAGACCCATGAACCCAGACCCATGACCCCGGACCCATGACCCCGGACCCATGACCCCGGACCCATGACCCCGGACCCATGACCCCGGACCCATGACCCCGGACCCATGACCCCGGACCCATGACCCCGGACCCATGACCCCGGACCCATGACCCCGGACCCATGACCCCGGACCCATGACCCCGGACCCATGACCCCGGACCCATGACCCCGGTCCCATGACCCCGGACCCATGACCCCGGACCCATGACCCCGGACCCATGACCCCGGACCCATGACCCCGGACCCATGACCCCGGACCCATTACCACGGACCCATGACCCCGGACCCATGACCCCGGACCCATGACCCCGGACCCATGACCCCGGACCCATGACCCCGGACCCAGGACCCCGGACACATGACCCCGGACCCACGACCCCGGACCCACGACCCCGGACCCACGACCCCGGACCCACGACCCCAGACCCACGACCCCAGACCCACGACCCCAGACCCAAGACCCCAGACCCATGACCCCAGACCCATGACCCCAGACCCATGACCCCAGACCCATGACCCCGGACCCATGACCCCGGACCCATGACCCCGGACCCATGACCCCGGACCCATGACCCCGGACCCATGACCCCGGACCCATGACCCCGGACCCATGACCCCGGACCCATGACCCCGGACCCATGACCCCGGACCCATGACCCCGGACCCATGACCCCGGACCCATGACCCCGGACCCATGACCCCAGACCCATGACCCCAGACCCATGACCCCAGACCCATGACCCCAGACCCATGACCCCAGACCCATGACCCCAGACCCATGACCCCAGACCCATGACCCCAGAACAATGACCCCAGACCCATGACCCCGGACCCATGACCCCGGACCCATGACCCCGGACCCATGACCCCGGACCCATGACCCCGGACCCATGACCCCGGACCCATGACCCCGGACCCATGACCCCGGACCCATGACCCCGGACCCATGACCCCGGACCCATGACCCCGGACCCATGACCCCGGACCCATGACCCCGGACCCATGACCCCGGACCCATGACCCCGGACCCATGACCCCGGACCCATGACCCCGGACCCATGACCCCGGACCCATTACCACGGACCCATGACCCCGGACCCATGACCCCGGACCCATGACCCCGGACCCATGACCCCGGACCCATGACCCCGGACCCAGGACCCCGGACACATGACCCCGGACCCATGACCCCGGACCCACGACCCCGGACCCACGACCCCGGACCCACGACCCCGGACCCACGACCCCAGACCCACGACCCCAGACCCACGACCCCAGACCCAAGACCCCAGACCCATGACCCCAGACCCATGACCCCAGACCCATGACCCCAGACCCATGACCCCAGACCCATGACCCCAGACCCATGACCCCAGACCCATGACCCCAGACCCATGACCCCGGACCCATGACCCCGGACCCATGACCCCGGACCCATGACCCCGGACCCATGACCCCGGACCCATGACCCCGGACCCATGACCCCGGACCCATGACCCCGGACCCATGACCCCGGACCCATGACCCCGGACCCATGACCCCGGACCCATGACCCCGGACCCAGGACCCCGGAACCACGACCCCGGACCCAGGACCCCGGACACATGACCCCGGACCCATGACCCCGGACCCACGACCCCGGACCCACGACCCCAGACCCACGACCCCAGACCCACGACCCCAGACCCACGACCCCAGACCCACGACCCCAGACCCACGACCCCAGACCCATGACCCCAGACCCATGACCCCAGACCCATGACCCCAGACCCATGACCCCAGACCCATCACCCCAGACCCATGACCCCAGACCCATGACCCCAGACCCATGACCCCAGACCCATGACCCCAGACCCATGACCCCAGACCCATGACCCCAGACCCATGACCCCAGACCCATGACCCCAGACCCATGACCCCAGACCCATGACCCCAGACCCATGACCCCAGACCCATGACCCCGGACCCATGACCCCGGACCCAGGACCCCGGAACCACGACCCCGGACCCAGGACCCCGGACACATGACCCCGGACCCAGGACCCCGGACCCACGACCCCGGACCCACGACCCCGGACCCACGACCCCGGACCCACGACCCCGGACCCACGACCCCAGACCCATGACCCCGGACCCACGACCCCGGACCCACGACCCCGGACCCACGACCCCGGACCCACGACCCCGGACCCACGACCCCGGACCCACGACCCCGGACCCACGACCCCGGACCCACGACCCCAGACCCATGACCCGAGACCCAGGACCCCGGAACCACAACCCCGGACCCAGGACCCCGGACACATGACCCCGGACCCATGACCCCGGACCCACGACCCCGGACCCACGACCCCAGACCCATGACCCGAGACCCATGACCCCAGACCCATTACCCCAGACCCATGACCCCGGAGACAGGACCACGGACCCATGACCCCGGAGACAGGACCACGGACCCAGGACCCCGGACCCAGGACCCCGGACCCATGACCCCGGACCCATGACCCCGGTCCCATGACCCCGGTCCCATGACAACGGACCCATGACACCGGACCCATGACCCCGGACCCATGACCCCGGACCCATGACCCCGGACCCATGACCCCGGACCCGTGACCCCGGACCCGTGACCCCGGACCCGTGACCCCGGACCCGTGACCCCGGACCCGTGACTCCGGACCCATGACCACGGACCCATGACCCCGGACCCACGACCCCGGACCCACGACCCCGGACCCATGACCCCGGACCCATGACCCCGGACCCATGACCCCGGACCCATGACCCCGGACCCAGGACCCCGGAACCACGACCCCGGACGCAGGACCCCGGACACATGACCCCGGACCCATGACCCCGGACCCACGACCCCGGACCCACGACCCCGGACCCACGACCCCAGACCCACGACCCCAGACCCACGACCCCAGACCCAAGACCCCAGACCCATGACCCCAGACCCATGACCCCAGACCCATGACCCCAGACCCATGACCCCAGACCCATGACCCCAGACCCATGACCCCAGACCCATGACCCCAGACCCATGACCCCAGACCCATGACCCCAGACCCATGACCCCAGACCCATGACCCCAGACCCATGACCCCAGACCCATGACCCCAGACCCATGACCCCAGACCCATGACCCCAGACCCATGACCCCAGACCCATGACCCCAGACCCATGACCCCAGACCCATGACCCCAGACCCATGACCCCAGACCCATGACCCCAGACCCATGACCCCAGACCCATGACCCCAGACCCATGACCCCAGACCCATGACCCCAGACCCATGACCCCAGACCCATGACCCCAGACCCATGACCCCAGACCCATGACCCCAGACCCATGACCCGAGACCCATGACCCCAGACCCATGACCCCAGACCCATGACCCCAGACCCATGACCCCAGACCCATGACCCCAGACCCATGACCCCAGACCCATGACCCCAGACCCATGACCCCAGACCCATGACCCCAGACCCATGACCCCAGACCCATGACCCCAGACCCATGACCCCAGACCCATGACCCCAGACCCATGACCCCAGACCCATGACCCCAGACCCATGACCCCAGACCCATGACCCCAGACCCATGACCCCAGACCCATGACCCCAGACCCATGACCCCAGACCCATGACCCCAGACCCATGACCCCAGACCCATGACCCCAGACCCATGACCCCAGACCCATGACCCCAGACCCATGACCCCAGACCCATGACCCCAGACCCATGACCCCAGACCCATGACCCCAGACCCATGACCCCAGACCCATGACCCCAGACCCATGACCCCAGACCCATGACCCCAGACCCATGACCCCAGACCCATGACCCCAGACCCATGACCCCAGACCCATGACCCCAGACCCATGACCCCAGACCCATGACCCCAGACCCATGACCCCAGACCCATGACCCCAGACCCATGACCCCAGACCCATGACCCCAGACCCATGACCCCAGACCCATGACCCCAGACCCATGACCCCAGACCCATGACCCCAGACCCATGACCCCAGACCCATGACCCCAGACCCATGACCCCAGACCCATGACCCCAGACCCATGACCCCAGACCCATGACCCCAGACCCATGACCCCAGACCCATGACCCCAGACCCATGACCCCAGACCCATGACCCCAGACCCATGACCCCAGACCCATGACCCCAGACCCATGACCCCAGACCCATGACCCCAGACCCATGACCCCAGACCCATGACCCCAGACCCATGACCCCAGACCCATTACCACGGACCCATGACCCCGGACCCATGACCCCGGACCCATGACCCCGGACCCATGACCCCGGACCCATGACCCCGGACCCATGACCCCGGACCCATGACCCCGGACCCAGGACCCCGGACACATGACCCCGGACCCATGACCCCGGACCCACGACCCCGGACCCACGACCCCGGACCCACGACCCCAGACCCACGACCCCAGACCCAAGACCCCAGACCCATGACCCCAGACCCATGACCCCAGACCCATGACCCCAGACCCATGACCCCAGACCCATGACCCCAGACCCATGACCCCAGACCCATGACCCCAGACCCATGACCCCAGACCCATGACCCCAGACCCATGACCCCAGACCCATGACCCCAGACCCATGACCCCGGACCCATGACCCCGGACCCATGACCCCGGACCCATGACCCCGGACCCATGACCCCGGACCCATGACCCCGGACCCAGGACCCCGGACCCATGACCCCGGACCCATGACCCCGGACCCATGACCCCGGACACATGACCCCGGACCCATGACCCCGGACCCATGACCCCGGACCCACGACCCCGGACCCACGACCCCGGACCCACGACCCCAGACCCACGACCCCAGACCCACGACCCCAGACCCACGACCCCAGACCCACGACCCCAGACCCAAGACCCCAGAGCCATGACCCCAGACCCATGACCCCAGACCCATGACCCCAGACCCATGACCCCAGACCCGTGACCCCAGACCCATGACCCCAGACCCATGACCCCAGACCCATGACCCCAGACCCATGACCCCAGACCCATGACCCCAGACCCACGACCCCGGACCCACGACCCCGGACCCACGACCCCGGACCCACGACCCCAGACCCATGACCCCGGACCCACGACCCCGGACCCACGACCCCGGACCCACGACCCCGGACCCACGACCCCGGACCCACGACCCCGGACCCACGACCCCGGACCCATGACCCCGGACCCATGACCCCGGACCCACGACCCCGGACCCACGACCCCGGACCCACGACCCCAGACCCATGACCCGCGACCCAGGACCCCGGAACCACAACCCCGGACCCAGGACCCCGGACACATGACCCCGGACCCATGACCCCGGATCCACAACCCCGGACCCACGACCCCAGACCCATGACCCGAGACCCATGACCCCAGACCCATTACCCCAGACCCATGACCCCGGAGACAGGACCACGGACCCATGACCCCGGACCCAGGACCCCGGACCCAGGACCCCGGACCCATGACCCCGGACCCATGACCCCGGTCCCATGACCCCGGTCCCATGACAACGGACACATGACACCGGACCCATGACCCCAGACCCATGACCCCAGACCGATGACCCCAGACCCATGACCCCGGACCCATGACCCCGGACCCATGACCCCGGACCCATGACCCCGGACCCATGACCCCGGACCCATGACCCCGGACCCATGACCCCAGACCCATGACCCCAGACCCATGACCCCAGACCCATGACCCCAGACCCATGACCCCAGACCCATGACCCCAGAACCATGACCCCAGACCCATGACCCCAGACCCATGACCCCAGACCCATGACCCCAGACCCATGAACCCAGACCCATGACCCCGGACCCATGACCCCGGACCCATGACACCGGACCCATGACCCCGGACCCATGACCCCGGACCCATGACCCCGGACCCATGACCCCGGACCCATGACCCCGGACCCATGACCCCGGACCCATGACCCCGGACCCATGACCCCGGACCCATGACCCCGGACCCATTACCACGGACCCATGACCCCGGACCCATGACCCCGGACCCATGACCCCGGACCCATGACCCCGGACCCATGACCCCGGACCCATGACCCCGGACCCAGGACCCCGGACACATGACCCCGGACCCATGACCCCGGACCCACGACCCCGGACCCACGACCCCGGACCCACGACACCAGACCCACGACCCCAGACCAACGACCCCAGACCCAAGACCCCAGACCCATGACCCCAGACCCATGACCCCAGACCCATGACCCCAGACCCATGACCCCAGACCCATGACCCCGGACCCATGACCCCGGACCCATGACCCCGGACCCATGACCCCGGACCCATGACCCCGGACCCATGACCCCGGACCCATGACCCCGGACCCATGACCCCGGACCCATGACCCCGGACCCATGACCCCGGACCCATGACCCCGGACCCATGACCCCGGACCCATGACCCCGGACCCATGACCCCGGACCCATGACCCCGGACCCATGACCCCGGACCCATGACCCCGGACCCATGACCCCGGACCCATGACCCCGGACCCATGACCCCGGACCCATGACCCCGGACCCATGACCCCGGACCCATGACCCCGGACCCATGACCCAGGACCCATGACCCCGGACCCATGACCCCGGACCCAGGACCCCGGACACAGGACCCCGGACCCATGACCCCGGACCCACGACCCCGGACCCACGACCCCGGACCCACGACCCCGGACCCACGACCCCAGACCCACGACCCCAGACCCAAGACCCCAGACCCATGACCCCAGACCCATGACCCCAGACCCATGACCCCAGACCCATGACCCCAGACCCATGACCCCAGACCCATGACCCCAGACCCATGACCCCAGACCCATGACCCCAGACCCATGACCCCAGACCCATGACCCCAGACCCATGACCCCAGACCCATGACCCCAGACCCATGACCCCAGACCCATGACCCCAGACCCATGACCCCAGACCCATGACCCCAGACCCATGACCCCAGACCCATGACCCCAGACCCACGACCCCAGACCCACGACCCCAGACCCACGACCCCGGACCCACGACCCCGGACCCAGGACCCCGGACCCACGAACCCGGACCCACGACCCCAGACCCATGACCCGAGACCCATGACCCCAGACCCATTACCCCAGACCCATGACCCCGGAGACAGGACCACGGACCCATGACCCCGGACCCATGACCCCAGACCCATGACCCCAGACCCATGACCCCAGTCCCACGACCCCGGACCCACGACCCCAGACCCATGACCCGAGACCCATGACCCCAGACCCATTACCCCAGACCCATGACCCCGGAGACAGGACCACGGACCCATGACCCCGGACCCAGGACCCCGGACCCAGGACCCCGGACCCATGACCCCGGACACATGACCCCGGTCCCATGACAACGGACACATGACACCGGACCCATGACTCCAGACCCATGACCCCAGACCAATGACCACAGACCCATGACCCCGGACCCATGACCCCGGACCCATGACCCCGGACCCATGACCCCGGACCCATGACCCCGGTCCCATGACCCCGGTCCCATGACAACGGACCCATGACACCGGACCCATGACCCCGGACCCATGACCCCGGACCCGTGACCCCGGACCCGTGACCCCGGACCCGTGACCCCGGACCCATGACCCCGGACCCGTGACCCCGGACCCGTGACTCCGGACCCATGACCACGGACCCATGACCCCGGACCCACGACCCCGGACCCATGACCCCGGACCCATGACCCCGGACCCATGACCCCGGACCCATGACCCCGGACCCAGGACCCCGGAACCACGACCCCGGACCCAGGACCCCGGACACATGACCCCGGACCCATGACCCCGGACCCACGACCTCGGACCCACGACCCCAGACCCACGACCCCAGACCCACGACCCCAGACCCACGACCCCAGACCCAAGACCCCAGACCCATGACCCCAGACCCATGACCCCAGACCCATGACCCCAGACCCATGACCCCAGACCCATGACCCCAGACCCATGACCCCAGACCCATGACCCCAGACCCATGACCCCAGACCCATGACCCCAGACCCATGACCCCAGACCCATGACCCCAGACCCATGACCCCAGACCCATGACCCCAGACCCATGACCCCGGACCCATGACCCCGGACCCAGGACCCCGGAACCACGACCCCGGACCCAGGACCCCGGACACATGACCCCGGACCCAGGACCCCGGACCCACGACCCCGGACCCACGACCCCGGACCCACGACCCCGGACCCACGACCCCGGACCCAGGACCCCGGACCCACGAACCCGGACCCACGACCCCAGACCCATGACCCGAGACCCATGACCCCAGACCCATTACCCCAGACCCATGACCCCAGACCCATTACCCCAGACCCATGACCCCGGAGACAGGACAACGGACCCAGGACACCGGACCCAGGACCCCGGACCCATGACCCCGGACCCATGACCCCGGTCCCATGACCCCGGTCCCATGACAACGGACCCATGACACCGGACCCATGACCCCGGACCCATGACCCCGGACCCGTGACCCCGGACCCGTGACCCCGGACCCGTGACCCTGGACCCGTGACCCCGGACCCGTGACCCCGGACCCGTGACTCCGGACCCATGACCACGGACCCATGACCCCGGACCCACGACCCCGGACCCATGACCCCGGACCCATGACCCCGGACCCATGACCCCGGACCCAGGACCCCGGAACCACGACCCCGGACCCAGGACCCCGGACACATGACCCCGGACCCATGACCCCGGACCCACGACCCCGGACCCACGACCCCGGACCCACGACCCCAGACCCACGACCCCAGACCCACGACCCCAGACCCAAGACCCCAGACCCATGACCCCAGACCCATGACCCCAGACCCATGACCCCGGACCCATGACCCCGGACCCATGACCCCGGACCCATGACCCCGGACCCAGGACCCCGGACACATGACCCCGGACCCATGACCCCGGACCCACGACCCCGGACCCACGACCCCGGACCCACGACCCCAGACCCACGACCCCAGACCCACGACCCCAGACCCACGACCCCAGACCCAAGACCCCAGACCCATGACCCCAGACCCATGACCCCAGACCCATGACCCCAGACCCATGACCCCAGACCCATGACCCCAGACCCATGACCCCAGACCCATGAACCCAGACCCATGACCCCAGACCCATGACCCCAGACCCATGACCCCAGACCCATGACCCCAGACCCATGACCCCAGACCCATGACCCCAGACCCATGACCCCAGACCCATGACCCCAGACCCATGACCCCAGACCCATGACCCCAGACCCATGACCCCAGACCCATGACCCCAGACCCATGACCCCAGACCCATGACCCCAGACCCACGACCCCGGACCCACGACCCCGGACCCAGGACCCCGGACCCACGAACCCGGACCCACGACCCCAGACCCATGACCCGAGACCCATGACCCCAGACCCATTACCCCAGACCCATGACCCCGGAGACAGGACCACGGACCCATGACCCCGGACCCATGACCCCAGACCCATGACCCCAGACCCATGACCCCAGACCCATGACCCCAGACCCATGACCCCGGACCCATGACCCCGGATCCATGACCCCGGACCCATGACCCCGGACCCATGACCCCGGACCCATGACCCCGGACCCATGACCCCGGACCCATGACCCCGGACCCATGACCCAGGACCCATGACCCCGGACCCATGACCCCGGACCCATGACCCCGGACCCATGACCCCGGACCCATGACCCCGGACCCATGTCCCCGGACTCATTACCACGGACCCATGACCCCGGACCCATGACCCCGGACCCATGACCCCGGACCCATGACCCCGGACCCATGACCCCGGACCCAGGACCCCGGACACATGACCCAGGACCCATGACCCCGGACCCACGACCCCGGACCCACGACCCCGGACCCACGACCCCAGACCCACGACCCCAGACCCACGACCCCAGACCCAAGACCCCAGACCCATGACCCCAGACCCATGACCCCAGACCCATGACCCCAGACCCATGACCCCGGACCCAGGACCCCGGACCCATGACCCCGGACCCATGACCCCGGACCCATGACCCCGGACCCATGACCCCGGACCCATGACCCCGGACCCATGACCCCGGACCCATGACCCCGGACCCATGACCCCGGACCCATGACCCCGGAGACAGGACCACGGACCCATGACCCCGGACCCATGACCCCAGACCCATGACCCCAGACCCATGAACCCAGACCCATGACCCCGGACCCATGACCCCGGACCCATGACCCCGCACCCATGACCCCGGACCCATGACCCCGGACACATGACCCCGGACCCATGACCCCGCACCCATGACCCCGGACCCATGACCCCGGACCCATGACCCCGGACCCATGACCCCGGACCCATGACCCCGGACCCATGACCCCGGACCCATGACCCCGGACCCATGACCCCGGACCCATGACCCCGGACCCATGACCCCGGACCCATGACCCCGGACCCATGACCCCAGACCCATGACCCCAGACCCATGACCCCAGACCCATGACCCCAGACCCATGACCCCAGAACCATGACCCCAGACCCATGACCCCAGACCCATGACCCCAGACCCATGACCCCAGACCCATGAACCCAGACCCATGACCCCGGACCCATGACCCCGGACCCATGACCCCGGACCCATGACCCCGGACCCATGACCCCGGACCCATGACCCCGGACCCATGACCCCGGACCCATGACCCCGGACCCATGACCCCGGACCCATGACCCCGGTCCCATGACAACGGACCCATGACACCGGACCCATGACCCCGGACCCATGACCCCGGACCCATTACCACGGACCCATGACCCCGGACCCATGACCCCGGACCCAGGACCCCGGACACATGACCCCGGACACATGACCCCGGACCCACGACCCCGGACCCACGACCCCGGACCCACGACCCCGGACCCACGACCCCGGACCCACGACCCCGGACCCATGACCCCAGACCCATGCCCCAGACCCATGACCCCAGACCCATGACCCCAGACCCATGACCCCAGACCCATGACCCCAGACCCATGACCCCAGACCCATGACCCCAGACCCATGACCCCAGACCCATGACCCCAGACCCATGACCCCAGACCCATGACCCCAGACCCATGACCCCAGACCCATGACCCCAGACCCATGACCCCAGACCCATGAACCCAGACCCATGACCCCAGACCCATGACCCCAGACCCATGACCCCAGACCCATGACCCCAGACCCACGACCCCAGACCCACGACCCCAGACCCACGACCCCAGACCCACGACCCCGGACCCACGACCCCGGACCCACGACCCCGGACCCAGGACCCCGGACCCACGAACCCGGACCCACGACCCCAGACCCATGACCCGAGACCCATGACCCCAGACCCATTACCCCAGACCCATGACCCCGGAGACAGGACCACGGACCCATGACCCCGGACCCATGACCCCAGACCCATGACCCCAGACCCATGACCCCAGACCCATGACCCCAGACCCATGACCCCAGACCCATGACCCCAGACCCATGACCCCAGACCCATGACCCCAGACCCATGACCCCAGACCCATGACCCCAGACCCATGACCCCAGACCCATGACCCCAGACCCATGACCCCAGACCCATGACCCCAGACCCATGACCCCAGACCCATGACCCCAGACCCATGACCCCAGACCCATGACCCCAGACCCATGACCCCAGACCCATGACCCCAGACCCATGACCCCAGACCCATGACCCCAGACCCATGACCCCAGACCCATGACCCCAGACCCATGACCCCAGACCCATGACCCCAGACCCATGACCCCAGACCCATGACCCCAGACCAATGACCCCAGACCCATGACCCCGGACCCATGACCCCGGACCCATGACCCCGGACCCATGACCCCGGACCCATGACCCCGGACACATCACCCCGGACCCATGACCCCGGACCCATGACCCCGGACCCATGACCCCGGACCCATGACCCCGGACCCATGACCCCGGACCCATGACCCCGTACCCATGACCCCGGACCCATGACCCCGGACCCATGACCCCGGACCCATGACCCCGGACCCATGACCCCAGAACCATGACCCCAGACCCATGACCCCAGACCCATGACCCCAGACCCATTACCCCAGACCCATGACCCCGGAGACAGGACCACGGACCCATGACCCCGGACCCATGACCCCAGACCCATGACCCCAGACCCATGACCCCAGACCCATGACCCCAGACCCATGACCCCAGACCCATGACCCCAGACCCATGACCCCAGACCCATGACCCCAGACCCATGACCCCAGACCCATGACCCCAGACCCATGACCCCAGACCAATGACCCCAGACCCATGACCCCGGACCCATGACCCCGGACCCATGACCCCGGACCCATGACCCCGGACCCATGACCCCGGACACATCACCCCGGACCCATGACCCCGGACCCATGACCCCGGACCCATGACCCCGGACCCATGACCCCGGACCCATGACCCCGGACCCATGACCCCGTACCCATGACCCCGGACCCATGACCCCGGACCCATGACCCCGGACCCATGACCCCGGACCCATGACCCCAGACCCATGACCCCAGACCCATGACCCCAGACCCATGACCCCAGACCCATTACCCCAGACCCATGACCCCGGAGACAGGACCACGGACCCATGACCCCGGACCCATGACCCCAGACCCATGACCCCAGACCCATGACCCCAGACCCATGACCCCAGACCCATGACCCCAGACCCATGACCCCAGACCCATGACCCCAGACCCATGACCCCAGACCCATGACCCCAGACCCATGACCCCAGACCCATGACCCCAGACCCATGACCCCAGACCCATGACCCCAGACCCATGACCCCAGAACCATGACCCCGGACCCATGACCCCGGACCCATGACCCCGGACCCATGACCCCAGACCCACGACCCCAGACACACGACCCCAGACCCACGACCCCAGACCCACGACCCCAGACCCACGACCCCAGACCCACGACCCCAGACCCACGACCCCAGACCCACGACCCCAGACCCATGACCCCAGACCCATGACCCCAGACCCACGACCCCGGACCCATGACCCCGGACCCATGACCCCAGACCCATGACCCCGGACCCACGACCCCGGACCCACGACCCCGGGCCCACGACCCCGGACCCACGACCCCGGACCCACGACCCCGGACCCAGGACCCCGGACCCACGAACCCGGACCCACGACCCCAGACCCATGACCCGAGACCCATGACCCCAGACCCATTACCCCAGACCCATGACCCCGGAGACAGGACCACGGACCCATGACCCCGGACCCATGACCCCAGACCCATGACCCCGGACCCATGACCCCGGACCCATGACCCCGGACCCATGACCCCGGACCCATGACCCCGCACCCATGACCCCGGACCCATGACCCCGGACCCATGACCCCGGACCCATGACCCCGGACCCATGACCCCGGACCCATGACCCCGGACCCATGACCCCGGACCCATGACCCCAGACCCATGACCCGAGACCCATGACCCCAGACCCATTACCCCAGACCCATGACCCCGGAGACAGGACCACGGACCCATGACCCCGGACCCATGACCCCGGACCCATGACCCCGGACCCATGACCCCGGACCCATGACCCCGGACCCATGACCCCGGACCCATGACCCCGGACCCATGACCCCGGACCCATGACCCCGGACCCATGACCCCGGACCCATGACCCCGGACCCATGACCCCAGACCCATGACCCGAGACCCATGACCCCAGACCCATTACCCCAGACCCATGACCCCGGAGACAGGACCACGGACCCATGACCCCGGACCCATGACCCCAGACGCATGACCCCAGACCCACGACCCCAGACCCACGACCCCAGACCCACGACCCCAGACCCACGACCCCAGACCCACGACCCCAGACCCACGACCCCAGACCCATGACCCCAGACCCATGACCCCAGACCCATGACCCCAGACCAATGACCCCAGACCCATGACCCCGGACCCATGACCCCGGACCCATGACCCCGGACCCATGACCCCGGACCCATGACCCCGGACCCATGACCCCGGACCCATGACCCCGGACCCAGGACCCCGGACCCACGAACCCGGACCCACGACCCCAGACCCATGACCCGAGACCCATGACCCCAGACCCATTACCCCAGACCCATGACCCCGGAGACAGGACCACGGACCCATGACCCCGGACCCACGACCCCGGACCCACGACCCCGGACCCAGGACCCCGGACCCACGAACCCGGACCCACGACCCCAGACCCATGACCCGAGACCCATGACCCCAGACCCATTACCCCAGACCCATGACCCCGGAGACAGGACCACGGACCCATGACCCCGGACCCATGACCCCAGACCCATGACCCCAGACCCATGACCCCAGACCCATGACCCCAGACCCATGACCCCAGACCCATGACCCCAGACCCATGACCCCAGACCCATGACCCCAGACCCATGACCCCAGACCCATGACCCCAGACCCATGACCCCAGACCCATGACACCAGACCCATGACCCCAGAACCATGACCCCGGACCCATGACCCCGGACCCATGACCCCGGACCCATGACCCCAGACCCATGACCCCGGACCCACGACCCCGGACCCACGACCCCGGACCCACGACCCCGGACCCACGACCCCGGACCCACGAACCCGGACCCACGACCCCAGACCCATGACCCGAGACCCATGACCCCAGACCCATTACCCCAGACCCATGACCCCGGAGACAGGACCACGGACCCATGACCCCGGACCCATGACCCCAGACCCATGACCCCAGACCCATGACCCCAGACCCATGACCCCAGACCCATGACCCCAGACCCATGACCCCAGACCCATGACCCCAGACCCATGACCCCAGACCCATGACCCCAGACCCATGACCCCAGACCCATGACCCCAGACCCATGACCCCAGACCAATGACCCCAGACCCATGACCCCGGACCCATGACCCCGGACCCATGACCCCGGACCCATGACCCCGGACCCATGACCCCGGACCCATGACCCCGGACCCATGACCCCGGACCCAGGACCCCGGACCCACGAACCCGGACCCACGACCCCAGACCCATGACCCGAGACCCATGACCCCAGACCCATTACCCCAGACCCATGACCCCGGAGACAGGACCACGGACCCATGACCCCGGACCCACGACCCCGGACCCACGACCCCGGACCCAGGACCCCGGACCCACGAACCCGGACCCACGACCCCAGACCCATGACCCGAGACCCATGACCCCGGACCCATGACCCCGGACCCATGATCCCGGACCCACGACCCCGGACCCACGACCCCGGACCCACGACCCCGGACCCACGACCCCGGACCCACGACCCCGGACCCACGACCCCGGACCCACGACCCCGGACCCATGACCCCAGACCCATGAACCCGGACCCACGACCCCGGACCCACGACCCCGGACCCACGACCCCGGACCCACGACCCCGGACCCACGACACCGGACCCACGACCCCGGACCCATGACCCCAGACCCATGACCCCGGACCCACGACCCCGGACCCACGACCCCGGACCCACGACCCCGGACCCACGACGCCGGACCCACGACCCCGGACCCACGACCCCGGACCCACGACCCCGGACCCATGACCCCGGACCCATGACCCCGGACCCATGACCCCAGACCCATGACCCCAGACCCATGACCCCAGACCCATGACCCCAGACCCATGAACCCAGACCCATGACCCCAGACCCATGACCCCAGACCCATGACCCCAGACCCATGACCCCAGACCCATGACCCCAGACCCATGACCCCAGACCCATGACCCCAGACCCATGACCCCAGACCCATGACCCCAGACCCATGACCCCAGACCCATGACCCCAGACCCATGACCCCAGACCCATGACCCCAGACCCATGACCCCAGACCCATGACCCCAGACCCATGACCCCAGACCCATGACCCCAGACCCACGACCCCGGACCCACGACCCCGGACCCAGGACCCCGGACCCACGAACCCGGACCCACGACCCCAGACCCATGACCCGAGACCCATGACCCCAGACCCATTACCCCAGACCCATGACCCCGGAGACAGGACCACGGACCCATGACCCCGGACCCATGACCCCAGACCCATGACCCCAGACCCATGACCCCAGACCCATGACCCCAGACCCATGACCCCAGACCCATGACCCCAGACCCATGACCCCGGACCCATGACCCCGGACCCATGACCCCGGACCCATGACCCCGGACCCATGACCCCGGACCCATGACCCCGGACCCATGACCCCGGACCCATGACCCCGGACCCATGACCCCGGACCCATGACCCCGGACCCATGACCCCGGACCCATGACCCCGGACCCATGACCCCGGACCCATGACCCCGGACCCATGTCCCCGGACCCATTACCACGGACCCATGACCCCGGACCCATGACCCCGGACCCATGACCCCGGACCCATGACCCCGGACCCATGACCCCGGACCCAGGACCCCGGACACATGACCCAGGACCCATGACCCCGGACCCACGACCCCGGACCCACGACCCCGGACCCACGACCCCAGACCCACGACCCCAGACCCACGACCCCAGACCCAAGACCCCAGACCCATGACCCCAGACCCATGACCCCAGACCCATGACCCCAGACCCATGACCCCGGACCCAGGACCCCGGACCCATGACCCCGGACCCATGACCCCGGACCCATGACCCCGGACCCATGACCCCGGACCCATGACCCCGGACCCATGACCCCGGACCCATGACCCCGGACCCATGACCCCGGACCCATGACCCCGGACCCATGACCCCGGACCCATGACCCCGGACCCATGACCCCGGACCCATGACCCCGGAGACAGGACCACGGACCCATGACCCCGGACCCATGACCCCAGACCCATGACCCCAGACCCATGAACCCAGACCCATGACCCCGGACCCATGACCCCGGACCCATGACCCCGCACCCATGACCCCGGACCCATGACCCCGGACACATGACCCCGGACCCATGACCCCGCACCCATGACCCCGGACCCATGACCCCGGACCCATGACCCCGGACCCATGACCCCGGACCCATGACCCCGGACCCATGACCCCGGACCCATGACCCCGGACCCATGACCCCGGACCCATGACCCCGGACCCATGACCCCGGACCCATGACCCCGGACCCATGACCCCGGACCCATGACCCCGGACCCATGACCCCAGACCCATGACCCCAGACCCATGACCCCAGACCCATGACCCCAGACCCATGACCCCAGAACCATGACCCCAGACCCATGACCCCAGACCCATGACCCCAGACCCATGACCCCAGACCCATGAACCCAGACCCATGACCCCGGACCCATGACCCCGGACCCATGACCCCGGACCCATGACCCCGGACCCATGACCCCGGACCCATGACCCCGGACCCATGACCCCGGACCCATGACCCCGGACCCATGACCCCGGACCCATGACCCCGGTCCCATGACAACGGACCCATGACACCGGACCCATGACCCCGGACCCATGACCCCGGACCCATGACCACGGACCCATGACCCCGGACCCATGACCCCGGACCCAGGACCCCGGACACATGACCCCGGACACATGACCCCGGACCCACGACCCCGGACCCACGACCCCGGACCCACGACCCCGGACCCACGACCCCGGACCCACGACCCCGGACCCATGACCCCAGACCCATGCCCCAGACCCATGACCCCAGACCCATGACCCCAGACCCATGACCCCAGACCCATGACCCCAGACCCATGACCCCAGACCCATGACCCCAGACCCATGACCCCAGATCCATGACCCCAGACCCATGACCCCAGACCCATGACCCCAGACCCATGACCCCAGACCCATGACCCCAGACCCATGACCCCAGACCCATGAACCCAGACCCATGACCCCAGACCCATGACCCCAGACCCATGACCCCAGACCCATGACCCCAGACCCACGACCCCAGACCCACGACCCCAGACCCACGACCCCGGACCCACGACCCCGGACCCACGACCCCGGACCCAGGACCCCGGACCCACGAACCCGGACCCACGACCCCAGACCCATGACCCGAGACCCATGACCCCAGACCCATTACCCCAGACCCATGACCCCGGAGACAGGACCACGGACCCATGACCCCGGACCCATGACCCCAGACCCATGACCCCAGACCCATGACCCCAGACCCATGACCCCAGACCCATGACCCCAGACCCATGACCCCAGACCCATGACCCCAGACCCATGACCCCAGACCCATGACCCCAGACCCATGACCCCAGACCCATGACCCCAGACCCATGACCCCAGACCCATGACCCCAGACCCATGACCCCAGACCCATGACCCCAGACCCATGACCCCAGACCCATGACCCCAGACCCATGACCCCAGACCCATGACCCCAGACCCATGACCCCAGACCCATGACCCCAGACCCATGACCCCAGACCCATGACCCCAGACCCATGACCCCAGACCCATGACCCCAGACCCATGACCCCAGACCCATGACCCCAGACCCATGACCCCAGACCCATGACCCCAGACCCATGACCCCAGACCCATGACCCCAGACCCATGACCCCAGACCAATGACCCCAGACCCATGACCCCGGACCCATGACCCCGGACCCATGACCCCGGACCCATGACCCCGGACCCATGACCCCGGACACATCACCCCGGACCCATGACCCCGGACCCATGACCCCGGACCCATGACCCCGGACCCATGACCCCGGACCCATGACCCCGGACCCATGACCCCGTACCCATGACCCCGGACCCATGACCCCGGACCCATGACCCCAGACCCATGACCCCAGACCCATGACCCCAGACCCATGACCCCAGACCCATTACCCCAGACCCATGACCCCGGAGACAGGACCACGGACCCATGACCCCGGACCCATGACCCCAGACCCATGACCCCAGACCCATGACCCCAGACCCATGACCCCAGACCCATGACCCCAGACCCATGACCCCAGACCCATGACCCCAGACCCATGACCCCAGACCCATGACCCCAGACCCATGACCCCAGACCAATGACCCCAGACCCATGACCCCGGACCCATGACCCCGGACCCATGACCCCGGACCCATGACCCCGGACCCATGACCCCGGACACATCACCCCGGACCCATGACCCCGGACCCATGACCCCGGACCCATGACCCCGGACCCATGACCCCGGACCCATGACCCCGGACCCATGACCCCGTACCCATGACCCCGGACCCATGACCCCGGACCCATGACCCCGGACCCATGACCCCGGACCCATGACCCCAGACCCATGACCCCAGACCCATGACCCCAGACCCATGACCCCAGACCCATTACCCCAGACCCATGACCCCGGAGACAGGACCACGGACCCATGACCCCGGACCCATGACCCCAGACCCATGACCCCAGACCCATGACCCCAGACCCATGACCCCAGACCCATGACCCCAGACCCATGACCCCAGACCCATGACCCCAGACCCATGACCCCAGACCCATGACCCCAGACCCATGACCCCAGACCCATGACCCCAGACCCATGACCCCAGAACCATGACCCCGGACCCATGACCCCGGACCCATGACCCCGGACCCATGACCCCAGACCCACGACCCCAGACACACGACCCCAGACCCACGACCCCAGACCCACGACCCCAGACCCACGACCCCAGACCCACGACCCCAGACCCACGACCCCAGACCCACGACCCCAGACCCACGACCCCAGACCCATGACCCCAGACCCATGACCCCAGACCCACGACCCCGGACCCATGACCCCGGACCCATGACCCCAGACCCATGACCCCGGACCCACGACCCCGGACCCACGACCCCGGGCCCACGACCCCGGACCCACGACCCCGGACCCACGACCCCGGACCCAGGACCCCGGACCCACGAACCCGGACCCACGACCCCAGACCCATGACCCGAGACCCATGACCCCAGACCCATTACCCCAGACCCATGACCCCGGAGACAGGACCACGGACCCATGACCCCGGACCCATGACCCCAGACCCATGACCCCGGACCCATGACCCCGGACCCATGACCCCGGACCCATGACCCCGGACCCATGACCCCGCACCCATGACCCCGGACCCATGACCCCGGACCCATGACCCCGGACCCATGACCCCGGACCCATGACCCCGGACCCATGACCCCGGACCCATGACCCCGGACCCATGACCCCGGACCCATGACCCCAGACCCATGACCCGAGACCCATGACCCCAGACCCATTACCCCAGACCCATGACCCCGGAGACAGGACCACGGACCCATGACCCCGGACCCATGACCCCGGACCCATGACCCCGGACCCATGACCCCGGACCCATGACCCCGGACCCATGACCCCGGACCCATGACCCCGGACCCATGACCCCGGACCCATGACCCCGGACCCATGACCCCGGACCCATGACCCCGGACCCATGACCCCGGACCCATGACCCCAGACCCATGACCCGAGACCCATGACCCCAGACCCATTACCCCAGACCCATGACCCCGGAGACAGGACCACGGACCCATGACCCCGGACCCATGACCCCAGACGCATGACCCCAGACCCACGACCCCAGACCCACGACCCCAGACCCACGACCCCAGACCCACGACCCCAGACCCACGACCCCAGACCCACGACCCCAGACCCACGACCCCAGACCCATGACCCCAGACCCATGACCCCAGACCCACGACCCCGGACCCATGACCCCGGACCCATGACCCCGGACCCATGACCCCGGACCCATGACCCCGGACCCATGACCCCGGACCCATGACCCCAGACCCATGACCCCAGACCCATGACCCCAGACCCATGACCCCAGACCCATGACCCCAGACCCATGACCCCAGACCCATGACCCCAGACCCATGACCCCAGACCCATGACCCCAGACCCATGACCCCAGACCAATGACCCCAGACCCATGACCCCGGACCCATGACCCCGGACCCATGACCCCGGACCCATGACCCCGGACCCATGACCCCGGACCCATGACCCCGGACCCATGACCCCGGACCCAGGACCCCGGACCCACGAACCCGGACCCACGACCCCAGACCCATGACCCGAGACCCATGACCCCGGACCCATGACCCCGGACCCATGACCCCGGACCCATGACCCCGGACCCATGTCCCCGGACTCATTACCACGGACCCATGACCCCGGACCCATGACCCCGGACCCATGACCCCGGACCCATGACCCCGGACCCATGACCCCGGACCCAGGACCCCGGACACATGACCCAGGACCCATGACCCCGGACCCACGACCCCGGACCCACGACCCCGGACCCACGACCCCAGACCCACGACCCCAGACCCACGACCCCAGACCCAAGACCCCAGACCCATGACCCCAGACCCATGACCCCAGACCCATGACCCCAGACCCATGACCCCGGACCCAGGACCCCGGACCCATGACCCCGGACCCATGACCCCGGACCCATGACCCCGGACCCATGACCCCGGACCCATGACCCCGGACCCATGACCCCGGACCCATGACCCCGGACCCATGACCCCGGACCCATGACCCCGGAGACAGGACCACGGACCCATGACCCCGGACCCATGACCCCAGACCCATGACCCCAGACCCATGAACCCAGACCCATGACCCCGGACCCATGACCCCGGACCCATGACCCCGCACCCATGACCCCGGACCCATGACCCCGGACACATGACCCCGGACCCATGACCCCGCACCCATGACCCCGGACCCATGACCCCGGACCCATGACCCCGGACCCATGACCCCGGACCCATGACCCCGGACCCATGACCCCGGACCCATGACCCCGGACCCATGACCCCGGACCCATGACCCCGGACCCATGACCCCGGACCCATGACCCCGGACCCATGACCCCAGACCCATGACCCCAGACCCATGACCCCAGACCCATGACCCCAGAACCATGACCCCAGACCCATGACCCCAGACCCATGACCCCAGACCCATGACCCCAGACCCATGAACCCAGACCCATGACCCCGGACCCATGACCCCGGACCCATGACCCCGGACCCATGACCCCGGACCCATGACCCCGGACCCATGACCCCGGACCCATGACCCCGGACCCATGACCCCGGACCCATGACCCCGGACCCATGACCCCGGTCCCATGACAACGGACCCATGACACCGGACCCATGACCCCGGACCCATGACCCCGGACCCATGACCACGGACCCATGACCCCGGACCCATGACCCCGGACCCAGGACCCCGGACACATGACCCCGGACACATGACCCCGGACCCACGACCCCGGACCCACGACCCCGGACCCACGACCCCGGACCCACGACCCCGGACCCACGACCCCGGACCCATGACCCCAGACCCATGCCCCAGACCCATGACCCCAGACCCATGACCCCAGACCCATGACCCCAGACCCATGACCCCAGACCCATGACCCCAGACCCATGACCCCAGACCCATGACCCCAGACCCATGACCCCAGACCCATGACCCCAGACCCATGACCCCAGACCCATGACCCCAGACCCATGACCCCAGACCCATGAACCCAGACCCATGACCCCAGACCCATGACCCCAGACCCATGACCCCAGACCCATGACCCCAGACCCACGACCCCAGACCCACGACCCCAGACCCACGACCCCGGACCCACGACCCCGGACCCACGACCCCGGACCCAGGACCCCGGACCCACGAACCCGGACCCACGACCCCAGACCCATGACCCGAGACCCATGACCCCAGACCCATTACCCCAGACCCATGACCCCGGAGACAGGACCACGGACCCATGACCCCGGACCCATGACCCCAGACCCATGACCCCAGACCCATGACCCCAGACCCATGACCCCAGACCCATGACCCCAGACCCATGACCCCAGACCCATGACCCCAGACCCATGACCCCAGACCCATGACCCCAGACCCATGACCCCAGACCCATGACCCCAGACCCATGACCCCAGACCCATGACCCCAGACCCATGACCCCAGACCCATGACCCCAGACCCATGACCCCAGACCCATGACCCCAGACCCATGACCCCAGACCCATGACCCCAGACCCATGACCCCAGACCCATGACCCCAGACCCATGACCCCAGACCCATGACCCCAGACCCATGACCCCAGACCCATGACCCCAGACCCATGACCCCAGACCCATGACCCCAGACCCATGACCCCAGACCCATGACCCCAGACCCATGACCCCAGACCCATGACCCCAGACCAATGACCCCAGACCCATGACCCCGGACCCATGACCCCGGACCCATGACCCCGGACCCATGACCCCGGACCCATGACCCCGGACACATCACCCCGGACCCATGACCCCGGACCCATGACCCCGGACCCATGACCCCGGACCCATGACCCCGGACCCATGACCCCGGACCCATGACCCCGTACCCATGACCCCGGACCCATGACCCCGGACCCATGACCCCGGACCCATGACCCCGGACCCATGACCCCAGACCCATGACCCCAGACCCATGACCCCAGACCCATGACCCCAGACCCATTACCCCAGACCCATGACCCCGGAGACAGGACCACGGACCCATGACCCCGGACCCATGACCCCAGACCCATGACCCCAGACCCATGACCCCAGACCCATGACCCCAGACCCATGACCCCAGACCCATGACCCCAGACCCATGACCCCAGACCCATGACCCCAGACCCATGACCCCAGACCCATGACCCCAGACCAATGACCCCAGACCCATGACCCCGGACCCATGACCCCGGACCCATGACCCCGGACCCATGACACCGGACCCATGACCCCGGACACATCACCCCGGACCCATGACCCCGGACCCATGACCCCGGACCCATGACCCCGGACCCATGACCCCGGACCCATGACCCCGGACCCATGACCCCGTACCCATGACCCCGGACCCATGACCCCGGACCCATGACCCCGGACCCATGACCCCGGACCCATGACCCCAGACCCATGACCCCAGACCCATGACCCCAGACCCATGACCCCAGACCCATTACCCCAGACCCATGACCCCGGAGACAGGACCACGGACCCATGACCCCGGACCCATGACCCCAGACCCATGACCCCAGACCCATGACCCCAGACCCATGACCCCAGACCCATGACCCCAGACCCATGACCCCAGACCCATGACCCCAGACCCATGACCCCAGACCCATGACCCCAGACCCATGACCCCAGACCCATGACCCCAGACCCATGACCCCAGACCCATGACCCCAGACCCATGACCCCAGAACCATGACCCCGGACCCATGACCCCGGACCCATGACCCCGGACCCATGACCCCAGACCCACGACCCCAGACACACGACCCCAGACCCACGACCCCAGACCCACGACCCCAGACCCACGACCCCAGACCCACGACCCCAGACCCACGACCCCAGACCCACGACCCCAGACCCATGACCCCAGACCCATGACCCCAGACCCACGACCCCGGACCCATGACCCCGGACCCATGACCCCAGACCCATGACCCCGGACCCACGACCCCGGACCCACGACCCCGGGCCCACGACCCCGGACCCACGACCCCGGACCCACGACCCCGGACCCAGGACCCCGGACCCACGAACCCGGACCCACGACCCCAGACCCATGACCCGAGACCCATGACCCCAGACCCATTACCCCAGACCCATGACCCCGGAGACAGGACCACGGACCCATGACCCCGGACCCATGACCCCAGACCCATGACCCCGGACCCATGACCCCGGACCCATGACCCCGGACCCATGACCCCGGACCCATGACCCCGCACCCATGACCCCGGACCCATGACCCCGGACCCATGACCCCGGACCCATGACCCCGGACCCATGACCCCGGACCCATGACCCCGGACCCATGACCCCGGACCCATGACCCCGGACCCATGACCCCAGACCCATGACCCGAGACCCATGACCCCAGACCCATTACCCCAGACCCATGACCCCGGAGACAGGACCACGGACCCATGACCCCGGACCCATGACCCCGGACCCATGACCCCGGACCCATGACCCCGGACCCATGACCCCGGACCCATGACCCCGGACCCATGACCCCGGACCCATGACCCCGGACCCATGACCCCGGACCCATGACCCCGGACCCATGACCCCGGACCCATGACCCCGGACCCATGACCCCAGACCCATGACCCGAGACCCATGACCCCAGACCCATTACCCCAGACCCATGACCCCGGAGACAGGACCACGGACCCATGACCCCGGACCCATGACCCCAGACGCATGACCCCAGACCCACGACCCCAGACCCACGACCCCAGACCCACGACCCCAGACCCACGACCCCAGACCCACGACCCCAGACCCACGACCCCAGACCCACGACCCCAGACCCATGACCCCAGACCCATGACCCCAGACCCACGACCCCGGACCCATGACCCCGGACCCATGACCCCGGACCCATGACCCCGGACCCATGACCCCGGACCCATGACCCCGGACCCATGACCCCAGACCCATGACCCCAGACCAATGACCCCAGACCCATGACCCCAGACCCATGACCCCAGACCCATGACCCCAGACCCATGACCCCAGACCCATGACCCCAGACCCATGACCCCAGACCCATGACCCCAGACCAATGACCCCAGACCCATGACCCCGGACCCATGACCCCGGACCCATGACCCCGGACCCATGACCCCGGACCCATGACCCCGGACCCATGACCCCGGACCCATGACCCCGGACCCAGGACCCCGGACCCACGAACCCGGACCCACGACCCCAGACCCATGACCCGAGACCCATGACCCCAGACCCATTACCCCAGACCCATGACCCCGGAGACAGGACCACGGACCCATGACCCCGGACCCACGACCCCGGACCCACGACCCCGGACCCAGGACCCCGGACCCACGAACCCGGACCCACGACCCCAGACCCATGACCCGAGACCCATGACCCCAGACCCATTACCCCAGACCCATGACCCCGGAGACAGGACCACGGACCCATGACCCCGGACCCATGACCCCAGACCCATGACCCCAGACCCATGACCCCAGACCCATGACCCCAGACCCATGACCCCAGACCCATGACCCCAGACCCATGACCCCAGACCCATGACCCCAGACCCATGACCCCAGACCCATGACCCCAGACCCATGACCCCAGACCCATGACACCAGACCCATGACCCCAGAACCATGACCCCGGACCCATGACCCCGGACCCATGACCCCGGACCCATGACCCCAGACCCATGACCCCGGACCCACGACCCCGGACCCACGACCCCGGACCCACGACCCCGGACCCACGACCCCGGACCCAGGACCCCGGACCCACGAACCCGGACCCACGACCCCAGACCCATGACCCGAGACCCATGACCCCAGACCCATTACCCCAGACCCATGACCCCGGAGACAGGACCACGGACCCATGACCCCGGACCCATGACCCCAGACCCATGACCCCAGACCCATGACCCCAGACCCATGACCCCGGACCCATGACCCCGGACCCATGACCCCGGACCCACGACCCCGGACCCACGACCCCGGACCCACGACCCCGGACCCACGACCCCGGACCCACGACCCCGGACCCACGACCCCGGACCCACGACCCCGGACCCACGACCCCGGACCCATGACCCCAGACCCATGAACCCGGACCCACGACCCCGGACCCACGACCCCGGACCCACGACCCCGGACCCACGACCCCGGACCCACGACACCGGACCCACGACCCCGGACCCATGACCCCAGACCCATGACCCCGGACCCACGACCCCGGACCCACGACCCCGGACCCACGACCCCGGACCCACGACGCCGGACCCACGACCCCGGACCCACGACCCCGGACCCACGACCCCGGACCCATGACCCCGGACCCATGACCCCGGACCCATGACCCCGGACCCATGACCCCGGACCCATGACCCCAGACCCATGACCCCAGACCCATGACCCCAGACCCATGACCCCAGACCCATGACCCCAGACCCATGACCCCAGACCCATGACCCCAGACCCATGACCCCAGACCCATGACCCCAGACCCATGACCCCAGACCCATGACCCCAGACCCATGACCCCAGACCCATGACCCCAGACCCATGACCCCAGACCCATGACCCCAGACCCATGACCCCAGACCCATGACCCCAGACCCATGACCCCAGACCCATGACCCCAGACCCATGACCCCAGACCCACGACCCCGGACCCACGACCCCGGACCCAGGACCGCGGACCCACGAACCCGGACCCACGACCCCAGACCCATGACCCGAGACCCATGACCCCAGACCCATTACCCCAGACCCATGACCCCGGAGACAGGACCACGGACCCATGACCCCGGACCCATGACCCCAGACCCATGACCCCAGACCCATGACCCCAGACCCATGACCCCAGACCCATGACCCCAGACCCATGACCCCGGACCCATGACCCCGGACCCATGACCCCGGACCCATGACCCCGGACCCATGACCCCGGACCCATGACCCCGGACCCATGACCCCGGACCCATGACCCCGGACCCATGACCCCGGACCCATGACCCCGGACCCATGACCCCGGACCCATGACCCCGGACCCATGACCCCGGACCCATGACCCCGGACCCATGACCCCGGACCCATGACCCCGGACCCATGTCCCCGGACCCATTACCACGGACCCATGACCCCGGACCCATGACCCCGGACCCATGACCCCGGACCCATGACCCCGGACCCATGACCCCGGACCCAGGACCCCGGACACATGACCCAGGACCCATGACCCCGGACCCACGACCCCGGACCCACGACCCCGGACCCACGACCCCAGACCCACGACCCCAGACCCACGACCCCAGACCCAAGACCCCAGACCCATGACCCCAGACCCATGACCCCAGACCCATGACCCCAGACCCATGACCCCGGACCCAGGACCCCGGACCCATGACCCCGGACCCATGACCCCGGACCCATGACCCCGGACCCATGACCCCGGACCCATGACCCCGGACCCATGACCCCGGACCCATGACCCCGGACCCATGACCCCGGACCCATGACCCCGGACCCATGACCCCGGACCCATGACCCCGGACCCATGACCCCGGACCCATGACCCCGGAGACAGGACCACGGACCCATGACCCCGGACCCATGACCCCAGACCCATGACCCCAGACCCATGAACCCAGACCCATGACCCCGGACCCATGACCCCGGACCCATGACCCCGCACCCATGACCCCGGACCCATGACCCCGGACACATGACCCCGGACCCATGACCCCGCACCCATGACCCCGGACCCATGACCCCGGACCCATGACCCCGGACCCATGACCCCGGACCCATGACCCCGGACCCATGACCCCGGACCCATGACCCCGGACCCATGACCCCGGACCCATGACCCCGGACCCATGACCCCGGACCCATGACCCCGGACCCATGACCCCGGACCCATGACCCCAGACCCATGACCCCAGACCCATGACCCCAGACCCATGACCCCAGACCCATGACCCCAGAACCATGACCCCAGACCCATGACCCCAGACCCATGACCCCAGACCCATGACCCCAGACCCATGAACCCAGACCCATGACCCCGGACCCATGACCCCGGACCCATGACCCCGGACCCATGACCCCGGACCCATGACCCCGGACCCATGACCCCGGACCCATGACCCCGGACCCATGACCCCGGACCCATGACCCCGGACCCATGACCCCGGTCCCATGACAACGGACCCATGACACCGGACCCATGACCCCGGACCCATGACCCCGGACCCATGACCACGGACCCATGACCCCGGACCCATGACCCCGGACCCAGGACCCCGGACACATGACCCCGGACACATGACCCCGGACCCACGACCCCGGACCCACGACCCCGGACCCACGACCCCGGACCCACGACCCCGGACCCACGACCCCGGACCCACGACCCCGGACCCATGACCCCAGACCCATGCCCCAGACCCATGACCCCAGACCCATGACCCCAGACCCATGACCCCAGACCCATGACCCCAGACCCATGACCCCAGACCCATGACCCCAGACCCATGACCCCAGACCCATGACCCCAGACCCATGACCCCAGACCCATGACCCCAGACCCATGACCCCAGACCCATGACCCCAGACCCATGACCCCAGACCCATGACCCCAGACCCATGAACCCAGACCCATGACCCCAGACCCATGACCCCAGACCCATGACCCCAGACCCATGACCCCAGACCCACGACCCCAGACCCACGACCCCAGACCCACGACCCCGGACCCACGACCCCGGACCCACGACCCCGGACCCAGGACCCCGGACCCACGAACCCGGACCCACGACCCCAGACCCATGACCCGAGACCCATGACCCCAGACCCATTACCCCAGACCCATGACCCCGGAGACAGGACCACGGACCCATGACCCCGGACCCATGACCCCAGACCCATGACCCCAGACCCATGACCCCAGACCCATGACCCCAGACCCATGACCCCAGACCCATGACCCCAGACCCATGACCCCAGACCCATGACCCCAGACCCATGACCCCAGACCCATGACCCCAGACCCATGACCCCAGACCCATGACACCAGACCCATGACCCCAGACCCATGACCCCAGACCCATGACCCCAGACCCATGACCCCAGACCCATGACCCCAGACCCATGACCCCAGACCCATGACCCCAGACCCATGACCCCAGACCCATGACCCCAGACCCATGACCCCAGACCCATGACCCCAGACCCATGACCCCAGACCCATGACCCCAGACCCATGACCCCAGACCCATGACCCCAGACCCATGACCCCAGACCCATGACCCCAGACCCATGACCCCAGACCAATGACCCCAGACCCATGACCCCGGACCCATGACCCCGGACCCATGACCCCGGACCCATGACCCCGGACCCATGACCCCGGACCCATGACCCCGGACACATCACCCCGGACCCATGACCCCGGACCCATGACCCCGGACCCATGACCCCGGACCCATGACCCCGGACCCATGACCCCGGACCCATGACCCCGTACCCATGACCCCGGACCCATGACCCCGGACCCATGACCCCGGACCCATGACCCCAGACCCATGACCCCAGACCCATGACCCCAGACCCATGACCCCAGACCCATGACCCCAGACCCATTACCCCAGACCCATGACCCCGGAGACAGGACCACGGACCCATGACCCCGGACCCATGACCCCAGACCCATGACCCCAGACCCATGACCCCAGACCCATGACCCCAGACCCATGACCCCAGACCCATGACCCCAGACCCATGACCCCAGACCCATGACCCCAGACCCATGACCCCAGACCCATGACCCCAGACCCATGACCCCAGACCAATGACCCCGGACCCATGACCCCGGACCCATGACCCCGGACCCATGACCCCGGACCCATGACCCCGGACCCATGACCCCGGACACATCACCCCGGACCCATGACCCCGGACCCATGACCCCGGACCCATGACCCCGGACCCATGACCCCGGACCCATGACCCCGGACCCATGACCCCGTACCCATGACCCCGGACCCATGACCCCGGACCCATGACCCCGGACCCATGACCCCGGACCCATGACCCCAGACCCATGACCCCAGACCCATGACCCCAGACCCATGACCCCAGACCCATTACCCCAGACCCATGACCCCGGAGACAGGACCACGGACCCATGACCCCGGAC
The DNA here is from genome assembly GCA_944738655.2 of Andrena hattorfiana. Classification (NCBI taxonomy): domain Eukaryota; kingdom Metazoa; phylum Arthropoda; class Insecta; order Hymenoptera; family Andrenidae; genus Andrena; species Andrena hattorfiana. Next base: position 68,775,937 of record OX122889.2, read on the forward strand.
CCATGACCCCAGACCCATGACCCCAGACCCATGACCCCAGACCCATGACCCCAGACCCATGACCCCAGACCCATGACCCCAGACCCATGACCCCAGACCCATGACCCCAGACCCATGACCCCAGACCCATGACCCCAGACCCATGACCCCAGACCCATGACCCCAGACCCATGACCCCAGACCCATGACCCCAGAACCATGACCCCGGACCCATGACCCCGGACCCATGACCCCGGACCCATGACCCCGGACCCATGACCCCGCACCCATGACCCCGGACCCATGACCCCGGACCCATGACCCCGGACCCATGACCCCGGACCCATGACCCCGGACCCATGACCCCGGACCCATGACCCCGGACCCATGACCCCGGACCCATGACCCCAGACCCATGACCCGAGACCCATGACCCCAGACCCATTACCCCAGACCCATGACCCCGGAGACAGGACCACGGACCCATGACCCCGGACCCATGACCCCGGACCCATGACCCCGGACCCATGACCCCGGACCCATGACCCCGGACCCATGACCCCGGACCCATGACCCCGGACCCATGACCCCGGACCCATGACCCCGGACCCATGACCCCGGACCCATGACCCCGGACCCATGACCCCGGACCCATGACCCCAGACCCATGACCCGAGACCCATGACCCCAGACCCATTACCCCAGACCCATGACCCCGGAGACAGGACCACGGACCCATGACCCCGGACCCATGACCCCAGACGCATGACCCCAGACCCACGACCCCAGACCCACGACCCCAGACCCACGACCCCAGACCCACGACCCCAGACCCACGACCCCAGACCCACGACCCCAGACCCACGACCCCAGACCCATGACCCCAGACCCATGACCCCAGACCCACGACCCCGGACCCATGACCCCGGACCCATGACCCCGGACCCATGACCCCGGACCCATGACCCCGGACCCATGACCCCGGACCCATGACCCCAGACCCATGACCCCAGACCCATGACCCCAGACCCATGACCCCAGACCCATGACCCCAGACCCATGACCCCAGACCCATGACCCCAGACCCATGACCCCAGACCCATGACCCCAGACCCATGACCCCAGACCCATGACACCAGACCCATGACCCCAGAACCATGACCCCGGACCCATGACCCCGGACCCATGACCCCGGACCCATGACCCCAGACCCATGACCCCGGACCCACGACCCCGGACCCACGACCCCGGACCCACGACCCCGGACCCACGACCCCGGACCCACGACCCCGGACCCAGGACCCCGGACCCACGAACCCGGACCCACGACCCCAGACCCATGACCCGAGACCCATGACCCCAGACCCATTACCCCAGACCCATGACCCCGGAGACAGGACCACGGACCCATGACCCCGGACCCATGACCCCAGACCCATGACCCCAGACCCATGACCCCAGACCCATGACCCCGGACCCATGACCCCGGACCCATGACCCCGGACCCACGACCCCGGACCCACGACCCCGGACCCACGACCCCGGACCCACGACCCCGGACCCACGACCCCGGACCCACGACCCCGGACCCACGACCCCGGACCCATGACCCCAGACCCATGAACCCGGACCCACGACCCCGGACCCACGACCCCGGACCCACGACCCCGGACCCACGACCCCGGACCCACGACACCGGACCCACGACCCCGGACCCATGACCCCAGACCCATGACCCCGGACCCACGACCCCGGACCCACGACACCGGACCCACGACCCCGGACCCACGACGCCGGACCCACGACCCCGGACCCACGACCCCGGACCCACGACCCCGGACCCATGACCCCGGACCCATGACCCCGGACCCATTACCACCGACCCATGACCCCGGACCCAGGACCCCGGACCCACGACCCCGGAGACAGGACCACGGACCCAGGACCCCGGACCCAGGACCCCGGACCCATGACCCCGGACCCATGACCCCGGTCCCATGACCCCGGTCCCATGACAACGGACCCATGACACCGGACCCATGACCCCGGACCCATGACCCCGGACCCATTACCACGGACCCATGACCCCGGACCCATGACCCCGGACCCATGACCCCGGACCCATGACCCCGGACCCATGACCCCGGACCCATGACCCCGGACCCATGACCCCGGACCCAGGACCCCGGACACATGACCCCGGACCCATGACCCCGGACCCACGACCCCGGACCCACGACCCCGGACCCACGACCCCGGACCCACGACCCCAGACTCACGACCCCAGACCCAAGACACCAGACCCATGACCCCAGACCCATGACCCCAGACCCATGACCCCAGACCCATGACCCCAGACCCACGACCCCAGACCCACGACCCCAGACCCACGACCCCGGACCCACGACCCCGGACCCAGGACCCCGGACCCACGAACCCGGACCCACGACCCCAGACCCATGACCCGAGACCCATGACCCCAGACCCATTACCCCAGACCCATGACCCCGGAGACAGGACAACGGACCCATGACCCCGGACCCATGACCCCAGACCCATGACCCCAGACCCATGACCCCAGACCCATGACCCCAGACCCATGACCCCAGACCCACGACCCCGGACCCACGACCCCAGACCCATGACCCGAGACCCATGACCCCAGACCCATTACCCCAGACCCATGACCCCGGAGACAGGACCACGGACCCATGACACCGGACCCAGGACCCCGGACCCAGGACCCCGGACCCATGACCCCGGACACATGACCCCGGTCCCATGACCCCGGTCCCATGACAACGGACACATGACACCGGACCCATGACTCCAGACCCATGACCCCAGACCAATGACCACAGACCCATGACCCCGGACCCATGACCCCGGACCCATGACCCCGGACCCATGACCCCGGACCCATGACCCCGGTCCCATGACCCCGGTCCCATGACAACGGACCCATGACACCGGACCCATGACCCCGGACCCATGACCCCGGACCCATGACCCCGGACCCGTGACCCCGGACCCGTGACCCCGGACCCATGACCCCGGACCCGTGACCACGGACCCGTGACTCCGGACCCATGACCACGGACCCATGACCCCGGACCCACGACCCCGGACCCATGACCCCGGACCCATGACCACGGACCCATGACCCCAGACCCATTACCCCAGACCCATGACCCCGGAGACAGGACCACGGACCCATGACCCCGGACCCAGGACCCCGGACCCAGGACCCCGGACCCATGACCCCGGACACATGACCCCGGTCCCATGACCCCGGTCCCATGACAACGGACACATGACACCGGACCCATGACTCCAGACCCATGACCCCAGACCAATGACCACAGACCCATGACCCCGGACCCATGACCCCGGACCCATGACCCCGGACCCATGACCCCGGACCCATGACCCCGGTCCCATGACCCCGGTCCCATGACAACGGACCCATGACACCGGACCCATGACCCCGGACCCATGACCCCGGACCCATGACCCCGGACCCGTGACCCCGGACCCGTGACCCCGGACCCATGACCCCGGACCCGTGACCACGGACCCGTGACTCCGGACCCATGACCACGGACCCATGACCCCGGACCCACGACCCCGGACCCATGACCCCGGACCCATGACCACGGACCCATGACCCCGCACCCATGACCCCGGACCCAGGACCCCGGAACCACGACCCCGGACCCAGGACCCCGGACAAATGACCCCGGACCCATGACCCCGGACCCACGACCCCGGACCCACGACCCCAGACCCACGACCCCAGACCCACGACCCCAGACGCACGACCCCAGACCCAAGACCCCAGACCCATGACCCCAGACCCATGACCCCAGACCCATGACCCCAGACCCATGACCCCAGACCCATGACCCCAGACCCATGACCCCAGACCCATGACCCCAGACCCATGACCCCAGACCCATGACCCCAGACCCATGACCCCAGACCCATGACCCCAGACCCATGACCCCAGACCCATGACCCCAGACCCATGACCCCAGACCCATGACCCCAGACCCATGACCCCAGACCCATGACCCCAGACCCATGACCCCAGACCCATGACCCCAGACCCATGACCCCAGACCCATGACCCCAGACCCATGACCCCAGACCCATGACCCCGGACCCAGGACCCCGGACACATGACCCCGGACCCATGACCCCGGACCCACGACCCCGGACCCATGAACCCAGACCCATGAGCCCGGAACCATGACCCCGGACCCATGACCCCGGACCCATGACCCCGGACCCATGACCCCGGACCCATGACCCCGGACCCATGACCCCGGACCCATCACCCCGGACCCATGACCCCGGACCCATGACCCCGGACCCATGACCCCGGACCCATGACCCCGGACCCATGACCCCGGACCCATGTCCCCGGACCCATTACCACGGACCCATGACCCCGGACCCATGACCCCGGACCCATGACCCCGGACCCATGACCCCGGACCCATGACCCCGGACCCAGGACCCCGGACACATGACCCCGGACCCATGACCCCGGACCCACGACCCCGGACCCACGACCCCGGACCCACGACCCCAGACCCACGACCCCAGACCCACGACCCCAGACCCAAGACCCCAGACCCATGACCCCAGACCCATGACCCCAGACCCATGACCCCAGACCCATGACCCCGGACCCATGACCCCGGACCCATGACCCCGGACCCATGACCCCGGACCCATGACCCCGGACCCATGACCCCGGACCCATGACCCCGGACCCATGACCCCGGACCCATGACCCCGGACCCATGACCCCGGACCCATGACCCCGGACCCATGACCCCGGACCCATGACCCCGGACCCATGACCCCGGAGACAGGACCACGGACCCATGACCCCGGACCCATGACCCCAGACCCATGACCCCAGACCCATGAACCCAGACCCATGACCCCGGACCCATGACCCCGGACCCATGACCCCGCACCCATGACCCCGGACCCATGACCCCGGACACATGACCCCGGACCCATGACCCCGCACCCATGACCCCGGACCCATGACCCCGGACCCATGACCCCGGACCCATGACCCCGGACCCATGACCCCGGACCCATGACCCCGGACCCATGACCCCGGACCCATGACCCCGGACCCATGACCCCGGACCCATGACCCCGGACCCATGACCCCGGTCCCATGACCCCGGACCCATGACCCCGGACCCATGACCCCAGACCCATGACCCCAGACCCATGACCCCAGACCCATGACCCCAGACCCATGACCCCAGAACCATGACCCCAGACCCATGACCCCAGACCCATGACCCCAGACCCATGACCCCAGACCCATGACCCCAGACCCATGAACCCAGACCCATGACCCCGGACCCATGACCCCGGACCCATGACCCCGGACCCATGACCCCGGACCCATGACCCCGGACCCATGACCCCGGACCCATGACCCCGGACCCATGACCCCGGACCCATGACCCCGGACCCATGACCCCGGTCCCATGACAACGGACCCATGACACCGGACCCATGACCCCGGACCCATGACCCCGGACCCATGACCACGGACCCATGACCCCGGACCCATGACCCCGGACCCAGGACCCCGGACACATGACCCCGGACACATGACCCCGGACCCACGACCCCGGACCCACGACCCCGGACCCACGACCCCGGACCCACGACCCCGGACCCACGACCCCGGACCCATGACCCCAGACCCATGCCCCAGACCCATGACCCCAGACCCATGACCCCAGACCCATGACCCCAGACCCATGACCCCAGACCCATGACCCCAGACCCATGACCCCAGACCCATGACCCCAGACCCATGACCCCAGACCCATGACCCCAGACCCATGACCCCAGACCCATGACCCCAGACCCATGACCCCAGACCCATGACCCCAGACCCATGAACCCAGACCCATGACCCCAGACCCATGACCCCAGACCCATGACCCCAGACCCATGACCCCAGACCCACGACCCCAGACCCACGACCCCAGACCCACGACCCCGGACCCACGACCCCGGACCCACGACCCCGGACCCAGGACCCCGGACCCACGAACCCGGACCCACGACCCCAGACCTATGACCCGAGACCCATGACCCCAGACCCATTACCCCAGACCCATGACCCCGGAGACAGGACCACGGACCCATGACCCCGGACCCATGACCCCAGACCCATGACCCCAGACCCATGACCCCAGACCCATGACCCCAGACCCATGACCCCAGACCCATGACCCCAGACCCATGACCCCAGACCCATGACCCCAGACCCATGACCCCAGACCCATGACCCCAGACCCATGACCCCAGACCCATGACCCCAGACCCATGACCCCAGACCCATGACCCCAGACCCATGACCCCAGACCCATGACCCCAGACCCATGACCCCAGACCCATGACCCCAGACCCATGACCCCAGACCCATGACCCCAGACCCATGACCCCAGACCCATGACCCCAGACCCATGACCCCAGACCCATGACCCCAGACCCATGACCCCAGACCCATGACCCCAGACCCATGACCCCAGACCCATGACCCCAGACCCATGACCCCAGACCCATGACCCCAGACCAATGACCCCAGACCCATGACCCCGGACCCATGACCCCGGACCCATGACCCCGGACCCATGACCCCGGACCCATGACCCCGGACACATCACCCCGGACCCATGACCCCGGACCCATGACCCCGGACCCATGACCCCGGACCCATGACCCCGGACCCATGACCCCGGACCCATGACCCCGTACCCATGACCCCGGACCCATGACCCCGGACCCATGACCCCGGACCCATGACCCCGGACCCATGACCCCAGACCCATGACCCCAGACCCATGACCCCAGACCCATGACCCCAGACCCATTACCCCAGACCCATGACCCCGGAGACAGGACCACGGACCCATGACCCCGGACCCATGACCCCAGACCCATGACCCCAGACCCATGACCCCAGACCCATGACCCCAGACCCATGACCCCAGACCCATGACCCCAGACCCATGACCCCAGACCCATGACCCCAGACCCATGACCCCAGACCCATGACCCCAGACCAATGACCCCAGACCCATGACCCCGGACCCATGACCCCGGACCCATGACCCCGGACCCATGACCCCGGACCCATGACCCCGGACACATCACCCCGGACCCATGACCCCGGACCCATGACCCCGGACCCATGACCCCGGACCCATGACCCCGGACCCATGACCCCGGACCCATGACCCCGTACCCATGACCCCGGACCCATGACCCCGGACCCATGACCCCGGACCCATGACCCCGGACCCATGACCCCAGACCCATGACCCCAGACCCATGACCCCAGACCCATGACCCCAGACCCATGACCCCAGACCCATGACCCCAGACCCATTACCCCAGACCCATGACCCCGGAGACAGGACCACGGACCCATGACCCCGGACCCATGACCCCAGACCCATGACCCCAGACCCATGACCCCAGACCCATGACCCCAGACCCATGACCCCAGACCCATGACCCCAGACCCATGACCCCAGACCCATGACCCCAGACCCATGACCCCAGACCCATGACCCCAGACCCATGACCCCAGACCCATGACCCCAGAACCATGACCCCGGACCCATGACCCCGGACCCATGACCCCGGACCCATGACCCCAGACCCACGACCCCAGACACACGACCCCAGACCCACGACCCCAGACCCACGACCCCAGACCCACGACCCCAGACCCACGACGCCAGACCCACGACCCCAGACCCACGACCCCAGACCCATGACCCCAGACCCATGACCCCAGACCCACGACCCCGGACCCATGACCCCGGACCCATGACCCCAGACCCATGACCCCGGACCCACGACCCCGGACCCACGACCCCGGGCCCACGACCCCGGACCCACGACCCCGGACCCACGACCCCGGACCCAGGACCCCGGACCCACGAACCCGGACCCACGACCCCAGACCCATGACCCGAGACCCATGACCCCAGACCCATTACCCCAGACCCATGACCCCGGAGACAGGACCACGGACCCATGACCCCGGACCCATGACCCCAGACCCATGACCCCGGACCCATGACCCCGGACCCATGACCCCGGACCCATGACCCCGGACCCATGACCCCGCACCCATGACCCCGGACCCATGACCCCGGACCCATGACCCCGGACCCATGACCCCGGACCCATGACCCCGGACCCATGACCCCGGACCCATGACCCCGGACCCATGACCCCGGACCCATGACCCCGGACCCATGACCCCAGACCCATGACCCGAGACCCATGACCCCAGACCCATTACCCCAGACCCATGACCCCGGAGACAGGACCACGGACCCATGACCCCGGACCCATGACCCCGGACCCATGACCCCGGACCCATGACCCCGGACCCATGACCCCGGACCCATGACCCCGGACCCATGACCCCGGACCCATGACCCCGGACCCATGACCCCGGACCCATGACCCCGGACCCATGACCCCGGACCCATGACCCCGGACCCATGACCCCAGACCCATGACCCGAGACCCATGACCCCAGACCCATTACCCCAGACCCATGACCCCGGAGACAGGACCACGGACCCATGACCCCGGACCCATGACCCCAGACGCATGACCCCAGACCCATGACCACAGACCCATGACCCCAGACCCATGACCCCAGACCCATGACCCCAGACCCATGACCCCAGAACCATGACCCCGGACCCATGACCCCGGACCCATGACCCCGGACCCATGACCCCAGACCCACGACCCCAGACCCACGACCCCAGACCCACGACCCCAGACCCACGACCCCAGACCCACGACCCCAGACCCACGACCCCAGACCCACGACCCCAGACCCACGACCCCAGACCCACGACCCCAGACCCACGACCCCAGACCCACGACCCCGGACCCATGACCCCGGACCCATGACCCCGGACCCATGACCCCGGACCCATGACCCCGGACCCATGACCCCGGACCCATGACCCCAGACCCATGACCCCAGACCCATGACCCCAGACCCATGACCCCAGACCCATGACCCCAGACCCATGACCCCAGACCCATGACCCCAGACCCATGACCCCAGACCCATGACCCCAGACCCATGACCCCAGACCCATGACCCCAGACCAATGACCCCAGACCCATGACCCCGGACCCATGACCCCGGACCCATGACCCCGGACCCATGACCCCGGACCCATGACCCCGGACCCATGACCCCGGACCCATGACCCCGGACCCATGACCCCGGACCCATGACCCCGGACCCAGGACCCCGGACCCACGAACCCGGACCCACGACCCCAGACCCATGACCCGAGACCCATGACCCCAGACCCATTACCCCAGACCCATGACCCCGGAGACAGGACCACGGACCCATGACCCCGGACCCACGACCCCGGACCCACGACCCCGGACCCAGGACCCCGGACCCACGAACCCGGACCCACGACCCCAGACCCATGACCCGAGACCCATGACCCCAGACCCATTACCCCAGACCCATGACCCCGGAGACAGGACCACGGACCCATGACCCCGGACCCATGACCCCAGACCCATGACCCCAGACCCATGACCCCAGACCCATGACCCCAGACCCATGACCCCAGACCCATGACCCCAGACCCATGACCCCAGACCCATGACCCCAGACCCATGACCCCAGACCCATGACACCAGACCCATGACCCCAGAACCATGACCCCGGACCCATGACCCCGGACCCATGACCCCGGACCCATGACCCCAGACCCATGACCCCGGACCCACGACCCCGGACCCACGACCCCGGACCCACGACCCCGGACCCACGACCCCGGACCCAGGACCCCGGACCCACGAACCCGGACCCACGACCCCAGACCCATGACCCGAGACCCATGACCCCAGACCCATTACCCCAGACCCATGACCCCGGAGACAGGACCACGGACCCATGACCCCGGACCCATGACCCCAGACCCATGACCCCAGACCCATGACCCCGGACCCATGACCCCGGACCCATGACCCCGGACCCACGACCCCGGACCCACGACCCCGGACCCACGACCCCGGACCCACGACCCCGGACCCACGACCCCGGACCCACGACCCCGGACCCACGACCCCGGACCCATGACCCCAGACCCATGAACCCGGACCCACGACCCCGGGCCCACGACCCCGGACCCACGACCCCGGACCCACGACCCCGGACCCACGACACCGGACCCACGACCCCGGACCCATGACCCCAGACCCATGACCCCGGACCCACGACCCCGGACCCACGACCCCGGACCCACGACCCCGGACCCACGACGCCGGACCCACGACCCCGGACCCACGACCCCGGACCCACGACCCCGGACCCATGACCCCGGACCCATGACCCCGGACCCATTACCACCGACCCATGACCCCGGACCCAGGACCCCGGACCCACGACCCCGGAGACAGGACCACGGACCCAGGACCCCGGACCCAGGACCCCGGACCCATGACCCCGGACCCATGACCCCGGTCCCATGACCCCGGTCCCATGACAACGGACCCATGACACCGGACCCATGACCCCGGACCCATGACCCCGGACCCATTACCACGGACCCATGACCCCGGACCCATGACCCCGGACCCATGACCCCGGACCCATGACCCCGGACCCATGACCCCGGACCCATGACCCCGGACCCAGGACCCCGGACACATGACCCCGGACCCATGACCCCGGACCCACGACCCCGGACCCACGACCCCGGACCCACGACCCCGGACCCACGACCCCAGACTCACGACCCCAGACCCAAGACACCAGACCCATGACCCCAGACCCATGACCCCAGACCCATGACCCCAGAGCCATGACCCCAGACCCACGACCCCAGACCCACGACCCCAGACCCACGACCCCGGACCCACGACCCCGGACCCAGGACCCCGGACCCACGAACCCGGACCCACGACCCCAGACCCATGACCCGAGACCCATGACCCCAGACCCATTACCCCAGACCCATGACCCCGGAGACAGGACAACGGACCCATGACCCCGGACCCATGACCCCAGACCCATGACCCCAGACCCATGACCCCAGACCCATGACCCCAGACCCACGACCCCGGACCCACGACCCCAGACCCATGACCCGAGACCCATGACCCCAGACCCATTACCCCAGACCCATGACCCCGGAGACAGGACCACGGACCCATGACACCGGACCCAGGACCCCGGACCCAGGACCCCGGACCCATGACCCCGGACACATGACCCCGGTCCCATGACCCCGGTCCCATGACAACGGACACATGACACCGGACCCATGACTCCAGACCCATGACCCCAGACCAATGACCACAGACCCATGACCCCGGACCCATGACCCCGGACCCATGACCCCGGACCCATGACCCCGGACCCATGACCCCGGTCCCATGACCCCGGTCCCATGACAACGGACCCATGACACCGGACCCATGACCCCGGACCCATGACCCCGGACCCATGACCCCGGACCCGTGACCCCGGACCCGTGACCCCGGACCCATGACCCCGGACCCGTGACCACGGACCCGTGACTCCGGACCCATGACCACGGACCCATGACCCCGGACCCACGACCCCGGACCCATGACCCCGGACCCATGACCACGGACCCATGACCCCAGACCCATTACCCCAGACCCATGACCCCGGAGACAGGACCACGGACCCATGACCCCGGACCCAGGACCCCGGACCCAGGACCCCGGACCCATGACCCCGGACACATGACCCCGGTCCCATGACCCCGGTCCCATGACCCCGGTCCCATGACAACGGACACATGACACCGGACCCATGACTCCAGACCCATGACCCCAGACCAATGACCACAGACCCATGACCCCGGACCCATGACCCCGGACCCATGACCCCGGACCCATGACCCCGGACCCATGACCCCGGTCCCATGACCCCGGTCCCATGACAACGGACCCATGACACCGGACCCATGACCCCGGACCCATGACCCCGGACCCATGACCCCGGACCCGTGACCCCGGACCCGTGACCCCGGACCCATGACCCCGGACCCGTGACCACGGACCCGTGACTCCGGACCCATGACCACGGACCCATGACCCCGGACCCACGACCCCGGACCCATGACCCCGGACCCATGACCCCGGACCCATGACCACGGACCCATGACCCCGCACCCATGACCCCGGACCCAGGACCCCGGAACCACGACCCCGGACCCAGGACCCCGGACACATGACCCCGGACCCATGACGCCGGACCCACGACCCCGGACCCACGACCCCAGACCCACGACCCCAGACCCACGACCCCAGACGCACGACCCCAGACCCAAGACCCCAGACCCATGACCCCAGACCCATGACCCCAGACCCATGACCCCAGACCCATGACCCCAGACCCATGACCCCGGACCCATGACCCCGGACCCATGACCCCGGACCCATGACCCCGGACCCATGACCCCAGACCCATGACCCCAGACCCATGACCCCAGACCCATGACCCCGGACCCATGACCCCGGACCCATGACCCCGGACCCATGACCCCGGACCCATGACCCCGGACCCATGACCCCGGACCCATGACCCCGGACCCATGACCCCGGACCCATGACCCCGGAGACAGGACCACGGACCCATGACCCCGGACCCATGACCCCAGACCCATGACCCCAGACCCATGAACCCAGACCCATGACCCCGGACCCATGACCCCGGACCCATGACCCCGCACCCATGACCCCGGACCCATGACCCCGGACACATGACCCCGGACCCATGACCCCGCACCCATGACCCCGGACCCATGACCCCGGACCCATGACCCCGGACCCATGACCCCGGACCCATGACCCCGGACCCATGACCCCGGACCCATGACCCCGGACCCATGACCCCGGACCCATGACCCCGGACCCATGACCCCGGACCCATGACCCCGGACCCATGACCCCGGTCCCATGACCCCGGACCCATGACCCCGGACCCATGACCCCAGACCCATGACCCCAGACCCATGACCCCAGACCCATGACCCCAGACCCATGACCCCAGAACCATGACCCCAGACCCATGACCCCAGACCCATGACCCCAGACCCATGAACCCAGACCCATGACCCCGGACCCATGACCCCGGACCCATGACCCCGGACCCATGACCCCGGACCCATGACCCCGGACCCATGACCCCGGACCCATGACCCCGGACCCATGACCACGGACCCATGACCCCGGACCCATGACCCCGGTCCCATGACAACGGACCCATGACACCGGACCCATGACCCCGGACCCATGACCCCGGACCCATGACCACGGACCCATGACCCCGGACCCATGACCCCGGACCCAGGACCCCGGACCCAGGACCCCGGACACATGACCCCGGACACATGACCCCGGACCCACGACCCCGGACCCACGACCCCGGACCCACGACCCCGGACCCACGACCCCGGACCCACGACCCCGGACCCATGACCCCAGACCCATGCCCCAGACCCATGACCCCAGACCCATGACCCCAGACCCATGACCCCAGACCCATGACCCCAGACCCATGACCCCAGACCCATGACCCCAGACCCATGACCCCAGACCCATGACCCCAGACCCATGACCCCAGACCCATGACCCCAGACCCATGACCCCAGACCCATGACCCCAGACCCATGACCCCAGACCCATGACCCCAGACCCATGAACCCAGACCCATGACCCCAGACCCATGACCCCAGACCCATGACCCCAGACCCATGACCCCAGACCCACGACCCCAGACCCACGACCCCAGACCCACGACCCCGGACCCACGACCCCGGACCCACGACCCCGGACCCAGGACCCCGGACCCACGAACCCGGACCCACGACCCCAGACCTATGACCCGAGACCCATGACCCCAGACCCATTACCCCAGACCCATGACCCCGGAGACAGGACCACGGACCCATGACCCCGGACCCATGACCCCAGACCCATGACCCCAGACCCATGACCCCAGACCCATGACCCCAGACCCATGACCCCAGACCCATGACCCCAGACCCATGACCCCAGACCCATGACCCCAGACCCATGACCCCAGACCCATGACCCCAGACCCATGACCCCAGACCCATGACCCCAGACCCATGACCCCAGACCCATGACCCCAGACCCATGACCCCAGACCCATGACCCCAGACCCATGACCCCAGACCCATGACCCCAGACCCATGACCCCAGACCCATGACCCCAGACCCATGACCCCAGACCCATGACCCCAGACCCATGACCCCAGACCCATGACCCCAGACCCATGACCCCAGACCCATGACCCCAGACCCATGACCCCAGACCCATGACCCCAGACCCATGACCCCAGACCCATGACGCCAGACCCATGACCCCAGACCCATGACCCCAGACCCATGACCCCAGACCCATGACCCCAGACCAATGACCCCAGACCCATGACCCCGGACCCATGACCCCGGACCCATGACCCCGGACCCATGACCCCGGACCCATGACCCCGGACACATCACCCCGGACCCATGACCCCGGACCCATGACCCCGGACCCATGACCCCGGACCCATGACCCCGGACCCATGACCCCGGACCCATGACCCCGTACCCATGACCCCGGACCCATGACCCCGGACCCATGACCCCGGACCCATGACCCCGGACCCATGACCCCAGACCCATGACCCCAGACCCATGACCCCAGACCCATGACCCCAGACCCATTACCCCAGACCCATGACCCCGGAGACAGGACCACGGACCCATGACCCCGGACCCATGACCCCAGACCCATGACCCCAGACCCATGACCCCAGACCCATGACCCCAGACCCATGACCCCAGACCCATGACCCCAGACCCATGACCCCAGACCCATGACCCCAGACCCATGACCCCAGACCAATGACCCCAGACCCATGACCCCGGACCCATGACCCCGGACCCATGACCCCGGACCCATGACCCCGGACCCATGACCCCGGACACATCACCCCGGACCCATGACCCCGGACCCATGACCCCGGACCCATGACCCCGGACCCATGACCCCGGACCCATGACCCCGTACCCATGACCCCGGACCCATGACCCCGGACCCATGACCCCGGACCCATGACCCCGGACCCATGACCCCAGACCCATGACCCCAGACCCATGACCCCAGACCCATGACCCCAGACCCATTACCCCAGACCCATGACCCCGGAGACAGGACCACGGACCCATGACCCCGGACCCATGACCCCAGACCCATGACCCCAGACCCATGACCCCAGACCCATGACCCCAGACCCATGACCCCAGACCCATGACCCCAGACCCATGACCCCAGACCCATGACCCCAGACCCATGACCCCAGACCCATGACCCCAGACCCATGACCCCAGACCCATGACCCCAGAACCATGACCCCGGACCCATGACCCCGGACCCATGACCCCGGACCCATGACCCCAGACCGACGACCCCAGACACACGACCCCAGACCCACGACCCCAGACCCACGACCCCAGACCCACGACCCCAGACCCACGACCCCAGACCCACGACCCCAGACCCACGACCCCAGACCCATGACCCCAGACCCATGACCCCAGACCCACGACCCCGGACCCATGACCCCGGACCCATGACCCCAGACCCATGACCCCGGACCCACGACCCCGGACCCACGACCCCGGGCCCACGACCCCGGACCCACGACCCCGGACCCACGACCCCGGACCCAGGACCCCGGACCCACGAACCCGGACCCACGACCCCAGACCCATGACCCGAGACCCATGACCCCAGACCCATTACCCCAGACCCATGACCCCGGAGACAGGACCACGGACCCATGACCCCGGACCCATGACCCCAGACCCATGACCCCGGACCCATGACCCCGGACCCATGACCCCGGACCCATGACCCCGGACCCATGACCCCGCACCCATGACCCCGGACCCATGACCCCGGACCCATGACCCCGGACCCATGACCCCGGACCCATGACCCCGGACCCATGACCCCGGACCCATGACCCCGGACCCATGACCCCGGACCCATGACCCCGGACCCATGACCCCAGACCCATGACCCGAGACCCATGACCCCAGACCCATTACCCCAGACCCATGACCCCGGAGACAGGACCACGGACCCATGACCCCGGACCCATGACCCCGGACCCATGACCCCGGACCCATGACCCCGGACCCATGACCCCGGACCCATGACCCCGGACCCATGACCCCGGACCCATGACCCCGGACCCATGACCCCGGACCCATGACCCCGGACCCATGACCCCGGACCCATGACCCCGGACCCATGACCCCGGACCCATGACCCCAGACCCATGACCCGAGACCCATGACCCCAGACCCATTACCCCAGACCCATGACCCCGGAGACAGGACCACGGACCCATGACCCCGGACCCATGACCCCAGACGCATGACCCCAGACCCATGACCACAGACCCATGACCCCAGACCCATGACCCCAGACCCATGACCCCAGACCCATGACCCCAGAACCATGACCCCGGACCCATGACCCCGGACCCATGACCCCGGACCCATGACCCCAGACCCACGACCCCAGACCCACGACCCCAGACCCACGACCCCAGACCCACGACCCCAGACCCACGACCCCAGACCCACGACCCCAGACCCACGACCCCAGACCCACGACCCCAGACCCACGACCCCAGACCCATGACCCCAGACCCACGACCCCGGACCCATGACCCCGGACCCATGACCCCGGACCCATGACCCCGGACCCATGACCCCGGACCCATGACCCCGGACCCATGACCCCAGACCCATGACCCCAGACCCATGACCCCAGACCCATGACCCCAGACCCATGACCCCAGACCCATGACCCCAGACCCATGACCCCAGACCCATGACCCCAGACCCATGACCCCAGACCCATGACCCCAGACCCATGACCCCAGACCCATGACCCCAGACCAATGACCCCAGACCCATGACCCCGGACCCATGACCCCGGACCCATGACCCCGGACCCATGACCCCGGACCCATGACCCCGGACCCATGACCCCGGACCCATGACCCCGGACCCATGACCCCGGACCCAGGACCCCGGACCCACGAACCCGGACCCACGACCCCAGACCCATGACCCGAGACCCATGACCCCAGACCCATTACCCCAGACCCATGACCCCGGAGACAGGACCACGGACCCATGACCCCGGACCCACGACCCCGGACCCACGACCCCGGACCCAGGACCCCGGACCCACGAACCCGGACCCACGACCCCAGACCCATGACCCGAGACCCATGACCCCAGACCCATTACCCCAGACCCATGACCCCGGAGACAGGACCACGGACCCATGACCCCGGACCCATGACCCCAGACCCATGACCCCAGACCCATGACCCCACACCCATGACCCCAGACCCATGACCCCAGACCCATGACCCCAGACCCATGACCCCAGACCCATGACCCCAGACCCATGACCCCAGACCCATGACACCAGACCCATGACCCCAGAACCATGACCCCGGACCCATGACCCCGGACCCATGACCCCGGACCCATGACCCCAGACCCATGACCCCGGACCCACGACCCCGGACCCACGACCCCGGACCCACGACCCCGGACCCACGACCCCGGACCCACGACCCCGGACCCAGGACCCCGGACCCACGAACCCGGACCCACGACCCCAGACCCATGACCCGAGACCCATGACCCCAGACCCATTACCCCAGACCCATGACCCCGGAGACAGGACCACGGACCCATGACCCCGGACCCATGACCCCAGACCCATGACCCCAGACCCATGACCCCGGACCCATGACCCCGGACCCATGACCCCGGACCCACGACCCCGGACCCACGACCCCGGACCCACGACCCCGGACCCACGACCCCGGACCCACGACCCCGGACCCACGACCCCGGACCCACGACCCCGGACCCATGACCCCAGACCCATGAACCCGGACCCACGACCCCGGACCCACGACCCCGGACCCACGACCCCGGACCCACGACCCCGGACCCACGACACCGGACCCACGACCCCGGACCCATGACCCCAGACCCATGACCCCGGACCCACGACCCCGGACCCACGACCCCGGACCCACGACCCCGGACCCACGACGCCGGACCCACGACCCCGGACCCACGACCCCGGACCCACGACCCCGGACCCATGACCCCGGACCCATGACCCCGGACCCATTACCACCGACCCATGACCCCGGACCCAGGACCCCGGACCCACGACCCCGGAGACAGGACCACGGACCCAGGACCCCGGACCCAGGACCCCGGACCCATGACCCCGGACCCATGACCCCGGTCCCATGACCCCGGTCCCATGACAACGGACCCATGACACCGGACCCATGACCCCGGACCCATGACCCCGGACCCATTACCACGGACCCATGACCCCGGACCCATGACCCCGGACCCATGACCCCGGACCCATGACCCCGGACCCATGACCCCGGACCCATGACCCCGGACCCAGGACCCCGGACACATGACCCCGGACCCATGACCCCGGACCCACGACCCCGGACCCACGACCCCGGACCCACGACCCCGGACCCACGACCCCAGACTCACGACCCCAGACCCAAGACACCAGACCCATGACCCCAGACCCATGACCCCAGACCCATGACCCCAGACCCATGACCCCAGACCCACGACCCCAGACCCACGACCCCAGACCCACGACCCCGGACCCACGACCCCGGACCCAGGACCCCGGACCCACGAACCCGGACCCACGACCCCAGACCCATGACCCGAGACCCATGACCCCAGACCCATTACCCCAGACCCATGACCCCGGAGACAGGACAACGGACCCATGACCCCGGACCCATGACCCCAGACCCATGACCCCAGACCCATGACCCCAGACCCATGACCCCAGACCCATGACCCCAGACCCATGACCCCAGACCCACGACCCCGGACCCACGACCCCAGACCCATGACCCGAGACCCATGACCCCAGACCCATTACCCCAGACCCATGACCCCGGAGACAGGACCACGGACCCATGACACCGGACCCAGGACCCCGGACCCAGGACCCCGGACCCATGACCCCGGACACATGACCCCGGTCCCATGACCCCGGTCCCATGACAACGGACACATGACACCGGACCCATGACTCCAGACCCATGACCCCAGACCAATGACCACAGACCCATGACCCCGGACCCATGACCCCGGACCCATGACCCCGGACCCATGACCCCGGACCCATGACCCCGGTCCCATGACCCCGGTCCCATGACAACGGACCCATGACACCGGACCCATGACCCCGGACCCATGACCCCGGACCCATGACCCCGGACCCGTGACCCCGGACCCGTGACCCCGGACCCATGACCCCGGACCCGTGACCACGGACCCGTGACTCCGGACCCATGACCACGGACCCATGACCCCGGACCCACGACCCCGGACCCATGACCCCGGACCCATGACCACGGACCCATGACCCCAGACCCATTACCCCAGACCCATGACCCCGGAGACAGGACCACGGACCCATGACCCCGGACCCAGGACCCCGGACCCAGGACCCCGGACCCATGACCCCGGACACATGACCCCGGTCCCATGACCCCGGTCCCATGACCCCGGTCCCATGACAACGGACACATGACACCGGACCCATGACTCCAGACCCATGACCCCAGACCAATGACCACAGACCCATGACCCCGGACCCATGACCCCGGACCCATGACCCCGGACCCATGACCCCGGACCCATGACCCCGGTCCCATGACCCCGGTCCCATGACAACGGACCCATGACACCGGACCCATGACCCCGGACCCATGACCCCGGACCCATGACCCCGGACCCGTGACCCCGGACCCGTGACCCCGGACCCATGACCCCGGACCCGTGACCACGGACCCGTGACTCCGGACCCATGACCACGGACCCATGACCCCGGACCCACGACCCCGGACCCATGACCCCGGACCCATGACCCCGGACCCATGACCACGGACCCATGACCCCGCACCCATGACCCCGGACCCAGGACCCCGGAACCACGACCCCGGACCCAGGACCCCGGACACATGACCCCGGACCCATGACCCCGGACCCACGACCCCGGACCCACGACCCCAGACCCACGACCCCAGACCCACGACCCCAGACGCACGACCCCAGACCCAAGACCCCAGACCCATGACCCCAGACCCATGACCCCAGACCCATGACCCCAGACCCATGACCCCAGACCCATGACCCCAGACCCATGACCCCAGACCCATGACCCCAGACCCATGACCCCAGACCCATGACCCCAGACCCATGACCCCAGACCCATGACCCCAGACCCATGACCCCAGACCCATGACCCCAGACCCATGACCCCAGACCCATGACCCCAGACCCATGACCCCAGACCCATGACCCCAGACCCATGACCCCAGACCCATGACCCCAGACCCATGACCCCAGACCCATGACCCCAGACCCATGACCCCAGACCCATGACCCCAGACCCATGACCCCAGACCCATGACCCCAGACCCATGACCCCAGACCCAGGACCCCGGAACCACGACCCCGGACCCAGGACCCCGGACCCATGACCCCGGACCCATGACCCCGGACCCATGACCCCGGACCCATGACCCCGGACCCATGACCCCGGACCCATGACCCCGGACCCATGACCCCGGACCCATGACCCCGGACCCATGACCCCGGACCCATGACCCCAGACCCATGACCCGAGACCCATGACCCCAGACCCATTACCCCAGACCCATGACCCCGGAGACAGGACCACGGACCCATGACCCCGGACCCATGACCCCAGACGCATGACCCCAGACCCATGACCACAGACCCATGACCCCAGACCCATGACCCCAGACCCATGACCCCAGACCCATGACCCCAGAACCATGACCCCGGACCCATGACCCCGGACCCATGACCCCGGACCCATGACCCCAGACCCACGACCCCAGACCCACGACCCCAGACCCACGACCCCAGACCCACGACCCCAGACCCACGACCCCAGACCCACGACCCCAGACCCACGACCCCAGACCCACGACCCCAGACCCACGACCCCAGACCCATGACCCCAGACCCACGACCCCGGACCCATGACCCCGGACCCATGACCCCGGACCCATGACCCCGGACCCATGACCCCGGACCCATGACCCCGGACCCATGACCCCAGACCCATGACCCCAGACCCATGACCCCAGACCCATGACCCCAGACCCATGACCCCAGACCCATGACCCCAGACCCATGACCCCAGACCCATGACCCCAGACCCATGACCCCAGACCCATGACCCCGGACCCATGACCCCGGACCCATGACCCCGGACCCATGACCCCGGACCCATGACCCCGGACACATCACCCCGGACCCATGACCCCGGACCCATGACCCCGGACCCATGACCCCGGACCCATGACCCCGGACCCATGACCCCGGACCCATGACCCCGTACCCATGACCCCGGACCCATGACCCCGGACCCATGACCCCGGACCCATGACCCCGGACCCATGACCCCAGACCCATGACCCCAGACCCATGACCCCAGACCCATGACCCCAGACCCATTACCCCAGACCCATGACCCCGGAGACAGGACCACGGACCCATGACCCCGGACCCATGACCCCAGACCCATGACCCCAGACCCATGACCCCAGACCCATGACCCCAGACCCATGACCCCAGACCCATGACCCCAGACCCATGACCCCAGACCCATGACCCCAGACCCATGACCCCAGACCAATGACCCCAGACCCATGACCCCGGACCCATGACCCCGGACCCATGACCCCGGACCCATGACCCCGGACCCATGACCCCGGACACATCACCCCGGACCCATGACCCCGGACCCATGACCCCGGACCCATGACCCCGGACCCATGACCCCGGACCCATGACCCCGGACCCATGACCCCGTACCCATGACCCCGGACCCATGACCCCGGACCCATGACCCCGGACCCATGACCCCGGACCCATGACCCCAGACCCATGACCCCAGACCCATGACCCCAGACCCATGACCCCAGACCCATGACCCCAGACCCATTACCCCAGACCCATGACCCCGGAGACAGGACCACGGACCCATGACCCCGGACCCATGACCCCAGACCCATGACCCCAGACCCATGACCCCAGACCCATGACCCCAGACCCATGACCCCAGACCCATGACCCCAGACCCATGACCCCAGACCCATGACCCCAGACCCATGACCCCAGACCCATGACCCCAGACCCATGACCCCAGACCCATGACCCCAGACCCATGACCCCAGACCCATGACCCCAGAACCATGACCCCGGACCCATGACCCCGGACCCATGACCCCGGACCCATGACCCCAGACCCACGACCCCAGACACACGACCCCAGACCCACGACCCCAGACCCACGACCCCAGACCCACGACCCCAGACCCACGACCCCAGACCCACGACCCCAGACCCATGACCCCAGACCCATGACCCCAGACCCACGACCCCGGACCCATGACCCCGGACCCATGACCCCAGACCCATGACCCCGGACCCACGACCCCGGACCCACGACCCCGGGCCCACGACCCCGGACCCACGACCCCGGACCCACGACCCCGGACCCAGGACCCCGGACCCACGAACCCGGACCCACGACCCCAGACCCATGACCCGAGACCCATGACCCCAGACCCATTACCCCAGACCCATGACCCCGGAGACAGGACCACGGACCCATGACCCCGGACCCATGACCCCAGACCCATGACCCCGGACCCATGACCCCGGACCCATGACCCCGGACCCATGACCCCGGACCCATGACCCCGCACCCATGACCCCGGACCCATGACCCCGGACCCATGACCCCGGACCCATGACCCCGGACCCATGACCCCGGACCCATGACCCCGGACCCATGACCCCGGACCCATGACCCCGGACCCATGACCCCAGACCCATGACCCGAGACCCATGACCCCAGACCCATTACCCCAGACCCATGACCCCGGAGACAGGACCACGGACCCATGACCCCGGACCCATGACCCCGGACCCATGACCCCGGACCCATGACCCCGGACCCATGACCCCGGACCCATGACCCCGGACCCATGACCCCGGACCCATGACCCCGGACCCATGACCCCGGACCCATGACCCCGGACCCATGACCCCGGACCCATGACCCCGGACCCATGACCCCAGACCCATGACCCGAGACCCATGACCCCAGACCCATTACCCCAGACCCATGACCCCGGAGACAGGACCACGGACCCATGACCCCGGACCCATGACCCCAGACGCATGACCCCAGACCCATGACCACAGACCCATGACCCCAGACCCATGACCCCAGACCCATGACCCCAGACCCATGACCCCAGAACCATGACCCCGGACCCATGACCCCGGACCCATGACCCCGGACCCATGACCCCAGACCCACGACCCCAGACCCACGACCCCAGACCCACGACCCCAGACCCACGACCCCAGACCCACGACCCCAGACCCATGACCCCAGACCCATGACCCCAGACCCACGACCCCGGACCCATGACCCCGGACCCATGACCCCGGACCCATGACCCCGGACCCATGACCCCGGACCCATGACCCCGGACCCATGACCCCAGACCCATGACCCCAGACCCATGACCCCAGACCCATGACCCCAGACCCATGACCCCAGACCCATGACCCCAGACCCATGACCCCAGACCCATGACCCCAGACCCATGACCCCAGACCCATGACCCCAGACCAATGACCCCAGACCCATGACCCCGGACCCATGACCCCGGACCCATGACCCCGGACCCATGACCCCGGACCCATGACCCCGGACCCATGACCCCGGACCCATGACCCCGGACCCATGACCCCGGACCCAGGACCCCGGACCCACGAACCCGGACCCACGACCCCAGACCCATGACCCGAGACCCATGACCCCAGACCCATTACCCCAGACCCATGACCCCGGAGACAGGACCACGGACCCATGACCCCGGACCCACGACCCCGGACCCACGACCCCGGACCCAGGACCCCGGACCCACGAACCCGGACCCACGACCCCAGACCCATGACCCGAGACCCATGACCCCAGACCCATTACCCCAGACCCATGACCCCGGAGACAGGACCACGGACCCATGACCCCGGACCCATGACCCCAGACCCATGACCCCAGACCCATGACCCCAGACCCATGACCCCAGACCCATGACCCCAGACCCATGACCCCAGACCCATGACCCCAGACCCATGACCCCAGACCCATGACCCCAGACCCATGACCCCAGACCCATGACACCAGACCCATGACCCCAGAACCATGACCCCGGACCCATGACCCCGGACCCATGACCCCGGACCCATGACCCCAGACCCATGACCCCGGACCCACGACCCCGGACCCACGACCCCGGACCCACGACCCCGGACCCACGACCCCGGACCCAGGACCCCGGACCCACGAACCCGGACCCACGACCCCAGACCCATGACCCGAGACCCATGACCCCAGACCCATTACCCCAGACCCATGACCCCGGAGACAGGACCACGGACCCATGACCCCGGACCCATGACCCCAGACCCATGACCCCAGACCCATGACCCCAGACCCATGACCCCGGACCCATGACCCCGGACCCATGACCCCGGACCCACGACCCCGGACCCACGACCCCGGACCCACGACCCCGGACCCACGACCCCGGACCCACGACCCCGGACCCACGACCCCGGACCCACGACCCCGGACCCATGACCCCAGACCCATGAACCCGGACCCACGACCCCGGACCCACGACCCCGGACCCACGACCCCGGACCCACGACCCCGGACCCACGACACCGGACCCACGACCCCGGACCCATGACCCCAGACCCATGACCCCGGACCCACGACCCCGGACCCACGACCCCGGACCCACGACCCCGGACCCACGACGCCGGACCCACGACCCCGGACCCACGACCCCGGACCCACGACCCCGGACCCATGACCCCGGACCCATGACCCCGGACCCATTACCACCGACCCATGACCCCGGACCCAGGACCCCGGACCCACGACCCCGGAGACAGGACCACGGACCCAGGACCCCGGACCCAGGACCCCGGACCCATGACCCCGGACCCATGACCCCGGTCCCATGACCCCGGTCCCATGACAACGGACCCATGACACCGGACCCATGACCCCGGACCCATGACCCCGGACCCATTACCACGGACCCATGACCCCGGACCCATGACCCCGGACCCATGACCCCGGACCCATGACCCCGGACCCATGACCCCGGACCCATGACCCCGGACCCATGACCCCGGACCCAGGACCCCGGACACATGACCCCGGACCCATGACCCCGGACCCACGACCCCGGACCCACGACCCCGGACCCACGACCCCGGACCCACGACCCCGGACCCACGACCCCAGACTCACGACCCCAGACCCAAGACACCAGACCCATGACCCCAGACCCATGACCCCAGACCCATGACCCCAGACCCATGACCCCAGACCCACGACCCCAGACCCACGACCCCAGACCCACGACCCCGGACCCACGACCCCGGACCCAGGACCCCGGACCCACGAACCCGGACCCACGACCCCAGACCCATGACCCGAGACCCATGACCCCAGACCCATTACCCCAGACCCATGACCCCGGAGACAGGACAACGGACCCATGACCCCGGACCCATGACCCCAGACCCATGACCCCAGACCCATGACCCCAGACCCATGACCCCAGACCCACGACCCCGGACCCACGACCCCAGACCCATGACCCGAGACCCATGACCCCAGACCCATTACCCCAGACCCATGACCCCGGAGACAGGACCACGGACCCATGACACCGGACCCAGGACCCCGGACCCAGGACCCCGGACCCATGACCCCGGACACATGACCCCGGTCCCATGACCCCGGTCCCATGACAACGGACACATGACACCGGACCCATGACTCCAGACCCATGACCCCAGACCAATGACCACAGACCCATGACCCCGGACCCATGACCCCGGACCCATGACCCCGGACCCATGACCCCGGACCCATGACCCCGGACCCATGACCCCGGTCCCATGACCCCGGTCCCATGACAACGGACCCATGACACCGGACCCATGACCCCGGACCCATGACCCCGGACCCATGACCCCGGACCCGTGACCCCGGACCCGTGACCCCGGACCCATGACCCCGGACCCGTGACCACGGACCCGTGACTCCGGACCCATGACCACGGACCCATGACCCCGGACCCACGACCCCGGACCCATGACCCCGGACCCATGACCACGGACCCATGACCCCAGACCCATTACCCCAGACCCATGACCCCGGAGACAGGACCACGGACCCATGACCCCGGACCCAGGACCCCGGACCCAGGACCCCGGACCCATGACCCCGGACACATGACCCCGGTCCCATGACCCCGGTCCCATGACAACGGACACATGACACCGGACCCATGACTCCAGACCCATGACCCCAGACCAATGACCACAGACCCATGACCCCGGACCCATGACCCCGGACCCATGACCCCGGACCCATGACCCCGGACCCATGACCCCGGTCCCATGACCCCGGTCCCATGACAACGGACCCATGACACCGGACCCATGACCCCGGACCCATGACCCCGGACCCGTGACCCCGGACCCGTGACCCCGGACCCATGACCCCGGACCCGTGACCACGGACCCGTGACTCCGGACCCATGACCACGGACCCATGACCCCGGACCCACGACCCCGGACCCATGACCCCGGACCCGTGACCACGGACCCATGACCCCGCACCCATGACCCCGGACCCAGGACCCCGGAACCACGACCCCGGACCCAGGACCCCGGACACATGACCCCGGACCCATGACCCCGGACCCACGACCCCGGACCCACGACCCCAGACCCACGACCCCAGACCCACGACCCCAGACGCACGACCCCAGACCCAAGACCCCAGACCCATGACCCCAGACCCATGACCCCAGACCCATGACCCCAGACCCATGACCCCAGACCCATGACCCCAGACCCATGACCCCAGACCCATGACCCCAGACCCATGACCCCAGACCCATGACCCCAGACCCATGACCCCAGACCCATGACCCCAGACCCATGACCCCAGACCCATGACCCCAGACCCATGACCCCAGACCCATGACCCCAGACCCATGACCCCAGACCCATGACCCCAGACCCATGACCCCAGACCCATGACCCCAGACCCATGACCCCAGACCCATGACCCCAGACCCATGACCCCAGACCCATGACCCCAGACCCATGACCCCGGACCCAGGACCCCGGACACATGACCCCGGACCCATGATCCCGGACCCACGACCCCGGACCCATGAACCCAGACCCATGACCCCGGAACCATGACCCCGGACCCATGACCCCGGACCCATGACCCCGGACCCATGACCCCGGACCCATGACCCCGGACCCATGACCCCGGACCCATGACCCCGGACCCATGACCCCGGACCCATGACCCCGGACCCATGACCCCGGACCCATGACCCCGGACCCATGACCCCGGACCCATGTCCCCGGACCCATTACCACGGACCCATGACCCCGGACCCATGACCCCGGACCCATGACCCCGGACCCATGACCCCGGACCCATGACCCCGGACCCAGGACCCCGGACACATGACCCCGGACCCATGACCCCGGACCCACGACCCCGGACCCACGACCCCGGACCCACGACCCCAGACCCACGACCCCAGACCCACGACCCCAGACCCAAGACCCCAGACCCATGACCCCAGACCCATGACCCCAGACCCATGACCCCAGACCCATGACCCCGGACCCATGACCCCGGACCCATGACCCCGGACCCATGACCCCGGACCCATGACCCCGGACCCATGACCCCGGACCCATGACCCCGGACCCATGACCCCGGACCCATGACCCCGGACCCATGACCCCGGACCCATGACCCCGGACCCATGACCCCGGACCCATGACCCCGGACCCATGACCCCGGACCCATGACCCCGGACCCATGACCCCGGACCCATGACCCCGGACCCATGACCCCGGAGACAGGACCACGGACCCATGACCCCGGACCCATGACCCCAGACCCATGACCCCAGACCCATGAACCCAGACCCATGACCCCGGACCCATGACCCCGGACCCATGACCCCGCACCCATGACCCCGGACCCATGACCCCGGACACATGACCCCGGACCCATGACCCCGCACCCATGACCCCGGACCCATGACCCCGGACCCATGACCCCGGACCCATGACCCCGGACCCATGACCCCGGACCCATGACCCCGGACCCATGACCCCGGACCCATGACCCCGGACCCATGACCCCGGACCCATGACCCCGGACCCATGACCCCGGTCCCATGACCCCGGACCCATGACCCCGGACCCATGACCCCGGACCCATGACCCCAGACCCATGACCCCAGACCCATGACCCCAGACCCATGACCCCAGAACCATGACCCCAGACCCATGACCCCAGACCCATGACCCCAGACCCATGACCCCAGACCCATGAACCCAGACCCATGACCCCGGACCCATGACCCCGGACCCATGACCCCGGACCCATGACCCCGGACCCATGACCCCGGACCCATGACCCCGGACCCATGACCCCGGACCCATGACCCCGGACCCATGACCCCGGTCCCATGACAACGGACCCATGACACCGGACCCATGACCCCGGACCCATGACCCCGGACCCATGACCACGGACCCATGACCCCGGACCCATGACCCCGGACCCAGGACCCCGGACACATGACCCCGGACACATGACCCCGGACCCACGACCCCGGACCCACGACCCCGGACCCACGACCCCGGACCCACGACCCCGGACCCACGACCCCGGACCCATGACCCCAGACCCATGCCCCAGACCCATGACCCCAGACCCATGACCCCAGACCCATGACCCCAGACCCATGACCCCAGACCCATGACCCCAGACCCATGACCCCAGACCCATGACCCCAGACCCATGACCCCAGACCCATGACCCCAGACCCATGACCCCAGACCCATGACCCCAGACCCATGACCCCAGACCCATGACCCCAGACCCATGAACCCAGACCCATGACCCCAGACCCATGACCCCAGACCCATGACCCCAGACCCATGACCCCAGACCCACGACCCCAGACCCACGACCCCAGACCCACGACCCCGGACCCACGACCCCGGACCCACGACCCCGGACCCAGGACCCCGGACCCACGAACCCGGACCCACGACCCCAGACCTATGACCCGAGACCCATGACCCCAGACCCATTACCCCAGACCCATGACCCCGGAGACAGGACCACGGACCCATGACCCCGGACCCATGACCCCAGACCCATGACCCCAGACCCATGACCCCAGACCCATGACCCCAGACCCATGACCCCAGACCCATGACCCCAGACCCATGACCCCAGACCCATGACCCCAGACCCATGACCCCAGACCCATGACCCCAGACCCATGACCCCAGACCCATGACCCCAGACCCATGACCCCAGACCCATGACCCCAGACCCATGACCCCAGACCCATGACCCCAGACCCATGACCCCAGACCCATGACCCCAGACCCATGACCCCAGACCCATGACCCCAGACCCATGACCCCAGACCCATGACCCCAGACCCATGACCCCAGACCCATGACCCCAGACCCATGACCCCAGACCCATGACCCCAGACCCATGACCCCAGACCAATGACCCCAGACCCATGACCCCGGACCCATGACCCCGGACCCATGACCCCGGACCCATGACCCCGGACCCATGACCCCGGACCCATGACCCCGGACACATCACCCCGGACCCATGACCCCGGACCCATGACCCCGGACCCATGACCCCGGACCCATGACCCCGGACCCATGACCCCGGACCCATGACCCCGTACCCATGACCCCGGACCCATGACCCCGGACCCATGACCCCGGACCCATGACCCCGGACCCATGACCCCAGACCCATGACCCCAGACCCATGACCCCAGACCCATGACCCCAGACCCATGACCCCAGACCCATTACCCCAGACCCATGACCCCGGAGACAGGACCACGGACCCATGACCCCGGACCCATGACCCCAGACCCATGACCCCAGACCCATGACCCCAGACCCATGACCCCAGACCCATGACCCCAGACCCATGACCCCAGACCCATGACCCCAGACCCATGACCCCAGACCCATGACCCCAGACCAATGACCCCAGACCCATGACCCCGGACCCATGACCCCGGACCCATGACCCCGGACCCATGACCCCGGACCCATGACCCCGGACACATCACCCCGGACCCATGACCCCGGACCCATGACCCCGGACCCATGACCCCGGACCCATGACCCCGGACCCATGACCCCGGACCCATGACCCCGTACCCATGACCCCGGACCCATGACCCCGGACCCATGACCCCGGACCCATGACCCCGGACCCATGACCCCAGACACATGACCCCAGACCCATGACCCCAGACCCATGACCCCAGACCCATTACCCCAGACCCATGACCCCGGAGACAGGACCACGGACCCATGACCCCGGACCCATGACCCCAGACCCATGACCCCAGACCCATGACCCCAGACCCATGACCCCAGACCCATGACCCCAGACCCATGACCCCAGACCCATGACCCCAGACCCATGACCCCAGACCCATGACCCCAGACCCATGACCCCAGACCCATGACCCCAGACCCATGACCCCAGACCCATGACCCCAGAACCATGACCCCGGACCCATGACCCCGGACCCATGACCCCGGACCCATGACCCCAGACCCACGACCCCAGACACACGACCCCAGACCCACGACCCCAGACCCACGACCCCAGACCCACGACCCCAGACCCACGACCCCAGACCCACGACCCCAGACCCACGACCCCAGACCCATGACCCCAGACCCATGACCCCAGACCCACGACCCCGGACCCATGACCCCGGACCCATGACCCCAGACCCATGACCCCGGACCCACGACCCCGGACCCACGACCCCGGGCCCACGACCCCGGACCCACGACCCCGGACCCACGACCCCGGACCCAGGACCCCGGACCCACGAACCCGGACCCACGACCCCAGACCCATGACCCGAGACCCATGACCCCAGACCCATTACCCCAGACCCATGACCCCGGAGACAGGACCACGGACCCATGACCCCGGACCCATGACCCCAGACCCATGACCCCGGACCCATGACCCCGGACCCATGACCCCGGACCCATGACCCCGGACCCATGACCCCGCACCCATGACCCCGGACCCATGACCCCGGACCCATGACCCCGGACCCATGACCCCGGACCCATGACCCCGGACCCATGACCCCGGACCCATGACCCCGGACCCATGACCCCAGACCCATGACCCGAGACCCATGACCCCAGACCCATTACCCCAGACCCATGACCCCGGAGACAGGACCACGGACCCATGACCCCGGACCCATGACCCCGGACCCATGACCCCGGACCCATGACCCCGGACCCATGACCCCGGACCCATGACCCCGGACCCATGACCCCGGACCCATGACCCCGGACCCATGACCCCGGACCCATGACCCCGGACCCATGACCCCGGACCCATGACCCCAGACCCATGACTCGAGACCCATGACCCCAGACCCATTACCCCAGACCCATGACCCCGGAGACAGGACCACGGACCCATGACCCCGGACCCATGACCCCAGACGCATGACCCCAGACCCATGACCACAGACCCATGACCCCAGACCCATGACCCCAGACCCATGACCCCAGACCCATGACCCCAGAACCATGACCCCGGACCCATGACCCCGGACCCATGACCCCGGACCCATGACCCCAGACCCACGACCCCAGACCCACGACCCCAGACCCACGACCCCAGACCCACGACCCCAGACCCACGACCCCAGACCCACGACCCCAGACCCACGACCCCAGACCCACGACCCCAGACCCACGACCCCAGACCCATGACCCCAGACCCACGACCCCGGACCCATGACCCCGGACCCATGACCCCGGACCCATGACCCCGGACCCATGACCCCGGACCCATGACCCCGGACCCATGACCCCAGACCCATGACCCCAGACCCATGACCCCAGACCCATGACCCCAGACCCATGACCCCAGACCCATGACCCCAGACCCATGACCCCAGACCCATGACCCCAGACCCATGACCCCAGACCCATGACCCCAGACCCATGACCCCAGACCAATGACCCCAGACCCATGACCCCGGACCCATGACCCCGGACCCATGACCCCGGACCCATGACCCCGGACCCATGACCCCGGACCCATGACCCCGGACCCATGACCCCGGACCCAGGACCCCGGACCCACGAACCCGGACCCACGACCCCAGACCCATGACCCGAGACCCATGACCCCAGACCCATTACCCCAGACCCATGACCCCGGAGACAGGACCACGGACCCATGACCCCGGACCCACGACCCCGGACCCACGACCCCGGACCCAGGACCCCGGACCCACGAACCCGGACCCACGACCCCAGACCCATGACCCGAGACCCATGACCCCAGACCCATTACCCCAGACCCATGACCCCGGAGACAGGACCACGGACCCATGACCCCGGACCCATGACCCCAGACCCATGACCCCAGACCCATGACCCCAGACCCATGACCCCAGACCCATGACCCCAGACCCATGACCCCAGACCCATGACCCCAGACCCATGACCCCAGACCCATGACCCCAGACCCATGACACCAGACCCATGACCCCAGAACCATGACCCCGGACCCATGACCCCGGACCCATGACCCCGGACCCATGACCCCAGACCCATGACCCCGGACCCACGACCCCGGACCCACGACCCCGGACCCACGACCCCGGACCCACGACCCCGGACCCACGACCCCGGACCCAGGACCCCGGACCCACGAACCCGGACCCACGACCCCAGACCCATGACCCGAGACCCATGACCCCAGACCCATTACCCCAGACCCATGACCCCGGAGACAGGACCACGGACCCATGACCCCGGACCCATGACCCCAGACCCATGACCCCAGACCCATGACCCCGGACCCATGACCCCGGACCCATGACCCCGGACCCACGACCCCGGACCCACGACCCCGGACCCACGACCCCGGACCCACGACCCCGGACCCACGACCCCGGACCCACGACCCCGGACCCACGACCCCGGACCCATGACCCCAGACCCATGAACCCGGACCCACGACCCCGGACCCACGACCCCGGACCCACGACCCCGGACCCACGACCCCGGACCCACGACACCGGACCCACGACCCCGGACCCATGACCCCAGACCCATGACCCCGGACCCACGACCCCGGACCCACGACCCCGGACCCACGACCCCGGACCCACGACGCCGGACCCACGACCCCGGACCCACGACCCCGGACCCACGACCCCGGACCCATGACCCCGGACCCATGACCCCGGACCCATTACCACCGACTCATGACCCCGGACCCAGGTCCCCGGACCCACGACCCCGGAGACAGGACCACGGACCCAGGACCCAGGACCCCGGACCCATGACCCCGGACCCATGACCCCGGTCCCATGACCCCGGTCCCATGACAACGGACCCATGACACCGGACCCATGACCCCGGACCCATGACCCCGGACCCATTACCACGGACCCATGACCCCGGACCCATGACCCCGGACCCATGACCCCGGACCCATGACCCCGGACCCATGACCCCGGACCCATGACCCCGGACCCATGACCCCGGACCCAGGACCCCGGACACATGACCCCGGACCCATGACCCCGGACCCACGACCCCGGACCCACGACCCCGGACCCACGACCCCGGACCCACGACCCCAGACTCACGACCCCAGACCCAAGACACCAGACCCATGACCCCAGACCCATGACCCCAGACCCATGACCCCAGACCCATGACCCCAGACCCACGACCCCAGACCCACGACCCCAGACCCACGACCCCGGACCCACGACCCCGGACCCAGGACCCCGGACCCACGAACCCGGACCCACGACCCCAGACCCATGACCCGAGACCCATGACCCCAGACCCATTACCCCAGACCCATGACCCCGGAGACAGGACAACGGACCCATGACCCCGGACCCATGACCCCAGACCCATGACCCCAGACCCATGACCCCAGACCCATGACCCCAGACCCACGACCCCGGACCCACGACCCCAGACCCATGACCCGAGACCCATGACCCCAGACCCATTACCCCAGACCCATGACCCCGGAGACAGGACCACGGACCCATGACACCGGACCCAGGACCCCGGACCCAGGACCCCGGACCCATGACCCCGGACACATGACCCCGGTCCCATGACCCCGGTCCCATGACAACGGACACATGACACCGGACCCATGACTCCAGACCCATGACCCCAGACCAATGACCACAGACCCATGACCCCGGACCCATGACCCCGGACCCATGACCCCGGACCCATGACCCCGGACCCATGACCCCGGTCCCATGACCCCGGTCCCATGACAACGGACCCATGACACCGGACCCATGACCCCGGACCCATGACCCCGGACCCATGACCCCGGACCCGTGACCCCGGACCCGTGACCCCGGACCCATGACCCCGGACCCGTGACCACGGACCCGTGACTCCGGACCCATGACCACGGACCCATGACCCCGGACCCACGACCCCGGACCCATGACCCCGGACCCATGACCACGGACCCATGACCCCAGACCCATTACCCCAGACCCATGACCCCGGAGACAGGACCACGGACCCATGACCCCGGACCCAGGACCCCGGACCCAGGACCCCGGACCCATGACCCCGGACACATGACCCCGGTCCCATGACCCCGGTCCCATGACCCCGGTCCCATGACAACGGACACATGACACCGGACCCATGACTCCAGACCCATGACCCCAGACCAATGACCACAGACCCATGACCCCGGACCCATGACCCCGGACCCATGACCCCGGACCCATGACCCCGGACCCATGACCCCGGTCCCATGACCCCGGTCCCATGACAACGGACCCATGACACCGGACCCATGACCCCGGACCCATGACCCCGGACCCATGACCCCGGACCCGTGACCCCGGACCCGTGACCCCGGACCCATGACCCCGGACCCGTGACCACGGACCCGTGACTCCGGACCCATGACCACGGACCCATGACCCCGGACCCACGACCCCGGACCCATGACCCCGGACCCATGACCCCGGACCCATGACCACGGACCCATGACCCCGCACCCATGACCCCGGACCCAGGACCCCGGAACCACGACCCCGGACCCAGGACCCCGGACACATGACCCCGGACCCATGACCCCGGACCCACGACCCCGGACCCACGACCCCAGACCCACGACCCCAGACCCACGACCCCAGACGCACGACCCCAGACCCAAGACCCCAGACCCATGACCCCAGACCCATGACCCCAGACCCATGACCCCAGACCCATGACCCCAGACCCATGACCCCGGACCCATGACCCCGGACCCATGACCCCGGACCCATGACCCCGGACCCATGACCCCAGACCCATGACCCCAGACCCATGACCCCAGACCCATGACCCCGGACCCATGACCCCGGACCCATGACCCCGGACCCATGACCCCGGACCCATGACCCCGGACCCATGACCCCGGACCCATGACCCCGGACCCATGACCCCGGACCCATGACCCCGGAGACAGGACCACGGACCCATGACCCCGGACCCATGACCCCAGACCCATGACCCCAGACCCATGAACCCAGACCCATGACCCCGGACCCATGACCCCGGACCCATGACCACGCACCCATGACCCCGGACCCATGACCCCGGACACATGACCCCGGACCCATGACCCCGCACCCATGACCCCGGACCCATGACCCCGGACCCATGACCCCGGACCCATGACCCCGGACCCATGACCCCGGACCCATGACCCCGGACCCATGACCCCGGACCCATGACCCCGGACCCATGACCCCGGACCCATGACCCCGGACCCATGACCCCGGTCCCATGACCCCGGACCCATGACCCCGGACCCATGACCCCAGACCCATGACCCCAGACCCATGACCCCAGACCCATGACCCCAGAACCATGACCCCAGACCCATGACCCCAGACCCATGACCCCAGACCCATGACCCCAGACCCATGAACCCAGACCCATGACCCCGGACCCATGACCCCGGACCCATGACCCCGGACCCATGACCCCGGACCCATGACCCCGGACCCATGACCCCGGACCCATGACCCCGGTCCCATGACAACGGACCCATGACACCGGACCCATGACCCCGGACCCATGACCCCGGACCCATGACCACGGACCCATGACCCCGGACCCATGACCCCGGACCCAGGACCCCGGACCCTGGACCCCGGACACATGACCCCGGACACATGACCCCGGACCCACGACCCCGGACCCACGACCCCGGACCCACGACCCCGGACCCACGACCCCGGACCCACGACCCCGGACCCATGACCCCAGACCCATGCCCCAGACCCATGACCCCAGACCCATGACCCCAGACCCATGACCCCAGACCCATGACCCCAGACCCATGACCCCAGACCCATGACCCCAGACCCATGACCCCAGACCCATGACCCCAGACCCATGACCCCAGACCCATGACCCCAGACCCATGACCCCAGACCCATGACCCCAGACCCATGACCCCAGACCCATGAACCCAGACCCATGACCCCAGACCCATGACCCCAGACCCATGACCCCAGACCCATGACCCCAGACCCACGACCCCAGACCCACGACCCCAGACCCACGACCCCGGACCCACGACCCCGGACCCACGACCCCGGACCCAGGACCCCGGACCCACGAACCCGGACCCACGACCCCAGACCTATGACCCGAGACCCATGACCCCAGACCCATTACCCCAGACCCATGACCCCGGAGACAGGACCACGGACCCATGACCCCGGACCCATGACCCCAGACCCATGACCCCAGACCCATGACCCCAGACCCATGACCCCAGACCCATGACCCCAGACCCATGACCCCAGACCCATGACCCCAGACCCATGACCCCAGACCCATGACCCCAGACCCATGACCCCAGACCCATGACCCCAGACCCATGACCCCAGACCCATGACCCCAGACCCATGACCCCAGACCCATGACCCCAGACCCATGACCCCAGACCCATGACCCCAGACCCATGACCCCAGACCCATGACCCCAGACCCATGACCCCAGACCCATGACCCCAGACCCATGACCCCAGACCCATGACCCCAGACCCATGACCCCAGACCCATGACCCCAGACCCATGACCCCAGACACATGACCCCAGACCAATGACCCCAGACCCATGACCCCGGACCCATGACCCCGGACCCATGACCCCGGACCCATGACCCCGGACCCATGACCCCGGACACATCACCCCAGACCCATGACCCCGGAGACAGGACCACGGACCCATGACCCCGGACCCATGACCCCAGACCCATGACCCCAGACCCATGACCCCAGACCCATGACCCCAGACCCATGACCCCAGACCCATGACCCCAGACCCATGACCCCAGACCCATGACCCCAGACCCATGACCCCAGACCCATGACCCCAGACCCATGACCCCAGACCCATGACCCCAGACCCATGACCCCAGACCCATGACCCCAGACCCATGACCCCAGACCCATGACCCCAGACCCATGACCCCAGACCCATGACCCCAGACCCATGACCCCAGACCCATGACCCCAGACCCATGACCCCAGACCCATGACCCCAGACCCATGACCCCAGACCCATGACCCCAGACCCATGACCCCAGACCCATGACCCCAGACCCATGACCCCAGACACATGACCCCAGACCAATGACCCCAGACCCATGACCCCGGACCCATGACCCCGGACCCATGACCCCGGACCCATGACCCCGGACCCATGACCCCGGACACATCACCCCGGACCCATGACCCCGGACCCATGACCCCGGACCCATGACCCCGGACCCATGACCCCGGACCCATGACCCCGGACCCATGACCCCGTACCCATGACCCCGGACCCATGACCCAGGACCCATGACCCCGGACCCATGACCCCGGACCCATGACCCCAGACCCATGACCCCAGACCCATGACCCCAGACCCATGACCCCAGACCCATTACCCCAGACCCATGACCCCGGAGACAGGACCACGGACCCATGACCCCGGACCCATGACCCCAGACCCATGACCCCAGACCCATGACCCCAGACCCATGACCCCAGACCCATGACCCCAGACCCATGACCCCAGACCCATGACCCCAGACCCATGACCCCAGACCCATGACCCCAGACCCATGACCCCAGACCAATGACCCCAGACCCATGACCCCGGACCCATGACCCCGGACCCATGACCCCGGACCCATGACCCCGGACCCATGACCCCGGACACATCACCCCGGACCCATGACCCCGGACCCATGACCCCGGACCCATGACCCCGGACCCATGACCCCGGACCCATGACCCCGGACCCATGACCCCGTACCCATGACCCCGGACCCATGACCCCGGACCCATGACCCCGGACCCATGACCCCGGACCCATGACCCCAGACCCATGACCCCAGACCCATGACCCCAGACCCATGACCCCAGACCCATTACCCCAGACCCATGACCCCGGAGACAGGACCACGGACCCATGACCCCGGACCCATGACCCCAGACCCATGACCCCAGACCCATGACCCCAGACCCATGACCCCAGACCCATGACCCCAGACCCATGACCCCAGACCCATGACCCCAGACCCATGACCCCAGACCCATGACCCCAGACCCATGACCCCATACCCATGACCCCAGACCCATGACCCCAGACCCATGACCCCAGAACCATGACCCCGGACCCATGACCCCGGACCCATGACCCCGGACCCATGACCCCAGACCCACGACCCCAGACACACGACCCCAGACCCACGACCCCAGACCCACGACCCCAGACCCACGACCCCAGACCCACGACCCCAGACCCACGACCCCAGACCCACGACCCCAGACCCATGACCCCAGACCCATGACCCCAGACCCACGACCCCGGACCCATGACCCCGGACCCATGACCCCAGACCCATGACCCCGGACCCACGACCCCGGACCCACGACCCCGGGCCCACGACCCCGGACCCACGACCCCGGACCCACGACCCCGGACCCAGGACCCCGGACCCACGAACCCGGACCCACGACCCCAGACCCATGACCCGAGACCCATGACCCCAGACCCATTACCCCAGACCCATTACCCCGGAGACAGGACCACGGACCCATGACCCCGGACCCATGACCCCAGACCCATGACCCCGGACCCATGACCCCGGACCCATGACCCCGGACCCATGACCCCGGACCCATGACCCCGCACCCATGACCCCGGACCCATGACCCCGGACCCATGACCCCGGACCCATGACCCCGGACCCATGACCCCGGACCCATGACCCCGGACCCATGACCCCGGACCCATGACCCCGGACCCATGACCCCGGACCCATGACCCCAGACCCATGACCCGAGACCCATGACCCCAGACCCATTACCCCAGACCCATGACCCCGGAGACAGGACCACGGACCCATGACCCCGGACCCATGACCCCGGACCCATGACCCCGGACCCATGACCCCGGACCCATGACCCCGGACCCATGACCCCGGACCCATGACCCCGGACCCATGACCCCGGACCCATGACCCCGGACCCATGACCCCAGACCCATGACCCGAGACCCATGACCCCAGACCCATTACCCCAGACCCATGACCCCGGAGACAGGACCACGGACCCATGACCCCGGACCCATGACCCCAGACGCATGACCCCAGACCCATGACCACAGACCCATGACCCCAGACCCATGACCCCAGACCCATGACCCCAGACCCATGACCCCAGAACCATGACCCCGGACCCATGACCCCGGACCCATGACCCCGGACCCATGACCCCAGACCCACGACCCCAGACCCACGACCCCAGACCCACGACCCCAGACCCACGACCCCAGACCCACGACCCCAGACCCACGACCCCAGACCCACGACCCCAGACCCACGACCCCAGACCCACGACCCCAGACCCACGACCCCAGACCCATGACCCCAGACCCACGACCCCGGACCCATGACCCCGGACCCATGACCCCGGACCCATGACCCCGGACCCATGACCCCGGACCCATGACCCCGGACCCATGACCCCAGACCCATGACCCCAGACCCATGACCCCAGACCCATGACCCCAGACCCATGACCCCAGACCCATGACCCCAGACCCATGACCCCAGACCCATGACCCCAGACCCATGACCCCAGACCCATGACCCCAGACCCATGACCCCAGACCAATGACCCCAGACCCATGACCCCGGACCCATGACCCCGGACCCATGACCCCGGACCCATGACCCCGGACCCATGACCCCGGACCCATGACCCCGGACCCATGACCCCGGACCCATGACCCCGGACCCAGGACCCCGGACCCACGAACCCGGACCCACGACCCCAGACCCATGACCCGAGACCCATGACCCCAGACCCATTACCCCAGACCCATGACCCCGGAGACAGGACCACGGACCCATGACCCCGGACCCACGACCCCGGACCCACGACCCCGGACCCAGGACCCCGGACCCACGAACCCGGACCCACGACCCCAGACCCATGACCCGAGACCCATGACCCCAGACCCATTACCCCAGACCCATGACCCCGGAGACAGGACCACGGACCCATGACCCCGGACCCATGACCCCAGACCCATGACCCCAGACCCATGACCCCACACCCATGACCCCAGACCCATGACCCCAGACCCATGACCCCAGACCCATGACCCCAGACCCATGACCCCAGACCCATGACCCCAGACCCATGACACCAGACCCATGACCCCAGAACCATGACCCCGGACCCATGACCCCGGACCCATGACCCCGGACCCATGACCCCAGACCCATGACCCCGGACCCACGACCCCGGACCCACGACCCCGGACCCACGACCCCGGACCCACGACCCCGGACCCAGGACCCCGGACCCACGAACCCGGACCCACGACCCCAGACCCATGACCCGAGACCCATGACCCCAGACCCATTACCCCAGACCCATGACCCCGGAGACAGGACCACGGACCCATGACCCCGGACCCATGACCCCAGACCCATGACCCCAGACCCATGACCCCGGACCCATGACCCCGGACCCATGACCCCGGACCCACGACCCCGGACCCACGACCCCGGACCCACGACCCCGGACCCACGACCCCGGACCCACGACCCCGGACCCACGACCCCGGACCCACGACCCCGGACCCATGACCCCAGACCCATGAACCCGGACCCACGACCCCGGACCCACGACCCCGGACCCACGACCCCGGACCCACGACCCCGGACCCACGACACCGGACCCACGACCCCGGACCCATGACCCCAGACCCATGACCCCGGACCCACGACCCCGGACCCACGACCCCGGACCCACGACGCCGGACCCACGACCCCGGACCCACGACCCCGGACCCACGACCCCGGACCCATGACCCCGGACCCATGACCCCGGACCCATTACCACCGACCCATGACCCCGGACCCAGGACCCCGGACCCACGACCCCGGAGACAGGACCACGGACCCAGGACCCCGGACCCAGGACCCCGGACCCATGACCCCGGACCCATGACCCCGGTCCCATGACCCCGGTCCCATGACAACGGACCCATGACACCGGACCCATGACCCCGGACCCATGACCCCGGACCCATTACCACGGACCCATGACCCCGGACCCATGACCCCGGACCCATGACCCCGGACCCATGACCCCGGACCCATGACCCCGGACCCAGGACCCCGGACACATGACCCCGGACCCATGACCCCGGACCCACGACCCCGGACCCACGACCCCGGACCCACGACCCCGGACCCACGACCCCAGACTCACGACCCCAGACCCAAGACACCAGACCCATGACCCCAGACCCATGACCCCAGACCCATGACCCCAGACCCATGACCCCAGACCCACGACCCCAGACCCACGACCCCAGACCCACGACCCCGGACCCACGACCCCGGACCCAGGACCCCGGACCCACGAACCCGGACCCACGACCCCAGACCCATGACCCGAGACCCATGACCCCAGACCCATTACCCCAGACCCATGACCCCGGAGACAGGACAACGGACCCATGACCCCGGACCCATGACCCCAGACCCATGACCCCAGACCCATGACCCCAGACCCATGACCCCAGACCCACGACCCCGGACCCACGACCCCAGACCCATGACCCGAGACCCATGACCCCAGACCCATTACCCCAGACCCATGACCCCGGAGACAGGACCACGGACCCATGACACCGGACCCAGGACCCCGGACCCAGGACCCCGGACCCATGACCCCGGACACATGACCCCGGTCCCATGACCCCGGTCCCATGACAACGGACACATGACACCGGACCCATGACTCCAGACCCATGACCCCAGACCAATGACCACAGACCCATGACCCCGGACCCATGACCCCGGACCCATGACCCCGGACCCATGACCCCGGACCCATGACCCCGGTCCCATGACCCCGGTCCCATGACAACGGACCCATGACACCGGACCCATGACCCCGGACCCATGACCCCGGACCCATGACCCCGGACCCGTGACCCCGGACCCGTGACCCCGGACCCATGACCCCGGACCCGTGACCACGGACCCGTGACTCCGGACCCATGACCACGGACCCATGACCCCGGACCCACGACCCCGGACCCATGACCCCGGACCCATGACCACGGACCCATGACCCCAGACCCATTACCCCAGACCCATGACCCCGGAGACAGGACCACGGACCCATGACCCCGGACCCAGGACCCCGGACCCAGGACCCCGGACCCATGACCCCGGACACATGACCCCGGTCCCATGACCCCGGTCCCATGACCCCGGTCCCATGACAACGGACACATGACACCGGACCCATGACTCCAGACCCATGACCCCAGACCAATGACCACAGACCCATGACCCCGGACCCATGACCCCGGACCCATGACCCCGGACCCATGACCCCGGACCCATGACCCCGGTCCCATGACCCCGGTCCCATGACAACGGACCCATGACACCGGACCCATGACCCCGGACCCATGACCCCGGACCCATGACCCCGGACCCGTGACCCCGGACCCGTGACCCCGGACCCATGACCCCGGACCCGTGACCACGGACCCGTGACTCCGGACCCATGACCACGGACCCATGACCCCGGACCCACGACCCCGGACCCATGACCCCGGACCCATGACCCCGGACCCATGACCACGGACCCATGACCCCGCACCCATGACCCCGGACCCAGGACCCCGGACACATGACCCCGGACCCATGACCCCGGACCCACGACCCCGGACCCACGACCCCAGACCCACGACCCCAGACCCACGACCCCAGACGCACGACCCCAGACCCAAGACCCCAGACCCATGACCCCAGACCCATGACCCCAGACCCATGACCCCAGACCCATGACCCCAGACCCATGACCCCAGACCCATGACCCCAG
The DNA here is from genome assembly GCA_944738655.2 of Andrena hattorfiana. NCBI lineage: Eukaryota > Metazoa > Arthropoda > Insecta > Hymenoptera > Andrenidae > Andrena > Andrena hattorfiana. The sequence continues at coordinate 68,819,912 of OX122889.2, forward strand.
ACCCATGACCCCAGACCCATGACCCCAGACCCATGACCCCAGACCCATGACCCCAGACCCATGACCCCAGACCCATGACCCCAGACCCATGACCCCAGACCCATGACCCCAGACCCATGACCCCAGACCCATGACCCCGGACCCATGACCCCGGACCCATGACCCCAGACCCATGACCCCAGACCCATGACCCCAGACCCATGACCCCAGACCCATGACCCCAGACCCATGACCCCAGAACCATGACCCCAGACCCATGACCCCAGACCCATGAACCCAGACCCATGACCCCAGACCAATGACCCCGGACCCATGACACCGGACCCATGACCCCGGACCCATGACCCCGGACCCATGACCCCGGACCCATGACCCCGGACCCATGACCCCGGACCCATGACCCCGGACCCATGACCCCGGACCCATGACCCCGGACCCATGACCCCGGACCCATGACCCCGGACCGATGACCCCGGACCCATGACCCCGGACCCATGACCCCGGACCCATGACCCCGGACCCATTACCACGGACCCATGACCCCGGACCCATGACCCCGGACCCATGACCCCGGACCCATGACCCCGGACCCAGGACCCCGGACACATGACCCCGGACCCATGACCCCGGACCCACGACCCCGGACCCACGACCCCGGACCCACGACACCAGACCCACGACCCCAGACCAACGACCCCAGACCCAAGACCCCAGACCCATGACCCCAGACCCATGACCCCAGACCCATGACCCCAGACCCATGACCCCGGACCCATGACCCCGGACCCATGACCCCGGACCCATGACCCCGGACCCATGACCCCGGACCCATGACCCCGGACCCATGACCCCGGACCCATGACCCCGGACCCATGACCCCGGACCCATGACCCCGGACCCATGACCCCGGACCCATGACCCCGGACCCATGACCCCGGACCCATGACCCCGGACCCATGACCCCGGACCCATGACCCCGGACCCATGACCCCGGACCCATGACCCCGGACCCATGACCCCGGACCCATGACCCCGGACCCATGACCCCGGACCCATGACCCCGGACCCATGACCCCGGACCCATGACCCCGGACCCATGACCCAGGACCCATGACCCCGGACCCATGACCCCGGACCCATGACCCCGGACCCATGACCCCGGACCCATGACCCCGGACCCAGGACCCCGGACACATGACCCCGGACCCATGACCCCGGACCCACGACCCCGGACCCACGACCCCGGACCCACGACCCCGGACCCACGACCCCAGACCCACGACCCCAGACCCAAGACCCCAGACCCATGACCCCAGACCCATGACCCCAGACACATGACCCCAGACCCATGACCCCAGACCCATGACCCCAGACCCATGACCCCAGACCCATGACACCAGACCCATGACCCCAGACCCATTACCCCAGACCCATGACCCCGGAGACAGGACCACGGACCCATGACCCCGGACCCATGACCCCAGACCCATGACCCCAGACCCACGACCCCAGACCCACGACCCCAGACCCACGACCCCAGACCCACGACCCCGGACCCACGACCCCGGACCCAGGACCCCGGACCCACGAACCCGGACCCACGACCCCAGACCCATGACCCGAGACCCATGACCCCAGACCCATTACCCCAGACCCATGACCCCGGAGACAGGACCACGGACCCATGACCCCGGACCCATGACCCCAGACCCATGACCGCAGACCCATGACGCCAGACCCACGACCCCGGACCCACGACCCCAGACCCATGACCCGAGACCCATGACCCCAGACCCATTACCCCAGACCCATGACCCCGGAGACAGGACCACGGACCCATGACCCCGGACCCAGGACCCCGGACCCAGGACCCCGGACCCATGACCCCGGACACATGACCCCGGTCCCATGACCCCGGTCCCATGACAACGGACACATGACACCGGACCCATGACTCCAGACCCATGACCCCAGACCAATGACCACAGACCCATGACCCCGGACCCATGACCCCGGACCCATGACCCCGGACCCATGACCCCGGACCCATGACCCCGGTCCCATGACCCCGGTCCCATGACAACGGACCCATGACACCGGACCCATGACCCCGGACCCATGACCCCGGACCCATGACCCCGGACCCGTGACACCGGACCCGTGACCCCGGACCCATGACCCCGGACCCGTGACCCCGGACCCATGACCCGAGACCCATGACCCGAGACCCATGACCCCAGACCCATTACCCCAGACCCATGACCCCAGACCCATTACCCCAGACCCATGACCCCGGAGACAGGACCACGGACCCAGGACCCCGGACCCAGGACCCCGGACCCATGACCCCGGACCCATGACCCCGGTCCCATGACCCCGGTCCCATGACAACGGACCCATGACACCGGACCCATGACCCCGGACCCATGACCCCGGACCCATGACCCCGGACCCGTGACCCCGGACCCGTGACCCCGGACCCGTGACCCCGGACCCGTGACCCCGGACCCGTGACCCCGGACCCGTGACCCCGGACCCGTGACTCCGGACCCATGACCAGGGACCCATGACCCCGGACCCACGACCCCGGACCCACGACCCCGGACCCATGACCCCGGACCCATGACCCCGGACCCATGACCCCGGACCCATGACCCCGGACCCATGACCCCGGACCCATGACCCCGGACCCAGGACCCCGGAACCACGACCCCGGACCCAGGACCCCGGACACATGACCCCGGACCCATGACCCCGGACCCACGACCCCGGACCCACGACCCCGGACCCACGACCCCAGACCCACGACCCCCGACCCACGACCCCAGACCCAAGACCCCAGACCCATGACCCCAGACCCATGACCCCAGACCCATGACCCCAGACCCATGACCCCAGACCCATGACCCCAGACCCATGACCCCAGACCCATGACCCCAGACCCATGACCCCAGACCCATGACCCCAGACCCATGACCCCAGACCCATGACCCCAGACCCATGACCCCAGACCCATGACCCCAGACCCATGACCCCGGACCCATGACCCCGGACCCATGACCCCGGACCCATGACCCCGGACCCAGGACCCCGGAACCACGACCCCGGACCCAGGACCCCGGACACATGACCCCGGACCCACGACCCCGGACCCACGACCCCGGACCCACGACCCCGGACCCACGACCCCAGACCCACGACCCCCGACCCACGACCCCAGACCCAAGACCCCAGACCCATGACCCCAGACCCATGACCCCAGACCCATGACCCCAGACCCATGACCCCAGACCCATGACCCCAGACCCATGACCCCAGACCCATGACCCCAGACCCATGACCCCAGACCCATGACCCCAGACCCATGACCCCAGACCCATGACCCCAGACCCATGACCCCAGACCCATGACCCCAGACCCATGACCCCAGACCCATGACCCCAGACCCATGACCCCAGACCCATGACCCCGGACCCATGACCCCGGACCCATGACCCCGGACCCATGACCCCGGACCCATGACCCCAGACCCATGACCCCAGACCCATGACCCCAGACCCATGACCCCAGACCCATGACCCCAGACCCATGACCCCAGACCCATGACCCCAGACCCATGACCCCAGACCCATGACCCCAGACCCATGACCCCAGACCCATGACCCCAGACCCATGACCCCAGACCCATGACCCCAGACCCATGACCCCAGACCCATGACCCCAGACCCATGACCCCAGACCCATGACCCCAGACCCATGACCCCAGACCCATGACCCCAGACCCATGACCCCAGACCCATGACCCCAGACCCATGACCCCAGACCCATGACCCCAGACCCATGACCCCAGACCCATGACCCCAGACCCATGACCCCAGACCCACGACCCCAGACCCATGACCCCAGACCCATGACCCCAGACCCATGACCCCAGACCCATGACCCCAGACCCATGACCCCAGACACATGACCCCAGACCAATGACCCCAGACCCATGACCCCGGACCCATGACCCCGGACCCATGACCCCGGACCCATGACCCCGGACCCATGACCCCGGACACATCACCCCGGACCCATGACCCCGGACCCATGACCCCGGACCCATGACCCCGGACCCATGACCCCGGACCCATGACCCCGGACCCATGACCCCGTACCCATGACCCCGGACCCATGACCCAGGACCCATGACCCCGGACCCATGACCCCGGACCCATGACCCCAGACCCATGACCCCAGACCCATGACCCCAGACCCATGACCCCAGACCCATTACCCCAGACCCATGACCCCGGAGACAGGACCACGGACCCATGACCCCGGACCCATGACCCCAGACCCATGACCCCAGACCCATGACCCCAGACCCATGACCCCAGACCCATGACCCCAGACCCATGACCCCAGACCCATGACCCCAGACCCATGACCCCAGACCCATGACCCCAGACCCATGACCCCAGACCAATGACCCCAGACCCATGACCCCGGACCCATGACCCCGGACCCATGACCCCGGACCCATGACCCCGGACCCATGACCCCGGACACATCACCCCGGACCCATGACCCCGGACCCATGACCCCGGACCCATGACCCCGGACCCATGACCCCGGACCCATGACCCCGGACCCATGACCCCGTACCCATGACCCCGGACCCATGACCCCGGACCCATGACCCCGGACCCATGACCCCGGACCCATGACCCCAGACCCATGACCCCAGACCCATGACCCCAGACCCATGACCCCAGACCCATTACCCCAGACCCATGACCCCGGAGACAGGACCACGGACCCATGACCCCGGACCCATGACCCCAGACCCATGACCCCAGACCCATGACCCCAGACCCATGACCCCAGACCCATGACCCCAGACCCATGACCCCAGACCCATGACCCCAGACCCATGACCCCAGACCCATGACCCCAGACCCATGACCCCAGACCCATGACCCCAGACCCATGACCCCAGACCCATGACCCCAGAACCATGACCCCGGACCCATGACCCCGGACCCATGACCCCGGACCCATGACCCCAGACCCACGACCCCAGACACACGACCCCAGACCCACGACCCCAGACCCACGACCCCAGACCCACGACCCCAGACCCACGACCCCAGACCCACGACCCCAGACCCACGACCCCAGACCCATGACCCCAGACCCATGACCCCAGACCCACGACCCCGGACCCATGACCCCGGACCCATGACCCCAGACCCATGACCCCGGACCCACGACCCCGGACCCACGACCCCGGGCCCACGACCCCGGACCCACGACCCCGGACCCACGACCCCGGACCCAGGACCCCGGACCCACGAACCCGGACCCACGACCCCAGACCCATGACCCGAGACCCATGACCCCAGACCCATTACCCCAGACCCATTACCCCGGAGACAGGACCACGGACCCATGACCCCGGACCCATGACCCCAGACCCATGACCCCGGACCCATGACCCCGGACCCATGACCCCGGACCCATGACCCCGGACCCATGACCCCGCACCCATGACCCCGGACCCATGACCCCGGACCCATGACCCCGGACCCATGACCCCGGACCCATGACCCCGGACCCATGACCCCGGACCCATGACCCCGGACCCATGACCCCGGACCCATGACCCCGGACCCATGACCCCAGACCCATGACCCGAGACCCATGACCCCAGACCCATTACCCCAGACCCATGACCCCGGAGACAGGACCACGGACCCATGACCCCGGACCCATGACCCCGGACCCATGACCCCGGACCCATGACCCCGGACCCATGACCCCGGACCCATGACCCCGGACCCATGACCCCGGACCCATGACCCCGGACCCATGACCCCGGACCCATGACCCCAGACCCATGACCCGAGACCCATGACCCCAGACCCATTACCCCAGACCCATGACCCCGGAGACAGGACCACGGACCCATGACCCCGGACCCATGACCCCAGACGCATGACCCCAGACCCATGACCACAGACCCATGACCCCAGACCCATGACCCCAGACCCATGACCCCAGACCCATGACCCCAGAACCATGACCCCGGACCCATGACCCCGGACCCATGACCCCGGACCCATGACCCCAGACCCACGACCCCAGACCCACGACCCCAGACCCACGACCCCAGACCCACGACCCCAGACCCACGACCCCAGACCCACGACCCCAGACCCACGACCCCAGACCCACGACCCCAGACCCATGACCCCAGACCCACGACCCCGGACCCATGACCCCGGACCCATGACCCCGGACCCATGACCCCGGACCCATGACCCCGGACCCATGACCCCGGACCCATGACCCCAGACCCATGACCCCAGACCCATGACCCCAGACCCATGACCCCAGACCCATGACCCCAGACCCATGACCCCAGACCCATGACCCCAGACCCATGACCCCAGACCCATGACCCCAGACCCATGACCCCAGACCCATGACCCCAGACCAATGACCCCAGACCCATGACCCCGGACCCATGACCCCGGACCCATGACCCCGGACCCATGACCCCGGACCCATGACCCCGGACCCATGACCCCGGACCCATGACCCCGGACCCATGACCCCGGACCCAGGACCCCGGACCCACGAACCCGGACCCACGACCCCAGACCCATGACCCGAGACCCATGACCCCAGACCCATTACCCCAGACCCATGACCCCGGAGACAGGACCACGGACCCATGACCCCGGACCCACGACCCCGGACCCACGACACCGGACCCAGGACCCCGGACCCACGAACCCGGACCCACGACCCCAGACCCATGACCCGAGACCCATGACCCCAGACCCATTACCCCAGACCCATGACCCCGGAGACAGGACCACGGACCCATGACCCCGGACCCATGACCCCAGACCCATGACCCCAGACCCATGACCCCACACCCATGACCCCAGACCCATGACCCCAGACCCATGACCCCAGACCCATGACCCCAGACCCATGACCCCAGACCCATGACCCCAGACCCATGACACCAGACCCATGACCCCAGAACCATGACCCCGGACCCATGACCCCGGACCCATGACCCCGGACCCATGACCCCAGACCCATGACCCCGGACCCACGACCCCGGACCCACGACCCCGGACCCACGACCCCGGACCCACGACCCCGGACCCAGGACCCCGGACCCACGAACCCGGACCCACGACCCCAGACCCATGACCCGAGACCCATGACCCCAGACCCATTACCCCAGACCCATGACCCCGGAGACAGGACCACGGACCCATGACCCCGGACCCATGACCCCAGACCCATGACCCCAGACCCATGACCCCGGACCCATGACCCCGGACCCATGACCCCGGACCCACGACCCCGGACCCACGACCCCGGACCCACGACCCCGGACCCACGACCCCGGACCCACGACCCCGGACCCACGACCCCGGACCCACGACCCCGGACCCATGACCCCAGACCCATGAACCCGGACCCACGACCCCGGACCCACGACCCCGGACCCACGACCCCGGACCCACGACCCCGGACCCACGACACCGGACCCACGACCCCGGACCCATGACCCCAGACCCATGACCCCGGACCCACGACCCCGGACCCACGACCCCGGACCCACGACGCCGGACCCACGACCCCGGACCCACGACCCCGGACCCACGACCCCGGACCCATGACCCCGGACCCATGACCCCGGACCCATTACCACCGACCCATGACCCCGGACCCAGGACCCCGGACCCACGACCCCGGAGACAGGACCACGGACCCAGGACCCCGGACCCAGGACCCCGGACCCATGACCCCGGACCCATGACCCCGGTCCCATGACCCCGGTCCCATGACAACGGACCCATGACACCGGACCCATGACCCCGGACCCATGACCCCGGACCCATTACCACGGACCCATGACCCCGGACCCATGACCCCGGACCCATGACCCCGGACCCATGACCCCGGACCCATGACCCCGGACCCAGGACCCCGGACACATGACCCCGGACCCATGACCCCGGACCCACGACCCCGGACCCACGACCCCGGACCCACGACCCCGGACCCACGACCCCAGACTCACGACCCCAGACCCAAGACACCAGACCCATGACCCCAGACCCATGACCCCAGACCCATGACCCCAGACCCATGACCCCAGACCCACGACCCCAGACCCACGACCCCAGACCCACGACCCCGGACCCACGACCCCGGACCCAGGACCCCGGACCCACGAACCCGGACCCACGACCCCAGACCCATGACCCGAGACCCATGACCCCAGACCCATTACCCCAGACCCATGACCCCGGAGACAGGACAACGGACCCATGACCCCGGACCCATGACCCCAGACCCATGACCCCAGACCCATGACCCCAGACCCATGACCCCAGACCCACGACCCCGGACCCACGACCCCAGACCCATGACCCGAGACCCATGACCCCAGACCCATTACCCCAGACCCATGACCCCGGAGACAGGACCACGGACCCATGACACCGGACCCAGGACCCCGGACCCAGGACCCCGGACCCATGACCCCGGACACATGACCCCGGTCCCATGACCCCGGTCCCATGACAACGGACACATGACACCGGACCCATGACTCCAGACCCATGACCCCAGACCAATGACCACAGACCCATGACCCCGGACCCATGACCCCGGACCCATGACCCCGGACCCATGACCCCGGACCCATGACCCCGGTCCCATGACCCCGGTCCCATGACAACGGACCCATGACACCGGACCCATGACCCCGGACCCATGACCCCGGACCCATGACCCCGGACCCGTGACCCCGGACCCGTGACCCCGGACCCATGACCCCGGACCCGTGACCACGGACCCGTGACTCCGGACCCATGACCACGGACCCATGACCCCGGACCCACGACCCCGGACCCATGACCCCGGACCCATGACCACGGACCCATGACCCCAGACCCATTACCCCAGACCCATGACCCCGGAGACAGGACCACGGACCCATGACCCCGGACCCAGGACCCCGGACCCAGGACCCCGGACCCATGACCCCGGACACATGACCCCGGTCCCATGACCCCGGTCCCATGACCCCGGTCCCATGACAACGGACACATGACACCGGACCCATGACTCCAGACCCATGACCCCAGACCAATGACCACAGACCCATGACCCCGGACCCATGACCCCGGACCCATGACCCCGGACCCATGACCCCGGACCCATGACCCCGGTCCCATGACCCCGGTCCCATGACAACGGACCCATGACACCGGACCCATGACCCCGGACCCATGACCCCGGACCCATGACCCCGGACCCGTGACCCCGGACCCGTGACCCCGGACCCATGACCCCGGACCCGTGACCACGGACCCGTGACTCCGGACCCATGACCACGGACCCATGACCCCGGACCCACGACCCCGGACCCATGACCCCGGACCCATGACCCCGGACCCATGACCACGGACCCATGACCCCGCACCCATGACCCCGGACCCAGGACCCCGGACACATGACCCCGGACCCATGACCCCGGACCCACGACCCCGGACCCACGACCCCAGACCCACGACCCCAGACCCACGACCCCAGACGCACGACCCCAGACCCAAGACCCCAGACCCATGACCCCAGACCCATGACCCCAGACCCATGACCCCAGACCCATGACCCCAGACCCATGACCCCAGACCCATGACCCCAGACCCATGACCCCAGACCCATGACCCCAGACCCATGACCCCAGACCCATGACCCCAGACCCATGACCCCAGACCCATGACCCCAGACCCATGACCCCAGACCCATGACCCCAGACCCATGACCCCAGACCCATGACCCCGGACCCATGACCCCGGACCCATGACCCCAGACCCATGACCCCAGACCCATGACCCCAGACCCATGACCCCAGACCCATGACCCCAGACCCATGACCCCAGAACCATGACCCCAGACCCATGACCCCAGACCCATGAACCCAGACCCATGACCCCAGACCAATGACCCCGGACCCATGACACCGGACCCATGACCCCGGACCCATGACCCCGGACCCATGACCCCGGACCCATGACCCCGGACCCATGACCCCGGACCCATGACCCCGGACCCATGACCCCGGACCCATGACCCCGGACCCATGACCCCGGACCCATGACCCCGGACCCATGACCCCGGACCCATGACCCCGGACCCATGACCCCGGACCCATGACCCCGGACCCATTACCACGGACCCATGACCCCGGACCCATGACCCCGGACCCATGACCCCGGACCCATGACCCCGGACCCAGGACCCCGGACACATGACCCCGGACCCATGACCCCGGACCCACGACCCCGGACCCACGACCCCGGACCCACGACACCAGACCCACGACCCCAGACCAACGACCCCAGACCCAAGACCCCAGACCCATGACCCCAGACCCATGACCCCAGACCCATGACCCCGGACCCATGACCCCGGACCCATGACCCCGGACCCATGACCCCGGACCCATGACCCCGGACCCATGACCCCGGACCCATGACCCCGGACCCATGACCCCGGACCCATGACCCCGGACCCATGACCCCGGACCCATGACCCCGGACCCATGACCCCGGACCCATGACCCCGGACCCATGACCCCGGACCCATGACCCCGGACCCATGACCCCGGACCCATGACCCCGGACCCATGACCCCGGACCCATGACCCCGGACCCATGACCCCGGACCCATGACCCCGGACCCATGACCCCGGACCCATGACCCCGGACCCATGACCCCGGACCCATGACCCAGGACCCATGACCCCGGACCCATGACCCCGGACCCATGACCCCGGACCCATGACCCCGGACCCATGACCCCGGACCCAGGACCCCGGACACATGACCCCGGACCCATGACCCCGGACCCACGACCCCGGACCCACGACCCCGGACCCACGACCCCGGACCCACGACCCCAGACCCACGACCCCAGACCCAAGACCCCAGACCCATGACCCCAGACCCATGACCCCAGACACATGACCCCAGACCCATGACCCCAGACCCATGACCCCAGACCCATGACCCCAGACCCATGACACCAGACCCATGACCCCAGACCCATTACCCCAGACCCATGACCCCGGAGACAGGACCACGGACCCATGACCCCGGACCCATGACCCCAGACCCATGACCCCAGACCCACGACCCCAGACCCACGACCCCAGACCCACGACCCCAGACCCACGACCCCGGACCCACGACCCCGGACCCAGGACCCCGGACCCACGAACCCGGACCCACGACCCCAGACCCATGACCCGAGACCCATGACCCCAGACCCATTACCCCAGACCCATGACCCCGGAGACAGGACCACGGACCCATGACCCCGGACCCATGACCCCAGACCCATGACCGCAGACCCATGACGCCAGACCCACGACCCCGGACCCACGACCCCAGACCCATGACCCGAGACCCATGACCCCAGACCCATTACCCCAGACCCATGACCCCGGAGACAGGACCACGGACCCATGACCCCGGACCCAGGACCCCGGACCCAGGACCCCGGACCCATGACCCCGGACACATGACCCCGGTCCCATGACCCCGGTCCCATGACAACGGACACATGACACCGGACCCATGACTCCAGACCCATGACCCCAGACCAATGACCACAGACCCATGACCCCGGACCCATGACCCCGGACCCATGACCCCGGACCCATGACCCCGGACCCATGACCCCGGTCCCATGACCCCGGTCCCATGACAACGGACCCATGACACCGGACCCATGACCCCGGACCCATGACCCCGGACCCATGACCCCGGACCCGTGACCCCGGACCCGTGACCCCGGACCCATGACCCCGGACCCGTGACCCCGGACCCATGACCCGAGACCCATGACCCGAGACCCATGACCCCAGACCCATTACCCCAGACCCATGACCCCAGACCCATTACCCCAGACCCATGACCCCGGAGACAGGACCACGGACCCAGGACCCCGGACCCAGGACCCCGGACCCATGACCCCGGACCCATGACCCCGGTCCCATGACCCCGGTCCCATGACAACGGACCCATGACACCGGACCCATGACCCCGGACCCATGACCCCGGACCCATGACCCCGGACCCGTGACCCCGGACCCGTGACCCCGGACCCGTGACCCCGGACCCGTGACCCCGGACCCGTGACCCCGGACCCGTGACCCCGGACCCGTGACTCCGGACCCATGACCAGGGACCCATGACCCCGGACCCACGACCCCGGACCCACGACCCCGGACCCATGACCCCGGACCCATGACCCCGGACCCATGACCCCGGACCCATGACCCCGGACCCATGACCCCGGACCCATGACCCCGGACCCAGGACCCCGGAACCACGACCCCGGACCCAGGACCCCGGACACATGACCCCGGACCCATGACCCCGGACCCACGACCCCGGACCCACGACCCCGGACCCACGACCCCAGACCCACGACCCCAGACCCACGACCCCAGACCCAAGACCCCAGACCCATGACCCCAGACCCATGACCCCAGACCCATGACCCCAGACCCATGACCCCAGACCCATGACCCCAGACCCATGACCCCAGACCCATGACCCCAGACCCATGACCCCAGACCCATGACCCCAGACCCATGACCCCAGACCCATGACCCCAGACCCATGACCCCAGACCCATGACCCCAGACCCATGACCCCAGACCCATGACCCCAGACCCATGACCCCAGACCCATGACCCCAGACCCATGACCCCAGACCCATGACCCCAGACCCATGACCCCAGACCCATGACCCCAGACCCATGACCCCAGACCCATGACCCCAGACCCATGACCCCAGACCCATGACCCCAGACCCATGACCCCAGACCCATGACCCCAGACCCATGACCCCAGACCCATGACCCCAGACCCATGACCCCAGACCCATGACCCCAGACCCATGACCCCAGACCCATGACCCCAGACCCATGACCCCAGACCCATGACCCCAGACCCATGACCCCAGACCCATGACCCCAGACCCATGACCCCAGACCCATGAACCCAGACCCATGACCCCAGACCCATGACCCCAGACCCATGACCCCAGACCCATGACCCCAGACCCATGACCCCAGACCCATGACCCCAGACCCATGACCCCAGACCCATGACCCCAGACCCATGACCCCAGACCCATGACCCCAGACCCATGACCCCAGACCCATGACCCCGGACCCATGACCCCGGACCCATGACCCCGGACCCATGACCCCGGACCCATGACCCCGGACCCATGACCCCGGACCCATGACCCCGGACCCATGACCCCGGACCCAGGACCCCGGACACATGACCCCGGACCCATGACCCCGGACCCACGACCCCGGACCCACGACCCCGGACCCACGACACCAGACCCACGACCCCAGACCAACGACCCCAGACCCAAGACCCCAGACCCATGACCCCAGACCCATGACCCCAGACCCATGACCCCAGACCCATGACCCCAGACCCATGACCCCAGACCCATGACCCCAGACCCATGACCCCAGACCCATGACCCCAGACCCATGACCCCAGACCCATGACCCCAGACCCATGACCCCAGACCCATGACCCCAGACCCATGACCCCAGACCCATTACCACGGACCCATGACCCCGGACCCATGACCCCGGACCCATGACCCAAGGACCCAGGACCCCGGACCCATGACCCCGGACCCATGACCCCGGACACATGACCCCGGACCCATGACCCCGGACCCATGACCCCGGACCCACGACCCCGGACCCACGACCCCAGACCCACGACCCCAGACCCACGACCCCAGACCCACGACCCCAGACCCACGACCCCAGACCCACGACCCCAGACCCAAGACCCCAGAGCCACGACCCCAGACCCATGACCCCAGACCCATGACCCCAGACCCATGACCCCAGACCCATGACCCCAGACCCATGACCCCAGACCCATGACCCCAGACCCATGACCCCAGACCCATGACCCCAGACCCATGACCCCAGACCCATGACCCCGGACCCATGACCCCGGACCCATGACCCCGGACCCATGACCCCGGACCCATGACCCCGGACCCATGACCCCGGACCCATAACCCCGGACCCAGGACCCCGGAACCACGACCCCGGACCCAGGACCCCGGACACATGACCGCGGACCCAGGACCCCGGACCCACGACCCCGGACCCACGACCCCGGACCCACGACCCCGGACCCACGACCCCGGACCCACGACCCCGGACCCACGACCCCAGACCCATGACCCCGGACCCACGACCCCGGACCCACGACCCCGGACCCACGACCCCGGACCCACGACCCCGGACCCACGACCCCGGACCCACGACCCCGGACCCATGACCCCGGACCCATGACCCCGGACCCACGACCCCGGACCCACGACCCCGGACCCACGACCCCAGACCCATGACCCGAGACCCAGGACCCCGGAACCACAACCCCGGACCCAGGACCCCGGACACATGACCCCGGACCCATGACCCCGGACCCACGACCCCGGACCCACGACCCCAGACCCATGACCCGAGACCCATGACCCCAGACCCATTACCCCAGACCCATGACCCCGGAGACAGGAACACGGACCCATGACCCCGGACCCAGGACCCCGGACCCAGGACCCCGGACCCATGACCCCGGACCCATGACCCCGGTCCCATGACCCCGGTCCCATGACAACGGACACATGACACCGGACCCATGACCCCAGACCCATGACCCCAGACCGATGACCCCAGACCCATGACCCCGGACCCATGACCCCGGACCCATGACCCCGGACCCATGACCCCAGACCCATGACCCCAGACCCATGACCCCAGACCCATGACCCCAGACCCATGACCCCAGAACCATGACCCCAGACCCATGACCCCAGACCCATGGCCCCAGACCCATGAACCCAGACCCATGACCCCAGACCCATGACCCCGGACCCATGACACCGGACCCATGACCCCGGACCCATGACCCCGGACCCATGACCCCGGACCCATGACCCCGGACCCATGACCCCGGACCCATGACCCCGGACCCATGACCCCGGACCCATGACCCCGGACCCATGACCCCGGACCCATGACCCCGGACCCATGACCCCGGACCCATGACCCCGGACCCATTACCACGGACCCATGACCCCGGACCCATGACCCCGGACCCATGACCCCGGACCCAGGACCCCGGACACATGACCCCGGACCCATGACCCCGGACCCACGACCCCGGACCCACGACCCCGGACCCACGACACCAGACCCACGACCCCAGACCAACGACCCCAGACCCAAGACCCCAGACCCATGACCCCAGACCCATGACCCCAGACCCATGACCCCAGACCCATGACCCCAGACCCATGACCCCAGACCCATGACCCCAGACCCATGACCCCAGACCCATGACCCCAGACCCATGACCCCGGACCCATGACCCCGGACCCATGACCCCGGACCCATGACCCCGGACCCATGACCCCGGACCCATGACCCCGGACCCACGACCCCGGACCCACGACCCCGGACCCACGACCCCGGACCCACGACCCCGGACCCACGACCCCGGACCCACGACCCCGGACCCACGACCCCGGACCCACGACCCCGGACCCACGACCCCGGACCCACGACCCCGGACCCAGGACCCCGGACCCACGAACCCGGACCCACGACCCCAGACCCATGACCCGAGACCCATGACCCCAGACCCATTACCCCAGACCCATGACCCCGGAGACAGGACCACGGACCAATGACCCCGGACCCATGACCCCAGACCCATGACCCCAGACCCATGACCCCAGACCCATGACCCCAGACCCATGACCCCAGACCCATGACCCCAGACCCATGACCCCAGACCCATGACCCCAGACCCATGACCCCAGGCCCATGACCCCAGACCCATGACCCCAGACTCATGACCCCAGACCCATGACCCCAGACCCATGACCCCAGACCCATGACCCCAGACCCATGAACCCAGACCCATGACCCCAGACCCATGACCCCAGACCCATGACCCCAGACCCATGACCCCAGACCCATGACCCCAGACCCATGACCCCAGACCCATGACCCCAGACCCATGACCCCAGACCCATGACCCCAGACCCATGACCCCAGACCCATGACCCCAGACCCATGACCCCAGACCCATGACCCCAGACCCATGACCCCAGACCCATGACCCCAGACCCATGACCCCAGACCCATGACCCCAGACCCATGACCCCAGACCCATGACCCCAGACCCATGGCCCCAGACCCATGAACCCAGACCCATGACCCCAGACCCATGACCCCGGACCCATGACACCGGACCCATGACCCCGGACCCATGACCCCGGACCCATGACCCCGGACCCATGACCCCGGACCCATGACCCCGGACCCATGACCCCGGACCCATGACCCCGGACCCATGACCCCGGACCCATGACCCCGGACCCATGACCCCGGACCCATGACCCCGGACCCATGACCCCGGACCCATTACCACGGACCCATGACCCCGGACCCATGACCCCGGACCCATGACCCCGGACCCAGGACCCCGGACACATGACCCCGGACCCATGACCCCGGACCCACGACCCCGGACCCACGACCCCGGACCCACGACACCAGACCCACGACCCCAGACCAACGACCCCAGACCCAAGACCCCAGACCCATGACCCCAGACCCATGACCCCAGACCCATGACCCCAGACCCATGACCCCAGACCCATGACCCCAGACCCATGACCCCAGACCCATGACCCCAGACCCATGACCCCAGACCCATGACCCCAGACCCATGACCCCGGACCCATGACCCCGGACCCATGACCCCGGACCCATGACCCCGGACCCACGACCCCGGACCCACGACCCCGGACCCACGACCCCGGACCCACGACCCCGGACCCACGACCCCGGACCCACGACCCCGGACCCACGACCCCGGACCCACGACCCCGGACCCACGACCCCGGACCCACGACCCCGGACCCACGACCCCGGACCCAGGACCCCGGACCCACGAACCCGGACCCACGACCCCAGACCCATGACCCGAGACCCATGACCCCAGACCCATTACCCCAGACCCATGACCCCGGAGACAGGACCACGGACCAATGACCCCGGACCCATGACCCCAGACCCATGACCCCAGACCCATGACCCCAGACCCATGACCCCAGACCCATGACCCCAGACCCATGACCCCAGACCCATGACCCCAGACCCATGACCCCAGACCCATGACCCCAGGCCCATGACCCCAGACCCATGACCCCAGACTCATGACCCCAGACCCATGACCCCAGACCCATGACCCCAGACCCATGACCCCAGACCCATGAACCCAGACCCATGACCCCAGACCCATGACCCCAGACCCATGACCCCAGACCCATGACCCCAGACCCATGACCCCAGACCCATGACCCCAGACCCATGACCCCAGACCCATGACCCCAGACCCATGACCCCAGACCCATGACCCCAGACCCATGACCCCAGACCCATGACCCCAGACCCATGACCCCAGACCCATGACCCCAGACCCATGACCCCAGACCCATGACCCCAGACCCATGACCCCAGACCCATGACCCCAGACCCATGACCCCAGACCCATGACCCCAGACCCATGACCCCAGACCCATGACCCCAGACCCATGACCCCAGACCCATGACCCCAGACCCATGACCCCAGACCCATGACCCCAGACCCATGACCCCAGACCCATGACCCCAGACCCATGACCCCAGACCCATGACCCCAGACCCATGACCCCAGACCCATGACCCCAGACCCATGACCCCAGACCCATGACCCCAGACCCATGACCCCAGACCCATGACCCCAGACCCATGACCCCAGACCCATGACCCCAGACCCATGACCCCAGACCCATGACCCCAGACCCATGACCCCAGACCCATGACCCCAGACCCATGACCCCAGACCCATGACCCCAGACCCATGACCCCAGACCCATGACCCCAGACCCATGACCCCAGACCCATGACACCAGACCCATGACCCCAGACCCATGACCCCAGACCCATGACCCCAGACCCATGACCCCAGACCCATGACCCCAGACCCATGACCCCAGACCCATGACCCCAGACCCATGACCCCAGACCCATGACCCCAGACCCATGACCCCAGACCCATGACCCCAGACCCATGACCCCAGACCCATGACCCCAGACCCATGACCCCAGACCCATGACCCCAGACCCATGACCCCAGACCCATGACCCCAGACCCATGACCCCAGACCCATGACCCCAGACCCATGACCCCAGACCCATGACCCCAGACCCATGACCCCAGACCCATGACCCCAGACCCATGACCCCAGACCCATGACCCCAGACCCATGACCCCAGACCCATGACCCCAGACCCATGACCCCAGACCCATGACCCCAGACCCATGACCCCAGACCCATGACCCCAGACCCATGACCCCAGACCCATGACCCCGGACCCATGACCCCGGACCCATGACCCCGGACCCATGACCCCGGACCCATGACCCCGGACCCATGACCCCGGACCCATGACCCCGGACCCATGACCCCGGACCCATGACCCCGGACCCATGACCCCGGACCCATTACCACGGACCCATGACCCCGGACCCATGACCCCGGACCCATGACCCCGGACCCATGACCCCGGACCCATGACCCCGGACCCATGACCCCGGACCCAGGACCCCGGACACATGACCCCGGACCCATGACCCCGGACCCACGACCCCGGACCCACGACCCCGGACCCACGACACCAGACCCACGACCCCAGACCAACGACCCCAGACCCAAGACCCCAGACCCATGACCCCAGACCCATGACCCCAGACCCATGACCCCAGACCCATGACCCCAGACCCATGACCCCAGACCCATGACCCCAGACCCATGACCCCAGACCCATGACCCCAGACCCATGACCCCAGACCCATGACCCCAGACCCATGACCCCAGACCCATTACCACGGACCCATGACCCCGGACCCATGACCCCGGACCCATGACCCAAGGACCCAGGACCCCGGACCCATGACCCCGGACCCATGACCCCGGACACATGACCCCGGACCCATGACCCCGGACCCATGACCCCGGACCCACGACCCCGGACCCACGACCCCAGACCCACGACCCCAGACCCACGACCCCAGACCCACGACCCCAGACCCACGACCCCAGACCCACGACCCCAGACCCAAGACCCCAGAGCCACGACCCCAGACCCATGACCCCAGACCCATGACCCCAGACCCATGACCCCAGACCCATGACCCCAGACCCATGACCCCAGACCCATGACCCCAGACCCATGACCCCAGACCCATGACCCCAGACCCATGACCCCAGACCCATGACCCCAGACCCATGACCCCAGACCCATGACCCCGGACCCATGACCCCGGACCCATGACCCCGGACCCATGACCCCGGACCCATGACCCCGGACCCATGACCCCGGACCCATAACCCCGGACCCAGGACCCCGGAACCACGACCCCGGACCCAGGACCCCGGACACATGACCGCGGACCCAGGACCCCGGACCCACGACCCCGGACCCACGACCCCGGACCCACGACCCCGGACCCACGACCCCGGACCCACGACCCCGGACCCACGACCCCAGACCCATGACCCCGGACCCACGACCCCGGACCCACGACCCCGGACCCACGACCCCGGACCCACGACCCCGGACCCACGACCCCGGACCCACGACCCCGGACCCATGACCCCGGACCCATGACCCCGGACCCACGACCCCGGACCCACGACCCCGGACCCACGACCCCAGACCCATGACCCGAGACCCAGGACCCCGGAACCACAACCCCGGACCCAGGACCCCGGACACATGACCCCGGACCCATGACCCCGGACCCACGACCCCGGACCCACGACCCCAGACCCATGACCCGAGACCCATGACCCCAGACCCATTACCCCAGACCCATGACCCCGGAGACAGGAACACGGACCCATGACCCCGGACCCAGGACCCCGGACCCAGGACCCCGGACCCATGACCCCGGACCCATGACCCCGGTCCCATGACCCCGGTCCCATGACAACGGACACATGACACCGGACCCATGACCCCAGACCCATGACCCCAGACCGATGACCCCAGACCCATGACCCCGGACCCATGACCCCGGACCCATGACCCCGGACCCATGACCCCAGACCCATGACCCCAGACCCATGACCCCAGACCCATGACCCCAGACCCATGACCCCAGAACCATGACCCCAGACCCATGACCCCAGACCCATGGCCCCAGACCCATGAACCCAGACCCATGACCCCAGACCCATGACCCCGGACCCATGACACCGGACCCATGACCCCGGACCCATGACCCCGGACCCATGACCCCGGACCCATGACCCCGGACCCATGACCCCGGACCCATGACCCCGGACCCATGACCCCGGACCCATGACCCCGGACCCATGACCCCGGACCCATGACCCCGGACCCATGACCCCGGACCCATGACCCCGGACCCATGACCCCGGACCCATTACCACGGACCCATGACCCCGGACCCATGACCCCGGACCCATGACCCCGGACCCATGACCCCGGACCCAGGACCCCGGACACATGACCCCGGACCCATGACCCCGGACCCACGACCCCGGACCCACGACCCCGGACCCACGACACCAGACCCACGACCCCAGACCAACGACCCCAGACCCAAGACCCCAGACCCATGACCCCAGACCCATGACCCCAGACCCATGACCCCAGACCCATGACCCCAGACCCATGACCCCAGACCCATGACCCCAGACCCATGACCCCAGACCCATGACCCCAGACCCATGACCCCAGACCCATGACCCCAGACCCATGACCCCGGACCCATGACCCCGGACCCATGACCCCGGACCCATGACCCCGGACCCATGACCCCGGACCCACGACCCCGGACCCACGACCCCGGACCCACGACCCCGGACCCACGACCCCGGACCCACGACCCCGGACCCACGACCCCGGACCCACGACCCCGGACCCACGACCCCGGACCCACGACCCCGGACCCACGACCCCGGACCCACGACCCCGGACCCAGGACCCCGGACCCACGAACCCGGACCCACGACCCCAGACCCATGACCCGAGACCCATGACCCCAGACCCATTACCCCAGACCCATGACCCCGGAGACAGGACCACGGACCAATGACCCCGGACCCATGACCCCAGACCCATGACCCCAGACCCATGACCCCAGACCCATGACCCCAGACCCATGACCCCAGACCCATGACCCCAGACCCATGACCCCAGACCCATGACCCCAGACCCATGACCCCAGGCCCATGACCCCAGACCCATGACCCCAGACTCATGACCCCAGACCCATGACCCCAGACCCATGACCCCAGACCCATGACCCCAGACCCATGAACCCAGACCCATGACCCCAGACCCATGACCCCAGACCCATGACCCCAGACCCATGACCCCAGACCCATGACCCCAGACCCATGACCCCAGACCCATGACCCCAGACCCATGACCCCAGACCCATGACCCCAGACCCATGACCCCAGACCCATGACCCCAGACCCATGACCCCAGACCCATGACCCCAGACCCATGACCCCAGACCCATGACCCCAGACCCATGACCCCAGACCCATGACCCCAGACCCATGACCCCAGACCCATGACCCCAGACCCATGACCCCAGACCCATGACCCCAGACCCATGACCCCAGACCCATGACCCCAGACCCATGACCCCAGACCCATGACCCCAGACCCATGACCCCAGACCCATGACCCCAGACCCATGACCCCAGACCCATGACCCCAGACCCATGACCCCAGACCCATGACCCCAGACCCATGACCCCAGACCCATGACCCCAGACCCATGACCCCAGACCCATGACCCCAGACCCATGACCCCAGACCCATGACCCCAGACCCATGACCCCAGACCCATGACCCCAGACCCATGACCCCAGACCCATGACCCCAGACCCATGACCCCAGACCCATGACCCCAGACCCATGACCCCAGACCCATGACACCAGACCCATGACCCCAGACCCATGACCCCAGACCCATGACCCCAGACCCATGACCCCAGACCCATGACCCCAGACCCATGACCCCAGACCCATGACCCCAGACCCATGACCCCAGACCCATGACCCCAGACCCATGACCCCAGACCCATGACCCCAGACCCATGACCCCAGACCCATGACCCCAGACCCATGACCCCAGACCCATGACCCCAGACCCATGACCCCAGACCCATGACCCCAGACCCATGACCCCAGACCCATGACCCCAGACCCATGACCCCAGACCCATGACCCCAGACCCATGACCCCAGACCCATGACCCCAGACCCATGACCCCAGACCCATGACCCCAGACCCATGACCCCAGACCCATGACCCCAGACCCATGACCCCAGACCCATGACCCCAGACCCATGACCCCAGACCCATGACCCCAGACCCATGACCCCAGACCCATGACCCCAGACCCATGACCCCAGACCCATGACCCCAGACCCATGACCCCAGACCCATGACCCCGGACCCATGACCCCGGACCCATGACCCCGGACCCATGACCCCGGACCCATGACCCCGGAACCACAACCCCGGACCCAGGACCCCGGACACATGACCCCAGACCCACGACCCCAGACCCACGACCCCAGACCCACGACCCCAGACCCACGACCCCAGACCCACGACCCCAGACCCACGACCCCAGACCCACGACCCCAGACCCACGACCCCAGACCCACGACCCCAGACCCACGACCCCAGACCCACGACCCCAGACCCACGACCCCAGACCCACGACCCCAGACCCACGACCCCAGACCCACGACCCCAGACCCACGACCCCAGACCCACGACCCCAGACCCACGACCCCAGACCCACGACCCCAGACCCACGACCCCAGACCCACGACCCCAGACCCACGACCCCAGACCCACGACCCCAGACCCACGACCCCAGACCCACCACCCCAGACCCACGACCCCAGACCCACGACCCCAGACCCACGACCCCAGACCCACGACCCCAGACCCACGACCCCAGACCCACGACCCCAGACCCACGACCCCAGACCCACGACCCCAGACCCACGACCCCAGACCCACGACCCCAGACCCACGACCCCAGACCCACGACCCCAGACCCACGAACCCAGACCCATGACTCCAGACCCATGACCCCAGACCCATGACCCCAGACCCATGACCCCAGACCCATGACCCCAGACCCATGACCCCAGACCCATGACCCCAGACCCATGACCCCAGACCCATGACCCCAGACCCATGACCCCAGACCCATGACCCCAGACCCATGACCCCAGACCCATGACCCCAGACCCATGACCCCAGACCCATGACCCCAGACCCATGACCCCAGACCCATGACCCCAGACCCATGACCCCAGACCCATGACCCCAGACCCATGACCCCAGACCCATGACCCCAGACCCATGACCCCAGACCCATGACCCCAGACCCATGACCCCAGACCCATGACCCCAGACCCATGACCCCAGACCCATGACCCCAGACCCATGACCCCAGACCCATGACCCCAGACCCATGACCCCAGACCCATGACCCCAGACCCATGACCCCAGACCCATGACCCCAGACCCATGACCCCAGACCCATGACCCCAGACCCATGACCCCAGACCCATGACCCCAGACCCATGACCCCAGACCCATGACCCCAGACCCATGACCCCAGACCCATGACCCCAGACCCATGACCCCAGACCCATGACCCCAGACCCATGACCCCAGACCCATGACCCCAGACCCATGACCCCAGACCCATGACCCCAGACCCATGACCCCAGACCCATGACCCCAGACCCATGACCCCAGACCCATGACCCCAGACCCATGACCCCAGACCCATGACCCCAGACCCATGACCCCAGACCCATGACCCCAGACCCATGACCCCAGACCCATGACCCCAGACCCATGACCCCAGACCCATGACCCCAGACCCATGACCCCAGACCCATGACCCCAGACCCATGACCCCAGACCCATGACCCCAGACCCATGACCCCAGACCCATGACCCCAGACCCATGACCCCAGACCCATGACCCCAGACCCATGACCCCAGACCCATGACCCCAGACCCATGACCCCAGACCCATGACCCCAGACCCATGACCCCAGACCCATGACCCCAGACCCATGACCCCAGACCCATGACCCCAGACCCATGACCCCAGACCCATGACCCCAGACCCATGACCCCAGACCCATGACCCCAGACCCATGACCCCAGACCCATGACCCCAGACCCATGACCCCAGACCCATGACCCCAGACCCATGACCCCAGACCCATGACCCCAGACCCATGACCCCAGACCCATGACCCCAGACCCATGACCCCAGACCCATGACCCCAGACCCATGACCCCAGACCCATGACCCCAGACCCATGACCCCAGACCCATGACCCCAGACCCATGACCCCAGACCCATGACCCCAGACCCATGACCCCAGACCCATGACCCCAGACCCATGACCCCAGACCCATGACCCCAGACCCATGACCCCAGACCCATGACCCCAGACCCATGACCCCAGACCCATGACCCCAGACCCATGACCCCAGACCCATGACCCCAGACCCATGACCCCAGACCCATGACCCCAGACCCATGACCCCAGACCCATGACCCCAGACCCATGACCCCAGACCCATGACCCCAGACCCATGACCCCAGACCCATGACCCCAGACCCATGACCCCAGACCCATGACCCCGGAACCACAACCCCGGACCCAGGACCCCGGACACATGACCCCAGACCCACGACCCCAGACCCACGACCCCAGACCCACGACCCCAGACCCACGACCCCAGACCCACGACCCCAGACCCACGACCCCAGACCCACGACCCCAGACCCACGACCCCAGACCCACGACCCCAGACCCACGACCCCAGACCCACGACCCCAGACCCACGACCCCAGACCCACGACCCCAGACCCACGACCCCAGACCCACGACCCCAGACCCACGACCCCAGACCCACGACCCCAGACCCACGACCCCAGACCCACGACCCCAGACCCACGACCCCAGACCCACGACCCCAGACCCACGACCCCAGACCCACGACCCCAGACCCACGACCCCAGACCCACGACCCCAGACCCACGACCCCAGACCCACGACCCCAGACCCACGAGCCCAGACCCACGACCCCAGACCCACGACCCCAGACCCACGACCCCAGACCCATGACCCCAGACCCATGACCCCAGACCCATGACCCCAGACCCATGAACCCAGACCCATGACTCCAGACCCATGACCCCAGACCCATGACCCCAGACCCATGACCCCAGACCCATGACCCCAGACCCATGACCCCAGACCCATGACCCCAGACCCATGACTCCAGACCCATGACAACAGACCCATGACCCCAGACCCATGACCCCAGACCCTTGACCCCAGACGCATGACCCCAGACCCATGACCCCAGACCCACGACCCCGGACCCACGACCCCGGACCCACGACCCCGGACCCACGACCCCAGACCCATGACCCGAGACCCATGACCCCAGACCCATTACCCCAGACCCATGACCCCAGACCCATGACCCCAGACCCATGACCCCAGACCCATGACCCCAGACCCATGACCCCAGACCCATGACCCCAGACCCATGACCCCAGACCCATGACCCCAGACCCATGACCCCAGACCCATGACCCCAGACCCATGACCCCAGACCCATGACCCCAGACCCATGACCCCAGACCCATGACCCCAGACCCACGACCCCGGACCCACGACCCCGGACCCACGACCCCGGACCCATGACCCCGGACCCATGACACCGGACCCATGACCCCGGACCCATGACCCCGGACCCATGACCCCGGACCCATGACCCCGGACCCAGGACCCCGGAACCACAACCCCGGACCCAGGACCACGGACACATGACCCCGGACCCATGACCCCGGACCCACGACCCCGGACCCACGACCCCAGACCCATGACCCGAGACCCATGACCCCAGACCCATTACCCCAGACCCATGACCCCGGAGACAGGACCACGACCCATGACCCCGGACCCAGGGCCCCGGACCCAGGACCCAGGACCCATGACCCCGGACCCATGTCCCCGGTCCCATGACCCCGGTCCCATGACCGCGGTCCCATGACAACGGACCCATGACACCGGACCCACGACCCCAGACCCATGACCCCAGACCAATGACCCCAGACCCATGACCCCGGACCCATGACCCCGGACCCATGACACCGGACCCATGACCCCGGACCCATGACCCCGGACCCATGACCCCGGACCCATGACCCCGGACCCATGACCCCGGACCCATGACCCCGGAACCATTACCACGGACCCATGACCCCGGACCCAGGACCCCGGACCCACGACCCCAGACCCATGACCCCAGACCCATGACCCCAGACCCATGACCCCAGACCCATGACCCCAGACCCATGAACCCAGACCCATGACCCCAGACCCATGACCCCAGACCCATGACCCCAGACCCATGACCCCAGACCCATGACCCCAGACCCATGACCCCAGACCCATGACCCCAGACCCATGACCCCAGACCCATGACCCCAGACCCATGACCCCAGACCCATGACCCCAGACCCATGACCCCAGACCCATGACCCCAGACCCACGACCCCGGACCCACGACCCCGGACCCACGACCCCGGACCCATGACACCGGACCCATGACCCCGGACCCATGACCCCGGACCCATGACCCCGGACCCAGGACCCCGGAACCACAACCCCGGACCCAGGACCACGGACACATGACCCCGGACCCATGACCCCGGACCCACGACGCCGGACCCACGACCCCAGACCCATGACCCGAGACCCATGACCCGAGACCCATGACCCCAGACCCATTACCCCAGACCCATGACCCCGGAGACAGGACCACGACCCATGACCCCGGACCCAGGACCCCGGACCCAGGACCCCGGACCCATGACCCCGGACCCATGACCCCGGTCCCATGACCCCGGTCCCATGACCCCGGTCCCATGACAACGGACCCATGACACCGGACCCATGACCCCAGACCCATGACCCCAGACCCATGACCCCAGACCAATGACCCCAGACCCATGACCCCGGACCCATGACCCCGGACCCATGACCCCGGACCCATGACCCCGGACCCATGACCCCGGACCCATTACCACGGACCCATGACCCCGGACCCAGGACCCCGGACCCACGACCCCGGATCCACGACCCCGGACCCACGACCCCGGACCCACGACCCCGGACCCACGACCCCGGACCCACGACCCCGGACCCACGACCCCGGACCCACGACCCCGGACCCACGACCCCGGACCCACGACCCCGGACCCACGACCCCGGACCCACGACCCCGGACCCACGACCCCGGACCCACGACCCCGGACCCACGACCCCGGACCCACGACCCCGGACCCACGACCCCGGACCCACGACCCCGGACGCACGACCCCGGACCCACGACCCCGGACCCACGACCCCGGACCCACGACCCCGGACCGACGACCCCGCACCCACGACCCCGGACCCACGACCCCGGACCCACGAACCCGGACCCACGACCCCAGACCCACGACCCCAGACCCACGACCCCAGACCCACGACCCCAGACCCACGACCCCAGACCCACGACCCCAGACCCACGACCCCAGACCCACGACCCCAGACCCACGACCCCAGACCCACGACCCCAGACCCACGACCCCAGACCCACGACCCCAGACCCACGACCCCAGACCCACGACCCCAGACCCACGACCCCAGACCCACGACCCCAGACCCATGACCCCAGAACCATGACCCCAGACCCATGACTCCAGACCCATGACCCCAGACCCATGACCCCAGACCCATGACCCCAGACCCATGACTCCAGACCCATGACCCCAGACCCATGACCCCAGACCCATGACCCCAGACCCATGACCCCAGACCCATGACCCCAGACCCATGACCCCAGACCCACGACCCCGGACCCACGACCCCGGACCCACGACCCCGGACCCACGACCCCGGACCCACGACCCCGGACCCACGACCCCGGACCCATGTCACCGGACCCATGACCCCGGACCCATGACCCCGGACCCATGACCCCGGACCCATGACCCCGGACGCAGGACCCCGGAACCACAACCCCGGACCCAGGACCACGGACACATGACCCCGGACCCATGACCCCGGACCCACGACCCCGGACCCACGACCCCAGACCCACGACCCGAGACCCATGACCCCAGACCCATTACCCCAGACCCATGACCCCGGAGACAGGACCACGACCCATGACCCCGGACCCAGGACCCCGGACCCAGGACCCCGGACCCATGACCCCGGACCCATGTCCCCGGTCCCATGACCCCGGTCCCATGACCCCGGTCCCATGACAACGGACCCATGACACCGGACCCACGACCCCAGACCCATGACCCCAGACCAATGACCCCAGACCCATGACCCCGGACCCATGACCCCGGACCCATGACACCGGACCCATGACCCCGGACCCATGACCCCGGACCCATGACCCCGGACCCATGACCCCGGACCCATGACCCCGGACCCATGACCCCGGAACCATTACCACGGACCCATGACCCCGGACCCAGGACCCCGGACCCACGACCCCGGATCCACGACCCCGGACCCACAACCCCGGACCCACGACCCCGGACCCACGACCCCGGACCCACGACCCCGGACCCACGACCCCGGACCCACGACCGCGGACCCACGACCCCGGACCCAGGACCCCGGACCCACGAACCCGGACCCACGACCCCAGACCCATGACCCGAGACCCATGACCCCAGACCCATTACCACAGACCCATGACCCCGGAGACAGGACCACGGACCCATGACCCCGGACCCATGACCCCAGACCCATGACCCCAGACCCATGACCCCAGACCCATGACCCCAGACCCATGACCCCAGACCCATGACCCCAGACCCATGACCCCAGACCCATCATCCCAGACCCATGACCCCAGACCCATGACCCCAGACCCACGACCCCAGACCCACGACCCCGGACCCACGACCCCGGACCCACGACCCCGGACCCACGACACCGGACCCACGACCCCGGACCCACGACCCCAGACCCATGACCCCAGACCCATGACCCCAGACCCATGACCCCAGACCCATGAACCCAGACCCATGACCCCAGACCCATGACCCCAGACCCATGACCCCAGACCCATGACCCCAGACCCATGACCCCAGACCCATGACCCCAGACCCATGACCCCAGACCCATGACCCCAGACCCATGACCCCAGACCCATGACCCCAGACCCATGACCCCAGACCCATGACCCCAGACCCATGACCCCAGACCCATGACCCCAGACCCATGACCCCAGACCCATGACCCCAGACCCATGACCCCAGACCCATGACCCCAGACCCATGACC
This sequence comes from Andrena hattorfiana, assembly GCA_944738655.2. Lineage (NCBI taxonomy): Eukaryota > Metazoa > Arthropoda > Insecta > Hymenoptera > Andrenidae > Andrena > Andrena hattorfiana. The sequence continues at coordinate 68,849,587 of OX122889.2, forward strand.
CCAGACCCATGACCCCAGACCCATGACCCCAGACCCATGACCCCAGACCCATGACCCCAGACCCATGACCCCAGACCCATGACCCCAGACCCATGACCCCAGACCCATGACCCCAGACCCATGACCCCAGACCCATGACCCCAGACCCATGACCCCAGACCCATGACCCCAGACCCATGACCCCAGACCCATGACCCCAGACCCATGACCCCAGACCCATGACCCCAGACCCATGACCCCAGACCCATGACCCCAGACCCATGACCCCAGACCCATGACCCCAGACCCATGACCCCAGACCCATGACCCCAGACCCATGACCCCAGACCCATGACCCCAGACCCATGACCCCAGACCCATGACCCCAGACCCATGACCCCAGACCCATGACCCCAGACCCATGACCCCAGACCCATGACCCCAGACCCATGACCCCAGACCCATGACCCCAGACCCATGACCCCAGACCCATGACCCCAGACCCATGACCCCAGACCCATGACCCCAGACCCATGACCCCAGACCCATGACCCCAGACCCATGACCCCAGACCCATGACCCCAGACCCATGACCCCAGACCCATGACCCCAGACTCATGACCCCAGACCCATGACCCCAGACCCATGACCCCAGACCCATGACCCCAGACCCATGACCCCAGACCCATGACCCCAGACCCATGACCCCAGACCCATGACCCCAGACCCATGACCCCAGACCCATGACCCCAGACCCATGACCCCAGACCCATGACCCCAGACCCATGACCCCAGACCCATGACCCCAGACCCATGACCCCAGACCCATGACCCCAGACCCATGACCCCAGACCCATGACCCCAGACCCATGACCCCAGACCCATGACCCCAGACCCATGACCCCAGACCCACGACCCCAGAACCACGACCCCGGACCCACGACCCCGGACCCATGACACCGGACCCATGACCCCGGACCCATGACCCCGGACCCATGACCCCGGACCCATGACCCCGGACCCAGGACCCCGGAACCACAACCCCGGACCCAGGACCACGGACACATGACCCCGGACCCATGACCCCGGACCCAGGACCACGGACACATGACCCCGGACCCATGACCCCGGACCCACGACCCCGGACCCACGACCCCAGACCCATGACCCGAGACCCATGACCCCAGACCCATTACCCCAGACCCATGACCCCAGACCCATGAACCCAGACCCATGACCCCAGACCCATGACCCCAGACCCATGACCCCAGACCCATGACCCCAGACTTATGACCCCAGACCCATGACCCCAGACCCATGACCCCAGACCCATGACCCCAGACCCATGACCCCAGACACATGACCCCAGACCCATGACCCCAGACCCATGACCCCAGACCCATGACCCCAGACCCATGACCCCAGACCCATGACCCCAGACCCATGACCCCAGACCCATGACCCCAGACCCATGACCCCAGACCCATGACCCCAGACCCATGACCCCAGACCCATGACCCCAGACCCATGACCCCAGACCCATGAACCCAGACCCATGACCCCAGACCCATGACCCCAGACCCATGACCCCAGACCCATGACCCCAGACCCATGACCCCAGACCCATGACCCCAGACCCATGACCCCAGACCCATGACCCCAGACCCATGACCCCAGACCCATGACCCCAGACCCATGACCCCAGACCCATGACCCCAGACCCACGACCCCAGACCCACGACCCCGGACCCACGACCCCGGACCCATGACACCGGACCCATGACCCCGGACCCATGACCCCGGACCCAGGACCCCGGAACCACAACCCCGGACCCAGGACCACGGACACATGACCCCGGACCCATGACCCCGGACCCACGACGCCGGACCCACGACCCCAGACCCATGACCCGAGACCCATGACCCGAGACCCATGACCCCAGACCCATTACCCCGGAGACAGGACCACGACCCATGACCCCGGACCCAGGACCCCGGACCCAGGACCCCGGACCCATGACCCCGGACCCATGACCCCGGTCCCATGACCCCGGTCCCATGACCCCGGTCCCATGACAACGGACCCATGACACCGGACCCATGACCCCAGACCCATGACCCCAGACCCATGACCCCAGACCAATGACCCCAGACCCATGACCCCGGACCCATGACCCCGGACCCATGACCCCGGACCCATGACCCCGGACCCATGACCCCGGACCCATTACCACGGACCCATGACCCCGGACCCAGGACCCCGGACCCACGACCCCGGATCCACGACCCCGGACCCACGACCCCGGACCCACGACCCCGGACCCACGACCCCGGACCCACGACCCCGGACCCACGACCCCGGACCCACGACCCCGGACCCACGACCCCGGACCCACGACCCCGGACCCACGACCCCGGACCCACGACCCCGGACCCACGACCCCGGACCCACGACCCCGGACCCACGACCCCGGACCCACGACCCCGGACCCACGACCCCGGACCCACGACCCCGGACCCACGACCCCGGACGCACGACCCCGGACCCACGACCCCGGACCCACGACCCCGGACCCACGACCCCGGACCGACGACCCCGCACCCACGACCCCGGATCCACGACCCCGGACCCACGAACCCGGACCCACGACCCCAGACCCACGACCCCAGACCCACGACCCCAGACCCACGACCCCAGACCCACGACCCCAGACCCACGACCCCAGACCCACGACCCCAGACCCACGACCCCAGACCCACGACCCCAGACCCACGACCCCAGACCCACGACCCCAGACCCACGACCCCAGACCCACGACCCCAGACCCACGACCCCAGACCCACGACCCCAGACCCACGACCCCAGACCCACGACCCCAGACCCACGACCCCAGACCCACGACCCCAGACCCACGACCCCAGACCCATGACCCCAGACCCATGACCCCAGACCCATGACCCCAGACCCATGACTCCAGACCCATGACCCCAGACCCATGACCCCAGACCCATGACCCCAGACCCATGACCCCAGACCCATGACCCCAGACCCACGACCCCGGACCCACGACCCCGGACCCACGACCCCGGACCCACGACCCCGGACCCATGACCCCAGACCCATGACCCCAGACCCATGACCCCAGACCCATGACCCCAGACCCATGACCCCAGACCCATGACCCCGGAGACAGGACCACGGACCCATGACCCCGGACCCATGACCCCAGACCCATGACCCCAGACCCATGACCCCAGACCCATGACCCCAGACCCATGACCCCAGACCCATGACCCCAGACCCATGACCCCAGACCCATGACCCCAGACCCATGACTCCAGACCCATGACCCCAGACCCATGAACCCAGACCCATGACCCCAGACCCATGACCCCAGACCCATGACCCCAGACCCATGACCCCAGACCCATGACCCCAGACCCATGACCCCAGACCCATGACCCCAGACCCATGACCCCAGACCCATCATCCCAGACCCATGACCCCAGACCCATGACCCCAGACCCACGACCCCAGACCCACGACACCGGACCCACGACCCCGGACCCACGACCCCGGACCCACGACACCGGACCCACGACCCCGGACCCACGACCCCAGATCCATGACCCCAGACCCATGACCCCAGACCCATGACCCCAGACCCATGAACCCAGACCCATGACCCCAGACCCATGACCCCAGACCCATGACCCCAGACCCATGACCCCAGACCCATGACCCCAGACCCATGACCCCAGACCCATGACCCCAGACCCATGACCCCAGACCCATGACCCCAGACCCATGACCCCAGACCCATGACCCCAGACCCATGACCCCAGACCCATGACCCCAGACCCATGACCCCAGACCCATGACCCCAGACCCATGACCCCAGACCCATGACCCCAGACCCATGACCCCAGACCCATGACCCCAGACCCATGACCCCAGACCCATGACCCCAGACCCATGACCCCAGACCCATGACCCCAGACCCATGACCCCAGACCCATGACCCCAGACCCATGACCCCAGACCCATGACCCCAGACCCATGACCCCAGACCCATGACCCCAGACCCATGACCCCAGACCCATGACCCCAGACCCATGACCCCAGACCCATGACCCCAGACCCATGACCCCAGACCCATGACCCCAGACCCATGACCCCAGACCCATGACCCCAGACCCATGACCCCAGACCCATGACCCCAGACCCATGACCCCAGACCCATGACCCCAGACCCATGACCCCAGACCCATGACCCCAGACCCATGACCCCAGACCCATGACCCCAGACCCATGACCCCAAACCCATGACCCCAGACCCATGACCCCAGACCCATGACCCCAGACCCATGACCCCAGACCCATGACCCCAGACCCATGACCGCAGACCCATGACCCCAGACCCATGACCCCAGACCCATGACCCCAGACCCATGACCCCAGACCCATGACCCCAGACCCATGACCCCAGACCCATGACCCCAGACCCATGACCCCAGACCCATGACCCCAGACCCATGACCCCAGACCCATGACCCCAGACCCATGACCCCAGACCCATGACCCCAGACCCATGACCCCAGACCCATGACCCCAGACCCATGACCCCAGACCCATGACCCCAGACCCATGACCCCAGACCCATGACCCCAGACCCATGACCCCAGACCCATGACCCCAGACCCACGACCCCAGAACCACGACCCCGGACCCACGACCCCGGACCCATGACACCGGACCCATGACCCCGGACCCATGACCCCGGACCCATGACCCCGGACCCAGGACCCCGGAACCACAACCCCGGACCCAGGACCACGGACACATGACCCCGGACCCATGACCCCGGACCCACGACCCCGGACCCACGACCCCAGACCCATGACCCGAGACCCATGACCCCAGACCCATTACCCCAGACCCATGACCCCGGAGACAGGACCACGACCCATGACCCCGGAGCCAGGACCCCGGACCCAGGACCCCGGACCCATGACCCCAGACCCATGACCCCGGTCCCATGACCCCGGTCCCATGACCCCGGTCCCATGACAACGGACCCATGACACCGGACCCATGACCCCAGACCCATGACCCCAGACCCATGACCCCAGACCAATGACCCCAGACCCATGACCCCGGACCCATGACCCCGGACCCATGACCCCGGACCCATGACCCCGGACCCATGACCCCGGACCCATGACCCTGGACCCATTACCACGGACCCATGACCCCGGACCCAGGACCCCGGACCCACGACCCCGGATCCACGACCCCGGACCCACGACCCCGGACCCACGACCCCGGACCCACGACCCCGGACCCACGACCCCGGACCCACGACCCCGGACCCACGACCCCGGACCCACGACCCCGGACCCACGACCCCGGACCCAGGACCCCGGACCCACGAACCCGGACCCACGACCCCAGACCCATGACCCGAGACCCATGACCCCAGACCCATTACCCCAGACCCATGACCCCGGAGACAGGACCACGGACCCATGACCCCGGACCCATGACCCCAGACCCATGACCCCAGACCCATGACCCCAGACCCATGACCCCAGACCCATGACCCCAGACCCATGACCCCAGACCCATGACCCCAGACCCATGACCCCAGACCCATGACCCCAGACCCATGACCCCAGGCCCATGACCCCAGACCCATGACCCCAGACCCATGACCCCAGACTCATGACCCCAGACCCATGACCCCAGACCCATGACCCCAGACCCATGACCCCAGACCCATGAACCCAGACCCATGACCCCAGACCCATGACCCCAGACCCATGACCCCAGACCCATGACCCCAGACCCATGACCCCAGACCCATGACCCCAGACCCATGACCCCAGACCCATGACCCCAGACCCATGACCCCAGACCCATGACCCCAGACCCATGACCCCAGACCCATGACCCCAGACCCATGACCCCAGACCCATGACCCCAGACCCATGACCCCAGACCCATGACCCCAGACCCATGACCCCAGACCCATGACCCCAGACCCATGACCCCAGACCCATGACCCCAGACCCATGACCCCAGACCCATGACCCCAGACCCATGACCCCAGACCCATGACCCCAGACCCATGACCCCAGACCCATGACCCCAGACCCATGACCCCAGACCCATGACCCCAGACCCATGACCCCAGACCCATGACCCCAGACCCATGACCCCAGACCCATGACCCCAGACCCATGACCCCAGACCCATGACCCCAGACCCATGACCCCAGACCCATGACCCCAGACCCATGACCCCAGACCCATGACCCCAGACCCATGACCCCAGACCCATGACCCCAGACCCATGACCCCAGACCCATGACCCCAGACCCATGACCCCAGACCCATGACCCCAGACCCATGACCCCAGACCCATGACCCCAGACCCATGACCCCAGACCCATGACCCCAGACCCATGACCCCAGACCCATGACCCCAGACCCATGACCCCAGACCCATGACCCCAGACCCATGACCCCAGACCCATGACCCCAGACCCATGACCCCAGACCCATGACCCCAGACCCATGACCCCAGACCCATGACCCCAGACCCATGACCCCAGACCCATGACCCCAGACCCATGACCCCAGACCCATGACCCCAGACCCATGACCCCAGACCCATGACCCCAGACCCATGACCCCAGACCCATGACCCCAGACCCATGACCCCAGACCCATGACCCCAGACCCATGACCCCAGACCCATGACCCCAGACCCATGACCCCAGACCCATGACCCCAGACCCATGACCCCAGACCCATGACCCCAGACCCATGACCCCAGACCCATGACCCCAGACCCATGACCCCAGACCCATGACCCCAGACCCATGACCCCAGACCCATGACCCCAGACCCATGACCCCAGACCCATGACCCCAGACCCATGACCCCAGACCCATGACCCCAGACCCATGACCCCAGACCCATGACCCCAGACCCATGACCCCAGACCCATGACCCCAGACCCATGACCCCAGACCCATGACCCCAGACCCATGACCCCAGACCCATGACCCCAGACCCATGACCCCAGACCCATGACCCCAGACCCATGACCCCAGACCCATGACCCCAGACCCATGACCCCAGACCCATGACCCCAGACCCATGACCCCAGACCCATGACCCCAGACCCATGACCCCAGACCCATGACCCCAGACCCATGACCCCAGACCCATGACCCCAGACCCATGACCCCAGACCCATGACCCCAGACCCATGACCCCAGACCCATGACCCCAGACCCACGACCCCGGACCCACGACCCCGGACCCACGACCCCGGACCCATGACACCGGACCCATGACCCCGGACCCATGACGCCGGACCCATGACCCCGGACCCATGACCCCGGAACCAGGACCCCGGACACATGACCCCGGACCCATGACCCCGGACCCACGACCCCGGACCCACGACCCCAGACCCATGACCCGAGACCCATGACCCCAGACCCATTACCCCAGACCCATGACCCCAGACCCATGACCGCAGACCCATGACCCCAGACCCATGACCCCAGACCCATGACCCCAGACCCATGACCCCAGACCCATGACCCCAGACCCATGACCCCAGACCCATGACCCCAGACCCATGACCCCAGACCCATGACCCCAGACCCATGACCCCAGACCCATGACCCCAGACCCATGACCCCAGACCCATGACCCCAGACCCATGACCCCAGACTCATGACTCCAGACCCATGACCCCAGACCCATGACCCCAGACCCATGACCCCAGACCCATGACCCCAGACCCATGACTCCAGACCCATGACAACAGACCCATGACCCCAGACCCATGACCCCAGACCCATGACCCCAGACCCATGACCCCAGACCCATGACCCCAGACCCATGACCCCAGACCCATGACCCCAGACCCACGACCCCGGACCCACGACCCCGGACCCATGACACCGGACCCATGACCCCGGACCCATGACCCCGGACCCATGACCCCGGACCCAGGACCCCGGAACCACAACCCCGGACCCAGGACCACGGACACATGACCCCGGACCCATGACCCCGGACCCATGACCCCGGACCCACGACCCCGGACCCACGACCCCAGACCCATGACCCGAGACCCATGACCCCAGACCCATTACCCCAGACCCATGACCCCGGAGACAGGACCACGACCCATGACCCCGGACCCAGGACCCCGGACCCAGGACCCCGGACCCATGACCCCGGACCCATGTCCCCGGTCCCATGACCCCGGTCCCATGACCCCGGTCCCATGACACCGGACCCACGACCCCAGACCCATGACCCCAGACCAATGACCCCAGACCCATGACCCCGGACCCATGACCCCGGACCCATGACACCGGACCCATGACCCCGGACCCATGACCCCGGACCCATGACCCCGGACCCATGACCCCGGACCCATGACCCCGGAACCATTACCACGGACCCATGACCCCGGACCCAGGACCCCGGACCCACGACCCCGGATCCACGACCCCGGACCCACAACCCCGGACCCACGACCCCGGACCCACGACCCCGGACCCACGACCCCGGACCCACGACCCCGGACCCACGACCCCGGACCCACGACCGCGGACCCACAACCCCGGACCCAGGACCCCGGACCCACGAACCCGGACCCACGACCCCAGACCCATGACCCGAGACCCATGACCCCAGTCCCATTACCCCAGACCCATGACCCCGGAGACAGGACCACGGACCCATGACCCCGGACCCATGACCCCAGACCCATGACCCCAGACCCATGACCCCAGACCCATGACCCCAGACCCATGACCCCAGACCCATGACCCCAGACCCATGACCCCAGACCCATGACCCCAGACCCATGACCCCAGACCCATGACCCCAGACCCATGACTCCAGACCCATGACCCCAGACCCATGACCCCAGACCCATGACCCCAGACCCATGACCCCAGACCCATGACCCCAGACCCATGACCCCAGACCCATGACCCCAGACCCATGACCCCAGACCCATGACCCCAGACCCATGACACCAGACCCATGATCCCAGACCCATGACCCCAGACCCATGACCCCAGACCCACGACCCCAGACCCACGACTCCAGACCCACGACCCCGGACCCACGACCCCGGACCCACGACACCGGACCCATGACCCCGGACCCATGACCCCAGACCCATGACCCCAGACCCATGACCCCAGACCCATGACCCCAGACCCATGAACCCAGACCCATGACCCCAGACCCATGACCCCAGACCCATGACCCCAGACCCATGACCCCAGACCCATGACCCCAGACCCATGACCCCAGACCCATGACCCCAGACCCATGACCCCAGACCCATGACCCCAGACCCATGACCCCAGACCCATGACCCCAGACCCATGACCCCAGACCCATGACCCCAGACCCATGACCCCAGACCCATGACCCCAGACCCATGACCCCAGACCCATGACCCCAGACCCATGACCCCAGACCCATGACCCCAGACCCATGACCCCAGACCCATGACCCCAGACCCATGACCCCAGACCCATGACCCCAGACCCATGACCCCAGACCCATGACCCCAGACCCATGACCCCAGACCCATGACCCCAGACCCATGACCCCAGACCCATGACCCCAGACCCATGACCCCAGACCCATGACCCCAGACCCATGACCCCAGACCCATGACCCCAGACCCATGACCCCAGACCCATGACCCCAGACCCATGACCCCAGACCCATGACCCCAGACCCATGACCCCAGACCCATGACCCCAGACCCATGACCCCAGACCCATGACCCCAGACCCATGACCCCAGACCCATGACCCCAGACCCATGACCCCAGACCCATGACCCCAGACCCATGACCCCAGACCCATGACCCCAGACCCATGACCCCAGACCCATGACCCCAGACCCATGACCCCAGACCCATGACCCCAGACCCATGACCCCAGACCCATGACCCCAGACCCATGACCCCAGACCCATGACCCCAGACCCATGACCCCAGACCCACGACCCCAGACCCACGACCCCGGACCCACGACCCCGGACCCACGACCCCGGACCCATGACACCGGACCCATGACCCCGGACCCATGACCCCGGACCCATGTCCCCGGACCCAGGACCCCGGAACCACAACCCCGGACCCAGGACCACGGACACATGACCCCGGACCCATGACCCCGGACCCACCACCCCGGACCCACGACCCCAGACCCATGACCCGAGACCCATGACCCGAGACCCATGACCCCAGACCCATTACCCCAGACCCATGACCCCGGAGACAGGACCACGACCCATGACCCCGGACCCAGGACCCCGGACCCAGGACCCCGGACCCAGGACCCCGGACCCATGACCCCGGACCCATGACCCCGGTCCCATGACCCCGGTCCCATGACCCCGGTCCCATGACAACGGACCCATGACACCGGACCCATGACCCCAGACCCATGACCCCAGACCCATGACCCCAGACCAATGACCCCAGACCCATGACCCCGGACCCATGACCCCGGACCCATGACCCCGGACCCATGACCCCGGACCCATGACCCCGGACCCATTACCACGGACCCATGACCCCGGACCCAGGACCCCAGACCCACGACCCCGGATCCACGACCCCGGACCCACGACCCCGGACCCACGACCCCGGACCCACGACCCCGGACCCACGACCCCGGACCCACGACCCCGGACCCACGACCCCGGACCCACGACCCCGGACCCACGACCCCGGACCCACGACCCCGGACCCACGACCCCGGACCCACGACCCCGGACCCACGACCCCGGACCCACGACCCCGGACCCACGACCCCGGACCCACGACCCCGGACCCACGACCCCGGACCCACGACCCCGGACCCACGACCCCGGACCGACGACCCCGCACCCACGACCCCGGACCCACGACCCCGGACCCACGAACCCGGACCCACGACCCCAGACCCACGACCCCAGACCCACGACCCCAGACCCACGACCCCAGACCCACGACCCCAGACCCACGACCCCAGACCCACGACCCCAGACCCACGACCCCAGACCCACGACCCCAAACCCACGACCCCAGACCCACGACCCCAGACCCACGACCCCAGACCCATGACCCCAGACCCATGACCCCAGACCCATGACCCCAGACCCATGACCCCAGACCCATGACCCCAGACCCATGACCCCAGACCCATGACCCCAGACCCATGACCCCAGACCCATGACCCCAGACCCATGACCCCAGACCCATGACTCCAGACCCATGACCCCAGACCCATGACCCCAGACCCATGACCCCAGACCCATGACCCCAGACCCATGACCCCAGACCCATGACCCCAGACCCATGACCCCAGACCCATGACCCCAGACCCATGACCCCAGACCCATGACACCAGACCCATGATCCCAGACCCATGACCCCAGACCCATGACCCCAGACCCACGACCCCAGACCCACGACTCCAGACCCACGACCCCGGACCCACGACCCCGGACCCACGACACCGGACCCATGACCCCAGACCCATGACCCCAGACCCATGACCCCAGACCCATGACCCCAGACCCATGACCCCAGACCCATGACCCCAGACCCATGACCCCAGACCCATGACCCCAGACCCATGACTCCAGACCCATGACCCCAGACCCATGACCCCAGACCCATGACCCCAGACCCATGACCCCAGACCCATGACCCCAGACCCATGACCCCAGACCCATGACCCCAGACCCATGACCCCAGACCCATGACCCCAGACCCATGACCCCAGACCCATGACTCCAGACCCATGACCCCAGACCCATGACCCCAGACCCATGACCCCAGACCCATGACCCCAGACCCATGACCCCAGACCCATGACCCCAGACCCATGACCCCAGACCCATGACCCCAGACCCATGACCCCAGACCCATGACACCAGACCCATGATCCCAGACCCATGACCCCAGACCCATGACCCCAGACCCACGACCCCAGACCCACGACTCCAGACCCACGACCCCGGACCCACGACCCCGGACCCACGACACCGGACCCATGACCCCGGACCCATGACCCCAGACCCATGACCCCAGACCCATGACCCCAGACCCATGACCCCAGACCCATGAACCCAGACCCATGACCCCAGACCCATGACCCCAGACCCATGACCCCAGACCCATGACCCCAGACCCATGACCCCAGACCCATGACCCCAGACCCATGACCCCAGACCCATGACCCCAGACCCATGACCCCAGACCCATGACCCCAGACCCATGACCCCAGACCCATGACCCCAGACCCATGACCCCAGACCCATGACCCCAGACCCATGACCCCAGACCCATGACCCCAGACCCATGACCCCAGACCCATGACCCCAGACCCATGACCCCAGACCCATGACCCCAGACCCATGACCCCAGACCCATGACCCCAGACCCATGACCCCAGACCCATGACCCCAGACCCATGACCCCAGACCCATGACCCCAGACCCATGACCCCAGACCCATGACCCCAGACCCATGACCCCAGACCCATGACCCCAGACCCATGACCCCAGACCCATGACCCCAGACCCATGACCCCAGACCCATGACCCCAGACCCATGACCCCAGACCCATGACCCCAGACCCATGACCCCAGACCCATGACCCCAGACCCATGACCCCAGACCCATGACCCCAGACCCATGACCCCAGACCCATGACCCCAGACCCATGACCCCAGACCCATGACCCCAGACCCATGACCCCAGACCCATGACCCCAGACCCATGACCCCAGACCCATGACCCCAGACCCACGACCCCGGACCCACGACCCCGGACCCACGACCCCGGACCCACGACCCCGGACCCACGACCCCGGACCCACGACCCCGGACCCACGACCCCGGACCCACGACCCCGGACCCACGACCCCGGACCCACGACCCCGGACCCACGACCCCGGACCCACGACCCCGGACCGACGACCCCGCACCCACGACCCCGGACCCACGACCCCGGACCCACGAACCCGGACCCACGACCCCAGACCCACGACCCCAGACCCACGACCCCAGACCCACGACCCCAGACCCACGACCCCAGACCCACGACCCCAGACCCACGACCCCAGACCCACGACCCCAGACCCACGACCCCAGACCCACGACCCCAAACCCACGACCCCAGACCCACGACCCCAGACCCACGACCCCAGACCCACGACCCCAGACCCATGACCCCAGACCCATGACCCCAGACCCATGACCCCAGACCCATGACACCAGACCCATGATCCCAGACCCATGACCCCAGACCCATGACCCCAGACCCATGACCCCAGACCTATGACCCCAGACCCATGACCCCAGACCCATGACCCCAGACCCATGACCCCAGACCCATGACCCCAGACCCATGACTCCAGACCCATGACCCCAGACCCATGACCCCAGACCCATGACCCCAGACCCATGACCCCAGACCCATGACCCCAGACCCATGACCCCAGACCCATGACACCAGACCCATGATCCCAGACCCATGACCCCACACCCATGACCCCAGACCCACGACCCCAGACCCACGACCCCAGACCCACGACCCCGGATCCACGACCCCGGACCCACGACCCCGGACCCACGACCCCGGACCCACGACCCCGGACCCACGACCCCGGACCCACGACCCCGGACCCACGACCCCGGACCCACGACCCCGGACCCACGACCCCGGACCCACGACCCCGGACCCACGACCCCGGACCCACGACCCCGGATCCACGACCCCGGACCCACAACCCCGGACCCACGACCCCGGACCCACGACCCCGGACCCACGACCCCGGACCCACGACCCCGGACCCACGACCGCGGACCCACGACCCCGGACCCAGGACCCCGGACCCACGAACCCGGACCCACGACCCCAGACCCATGACCCGAGACCCATGACCCCAGACCCATTACCCCAGACCCATGACCCCGGAGACAGGACCACGGACCCATGACCCCGGACCCATGACCCCAGACCCATGACCCCAGACCCATGACCCCAGACCCATGACCCCAGACCCATGACCCCAGACCCATGACCCCAGACCCATGACCCCAGACCCATGACTCCAGACCCATGACCCCAGACCCATGACCCCAGACCCATGACCCCAGACCCATGACCCCAGACCCATGACCCCAGACCCATGACCCCAGACCCATGACACCAGACCCATGATCCCAGACCCATGACCCCAGACCCATGACCCCAGACCCACGACCCCAGACCCACGACCCCAGACCCACGACCCCGGACCCACGACCCCGGACCCACGACACCGGACCCATGACCCCGGACCCATGACCCCAGACCCATGACCCCAGACCCATGACCCCAGACCCATGACCCCAGACCCATGAACCCAGACCCATGACCCCAGACCCATGACCCCAGACCCATGACCCCAGACCCATGACCCCAGACCCATGACCCCAGACCCATGACCCCAGACCCATGACCCCAGACCTATGACCCCAGACCCATGACCCCAGACCCATGACCCCAGACCCATGACCCCAGACCCATGACCCCAGACCCATGACCCCAGACCCATGACCCCAGACCCATGACCCCAGACCCATGACCCCAGACCCATGACCCCAGACCCATGACCCCAGACCCATGACCCCAGACCCATGACCCCAGACCCATGACCCCAGACCCATGACCCCAGACCCATGACCCCAGACCCATGACCCCAGACCCATGACCCCAGACCCATGACCCCAGACCCATGACCCCAGACCCATGACCCCAGACCCATGACCCCAGACCCATGACCCCAGACCCATGACCCCAGACCCATGACCCCAGACCCATGACCCCAGACCCATGACCCCAGACCCATGACCCCAGACCCATGACCCCAGACCCATGACCCCAGACCCATGACCCCAGACCCATGACCCCAGACCCATGACCCCAGACCCATGACCCCAGACCCATGACCCCAGACCCATGACCCCAGACCCATGACCCCAGACCCATGACCCCAGACCCATGACCCCAGACCCATGACCCCAGACCCATGACCCCAGACCCATGACCCCAGACCCATGACCCCAGACCCATGACCCCGGACCCATGACCCCGGACCCACGACCCCGGACCCACGACCCCGGACCCATGACACCGGACCCATGACCCCGGACCCATGACCCCGGACCCATGACCCCGGTCCCATGACCCCGGTCCCATGACCCCGGTCCCATGACAACGGACCCATGACACCGGACCCATGACCCCAGACCCATGACCCCAGACCCATGACCCCAGACCAATGACCCCAGACCCATGACCCCGGACCCATGACCCCGGACCCATGACCCCGGACCCATGATCCCGGACCCATTACCACGGACCCATGACCCCGGACCCAGGACCCCGGACCCACGACACCGGATCCACGACCCCGGACCCACGACCCCGGACCCACGACCCCGGACCCACGACCCCGGACCCACGACCCCGGACCCACGACCCCGGACCCACGACCCCGGACCCACGACCCCGGACCCACGACCCCGGACCCACGACCCCGGACCCACGACCCCGGACCCACGACCCCGGACCCACGACCCCGGACCCACGACCCCGGACCCACGACCCCGGACCCACGACCCCGGACCCACGACCCCGGACCCACGACCCCGGACCCACGACCCCGGACCCACGACCCCGGACCCACGACCCCGGACCCACGACCCCGGACCGACGACCCCGCACCCACGACCCCGGACCCACGACCCCGGACCCACGAACCCGGACCCACGACCCCAGACCCACGACCCCAGACCCACGACCCCAGACCCACGACCCCAGACCCACGACCCCAGACCCACGACCCCAGACCCACGACCCCAGACCCACGACCCCAGACCCACGACCCCAGACCCACGACCCCAGAACCACGACCCCAGACCCACGACCCCAAACCCACGACCCCAGACCCACGACCCCAGACCCACGACCCCAGACCCACGACCCCAGACCCATGACCCCAGACCCATGACCCCAGACCCATGACCCCAGACCCATGACTCCAGACCCATGACCCCAGACCCATGACCCCAGACCCATGACCCCAGACCCATGACTCCAGACCCATGACCCCAGACCCATGACCCCAGACCCATGATCCCAGACCCATGACCCCAGACCCATGACCCCAGACCCACGACCCCAGACCCACGACCCCAGACCCACGACCCCGGATCCACGACCCCGGACCCACGACCCCGGACCCACGACCCCGGACCCACGACCCCGGACCCACGACCCCGGACCCACGACCCCGGACCCACGACCCCGGACCCAGGACCCCGGACCCACGACCCCGGACCCACGACCCCAGACCCATGACCCCAGACCCATGACCCCAGACCCATGACCCCAGACCCATGACCCCAGACCCATGACCCCAGACCCATGACCCCAGACCCATGACCCCAGACCCATGACCCCAGACCCATGACCCCAGACCCATGACCCCAGACCCATGACCCCAGACCCATGACCCCAGACCCATGACCCCAGACCCATGACCCCAGACCCATGACCCCAGACCCATGACCCCAGACCCATGACCCCAGACCCATGACCCCAGACCCATGACCCCAGACCCATGACCCCAGACCCATGACCCCAGACCCATGACCCCAGACCCATGACCCCAGACCCATGACCCCAGACCCATGACCCCAGACCCATGACCCCAGACCCATGACCCCAGACCCATGACCCCAGACCCATGACCCCAGACCCATGACCCCAGACCCATGACCCCAGACCCATGACCCCAGACCCATGACCCCAGACCCATGACCCCAGACCCATGACCCCAGACCCATGACCCCAGACCCATGACCCCAGACCCATGACCCCAGACCCATGACCCCAGACCCATGACCCCAGACCCACGACCCCGGACCCACGACCCCGGACCCACGACCCCGGACCCATGACACCGGACCCATGACCCCGGACCCATGACGCCGGACCCATGACCCCGGACCCATGACCCCGGAACCAGGACCCCGGACACATGACCCCGGACCCATGACCCCGGACCCACGACCCCGGACCCACGACCCCAGACCCATGACCCGAGACCCATGACCCCAGACCCATTACCCCAGACCCATGACCCCAGACCCATGACCGCAGACCCATGACCCCAGACCCATGACCCCAGACCCATGACCCCAGACCCATGACCCCAGACCCATGACCCCAGACCCATGACCCCAGACCCATGACCCCAGACCCATGACCCCAGACCCATGACCCCAGACCCATGACCCCAGACTCATGACTCCAGACCCATGACCCCAGACCCATGACCCCAGACCCATGACCCCAGACCCATGACCCCAGACCCATGACTCCAGACCCATGACAACAGACCCATGACCCCAGACCCATGACCCCAGACCCATGACCCCAGACCCATGACCCCAGACCCATGACCCCAGACCCATGACCCCAGACCCATGACCCCAGACCCACGACCCCGGACCCACGACCCCGGACCCATGACACCGGACCCATGACCCCGGACCCATGACCCCGGACCCATGACCCCGGACCCAGGACCCCGGAACCACAACCCCGGACCCAGGACCACGGACACATGACCCCGGACCCATGACCCCGGACCCATGACCCCGGACCCACGACCCCGGACCCACGACCCCAGACCCATGACCCGAGACCCATGACCCCAGACCCATTACCCCAGACCCATGACCCCGGAGACAGGACCACGACCCATGACCCCGGACCCAGGACCCCGGACCCAGGACCCCGGACCCATGACCCCGGACCCATGTCCCCGGTCCCATGACCCCGGTCCCATGACCCCGGTCCCATGACACCGGACCCACGACCCCAGACCCATGACCCCAGACCAATGACCCCAGACCCATGACCCCGGACCCATGACCCCGGACCCATGACACCGGACCCATGACCCCGGACCCATGACCCCGGACCCATGACCCCGGACCCATGACCCCGGACCCATGACCCCGGAACCATTACCACGGACCCATGACCCCGGACCCAGGACCCCGGACCCACGACCCCGGATCCACGACCCCGGACCCACAACCCCGGACCCACGACCCCGGACCCACGACCCCGGACCCACGACCCCGGACCCACGACCCCGGACCCACGACCCCGGACCCACGACCGCGGACCCACAACCCCGGACCCAGGACCCCGGACCCACGAACCCGGACCCACGACCCCAGACCCATGACCCGAGACCCATGACCCCAGACCCATTACCCCAGACCCATGACCCCGGAGACAGGACCACGGACCCATGACCCCGGACCCATGACCCCAGACCCATGACCCCAGACCCATGACCCCAGACCCATGACCCCAGACCCATGACCCCAGACCCATGACCCCAGACCCATGACCCCAGACCCATGACCCCAGACCCATGACCCCAGACCCATGACTCCAGACCCATGACCCCAGACCCATGACCCCAGACCCATGACCCCAGACCCATGACCCCAGACCCATGACCCCAGACCCATGACCCCAGACCCATGACCCCAGACCCATGACCCCAGACCCATGACCCCAGACCCATGACACCAGACCCATGATCCCAGACCCATGACCCCAGACCCATGACCCCAGACCCACGACCCCAGACCCACGACTCCAGACCCACGACCCCGGACCCACGACCCCGGACCCACGACACCGGACCCATGACCCCGGACCCATGACCCCAGACCCATGACCCCAGACCCATGACCCCAGACCCATGACCCCAGACCCATGAACCCAGACCCATGAACCCAGACCCATGACCCCAGACCCATGACCCCAGACCCATGACCCCAGACCCATGACCCCAGACCCATGACCCCAGACCCATGACCCCAGACCCATGACCCCAGACCCATGACCCCAGACCCATGACCCCAGACCCATGACCCCAGACCCATGACCCCAGACCCATGACCCCAGACCCATGACCCCAGACCCATGACCCCAGACCCATGACCCCAGACCCATGACCCCAGACCCATGACCCCAGACCCATGACCCCAGACCCATGACCCCAGACCCATGACCCCAGACCCATGACCCCAGACCCATGACCCCAGACCCATGACCCCAGACCCATGACCCCAGACCCATGACCCCAGACCCATGACCCCAGACCCATGACCCCAGACCCATGACCCCAGACCCATGACCCCAGACCCATGACCCCAGACCCATGACCCCAGACCCATGACCCCAGACCCATGACCCCAGACCCATGACCCCAGACCCATGACCCCAGACCCATGACCCCAGACCCATGACCCCAGACCCATGACCCCAGACCCATGACCCCAGACCCATGACCCCAGACCCATGACCCCAGACCCATGACCCCAGACCCATGACCCCAGACCCATGACCCCAGACCCATGACCCCAGACCCATGACCCCAGACCCATGACCCCAGACCCATGACCCCAGACCCATGACCCCAGACCCATGACCCCAGACCCATGACCCCAGACCCATGACCCCAGACCCATGACCCCAGACCCATGACCCCAGACCCATGACCCCAGACCCATGACCCCAGACCCATGACCCCAGACCCACGACCCCAGACCCACGACCCCGGACCCACGACCCCGGACCCACGACCCCGGACCCATGACACCGGACCCATGACCCCGGACCCATGACCCCGGACCCATGTCCCCGGACCCAGGACCCCGGAACCACAACCCCGGACCCAGGACCACGGACACATGACCCCGGACCCATGACCCCGGACCCACCACCCCGGACCCACGACCCCAGACCCATGACCCGAGACCCATGACCCGAGACCCATGACCCCAGACCCATTACCCCAGACCCATGACCCCGGAGACAGGACCACGACCCATGACCCCGGACCCAGGACCCCGGACCCAGGACCCCGGACCCAGGACCCCGGACCCATGACCCCGGACCCATGACCCCGGTCCCATGACCCCGGTCCCATGACCCCGGTCCCATGACAACGGACCCATGACACCGGACCCATGACCCCAGACCCATGACCCCAGACCCATGACCCCAGACCAATGACCCCAGACCCATGACCCCGGACCCATGACCCCGGACCCATGACCCCGGACCCATGACCCCGGACCCATTACCACGGACCCATGACCCCGGACCCAGGACCCCAGACCCACGACCCCGGATCCACGACCCCGGACCCACGACCCCGGACCCACGACCCCGGACCCACGACCCCGGACCCACGACCCCGGACCCACGACCCCGGACCCACGACCCCGGACCCACGACCCCGGACCCACGACCCCGGACCCACGACCCCGGACCCACGACCCCGGACCCACGACCCCGGACCCACGACCCCGGACCCACGACCCCGGACCCACGACCCCGGACCCACGACCCCGGACCCACGACCCCGGACCCACGACCCCGGACCCACGACCCCGGACCCACGACCCCGGACCGACGACCCCGCACCCACGACCCCGGACCCACGACCCCGGACCCACGAACCCGGACCCACGACCCCAGACCCACGACCCCAGACCCACGACCCCAGACCCACGACCCCAGACCCACGACCCCAGACCCACGACCCCAGACCCACGACCCCAGACCCACGACCCCAGACCCACGACCCCAAACCCACGACCCCAGACCCACGACCCCAGACCCACGACCCCAGACCCACGACCCCAGACCCATGACCCCAGACCCATGACCCCAGACCCATGACCCCAGACCCATGACACCAGACCCATGATCCCAGACCCATGACCCCAGACCCATGACCCCAGACCCATGACCCCAGACCTATGACCCCAGACCCATGACCCCAGACCCATGACCCCAGACCCATGACCCCAGACCCATGACCCCAGACCCATGACTCCAGACCCATGACCCCAGACCCATGACCCCAGACCCATGACCCCAGACCCATGACCCCAGACCCATGACCCCAGACCCATGACCCCAGACCCATGACACCAGACCCATGATCCCAGACCCATGACCCCAGACCCATGACCCCAGACCCACGACCCCAGACCCACGACCCCAGACCCACGACCCCGGATCCACGACCCCGGACCCACGACCCCGGACCCACGACCCCGGACCCACGACCCCGGACCCACGACCCCGGACCCACGACCCCGGACCCACGACCCCGGACCCACGACCCCGGACCCACGACCCCGGACCCACGACCCCGGACCCACGACCCCGGACCCACGACCCCGGACCCACGACCCCGGATCCACGACCCCGGACCCACAACCCCGGACCCACGACCCCGGACCCACGACCCCGGACCCACGACCCCGGACCCACGACCCCGGACCCACGACCGCGGACCCACGACCCCGGACCCAGGACCCCGGACCCACGAACCCGGACCCACGACCCCAGACCCATGACCCGAGACCCATGACCCCAGACCCATTACCCCAGACCCATGACCCCGGAGACAGGACCACGGACCCATGACCCCGGACCCATGACCCCAGACCCATGACCCCAGACCCATGACCCCAGACCCATGACCCCAGACCCATGACCCCAGACCCATGACCCCAGACCCATGACCCCAGACCCATGACTCCAGACCCATGACCCCAGACCCATGACCCCAGACCCATGACCCCAGACCCATGACCCCAGACCCATGACCCCAGACCCATGACCCCAGACCCATGACACCAGACCCATGATCCCAGACCCATGACCCCAGACCCATGACCCCAGACCCACGACCCCAGACCCACGACCCCAGACCCACGACCCCGGACCCACGACCCCGGACCCACGACACCGGACCCATGACCCCGGACCCATGACCCCAGACCCATGACCCCAGACCCATGACCCCAGACCCATGACCCCAGACCCATGAACCCAGACCCATGACCCCAGACCCATGACCCCAGACCCATGACCCCAGACCCATGACCCCAGACCCATGACCCCAGACCCATGACCCCAGACCCATGACCCCAGACCTATGACCCCAGACCCATGACCCCAGACCCATGACCCCAGACCCATGACCCCAGACCCATGACCCCAGACCCATGACCCCAGACCCATGACCCCAGACCCATGACCCCAGACCCATGACCCCAGACCCATGACCCCAGACCCATGACCCCAGACCCATGACCCCAGACCCATGACCCCAGACCCATGACCCCAGACCCATGACCCCAGACCCATGACCCCAGACCCATGACCCCAGACCCATGACCCCAGACCCATGACCCCAGACCCATGACCCCAGACCCATGACCCCAGACCCATGACCCCAGACCCATGACCCCAGACCCATGACCCCAGACCCATGACCCCAGACCCATGACCCCAGACCCATGACCCCAGACCCATGACCCCAGACCCATGACCCCAGACCCATGACCCCAGACCCATGACCCCAGACCCATGACCCCAGACCCATGACCCCAGACCCATGACCCCAGACCCATGACCCCAGACCCATGACCCCAGACCCATGACCCCAGACCCATGACCCCAGACCCATGACCCCAGACCCATGACCCCGGACCCACGACCCCGGACCCACGACCCCGGACCCATGACACCGGACCCATGACCCCGGACCCATGACCCCGGACCCATGACCCCGGTCCCATGACCCCGGTCCCATGACCCCGGTCCCATGACAACGGACCCATGACACCGGACCCATGACCCCAGACCCATGACCCCAGACCCATGACCCCAGACCAATGACCCCAGACCCATGACCCCGGACCCATGACCCCGGACCCATGACCCCGGACCCATGACCCCGGACCCATTACCACGGACCCATGACCCCGGACCCAGGACCCCGGACCCACGACACCGGATCCACGACCCCGGACCCACGACCCCGGACCCACGACCCCGGACCCACGACCCCGGACCCACGACCCCGGACCCACGACCCCGGACCCACGACCCCGGACCCACGACCCCGGACCCACGACCCCGGACCCACGACCCCGGACCCACGACCCCGGACCCACGACCCCGGACCCACGACCCCGGACCCACGACCCCGGACCCACGACCCCGGACCCACGACCCCGGACCCACGACCCCGGACCCACGACCCCGGACCCACGACCCCGGACCCACGACCCCGGACCCACGACCCCGGACCCACGACCCCGGACCCACGACCCCGGACCGACGACCCCGCACCCACGACCCCGGACCCACGACCCCGGACCCACGAACCCGGACCCACGACCCCAGACCCACGACCCCAGACCCACGACCCCAGACCCACGACCCCAGACCCACGACCCCAGACCCACGACCCCAGACCCACGACCCCAGACCCACGACCCCAGAACCACGACCCCAGACCCACGACCCCAAACCCACGACCCCAGACCCACGACCCCAGACCCACGACCCCAGACCCATGACCCCAGACCCATGACCCCAGACCCATGACCCCAGACCCATGACTCCAGACCCATGACCCCAGACCCATGACCCCAGACCCATGACCCCAGACCCATGACTCCAGACCCATGACCCCAGACCCATGACCCCAGACCCATGATCCCAGACCCATGACCCCAGACCCATGACCCCAGACCCACGACCCCAGACCCACGACCCCAGACCCACGACCCCGGATCCACGACCCCGGACCCACGACCCCGGACCCACGACCCCGGACCCACGACCCCGGACCCACGACCCCGGACCCACGACCCCGGACCCACGACCCCGGACCCAGGACCCCGGACCCACGACCCCGGACCCATGACCCCAGACCCACGACCCCAGACCCACGACCCCAGACCCACGACCCCGGATCCACGACCCCGGACCCACGACCCCGGACCCACGACCCCGGACCCACGACCCCGGACCCACGACCCCGGACCCACGACCCCGGACCCACGACCGCGGACCCACGACCCCGGACCCAGGACCCCGGACCCACGAACCCGGACCCACGACCCCAGACCCATGACCCGAGACCCATGACCCCAGACCCATTACCCCAGACCCATGACCCCGGAGACAGGACCACGGACCCATGACCCCGGACCCATGACCCCAGACCCATGACCCCAGACCCATGACCCCAGACCCATGACCCCAGACCCATGACCCCAGACCCATGACCCCAGACCCATGACCCCAGACCCATGACCCCAGACCCATGACTCCAGACCCATGACCCCAGACCCATGACCCCAGACCCATGACCCCAGACCCATGACCCCAGACCCATGACCCCAGACCCATGACCCCAGACCCATGACACCAGACCCATGATCCCAGACCCATGACCCCAGACCCATGACCCCAGACCCACGACCCCAGACCCACGACCCCAGACCCACGACCCCGGACCCACGACCCCGGACCCACGACACCGGACCCATGACCCCGGACCCATGACCCCAGACCCATGACCCCAGACCCATGACCCCAGACCCATGACCCCAGACCCATGAACCCAGACCCAGGACCCCAGACCCATGACCCCAGACCCATGACCCCAGACCCATGACCCCAGACCCATGACCCCAGACCCATGACCCCAGACCCATGACCCCAGACCCATGACCCCAGACCCATGACCCCAGACCCATGACCCCAGAACCATGACCCCAGACCCATGACCCCAGACCCATGACCCCAGACCCATGACCCCAGACCCATGACCCCAGACCCATGACCCCAGACCCATGACCCCAGACCCATGACCCCAGACCCATGACCCCAGACCCATGACCCCAGACCCATGACCCCAGACCCATGACCCCAGACCCATGACTCCAGACCCATGACCCCAGACCCATGACCCCAGACCCATGACCCCAGACCCATGACCCCAGACCCAGGACCCCGGACCCACGACCCCGGATCCACGACCCCGGACCCACGACCCCGGACCCACGACCCCGGACCCACGACCCCGGACCCACGACCCCGGACCCACGACCCCGGACCCACGACCCCGGACCCACGACCCCGGACCCACGACCCCGGACCCACGACCCCGGACCCACGACCCCGGACCCACGACCCCGGACCCACGACCCCGGACCCACGACCCCGGACCCACGACCCCGGACCCACGACCCCGGACCGACGACCCCGCACCCACGACCCCGGACCCACGACCCCGGACCCACGAACCCGGACCCACGACCCCAGACCCACGACCCCAGACCCACGACCCCAGACCCACGACCCCAGACCCACGACCCCAGACCCACGACCCCAGACCCACGACCCCAGACCCACGACCCCAGACCCACGACCCCAGACCCACGACCCCAAACCCATGACCCCAGACCCATGACCCCAGACCCATGACCCCAGACCCATGACCCCAGACCCATGACCCCAGACCCATGACCCCGGACCCACGACCCCGGACCCACGACCCCGGACCCATGACACCGGACCCATGACCCCGGACCCATGACCCCGGACCCATGACCCCGGTCCCATGACCCCGGTCCCATGACCCCGGTCCCATGACAACGGACCCATGACACCGGACCCATGACCCCAGACCCATGACCCCAGACCCATGACCCCAGACCAATGACCCCAGACCCATGACCCCGGACCCATGACCCCGGACCCATGACCCCGGACCCATGACCCCGGACCCATTACCACGGACCCATGACCCCGGACCCAGGACCCCGGACCCACGACCCCGGATCCACGACCCCGGACCCACGACCCCGGACCCACGACCCCGGACCCACGACCCCGGACCCACGACCCCGGACCCACGACCCCGGACCCACGACCCCGGACCCACGACCCCGGACCCACGACCCCGGACCCACGACCCCGGACCCACGACCCCGGACCCACGACCCCGGACCCACGACCCCGGACCCACGACCCCGGACCCACGACCCCGGACCCACGACCCCGGACCCACGACCCCGGACCCACGACCCCGGACCCACGACCCCGGACCGACGACCCCGCACCCACGACCCCGGACCCACGACCCCGGACCCACGAACCCGGACCCACGACCCCAGACCCACGACCCCAGACCCACGACCCCAGACCCACGACCCCAGACCCACGACCCCAGACCCACGACCCCAGACCCACGACCCCAGACCCACGACCCCAGACCCACGACCCCAGACCCACGACCCCAAACCCACGACCCCAGACCCACGACCCCAGACCCACGACCCCAGACCCACGACCCCAGACCCATGACCCCAGACCCATGACCCCAGACCCATGACCCCAGACCCATGACACCAGACCCATGATCCCAGACCCATGACCCCAGACCCATGACCCCAGACCCATGACCCCAGACCTATGACCCCAGACCCATGACCCCAGACCCATGACCCCAGACCCATGACCCCAGACCCATGACCCCAGACCCATGACTCCAGACCCATGACCCCAGACCCATGACCCCAGACCCATGACCCCAGACCCATGACCCCAGACCCATGACCCCAGACCCATGACCCCAGACCCATGACACCAGACCCATGGTCCCAGACCCATGACCCCAGACCCATGACCCCAGACCCACGACCCCAGACCCACGACCCCAGACCCACGACCCCGGATCCACGACCCCGGACCCACGACCCCGGACCCACGACCCCGGACCCACGACCCCGGACCCACGACCCCGGACCCACGACCCCGGACCCACGACCCCGGACCCACGACCCCGGACCCACGACCCCGGACCCACGACCCCGGACCCACGACCCCGGACCCACGACCCCGGATCCACGACCCCGGACCCA
This sequence comes from Andrena hattorfiana, assembly GCA_944738655.2. Lineage (NCBI taxonomy): Eukaryota > Metazoa > Arthropoda > Insecta > Hymenoptera > Andrenidae > Andrena > Andrena hattorfiana. Next base: position 68,876,512 of record OX122889.2, read on the forward strand.
CAACCCCGGACCCACGACCCCGGACCCACGACCCCGGACCCACGACCCCGGACCCACGACCCCGGACCCACGACCGCGGACCCACGACCCCGGACCCAGGACCCCGGACCCACGAACCCGGACCCACGACCCCAGACCCATGACCCGAGACCCATGACCCCAGACCCATTACCCCAGACCCATGACCCCGGAGACAGGACCACGGACCCATGACCCCGGACCCATGACCCCAGACCCATGACCCCAGACCCATGACCCCAGACCCATGACCCCAGACCCATGACCCCAGACCCATGACCCCAGACCCATGACCCCAGACCCATGACTCCAGACCCATGACCCCAGACCCATGACCCCAGACCCATGACCCCAGACCCATGACCCCAGACCCATGACCCCAGACCCATGACCCCAGACCCATGACACCAGACCCATGATCCCAGACCCATGACCCCAGACCCATGACCCCAGACCCACGACCCCAGACCCACGACCCCAGACCCACGACCCCGGACCCACGACCCCGGACCCACGACACCGGACCCATGACCCCGGACCCATGACCCCAGACCCATGACCCCAGACCCATGACCCCAGACCCATGACCCCAGACCCATGAACCCAGACCCATGACCCCAGACCCATGACCCCAGACCCATGACCCCAGACCCATGACCCCAGACCCATGACCCCAGACCCATGACCCCAGACCCATGACCCCAGACCTATGACCCCAGACCCATGACCCCAGACCCATGACCCCAGACCCATGACCCCAGACCCATGACCCCAGACCCATGACCCCAGACCCATGACCCCAGACCCATGACCCCAGACCCATGACCCCAGACCCATGACCCCAGACCCATGACCCCAGACCCATGACCCCAGACCCATGACCCCAGACCCATGACCCCAGACCCATGACCCCAGACCCATGACCCCAGACCCATGACCCCAGACCCATGACCCCAGACCCATGACCCCAGACCCATGACCCCAGACCCATGACCCCAGACCCATGACCCCAGACCCATGACCCCAGACCCATGACCCCAGACCCATGACCCCAGACCCATGACCCCAGACCCATGACCCCAGACCCATGACCCCAGACCCATGACCCCAGACCCATGACCCCAGACCCATGACCCCAGACCCATGACCCCAGACCCATGACCCCAGACCCATGACCCCAGACCCATGACCCCAGACCCATGACCCCAGACCCATGACCCCAGACCCATGACCCCAGACCCATGACCCCAGACCCATGACCCCAGACCCATGACCCCGGACCCATGACCCCGGACCCACGACCCCGGACCCACGACCCCGGACCCATGACACCGGACCCATGACCCCGGACCCATGACCCCGGACCCATGACCCCGGTCCCATGACCCCGGTCCCATGACCCCGGTCCCATGACAACGGACCCATGACACCGGACCCATGACCCCAGACCCATGACCCCAGACCCATGACCCCAGACCAATGACCCCAGACCCATGACCCCGGACCCATGACCCCGGACCCATGACCCCGGACCCATGACCCCGGACCCATGACCCCGGACCCATTACCACGGACCCATGACCCCGGACCCAGGACCCCGGACCCACGACACCGGATCCACGACCCCGGACCCACGACCCCGGACCCACGACCCCGGACCCACGACCCCGGACCCACGACCCCGGACCCACGACCCCGGACCCACGACCCCGGACCCACGACCCCGGACCCACGACCCCGGACCCACGACCCCGGACCCACGACCCCGGACCCACGACCCCGGACCCACGACCCCGGACCCACGACCCCGGACCCACGACCCCGGACCCACGACCCCGGACCCACGACCCCGGACCCACGACCCCGGACCCACGACCCCGGACCCACGACCCCGGACCCACGACCCCGGACCCACGACCCCGGACCCACGACCCCGGACCGACGACCCCGCACCCACGACCCCGGACCCACGACCCCGGACCCACGAACCCGGACCCACGACCCCAGACCCACGACCCCAGACCCACGACCCCAGACCCACGACCCCAGACCCACGACCCCAGACCCACGACCCCAGACCCACGACCCCAGACCCACGACCCCAGAACCACGACCCCAGACCCACGACCCCAAACCCACGACCCCAGACCCACGACCCCAGACCCACGACCCCAGACCCATGACCCCAGACCCATGACCCCAGACCCATGACCCCAGACCCATGACTCCAGACCCATGACCCCAGACCCATGACCCCAGACCCATGACCCCAGACCCATGACTCCAGACCCATGACCCCAGACCCATGACCCCAGACCCATGATCCCAGACCCATGACCCCAGACCCATGACCCCAGACCCACGACCCCAGACCCACGACCCCAGACCCACGACCCCGGATCCACGACCCCGGACCCACGACCCCGGACCCACGACCCCGGACCCACGACCCCGGACCCACGACCCCGGACCCACGACCCCGGACCCACGACCCCGGACCCAGGACCCCGGACCCACGACCCCGGACCCATGACCCCAGACCCACGACCCCAGACCCACGACCCCAGACCCACGACCCCGGATCCACGACCCCGGACCCACGACCCCGGACCCACGACCCCGGACCCACGACCCCGGACCCACGACCCCGGACCCACGACCCCGGACCCACGACCGCGGACCCACGACCCCGGACCCAGGACCCCGGACCCACGAACCCGGACCCACGACCCCAGACCCATGACCCGAGACCCATGACCCCAGACCCATTACCCCAGACCCATGACCCCGGAGACAGGACCACGGACCCATGACCCCGGACCCATGACCCCAGACCCATGACCCCAGACCCATGACCCCAGACCCATGACCCCAGACCCATGACCCCAGACCCATGACCCCAGACCCATGACCCCAGACCCATGACCCCAGACCCATGACTCCAGACCCATGACCCCAGACCCATGACCCCAGACCCATGACCCCAGACCCATGACCCCAGACCCATGACCCCAGACCCATGACCCCAGACCCATGACACCAGACCCATGATCCCAGACCCATGACCCCAGACCCATGACCCCAGACCCACGACCCCAGACCCACGACCCCAGACCCACGACCCCGGACCCACGACCCCGGACCCACGACACCGGACCCATGACCCCGGACCCATGACCCCAGACCCATGACCCCAGACCCATGACCCCAGACCCATGACCCCAGACCCATGAACCCAGACCCAGGACCCCAGACCCATGACCCCAGACCCATGACCCCAGACCCATGACCCCAGACCCATGACCCCAGACCCATGACCCCAGACCCATGACCCCAGACCCATGACCCCAGACCCATGACCCCAGACCCATGACCCCAGACCCATGACCCCAGACCCATGACCCCAGAACCATGACCCCAGACCCATGACCCCAGACCCATGACCCCAGACCCATGACCCCAGACCCATGACCCCAGACCCATGACCCCAGACCCATGACCCCAGACCCATGACCCCAGACCCATGACCCCAGACCCATGACCCCAGACCCATGACCCCAGACCCATGACCCCAGACCCATGACTCCAGACCCATGACCCCAGACCCATGACCCCAGACCCATGACCCCAGACCCATGACCCCAGACCCAGGACCCCGGACCCACGACCCCGGATCCACGACCCCGGACCCACGACCCCGGACCCACGACCCCGGACCCACGACCCCGGACCCACGACCCCGGACCCACGACCCCGGACCCACGACCCCGGACCCACGACCCCGGACCCACGACCCCGGACCCACGACCCCGGACCCACGACCCCGGACCCACGACCCCGGACCCACGACCCCGGACCCACGACCCCGGACCCACGACCCCGGACCCACGACCCCGGACCGACGACCCCGCACCCACGACCCCGGACCCACGACCCCGGACCCACGAACCCGGACCCACGACCCCAGACCCACGACCCCAGACCCACGACCCCAGACCCACGACCCCAGACCCACGACCCCAGACCCACGACCCCAGACCCACGACCCCAGACCCACGACCCCAGACCCACGACCCCAGACCCACGACCCCAAACCCATGACCCCAGACCCATGACCCCAGACCCATGACCCCAGACCCATGACCCCAGACCCATGACCCCAGACCCATGACCCCGGACCCACGACCCCGGACCCACGACCCCGGACCCATGACACCGGACCCATGACCCCGGACCCATGACCCCGGACCCATGACCCCGGTCCCATGACCCCGGTCCCATGACCCCGGTCCCATGACAACGGACCCATGACACCGGACCCATGACCCCAGACCCATGACCCCAGACCCATGACCCCAGACCAATGACCCCGGACCCATGACCCCGGACCCATGACCCCGGACCCATGACCCCGGACCCATGACCCCGGACCCATGACCCCGGACCCATTACCACGGACCCATGACCCCGGACCCAGGACCCCGGACCCACGACCCCGGATCCACGACCCCGGACCCACGACCCCGGACCCACGACCCCGGACCCACGACCCCGGACCCACGACCCCGGACCCACGACCCCGGACCCACGACCCCGGACCCACGACCCCGGACCCACGACCCCGGACCCACGACCCCGGACCCACGACCCCGGACCCACGACCCCGGACCCACGACCCCGGACCCACGACCCCGGACCCACGACCCCGGACCCACGACCCCGGACCCACGACCCCGGACCCACGACCCCGGACCCACGACCCCGGACCCACGACCCCGGACCCACGACCCCGGACCCACGACCCCGGACCCACGACCCCGGACCCACGACCCCGGACCGACGACCCCGCACCCACGACCCCGGACCCACGACCCCGGACCCACGAACCCGGACCCACGACCCCAGACCCACGACCCCAGACCCACGACCCCAGACCCACGACCCCAGACCCACGACCCCAGACCCACGACCCCAGACCCACGACCCCAGACCCACGACCCCAGACCCACGACCCCAGACCCACGACCCCAAACCCACGACCCCAGACCCACGACCCCAGACCCACGACCCCAGACCCATGACCCCAGACCCATGACCCCAGACCCATGACCCCAGACCCATGACTCCAGACCCATGACCCCAGACCCATGACCCCAGACCCATGACCCCAGACCCATGACTCCAGACCCATGACCCCAGACCCATGACCCCAGACCCATGACCCCAGACCCATGACCCCAGACCCATGACCCCAGACCCATGACCCCAGACCCACGACCCCGGACCCACGACCCCGGACCCACGACCCCGGACCCACGACCCCGGACCCATGACACCGGACCCATGACCCCGGACCCATGACGCCGGACCCATGACCCCGGACCCATGACCCCGGACCCAGGACCACGGAACCACAACCCCGGACCCAGGACCCCGGACACATGACCCCGGACCCATGACCCCGGACCCACGACCCCGGACCCACGACCCCAGACCCATGACCCGAGACCCATGACTCCAGACCCATTACCCCAGACCCATGACCCCAGACCCATGACCCCAGACCCATGACCCCAGACCCATGACCCCAGACCCATGACCCCAGACCCATGACCCCGGACCCATGACCCCGGACCCAGGACCCCGGAACCACAACCCCGGACCCAGGACCACGGACACATGACCCCGGACCCATGACCCCGGACCCACGACCCCGGACCCACGACCCCAGACCCATGACCCGAGACCCATGACCCCAGACCCATTACCCCAGACCCATGACCCCGGAGACAGGACCACGACCCATGACCCCGGACCCAGGACCCCGGACCCAGGACCCCGGACCCATGACCCCGGACCCATGTCCCCGGTCCCATGACCCCGGTCCCATGACCCCGGTCCCATGACAACGGACCCATGACACCGGACCCACGACCCCAGACCCATGACCCCAGACCAATGACCCCAGACCCATGACCCCGGACCCATGACCCCGGACCCAGGACCCCGGAACCACAACCCCGGACCCAGGACCACGGACACATGACCCCGGACCCATGACCCCGGACCCATGACACCGGACCCATGACCCCGGACCCATGACCCCGGACCCACGACCCCGGACCCATGACCCCGGACCCATGACCCCGGACCCATTACCACGGACCCATGACCCCGGACCCAGGACCCCAGACCCATGACCCCAGACCAATGACCCCGGACCCACGACCCCGGATCCACGACCCCGGACCCACGACCCCGGACCCACGACCCCGGACTCAGGACCCCGGACCCATGACCCCGGACCCATGTCCCCGGTCCCATGACCCCGGACCCATTACCACGGACCCATGACCCCGGACCCAGGACCCCGGACCCACGACCCCGGATCCACGACCCCGGACCCACAACCCCGGACCCACGACCCCGGACCCACGACCCCGGACCCACGACCCCGGACCCACGACCCCGGACCCACGACCCCGGACCCACGACCGCGGACCCACGACCCCGGACCCAGGACCCCGGACCCACGAACCCGGACCCACGACCCCAGACCCATGACCCGAGACCCATGACCCCAGACCCATTACCCCAGACCCATGACCCCGGAGACAGGACCACGGACCCATGACCCCGGACCCATGACCCCAGACCCATGACCCCAGACCCATGACCCCAGACCCATGACCCCAGACCCATGACCCCAGACCCATGACCCCAGACCCATGACTCCAGACCCATGACCCCAGACCCACGACCCCGGACCCACGACCCCGGACCCACGACCCCGGACCCACGACCCCGGACCCACGACCCCGGACCCACGACCCCGGACCCACGACCCCGGACCCACGACCCCGGACCCACGACCCCGGACCCACGACCCCGGACCCACGACCCCGGACCCACGACCCCGGACCCACGACCCCGGACCCACGACCCCGGACCGACGACCCCGCACCCACGACCCCGGACCCACGACCCCGGACCCACGAACCCGGACCCACGACCCCAGACCCACGACCCCAGACCCACGACCCCAGACCCACGACCCCAGACCCACGACCCCAGACCCACGACCCCAGACCCACGACCCCAGACCCACGACCCCAGACCCACGACCCCAGACCCACGACCCCAAACCCACGACCCCAGACCCACGACCCCAGACCCACGACCCCAGACCCACGACCCCAGACCCATGACCCCAGACCCATGACCCCAGACCCATGACCCCAGACCCATGACACCAGACCCATGATCCCAGACCCATGAACCCAGACCCATGACCCCAGACCCATGACCCCAGACCTATGACCCCAGACCCATGACCCCAGACCCATGACCCCAGACCCATGACCCCAGACCCATGACCCCAGACCCATGACTCCAGACCCATGACCCCAGACCCATGACCCCAGACCCATGACCCCAGACCCATGACCCCAGACCCATGACCCCAGACCCATGACCCCAGACCCATGACCCCAGACCCATGACACCAGACCCATGATCCCAGACCCATGACCCCAGACCCATGACCCCAGACCCACGACCCCAGACCCACGACCCCAGACCCACGACCCCAGACCCACGACCCCGGATCCACGACCCCGGACCCACGACCCCGGACCCACGACCCCGGACCCACGACCCCGGACCCACGACCCCGGACCCACGACCCCGGACCCACGACCCCGGACCCACGACCCCGGACCCACGACCCCGGACCCACGACCCCGGACCCACGACCCCGGATCCACGACCCCGGACCCACAACCCCGGACCCACGACCCCGGACCCACGACCCCGGACCCACGACCCCGGACCCACGACCCCGGACCCACGACCGCGGACCCACGACCCCGGACCCAGGACCCCGGACCCACGAACCCGGACCCACGACCCCAGACCCATGACCCGAGACCCATGACCCCAGACCCATTACCCCAGACCCATGACCCCGGAGACAGGACCACGGACCCATGACCCCGGACCCATGACCCCAGACCCATGACCCCAGACCCATGACCCCAGACCCATGACCCCAGACCCATGACCCCAGACCCATGACCCCAGACCCATGACCCCAGACCCATGACCCCAGACCCATGACCCCAGACCCATGACCCCAGACCCATGACCCCAGACCCATGACCCCAGACCCATGACCCCAGACCCATGACCCCAGACCCATGACCCCAGACCCATGACCCCAGACCCATGACCCCAGACCCATGACCCCAGACCCATGACCCCAGACCCATGACCCCAGACCCATGACCCCAGACCCATGACCCCAGACCCATGACACCAGACCCATGACCCCAGACCCATGACCCCAGACCCATGACCCCAGACCCATGACCCCAGACCCATGACCCCAGACCCATGACCCCAGACCCATGACCCCAGACCCATGACCCCAGACCCATGACCCCAGACCCATGACCCCAGACCCATGACCCCAGACCCATGACCCCAGACCCATGACCCCAGACCCATGACCCCAGACCCATGACCCCAGACCCACGACCCCAGACCCACGACCCCGGACCCACGACCCCGGACCCACGACCCCGGACCCATGACACCGGACCCATGACCCCGGACCCATGACCCCGGACCCATGTCCCCGGACCCAGGACCCCGGAACCACAACCCCGGACCCAGGACCACGGACACATGACCCCGGACCCATGACCCCGGACCCACCACCCCGGACCCACGACCCCAGACCCATGACCCGAGACCCATGACCCGAGACCCATGACCCCAGACCCATTACCCCAGACCCATGACCCCGGAGACAGGACCACGACCCATGACCCCGGACCCAGGACCCCGGACCCAGGACCCCGGACCCATGACCCCGGACCCATGACCCCGGTCCCATGACCCCGGAGACAGGACCACGACCCATGACCCCGGACCCAGGACCCCGGACCCAGGACCCCGGACCCATGACCCCGGACCCATGACCCCGGTCCCATGACCCCGGTCCCATGACCCCGGTCCCATGACAACGGACCCATGACACCGGACCCATGACCCCAGACCCATGACCCCAGACCCATGACCCCAGACCAATGACCCCAGACCCATGACCCGGGACCCATGACCCCGGACCCATGACCCCGGACCCATGACCCCGGACCCATTACCACGGACCCATGACCCCGGACCCAGGACCCCAGACCCACGACCCCGGATCCACGACCCCGGACCCACGACCCCGGACCCACGACCCCGGACCCACGACCCCGGACCCACGACCCCGGACCCACGACCCCGGACCCACGACCCCGGACCCACGACCCCGGACCCACGACCCCGGACCCACGACCCCGGACCCACGACCCCGGACCCACGACCCCGGACCCACGACCCCGGACCCACGACCCCGGACCCACGACCCCGGACCCACGACCCCGGACCCACGACCCCGGACCCACGACCCCGGACCCACGACCCCGGACCCACGACCCCGGACCCACGACCCCGGACCCACGACCCCGGACCGACGACCCCGCACACACGACCCCGGACCCACGACCCCGGACCCACGAACCCGGACCCACGACCCCAGACCCACGACCCCAGACCCACGACCCCAGACCCACGACCCCAGACCCACGACCCCAGACCCACGACCCCAGACCCACGACCCCAGACCCACGACCCCAGACCCACGACCCCAGACCCACGACCCCAAACCCACGACCCCAGACCCACGACCCCAGACCCACGACCCCAGACCCACGACCCCAGACCCATGACCCCAGACCCATGACCCCAGACCCATGACCCCAGACCCATGACACCAGACCCATGATCCCAGACCCATGACCCCAGACCCATGACCCCAGACCCATGACCCCAGACCTATGACCCCAGACCCATGACCCCAGACCCATGACCCCAGACCCATGACCCCAGACCCATGACCCCAGACCCATGACCCCAGACCCATGACTCCAGACCCATGACCCCAGACCCATGACCCCAGACCCATGACCCCAGACCCATGACCCCAGACCCATGACCCCAGACCCATGACCCCAGACCCATGACCCCAGACCCATGACACCAGACCCATGATCCCAGACCCATGACCCCAGACCCATGACCCCAGACCCACGACCCCAGACCCACGACCCCAGACCCACGACCCCGGATCCACGACCCCGGACCCACGACCCCGGACCCACGACCCCGGACCCACGACCCCGGACCCACGACCCCGGACCCACGACCCCGGACCCACGACCCCGGACCCACGACCCCGGACCCACGACCCCGGACCCACGACCCCGGACCCACGACCCCGGACCCACGACCCCGGACCCACGACCCCGGATCCACGACCCCGGACCCACAACCCCGGACCCACGACCCCGGACCCACGACCCCGGACCCACGACCCCGGACCCACGACCCCGGACCCACGACCGCGGACCCACGACCCCGGACCCAGGACCCCGGACCCACGAACCCGGACCCACGACCCCAGACCCATGACCCGAGACCCATGACCCCAGACCCATTACCCCAGACCCATGACCCCGGAGACAGGACCACGGACCCATGACCCCGGACCCATGACCCCAGACCCATGACCCCAGACCCATGACCCCAGACCCATGACCCCAGACCCATGACCCCAGACCCATGACCCCAGACCCATGACCCCAGACCCATGACACCAGACCCATGATCCCAGACCCATGACCCCAGACCCATGACCCCAGACCCACGACCCCAGACCCACGACCCCAGACCCACGACCCCGGATCCACGACCCCGGACCCACGACCCCGGACCCACGACCCCGGACCCACGACCCCGGACCCACGACCCCGGACCCACGACCCCGGACCCACGACCCCGGACCCACGACCCCGGACCCACGACCCCGGACCCACGACCCCGGACCCACGACCCCGGACCCACGACCCCGGACCCACGACCCCGGATCCACGACCCCGGACCCACAACCCCGGACCCACGACCCCGGACCCACGACCCCGGACCCACGACCCCGGACCCACGACCCCGGACCCACGACCGCGGACCCACGACCCCGGACCCAGGACCCCGGACCCACGAACCCGGACCCACGACCCCAGACCCATGACCCGAGACCCATGACCCCAGACCCATTACCCCAGACCCATGACCCCGGAGACAGGACCACGGACCCATGACCCCGGACCCATGACCCCAGACCCATGACCCCAGACCCATGACCCCAGACCCATGACCCCAGACCCATGACCCCAGACCCATGACCCCAGACCCATGACCCCAGACCCATGACTCCAGACCCATGACCCCAGACCCATGACCCCAGACCCATGACCCCAGACCCATGACCCCAGACCCATGACCCCAGACCCATGACCCCAGACCCATGACCCCAGACCCATGACACCAGACCCATGATCCCAGACCCATGACCCCAGACCCATGACCCCAGACCCACGACCCCAGACCCACGACCCCGGACCCACGACCCCGGACCCACGACCCCGGACCCACGACACCGGACCCATGACCCCGGACCCATGACCCCAGACCCATGACCCCAGACCCATGACCCCAGACCCATGACCCCAGACCCATGAACCCAGACCCATGACCCCAGACCCATGACCCCAGACCCATGACCCCAGACCCATGACCCCAGACCCATGACCCCAGACCCATGACCCCAGACCCATGACCCCAGACCTATGACCCCAGACCCATGACCCCAGACCCATGACCCCAGACCCATGACCCCAGACCCATGACCCCAGACCCATGACCCCAGACCCATGACCCCAGACCCATGACCCCAGACCCATGACCCCAGACCCATGACCCCAGACCCATGACCCCAGACCCATGACCCCAGACCCATGACCCCAGACCCATGACCCCAGACCCATGACCCCAGACCCATGACCCCAGACCCATGACCCCAGACCCATGACCCCAGACCCATGACCCCAGACCCATGACCCCAGACCCATGACCCCAGACCCATGACCCCAGACCCATGACCCCAGACCCATGACCCCAGACCCATGACCCCAGACCCATGACCCCAGACCCATGACCCCAGACCCATGACCCCAGACCCATGACCCCAGACCCACGACCCCAGACCCACGACCCCGGACCCACGACCCCGGACCCACGACCCCGGACCCATGACACCGGACCCATGACCCCGGACCCATGACCCCGGACCCATGTCCCCGGACCCAGGACCCCGGAACCACAACCCCGGACCCAGGACCACGGACACATGACCCCGGACCCATGACCCCGGACCCACCACCCCGGACCCACGACCCCAGACCCATGACCCGAGACCCATGACCCGAGACCCATGACCCCAGACCCATTACCCCAGACCCATGACCCCGGAGACAGGACCACGACCCATGACCCCGGACCCAGGACCCCGGACCCAGGACCCCGGACCCATGACCCCGGACCCATGACCCCGGTCCCATGACCCCGGTCCCATGACCCCGGTCCCATGACAACGGACCCATGACACCGGACCCATGACCCCAGACCCATGACCCCAGACCCATGACCCCAGACCAATGACCCCAGACCCATGACCCCGGACCCATGACCCCGGACCCATGACCCCGGACCCATTACCACGGACCCATGACCCCGGACCCAGGACCCCAGACCCACGACCCCGGATCCACGACCCCGGACCCACGACCCCGGACCCACGACCCCGGACCCACGACCCCGGACCCACGACCCCGGACCCACGACCCCGGACCCACGACCCCGGACCCACGACCCCGGACCCACGACCCCGGACCCACGACCCCGGACCCACGACCCCGGACCCACGACCCCGGACCCACGACCCCGGACCCACGACCCCGGACCCACGACCCCGGACCCACGACCCCGGACCCACGACCCCGGACCCACGACCCCGGACCCACGACCCCGGACCCACGACCCCGGACCGACGACCCCGCACCCACGACCCCGGACCCACGACCCCGGACCCACGAACCCGGACCCACGACCCCAGACCCACGACCCCAGACCCACGACCCCAGACCCACGACCCCAGACCCACGACCCCAGACCCACGACCCCAGACCCACGACCCCAGACCCACGACCCCAGACCCACGACCCCAGACCCACGACCCCAAACCCACGACCCCAGACCCACGACCCCAGACCCACGACCCCAGACCCACGACCCCAGACCCATGACCCCAGACCCATGACCCCAGACCCATGACCCCAGACCCATGACACCAGACCCATGATCCCAGACCCATGACCCCAGACCCATGACCCCAGACCCATGACCCCAGACCTATGACCCCAGACCCATGACCCCAGACCCATGACCCCAGACCCATGACCCCAGACCCATGTCCCCAGACCCATGACTCCAGACCCATGACCCCAGACCCATGACCCCAGACCCATGACCCCAGACCCATGACCCCAGACCCATGACCCCAGACCCATGACCCCAGACCCATGACCCCAGACCCATGACACCAGACCCATGATCCCAGACCCATGACCCCAGACCCATGACCCCAGACCCACGACCCCAGACCCACGACCCCAGACCCACGACCCCGGATCCACGACCCCGGACCCACGACCCCGGACCCACGACCCCGGACCCACGACCCCGGACCCACGACCCCGGACCCACGACCCCGGACCCACGACCCCGGACCCACGACCCCGGACCCACGACCCCGGACCCACGACCCCGGACCCACGACCCCGGACCCACGACCCCGGACCCACGACCCCGGATCCACGACCCCGGACCCACAACCCCGGACCCACGACCCCGGACCCACGACCCCGGACCCACGACCCCGGACCCACGACCCCGGACCCACGACCGCGGACCCACGACCCCGGACCCAGGACCCCGGACCCACGAACCCGGACCCACGACCCCAGACCCATGACCCGAGACCCATGACCCCAGACCCATTACCCCAGACCCATGACCCCGGAGACAGGACCACGGACCCATGACCCCGGACCCATGACCCCAGACCCATGACCCCAGACCCATGACCCCAGACCCATGACCCCAGACCCATGACCCCAGACCCATGACCCCAGACCCATGACCCCAGACCCATGACTCCAGACCCATGACCCCAGACCCATGACCCCAGACCCATGACCCCAGACCCATGACCCCAGACCCATGACCCCAGACCCATGACCCCAGACCCATGACACCAGACCCATGATCCCAGACCCATGACCCCAGACCCATGACCCCAGACCCACGACCCCAGACCCACGACCCCAGACCCACGACCCCGGACCCACGACCCCGGACCCACGACACCGGACCCATGACCCCGGACCCATGACCCCAGACCCATGACCCCAGACCCATGACCCCAGACCCATGACCCCAGACCCATGAACCCAGACCCATGACCCCAGACCCATGACCCCAGACCCATGACCCCAGACCCATGACCCCAGACCCATGACCCCAGACCTATGACCCCAGACCCATGACCCCAGACCCATGACCCCAGACCCATGACCCCAGACCCATGACCCCAGACCCATGACCCCAGACCCATGACCCCAGACCCATGACCCCAGACCCATGACCCCAGACCCATGACCCCAGACCCATGACCCCAGACCCATGACCCCAGACCCATGACCCCAGACCCATGACCCCAGACCCATGACCCCAGACCCATGACCCCAGACCCATGACCCCAGACCCATGACCCCAGACCCATGACCCCAGACCCATGACCCCAGACCCATGACCCCAGACCCATGACCCCAGACCCATGACCCCAGACCCATGACCCCAGACCCATGACCCCAGACCCATGACCCCAGACCCATGACCCCAGACCCATGACCCCAGACCCATGACCCCAGACCCATGACCCCAGACCCATGACCCCAGACCCATGACCCCAGACCCATGACCCCAGACCCATGACCCCAGACCCATGACCCCAGACCCATGACCCCAGACCCATGACCCCAGACCCATGACCCCAGACCCATGACCCCAGACCCATGACCCCAGACCCATGACCCCAGACCCATGACCCCAGACCCATGACCCCAGACCCATGACCCCAGACCCATGACCCCGGACCCACGACCCCGGACCCACGACCCCGGACCCATGACACCGGACCCATGACCCCGGACCCATGACCCCGGACCCATGACCCCGGTCCCATGACCCCGGTCCCATGACCCCGGTCCCATGACAACGGACCCATGACACCGGACCCATGACCCCAGACCCATGACCCCAGACCCATGACCCCAGACCAATGACCCCAGACCCATGACCCCGGACCCATGACCCCGGACCCATGACCCCGGACCCATGACCCCGGACCCATTACCACGGACCCATGACCCCGGACCCAGGACCCCGGACCCACGACCCCGGATCCACGACCCCGGACCCACGACCCCGGACCCACGACCCCGGACCCACGACCCCGGACCCACGACCCCGGACCCACGACCCCGGACCCACGACCCCGGACCCACGACCCCGGACCCACGACCCCGGACCCACGACCCCGGACCCACGACCCCGGACCCACGACCCCGGACCCACGACCCCGGACCCACGACCCCGGACCCACGACCCCGGACCCACGACCCCGGACCCACGACCCCGGACCCACGACCCCGGACCCACGACCCCGGACCCACGACCCCGGACCCACGACCCCGGACCCACGACCCCGGACCCACGACCCCGGACCGACGACCCCGCACCCACGACCCCGGACCCACGACCCCGGACCCACGAACCCGGACCCACGACCCCAGACCCACGACCCCAGACCCACGACCCCAGACCCACGACCCCAGACCCACGACCCCAGACCCACGACCCCAGACCCACGACCCCAGACCCACGACCCCAGAACCACGACCCCAGACCCACGACCCCAAACCCACGACCCCAGACCCACGACCCCAGACCCATGACCCCAGACCCATGACCCCAGACCCATGACCCCAGACCCATGACTCCAGACCCATGACCCCAGACCCATGACCCCAGACCCATGACCCCAGACCCATGACTCCAGACCCATGACCCCAGACCCATGACCCCAGACCCATGATCCCAGACCCATGACCCCAGACCCATGACCCCAGACCCACGACCCCAGACCCACGACCCCAGACCCACGACCCCGGATCCACGACCCCGGACCCACGACCCCGGACCCACGACCCCGGACCCACGACCCCGGACCCACGACCCCGGACCCACGACCCCGGACCCACGACCCCGGACCCAGGACCCCGGACCCACGACCCCGGACCCATGACCCCAGACCCACGACCCCAGACCCACGACCCCAGACCCACGACCCCAGACCCACGACCCCGGATCCACGACCCCGGACCCACGACCCCGGACCCACGACCCCGGACCCACGACCCCGGACCCACGACCCCGGACCCACGACCCCGGACCCACGACCGCGGACCCACGACCCCGGACCCAGGACCCCGGACCCACGAACCCGGACCCACGACCCCAGACCCATGACCCGAGACCCATGACCCCAGACCCATTACCCCAGACCCATGACCCCGGAGACAGGACCACGGACCCATGACCCCGGACCCATGACCCCAGACCCATGACCCCAGACCCATGACCCCAGACCCATGACCCCAGACCCATGACCCCAGACCCATGACCCCAGACCCATGACCCCAGACCCATGACCCCAGACCCATGACTCCAGACCCATGACCCCAGACCCATGACCCCAGACCCATGACCCCAGACCCATGACCCCAGACCCATGACCCCAGACCCATGACCCCAGACCCATGACACCAGACCCATGATCCCAGACCCATGACCCCAGACCCATGACCCCAGACCCACGACCCCAGACCCACGACCCCAGACCCACGACCCCGGACCCACGACCCCGGACCCACGACACCGGACCCATGACCCCGGACCCATGACCCCAGACCCATGACCCCAGACCCATGACCCCAGACCCATGACCCCAGACCCATGAACCCAGACCCAGGACCCCAGACCCATGACCCCAGACCCATGACCCCAGACCCATGACCCCAGACCCATGACCCCAGACCCATGACCCCAGACCCATGACCCCAGACCTATGACCCCAGACCCATGACCCCAGACCCATGACCCCAGACCCATGACCCCAGACCCATGACCCCAGACCCATGACCCCAGACCCATGACCCCAGACCCATGACCCCAGACCCATGACCCCAGACCCATGACCCCAGACCCATGACCCCAGACCCATGACCCCAGACCCATGACCCCAGACCCATGACCCCAGACCCATGACCCCAGACCCATGACCCCAGACCCATGACCCCAGACCCATGACTCCAGACCCATGACCCCAGACCCATGACCCCAGACCCATGACCCCAGACCCATGACCCCAGACCCATGACCCCAGACCCAGGACCCCGGACCCACGACCCCGGATCCACGACCCCGGACCCACGACCCCGGACCCACGACCCCGGACCCACGACCCCGGACCCACGACCCCGGACCCACGACCCCGGACCCACGACCCCGGACCCACGACCCCGGACCCACGACCCCGGACCCACGACCCCGGACCCACGACCCCGGACCCACGACCCCGGACCCACGACCCCGGACCCACGACCCCGGACCCACGACCCCGGACCCACGACCCCGGACCGACGACCCCGCACCCACGACCCCGGACCCACGACCCCGGACCCACGAACCCGGACCCACGACCCCAGACCCACGACCCCAGACCCACGACCCCAGACCCACGACCCCAGACCCACGACCCCAGACCCACGACCCCAGACCCACGACCCCAGACCCACGACCCCAGACCCACGACCCCAGACCCACGACCCCAGACCCACGACCCCAAACCCATGACCCCAGACCCATGACCCCAGACCCATGACCCCAGACCCATGACCCCAGACCCATGACCCCAGACCCATGACCCCGGACCCACGACCCCGGACCCACGACCCCGGACCCATGACACCGGACCCATGACCCCGGACCCATGACCCCGGACCCATGACCCCGGTCCCATGACCCCGGTCCCATGACCCCGGTCCCATGACAACGGACCCATGACACCGGACCCATGACCCCAGACCCATGACCCCAGACCCATGACCCCAGACCAATGACCCCAGACCCATGACCCCGGACCCATGACCCCGGACCCATGACCCCGGACCCATGACCCCGGACCCATTACCACGGACCCATGACCCCGGACCCAGGACCCCGGACCCACGACCCCGGATCCACGACCCCGGACCCACGACCCCGGACCCACGACCCCGGACCCACGACCCCGGACCCACGACCCCGGACCCACGACCCCGGACCCACGACCCCGGACCCACGACCCCGGACCCACGACCCCGGACCCACGACCCCGGACCCACGACCCCGGACCCACGACCCCGGACCCACGACCCCGGACCCACGACCCCGGACCCACGACCCCGGACCCACGACCCCGGACCCACGACCCCGGACCCACGACCCCGGACCCACGACCCCGGACCCACGACCCCGGACCCACGACCCCGGACCCACGACCCCGGACCGACGACCCCGCACCCACGACCCCGGACCCACGACCCCGGACCCACGAACCCGGACCCACGACCCCAGACCCACGACCCCAGACCCACGACCCCAGACCCACGACCCCAGACCCACGACCCCAGACCCACGACCCCAGACCCACGACCCCAGACCCACGACCCCAGACCCACGACCCCAGACCCACGACCCCAAACCCACGACCCCAGACCCACGACCCCAGACCCACGACCCCAGACCCATGACCCCAGACCCATGACCCCAGACCCATGACCCCAGACCCATGACTCCAGACCCATGACCCCAGACCCATGACCCCAGACCCATGACCCCAGACCCATGACTCCAGACCCATGACCCCAGACCCATGACCCCAGACCCATGACCCCAGACCCATGACCCCAGACCCATGACCCCAGACCCATGACCCCAGACCCACGACCCCGGACCCACGACCCCGGACCCACGACCCCGGACCCACGACCCCGGACCCATGACACCGGACCCATGACCCCGGACCCATGACGCCGGACCCATGACCCCGGACCCATGACCCCGGACCCAGGACCACGGAACCACAACCCCGGACCCAGGACCCCGGACACATGACCCCGGACCCATGACCCCGGACCCACGACCCCGGACCCACGACCCCAGACCCATGACCCGAGACCCATGACCCCAGACCCATTACCCCAGACCCATGACCCCAGACCCATGACCCCAGACCCATGACCCCAGACCCATGACCCCAGACCCATGACCCCAGACCCATGACCCCGGACCCATGACCCCGGACCCAGGACCCCGGAACCACAACCCCGGACCCAGGACCACGGACACATGACCCCGGACCCATGACCCCGGACCCACGACCCCGGACCCACGACCCCAGACCCATGACCCGAGACCCATGACCCCAGACCCATTACCCCAGACCCATGACCCCGGAGACAGGACCACGACCCATGACCCCGGACCCAGGACCCCGGACCCAGGACCCCGGACCCATGACCCCGGACCCATGTCCCCGGTCCCATGACCCCGGTCCCATGACCCCGGTCCCATGACAACGGACCCATGACACCGGACCCACGACCCCAGACCCATGACCCCAGACCAATGACCCCAGACCCATGACCCCGGACCCATGACCCCGGACCCAGGACCCCGGAACCACAACCCCGGACCCAGGACCACGGACACATGACCCCGGACCCATGACCCCGGACCCATGACACCGGACCCATGACCCCGGACCCATGACCCCGGACCCACGACCCCGGACCCATGACCCCGGACCCATGACCCCGGACCCATTACCACGGACCCATGACCCCGGACCCAGGACCCCAGACCCATGACCCCAGACCAATGACCCCGGACCCACGACCCCGGATCCACGACCCCGGACCCACGACCCCGGACCCACGACCCCGGACTCAGGACCCCGGACCCATGACCCCGGACCCATGTCCCCGGTCCCATGACCCCGGACCCATTACCACGGACCCATGACCCCGGACCCAGGACCCCGGACCCACGACCCCGGATCCACGACCCCGGACCCACAACCCCGGACCCACGACCCCGGACCCACGACCCCGGACCCACGACCCCGGACCCACGACCCCGGACCCACGACCCCGGACCCACGACCGCGGACCCACGACCCCGGACCCAGGACCCGAGACCCATGACCCCAGACCCATTACCCCAGACCCATGACCCCGGAGACAGGACCACGGACCCATGACCCCGGACCCATGACCCCAGACCCATGACCCCAGACCCATGACCCCAGACCCATGACCCCAGACCCATGACCCCAGACCCATGACCCCAGACCCATGACTCCAGACCCATGACCCCAGACCCACGACCCCGGACCCACGACCCCGGACCCACGACCCCGGACCCACGACCCCGGACCCACGACACCGGACCCACGACCCCGGACCCACGACCCCGGACCCACGACCCCGGACCCACGACCCCGGACCCACGACCCCGGACCCACGACCCCGGACCCACGACCCCGGACCCACGACCCCGGACCCACGACCCCGGACCCACGACCCCGGACCGACGACCCCGCACCCACGACCCCGGACCCACGACCCCGGACCCACGAACCCGGACCCACGACCCCAGACCCACGACCCCAGACCCACGACCCCAGACCCACGACCCCAGACCCACGACCCCAGACCCACGACCCCAGACCCACGACCCCAGACCCACGACCCCAGACCCACGACCCCAAACCCACGACCCCAGACCCACGACCCCAGACCCACGACCCCAGACCCACGACCCCAGACCCATGACCCCAGACCCATGACCCCAGACCCATGACCCCAGACCCATGACCCCAGACCCATGACACCAGACCCATGATCCCAGACCCATGACCCCAGACCCATGACCCCAGACCCATGACCCCAGACCTATGACCCCAGACCCATGACCCCAGACCCATGACCCCAGACCCATGACCCCAGACCCATGACCCCAGACCCATGACTCCAGACCCATGACCCCAGACCCATGACCCCAGACCCATGACCCCAGACCCATGACCCCAGACCCATGACCCCAGACCCATGACCCCAGACCCATGACACCAGACCCATGATCCCAGACCCATGACCCCAGACCCATGACCCCAGACCCACGACCCCAGACCCACGACCCCAGACCCACGACCCCAGACCCACGACCCCGGATCCACGACCCCGGACCCACGACCCCGGACCCACGACCCCGGACCCACGACCCCGGACCCACGACCCCGGACCCACGACCCCGGACCCACGACCCCGGACCCACGACCCCGGACCCACGACCCCGGATCCACGACCCCGGACCCACAACCCCGGACCCACGACCCCGGACCCACGACCCCGGACCCACGACCCCGGACCCACGACCCCGGACCCACGACCGCGGACCCACGACCCCGGACCCAGGACCCCGGACCCACGAACCCGGACCCACGACCCCAGACCCATGACCCGAGACCCATGACCCCAGACCCATTACCCCAGACCCATGACCCCGGAGACAGGACCACGGACCCATGACCCCGGACCCATGACCCCAGACCCATGACCCCAGACCCATGACCCCAGACCCATGACTCCAGACCCATGACCCCAGACCCATGACCCCAGACCCATGACCCCAGACCCATGACCCCAGACCCATGACCCCAGACCCATGACCCCAGACCCATGACCCCAGACCCATGACCCCAGACCCATGACCCCAGACCCATGACCCCAGACCCATGACCCCAGACCCATGACCCCAGACCCATGACCCCAGACCCATGACCCCAGACCCATGACCCCAGACCCATGACCCCAGACCCATGACCCCAGACCCATGACCCCAGACCCATGACCCCAGACCCATGACCCCAGACCCATGACCCCAGACCCATGACCCCAGACCCATGACCCCAGACCCATGACCCCAGACCCATGACCCCAGACCCATGACCCCAGACCCATGACCCCAGACCCATGACCCCAGACCCATGACCCCAGACCCATGACCCCAGACCCATGACCCCAGACCCATGACCCCAGACCCATGACCCCAGACCCATGACCCCAGACCCATGACCCCAGACCCATGACCCCAGACCCATGACCCCAGACCCATGACCCCAGACCCATGACCCCAGACCCATGACCCCAGACCCATGACCCCAGACCCACGACCCCAGACCCACGACCCCGGACCCACGACCCCGGACCCACGACCCCGGACCCATGACACCGGACCCATGACCCCGGACCCATGACCCCGGACCCATGTCCCCGGACCCAGGACCCCGGAACCACAACCCCGGACCCAGGACCACGGACACATGACCCCGGACCCATGACCCCGGACCCACCACCCCGGACCCACGACCCCAGACCCATGACCCGAGACCCATGACCCGAGACCCATGACCCCAGACCCATTACCCCAGACCCATGACCCCGGAGACAGGACCACGACCCATGACCCCGGACCCAGGACCCCGGACCCAGGACCCCGGACCCATGACCCCGGACCCATGACCCCGGTCCCATGACCCCGGTCCCATGACCCCGGTCCCATGACAACGGACCCATGACACCGGACCCATGGCCCCAGACCCATGACCCCAGACCCATGACCCCAGACCAATGACCCCAGACCCATGACCCCGGACCCATGACCCCGGACCCATGACCCCGGACCCATGACCCCGGACCCATTACCACGGACCCATGACCCCGGACCCAGGACCCCAGACCCACGACCCCGGATCCACGACCCCGGACCCACGACCCCGGACCCACGACCCCGGACCCACGACCCCGGACCCACGACCCCGGACCCACGACCCCGGACCCACGACCCCGGACCCACGACCCCGGACCCACGACCCCGGACCCACGACCCCGGACCCACGACCCCGGACCCACGACCCCGGACCCACGACCCCGGACCCACGACCCCGGACCCACGACCCCGGACCCACGACCCCGGACCCACGACCCCGGACCCACGACCCCGGACCCACGACCCCGGACCCACGACCCCGGACCCACGACCCCGGACCGACGACCCCGCACCCACGACCCCGGACCCACGACCCCGGACCCACGAACCCGGACCCACGACCCCAGACCCACGACCCCAGACCCACGACCCCAGACCCACGACCCCAGACCCACGACCCCAGACCCACGACCCCAGACCCACGACCCCAGACCCACGACCCCAGACCCACGACCCCAGACCCACGACCCCAAACCCACGACCCCAGACCCACGACCCCAGACCCACGACCCCAGACCCACGACCCCAGACCCATGACCCCAGACCCATGACCCCAGACCCATGACCCCAGACCCATGACACCAGACCCATGATCCCAGACCCATGACCCCAGACCCATGACCCCAGACCCATGACCCCAGACCTATGACCCCAGACCCATGACCCCAGACCCATGACCCCAGACCCATGACCCCAGACCCATGACCCCAGACCCATGACTCCAGACCCATGACCCCAGACCCATGACCCCAGACCCATGACCCCAGACCCATGACCCCAGACCCATGACCCCAGACCCATGACCCCAGACCCATGACCCCAGACCCATGACACCAGACCCATGATCCCAGACCCATGACCCCAGACCCATGACCCCAGACCCACGACCCCAGACCCACGACCCCAGACCCACGACCCCGGATCCACGACCCCGGACCCACGACCCCGGACCCACGACCCCGGACCCACGACCCCGGACCCACGACCCCGGACCCACGACCCCGGACCCACGACCCCGGACCCACGACCCCGGACCCACGACCCCGGACCCACGACCCCGGACCCACGACCCCGGACCCACGACCCCGGACCCACGACCCCGGACCCACGACCCCGGATCCACGACCCCGGACCCACAACCCCGGACCCACGACCCCGGACCCACGACCCCGGACCCACGACCCCGGACCCACGACCCCGGACCCACGACCGCGGACCCACGACCCCGGACCCAGGACCCCGGACCCACGAACCCGGACCCACGACCCCAGACCCATGACCCGAGACCCATGACCCCAGACCCATTACCCCAGACCCATGACCCCGGAGACAGGACCACGGACCCATGACCCCGGACCCATGACCCCAGACCCATGACCCCAGACCCATGACCCCAGACCCATGACCCCAGACCCATGACCCCAGACCCATGACCCCAGACCCATGACCCCAGACCCATGACTCCAGACCCATGACCCCAGACCCATGACCCCAGACCCATGACCCCAGACCCATGACCCCAGACCCATGACCCCAGACCCATGACCCCAGACCCATGACCCCAGACCCATGACACCAGACCCATGATCCCAGACCCATGACCCCAGACCCATGACCCCAGACCCACGACCCCAGACCCACGACCCCGGACCCACGACCCCGGACCCACGACCCCGGACCCACGACACCGGACCCATGACCCCGGACCCATGACCCCAGACCCATGACCCCAGACCCATGACCCCAGAACCATGACCCCAGACCCATGAACCCAGACCCATGACCCCAGACCCATGACCCCAGACCCATGACCCCAGACCCATGACCCCAGACCCATGACCCCAGACCCATGACCCCAGACCTATGACCCCAGACCCATGACCCCAGACCCATGACCCCAGACCCATGACCCCAGACCCATGACCCCAGACCCATGACCCCAGACCCATGACCCCAGACCCATGACCCCAGACCCATGACCCCAGACCCATGACCCCAGACCCATGACCCCAGACCCATGACCCCAGACCCATGACCCCAGACCCATGACCCCAGACCCATGACCCCAGACCCATGACCCCAGACCCATGACCCCAGACCCATGACCCCAGACCCATGACCCCAGACCCATGACCCCAGACCCATGACCCCAGACCCATGACCCCAGACCCATGACCCCAGACCCATGACCCCAGACCCATGACCCCAGACCCATGACCCCAGACCCATGACCCCAGACCCATGACCCCAGACCCATGACCCCAGACCCATGACCCCAGACCCATGACCCCAGACCCATGACCCCAGACCCATGACCCCAGACCCATGACCCCAGACCCATGACCCCAGACCCATGACCCCAGACCCATGACCCCAGACCCATGACCCCAGACCCATGACCCCAGACCCATGACCCCAGACCCATGACCCCAGACCCATGACCCCAGACCCATGACCCCAGACCCATGACCCCGGACCCATGACCCCGGACCCACGACCCCGGACCCACGACCCCGGACCCATGACACCGGACCCATGACCCCGGACCCATGACCCCGGACCCATGACCCCGGTCCCATGACCCCGGTCCCATGACCCCGGTCCCATGACAACGGACCCATGACACCGGACCCATGACCCCAGACCCATGACCCCAGACCCATGACCCCAGACCAATGACCCCAGACCCATGACCCCGGACCCATGACCCCGGACCCATGACCCCGGACCCATGACCCCGGACCCATTACCACGGACCCATGACCCCGGACCCAGGACCCCGGACCCACGACCCCGGATCCACGACCCCGGACCCACGACCCCGGACCCACGACCCCGGACCCACGACCCCGGACCCACGACCCCGGACCCACGACCCCGGACCCACGACCCCGGACCCACGACCCCGGACCCACGACCCCGGACCCACGACCCCGGACCCACGACCCCGGACCCACGACCCCGGACCCACGACCCCGGACCCACGACCCCGGACCCACGACCCCGGACCCACGACCCCGGACCCACGACCCCGGACCCACGACCCCGGACCCACGACCCCGGACCCACGACCCCGGACCCACGACCCCGGACCCACGACCCCGGACCCACGACCCCGGACCCACGACCCCGGACCGACGACCCCGCACCCACGACCCCGCACCCACGACCCCGGACCCACGAACCCGGACCCACGACCCCAGACCCACGACCCCAGACCCACGACCCCAGACCCACGACCCCAGACCCACGACCCCAGACCCACGACCCCAGACCCACGACCCCAGACCCACGACCCCAGAACCACGACCCCAGACCCACGACCCCAAACCCACGACCCCAGACCCACGACCCCAGACCCACGACCCCAGACCCATGACCCCAGACCCATGACCCCAGACCCATGACCCCAGACCCATGACCCCAGACCCATGACCCCAGACCCATGACCCCAGACCCATGACTCCAGACCCATGACCCCAGACCCATGACCCCAGACCCATGATCCCAGACCCATGACCCCAGACCCATGACCCCAGACCCACGACCCCAGACCCACGACCCCAGACCCACGACCCCGGATCCACGACCCCGGACCCACGACCCCGGACCCACGACCCCGGACCCACGACCCCGGACCCTCGACCCCGGACCCACGACCCCGGACCCACGACCCCGGACCCACGACCCCGGACCCACGACCCCGGACCCATGACCCCAGACCCACGACCCCAGACCCACGACCCCAGACCCACGACCCCGGATCCACGACCCCGGACCCACGACCCCGGACCCACGACCCCGGACCCACGACCCCGGACCCACGACCCCGGACCCACGACCCCGGACCCACGACCGCGGACCCACGACCCCGGACCCAGGACCCCGGACCCACGAACCCGGACCCACGACCCCAGACCCATGACCCGAGACCCATGACCCCAGACCCATTACCCCAGACCCATGACCCCGGAGACAGGACCACGGACCCATGACCCCGGACCCATGACCCCAGACCCATGACCCCAGACCCATGACCCCAGACCCATGACCCCAGACCCATGACCCCAGACCCATGACCCCAGACCCATGACCCCAGACCCATGACCCCAGACCCATGACTCCAGACCCATGACCCCAGACCCATGACCCCAGACCCATGACCCCAGACCCATGACCCCAGACCCATGACCCCAGACCCATGACCCCAGACCCATGACACCAGACCCATGATCCCAGACCCATGACCCCAGACCCATGACCCCAGACCCACGACCCCAGACCCACGACCCCAGACCCACGACCCCGGACCCACGACCCCGGACCCACGACACCGGACCCATGACCCCGGACCCATGACCCCAGACCCATGACCACAGACCCATGACCCCAGACCCATGACCCCAGACCCATGAACCCAGACCCATGACCCCAGACCCATGACCCCAGACCCATGACCCCAGACCCATGACCCCAGACCCATGACCCCAGACCCATGACCCCAGACCCATGACCCCAGACCCATGACCCCAGACCTATGACCCCAGACCCATGACCCCAGACCCATGACCCCAGACCCATGACCCCAGACCCATGACCCCAGACCCATGACCCCAGACCCATGACCCCAGACCCATGACCCCAGACCCATGACCCCAGACCCATGACCCCAGACCCATGACCCCAGACCCATGACCCCAGACCCATGACCCCAGACCCATGACCCCAGACCCATGACTCCAGACCCATGACCCCAGACCCATGACCCCAGACCCATGACCCCAGACCCATGACCCCAGACCCATGACCCCAGACCCATGACCCCAGACCCATGACCCCAGACCCATGACCCCAGACCCATGACCCCAGACCCATGACCCCAGACCCATGACCCCGGACCCACGACCCCGGACCCACGACCCCGGACCCATGACACCGGACCCATGACCCCGGACCCATGACCCCGGACCCATGACCCCGGTCCCATGACCCCGGTCCCATGACCCCGGTCCCATGACAACGGACCCATGACACCGGACCCATGACCCCAGACCCATGACCCCAGACCCATGACCCCAGACCAATGACCCCAGACCCATGACCCCGGACCCATGACCCCGGACCCATGACCCCGGACCCATGACCCCGGACCCATTACCACGGACCCATGACCCCGGACCCAGGACCCCGGACCCACGACCCCGGATCCACGACCCCGGACCCACGACCCCGGACCCACGACCCCGGACCCACGACCCCGGACCCACGACCCCGGACCCACGACCCCGGACCCACGACCCCGGACCCACGACCCCGGACCCACGACCCCGGACCCACGACCCCGGACCCACGACCCCGGACCCACGACCCCGGACCCACGACCCCGGACCCACGACCCCGGACCCACGACCCCGGACCCACGACCCCGGACCCACGACCCCGGACCCACGACCCCGGACCCACGACCCCGGACCCACGACCCCGGACCCACGACCCCGGACCCACGACCCCGGACCCACGACCCCGGACCCACGACCCCGGACCGACGACCCCGCACCCACGACCCCGGACCCACGACCCCGGACCCACGAACCCGGACCCACGACCCCAGACCCACGACCCCAGACCCACGACCCCAGACCCACGACCCCAGACCCACGACCCCAGACCCACGACCCCAGACCCACGACCCCAGAACCACGACCCCAGACCCACGACCCCAGACCCACGACCCCAGACCCACGACCCCAAACCCACGACCCCAGACCCACGACCCCAGACCCACGACCCCAGACCCATGACCCCAGACCCATGACCCCAGACCCATGACCCCAGACCCATGACTCCAGACCCATGACCCCAGACCCATGACCCCAGACCCATGACCCCAGACCCATGACTCCAGACCCATGACCCCAGACCCATGACCCCAGACCCATGACCCCAGACCCATGACCCCAGACCCATGACCCCAGACCCACGACCCCGGACCCACGACCCCGGACCCACGACCCCGGACCCACGACCCCGGACCCATGACACCGGACCCATGACCCCGGACCCATGACGCCGGACCCATGACCCCGGACCCATGACCCCGGACCCAGGACCACGGAACCACAACCCCGGACCCAGGACCCCGGACACATGACCCCGGACCCATGACCCCGGACCCACGACCCCGGACCCACGACCCCAGACCCATGACCCGAGACCCATGACCCCAGACCCATTACCCCAGACCCATGACCCCAGACCCATGACCCCAGACCCATGACCCCAGACCCATGACCCCAGACCCATGACCCCAGACTAATGACCCCGGACCCATGACCCCGGACCCAGGACCCCGGAACCACAACCCCGGACCCAGGACCACGGACACATGACCCCGGACCCATGACCCCGGACCCACGACCCCGGACCCACGACCCCAGACCCATGACCCGAGACCCATGACCCCAGACCCATTACCCCAGACCCATGACCCCGGAGACAGGACCACGACCCATGACCCCGGACCCAGGACCCCGGACCCAGGACCCCGGACCCATGACCCCGGACCCATGTCCCCGGTCCCATGACCCCGGTCCCATGACCCCGGTCCCATGACAACGGACCCATGACACCGGACCCACGACCCCAGACCCATGACCCCAGACCAATGACCCCAGACCCATGACCCCGGACCCATGACCCCGGACCCAGGACCCCGGAACCACAACCCCGGACCCAGGACCACGGACACATGACCCCGGACCCATGACCCCGGACCCATGACACCGGACCCATGACCCCGGACCCATGACCCCGGACCCACGACCCCGGACCCATGACCCCGGACCCATGACCCCGGACCCATTACCACGGACCCATGACCCCGGACCCAGGACCCCAGACCCATGACCCCAGACCAATGACCCCGGACCCACGACCCCGGATCCACGACCCCGGACCCACGACCCCGGACCCACGACCCCGGACTCAGGACCCCGGACCCATGACCCCGGACCCATGTCCCCGGTCCCATGACCCCGGACCCATTACCACGGACCCATGACCCCGGACCCAGGACCCCGGACCCACGACCCCGGATCCACGACCCCGGACCCACAACCCCGGACCCACGACCCCGGACCCACGACCCCGGACCCACGACCCCGGACCCACGACCCCGGACCCACGACCCCGGACCCACGACCGCGGACCCACGACCCCGGACCCAGGACCCCGGACCCACGAACCCGGACCCACGACCCCAGACCCATGACCCGAGACCCATGACCCCAGACCCATTACCCCAGACCCATGACCCCGGAGACAGGACCACGGACCCATGACCCCGGACCCATGACCCCAGACCCATGACCCCAGACCCATGACCCCAGACCCATGACCCCAGACCCATGACCCCAGACCCATGACCCCAGACCCATGACCCCAGACCCATGACTCCAGACCCATGACCCCAGACCCACGACCCCGGACCCACGACCCCGGACCCACGACCCCGGACCCACGACCCCGGACCCACGACCCCGGACCCACGACCCCGGACCCACGACCCCGGACCCACGACCCCGGACCCACGACCCCGGACCCACGACCCCGGACCCACGACCCCGGACCCACGACCCCGGACCCACGACCCCGGACCCACGACCCCGGACCGACGACCCCGCACCCACGACCCCGGACCCACGACCCCGGACCCACGAACCCGGACCCACGACCCCAGACCCACGACCCCAGACCCACGACCCCAGACCCACGACCCCAGACCCACGACCCCAGACCCACGACCCCAGACCCACGACCCCAGACCCACGACCCCAGACCCACGACCCCAGACCCACGACCCCAAACCCACGACCCCAGACCCACGACCCCAGACCCACGACCCCAGACCCACGACCCCAGACCCACGACCCCAGACCCATGACCCCAGACCCATGACCCCAGACCCATGACACCAGACCCATGATCCCAGACCCATGACCCCAGACCCATGACCCCAGACCCATGACCCCAGACCTATGACCCCAGACCCATGACCCCAGACCCATGACCCCAGACCCATGACCCCAGACCCATGACCCCAGACCCATGACTCCAGACCCATGACCCCAGACCCATGACCCCAGACCCATGACCCCAGACCCATGACCCCAGACCCATGACCCCAGACCCATGACCCCAGACCCATGACCCCAGACCCATGACACCAGACCCATGATCCCAGACCCATGACCCCAGACCCATGACCCCAGACCCACGACCCCAGACCCACGACCCCAGACCCACGACCCCGGATCCACGACCCCGGACCCACGACCCCGGACCCACGACCCCGGACCCACGACCCCGGACCCACGACCCCGGACCCACGACCCCGGACCCACGACCCCGGACCCACGACCCCGGACCCACGACCCCGGACCCACGACCCCGGACCCACGACCCCGGACCCACGACCCCGGATCCACGACCCCGGACCCACAACCCCGGACCCACGACCCCGGACCCACGACCCCGGACCCACGACCCCGGACCCACGACCCCGGACCCACGACCGCGGACCCACGACCCCGGACCCAGGACCCCGGACCCACGAACCCGGACCCACGACCCCAGACCCATGACCCGAGACCCATGACCCCAGACCCATTACCCCAGACCCATGACCCCGGAGACAGGACCACGGACCCATGACCCCGGACCCATGACCCCAGACCCATGACCCCAGACCCATGACCCCAGACCCATGACACCAGACCCATGATCCCAGACCCATGACCCCAGACCCATGACCCCAGACCCACGACCCCAGACCCACGACCCCAGACCCACGACCCCAGACCCACGACCCCGGACCCACGACCCCGGACCCACGACACCGGACCCATGACCCCGGACCCATGACCCCAGACCCATGACCCCAGACCCATGACCCCAGACCCATGACCCCAGACCCATGAACCCAGACCCATGACCCCAGACCCATGACCCCAGACCCATGACCCCAGACCCATGACCCCAGACCCATGACCCCAGACCCATGACCCCAGACCCATGACCCCAGACCTATGACCCCAGACCCATGACCCCAGACCCATGACCCCAGACCCATGACCCCAAACCCATGACCCCAGACCCATGACCCCAGACCCATGACCCCAGACCCATGACCCCAGACCCATGACCCCAGACCCATGACCCCAGACCCATGACCCCAGACCCATGACCCCAGACCCATGACCCCAGACCCATGACCCCAGACCCATGACCCCAGACCCATGACCCCAGACCCATGACCCCAGACCCATGACCCCAGACCCATGACCCCAGACCCATGACCCCAGACCCATGACCCCAGACCCATGACCCCAGACCCATGACCCCAGACCCATGACCCCAGACCCATGACCCCAGACCCATGACCCCAGACCCATGACCCCAGACCCATGACCCCAGACCCATGACCCCAGACCCATGACCCCAGACCCATGACCCCAGACCCATGACCCCAGACCCATGACCCCAGACCCATGACCCCGGACCCACGACCCCGGACCCACGACCCCGGACCCATGACACCGGACCCATGACCCCGGACCCATGACCCCGGACCCATGACCCCGGTCCCATGACCCCGGTCCCATGACCCCGGTCCCATGACAACGGACCCATGACACCGGACCCATGACCCCAGACCCATGACCCCAGACCCATGACCCCAGACCAATGACCCCAGACCCATGACCCCGGACCCATGACCCCGGACCCATGACCCCGGACCCATGACCCCGGACCCATGACCCCGGACCCATTACCACGGACCCATGACCCCGGACCCAGGACCCCGGACCCACGACCCCGGATCCACGACCCCGGACCCACGACCCCGGACCCACGACCCCGGACCCACGACCCCGGACCCACGACCCCGGACCCACGACCCCGGACCCACGACCCCGGACCCACGACCCCGGACCCACGACCCCGGACCCACGACCCCGGACCCACGACCCCGGACCCACGACCCCGGACCCACGACCCCGGACCCACGACCCCGGACCCACGACCCCGGACCCACGACCCCGGACCCACGACCCCGGACCCACGACCCCGGACCCACGACCCCGGACCCACGACCCCGGACCCACGACCCCGGACCCACGACCCCGGACCCACGACCCCGGACCCACGACCCCGCACCCACGACCCCGGACCCACGACCCCGGACCCACGAACCCGGACCCACGACCCCAGACCCACGACCCCAGACCCACGACCCCAGACCCACGACCCCAGACCCACGACCCCAGACCCACGACCCCAGACCCACGACCCCAGACCCACGACCCCAGAACCACGACCCCAGACCCACGACCCCAAACCCACGACCCCAGACCCACGACCCCAGACCCACGACCCCAGACCCATGACCCCAGACCCATGACCCCAGACCCATGACCCCAGACCCATGACTCCAGACCCATGACCCCAGACCCATGACCCCAGACCCATGACCCCAGACCCATGACTCCAGACCCATGACCCCAGACCCATGACCCCAGACCCATGACCCCAGACCCATGACCCCAGACCCATGACCCCAGACCCTCGACCCCGGACCCACGACCCCGGACCCACGACCCCGGACCCACGACCCCGGACCCATGACACCGGACCCATGACCACGGACCCATGACGCCGGACCCATGACCCCAGACCCATGACCCCAGACCCATGACACCAGACCCATGATCCCAGACCCATGACCCCAGACCCATGACCCCAGACCCACGACCCCAGACCCACGACCCCAGACCCACGACCCCGGATCCACGACCCCGGACCCACGACCCCGGACCCACGACCCCGGACCCACGACCCCGGACCCACGACCCCGGACCCACGACCCCGGACCCACGACCCCGGACCCACGACCCCGGACCCACGACCCCGGACCCACGACCCCGGACCCACGACCCCGGACCCACGACCCCGGACCCACGACCCCGGATCCACGACCCCGGACCCACAACCCCGGACCCACGACCCCGGACCCACGACCCCGGACCCACGACCCCGGACCCACGACCCCGGACCCACGACCGCGGACCCACGACCCCGGACCCAGGACCCCGGACCCACGAACCCGGACCCACGACCCCAGACCCATGACCCGAGACCCATGACCCCAGACCCATTACCCCAGACCCATGACCCCGGAGACAGGACCACGGACCCATGACCCCGGACCCATGACCCCAGACCCATGACCCCAGACCCATGACCCCAGACCCATGACCCCAGACCCATGACCCCAGACCCATGACCCCAGACCCATGACCCCAGACCCATGACCCCAGACCCATGACTCCAGACCCATGACCCCAGACCCATGACCCCAGACCCATGACCCCAGACCCATGACCCCAGACCCATGACCCCAGACCCATGACCCCAGACCCATGACACCAGACCCATGATCCCAGACCCATGACCCCAGACCCATGACCCCAGACCCACGACCCCAGACCCACGACCCCAGACCCACGACCCCGGACCCACGACCCCGGACCCACGACACCGGACCCATGACCCCGGACCCATGACCCCAGACCCATGACCCCAGACCCATGACCCCAGACCCATGACCCCAGACCCATGACCCCAGACCCATGAACCCAGACCCATGACCCCAGACCCATGACCCCAGACCCATGACCCCAGACCCATGACCCCAGACCCATGACCCCAGACCCATGACCCCAGACCCATGACCCCAGACCTATGACCCCAGACCCATGACCCCAGACCCATGACCCCAGACCCATGACCCCAGACCCATGACCCCAGACCCATGACCCCAGACCCATGACCCCAGACCCATGACCCCAGACCCATGACCCCAGACCCATGACCCCAGACCCATGACCCCAGACCCATGACCCCAGACCCATGACCCCAGACCCATGACCCCAGACCCATGACCCCAGACCCATGACCCCAGACCCATGACCCCAGACCCATGACCCCAGACCCATGACCCCAGACCCATGACCCCAGACCCATGACCCCAGACCCATGACCCCAGACCCATGACCCCAGACCCATGACCCCAGACCCATGACCCCAGACCCATGACCCCAGACCCATGACCCCAGACCCATGACCCCAGACC
The DNA here is from genome assembly GCA_944738655.2 of Andrena hattorfiana. NCBI lineage: Eukaryota > Metazoa > Arthropoda > Insecta > Hymenoptera > Andrenidae > Andrena > Andrena hattorfiana. The sequence continues at coordinate 68,911,727 of OX122889.2, forward strand.
CATGACCCCAGACCCATGACCCCAGACCCATGACCCCAGACCCATGACCCCGGACCCACGACCCCGGACCCACGACCCCGGACCCATGACACCGGACCCATGACCCCGGACCCATGACCCCGGACCCATGACCCCGGTCCCATGACCCCGGTCCCATGACCCCGGTCCCATGACAACGGACCCATGACACCGGACCCATGACCCCAGACCCATGACCCCAGACCCATGACCCCAGACCAATGACCCCAGACCCATGACCCCGGACCCATGACCCCGGACCCATGACCCCGGACCCATGACCCCGGACCCATTACCACGGACCCATGACCCCGGACCCAGGACCCCGGACCCACGACCCCGGATCCACGACCCCGGACCCACGACCCCGGACCCACGACCCCGGACCCACGACCCCGGACCCACGACCCCGGACCCACGACCCCGGACCCACGACCCCGGACCCACGACCCCGGACCCACGACCCCGGACCCACGACCCCGGACCCACGACCCCGGACCCACGACCCCGGACCCACGACCCCGGACCCACGACCCCGGACCCACGACCCCGGACCCACGACCCCGGACCCACGACCCCGGACCCACGACCCCGGACCCACGACCCCGGACCCACGACCCCGGACCCACGACCCCGGACCCACGACCCCGGACCCACGACCCCGGACCCACGACCCCGGACCCACGACCCCGGACCGACGACCCCGCACCCACGACCCCGGACCCACGACCCCGGACCCACGAACCCGGACCCACGACCCCAGACCCACGACCCCAGACCCACGACCCCAGACCCACGACCCCAGACCCACGACCCCAGACCCACGACCCCAGACCCACGACCCCAGACCCACGACCCCAGACCCACGACCCCAGACCCACGACCCCAAACCCACGACCCCAGACCCACGACCCCAGACCCACGACCCCAGACCCATGACCCCAGACCCATGACCCCAGACCCATGACCCCAGACCCATGACTCCAGACCCATGACCCCAGACCCATGACCCCAGACCCATGACCCCAGACCCATGACTCCAGACCCATGACCCCAGACCCATGACCCCAGACCCATGACCCCAGACCCATGACCCCAGACCCATGACCCCAGACCCATGACCCCAGACCCATGACCCCAGACCCACGACCCCGGACCCACGACCCCGGACCCACGACCCCGGACCCACGACCCCGGACCCATGACACCGGACCCATGACCCCGGACCCATGACGCCGGACCCATGACCCCGGACCCATGACCCCGGACCCAGGACCACGGAACCACAACCCCGGACCCAGGACCCCGGACACATGACCCCGGACCCATGACCCCGGACCCACGACCCCGGACCCACGACCCCAGACCCATGACCCGAGACCCATGACCCCAGACCCATTACCCCAGACCCATGACCCCAGACCCATGACCCCAGACCCATGACCCCAGACCCATGACCCCAGACCCATGACCCCAGACCCATGACCCCAGACCCATGACTCCAGACCCATGACCCCAGACCCATGACCCCAGACCCATGACCCCAGACCCATGACCCCAGACCCATGACCCCAGACCCATGACCCCAGACCCTCGACCCCGGACCCACGACCCCGGACCCACGACCCCGGACCCACGACCCCGGACCCATGACACCGGACCCATGACCCCGGACCCATGACGCCGGACCCATGACCCCAGACCCATGACCCCAGACCCATGACACCAGACCCATGATCCCAGACCCATGACCCCAGACCCATGACCCCAGACCCACGACCCCAGACCCACGACCCCAGACCCACGACCCCGGATCCACGACCCCGGACCCACGACCCCGGACCCACGACCCCGGACCCACGACCCCGGACCCACGACCCCGGACCCACGACCCCGGACCCACGACCCCGGACCCACGACCCCGGACCCACGACCCCGGACCCACGACCCCGGACCCACGACCCCGGACCCACGACCCCGGATCCACGACCCCGGACCCACAACCCCGGACCCACGACCCCGGACCCACGACCCCGGACCCACGACCCCGGACCCACGACCCCGGACCCACGACCGCGGACCCACGACCCCGGACCCAGGACCCCGGACCCACGAACCCGGACCCACGACCCCAGACCCATGACCCGAGACCCATGACCCCAGACCCATTACCCCAGACCCATGACCCCGGAGACAGGACCACGGACCCATGACCCCGGACCCATGACCCCAGACCCATGACCCCAGACCCATGACCCCAGACCCATGACCCCAGACCCATGACCCCAGACCCATGACCCCAGACCCATGACCCCAGACCCATGACTCCAGACCCATGACCCCAGACCCATGACCCCAGACCCATGACCCCAGACCCATGACCCCAGACCCATGACCCCAGACCCATGACCCCAGACCCATGACACCAGACCCATGATCCCAGACCCATGACCCCAGACCCATGACCCCAGACCCACGACCCCAGACCCACGACCCCAGACCCACGACCCCGGACCCACGACCCCGGACCCACGACACCGGACCCATGACCCCGGACCCATGACCCCAGACCCATGACCCCAGACCCATGACCCCAGACCCATGACCCCAGACCCATGACCCCAGACCCATGAACCCAGACCCATGACCCCAGACCCATGACCCCAGACCCATGACCCCAGACCCATGACCCCAGACCCATGACCCCAGACCCATGACCCCAGACCCATGACCCCAGACCTATGACCCCAGACCCATGACCCCAGACCCATGACCCCAGACCCATGACCCCAGACCCATGACCCCAGACCCATGACCCCAGACCCATGACCCCAGACCCATGACCCCAGACCCATGACCCCAGACCCATGACCCCAGACCCATGACCCCAGACCCATGACCCCAGACCCATGACCCCAGACCCATGACCCCAGACCCATGACCCCAGACCCATGACCCCAGACCCATGACCCCAGACCCATGACCCCAGACCCATGACCCCAGACCCATGACCCCAGACCCATGACCCCAGACCCATGACCCCAGACCCATGACCCCAGACCCATGACCCCAGACCCATGACCCCAGACCCATGACCCCAGACCCATGACCCCAGACCCATGACCCCAGACCCATGACCCCGGACCCACGACCCCGGACCCACGACCCCGGACCCATGACACCGGACCCATGACCCCGGACCCATGACCCCGGACCCATGACCCCGGTCCCATGACCCCGGTCCCATGACCCCGGTCCCATGACAACGGACCCATGACACCGGACCCATGACCCCAGACCCATGACCCCAGACCCATGACCCCAGACCAATGACCCCAGACCCATGACCCCGGACCCATGACCCCGGACCCATGACCCCGGACCCATGACCCCGGACCCATTACCACGGACCCATGACCCCGGACCCAGGACCCCGGACCCACGACCCCGGATCCACGACCCCGGACCCACGACCCCGGACCCACGACCCCGGACCCACGACCCCGGACCCACGACCCCGGACCCACGACCCCGGACCCACGACCCCGGACCCACGACCCCGGACCCACGACCCCGGACCCACGACCCCGGACCCACGACCCCGGACCCACGACCCCGGACCCACGACCCCGGACCCACGACCCCGGACCCACGACCCCGGACCCACGACCCCGGACCCACGACCCCGGACCCACGACCCCGGACCCACGACCCCGGACCCACGACCCCGGACCCACGACCCCGGACCCACGACCCCGGACCCACGACCCCGGACCCACGACCCCGGACCCACGACCCCGGACCGACGACCCCGCACCCACGACCCCGGACCCACGACCCCGGACCCACGAACCCGGACCCACGACCCCAGACCCACGACCCCAGACCCACGACCCCAGACCCACGACCCCAGACCCACGACCCCAGACCCACGACCCCAGACCCACGACCCCAGACCCACGACCCCAGACCCACGACCCCAGACCCACGACCCCAGACCCACGACCCCAGACCCACGACCCCAAACCCACGACCCCAGACCCACGACCCCAGACCCACGACCCCAGACCCATGACCCCAGACCCATGACCCCAGACCCATGACCCCAGACCCATGACTCCAGACCCATGACCCCAGACCCATGACCCCAGACCCATGACTCCAGACCCATGACCCCAGACCCATGACCCCAGACCCATGACCCCAGACCCATGACCCCAGACCCATGACCCCAGACCCATGACCCCAGACCCATGACCCCAGACCCACGACCCCGGACCCACGACCCCGGACCCACGACCCCGGACCCACGACCCCGGACCCATGACACCGGACCCATGACCCCGGACCCATGACGCCGGACCCATGACCCCGGACCCATGACCCCGGACCCAGGACCACGGAACCACAACCCCGGACCCAGGACCCCGGACACATGACCCCGGACCCATGACCCCGGACCCACGACCCCGGACCCACGACCCCAGACCCATGACCCGAGACCCATGACCCCAGACCCATTACCCCAGACCCATGACCCCAGACCCATGACCCCAGACCCATGACCCCAGACCCATGACCCCAGACCCATGACCCCAGACCCATGACCCCGGACCCATGACCCCGGACCCAGGACCCCGGAACCACAACCCCGGACCCAGGACCACGGACACATGACCCCGGACCCATGACCCCGGACCCACGACCCCGGACCCACGACCCCAGACCCATGACCCGAGACCCATGACCCCAGACCCATTACCCCAGACCCATGACCCCGGAGACAGGACCACGACCCATGACCCCGGACCCAGGACCCCGGACCCAGGACCCCGGACCCATGACCCCGGACCCATGTCCCCGGTCCCATGACCCCGGTCCCATGACCCCGGTCCCATGACAACGGACCCATGACACCGGACCCACGACCCCAGACCCATGACCCCAGACCAATGACCCCAGACCCATGACCCCGGACCCATGACCCCGGACCCAGGACCCCGGAACCACAACCCCGGACCCAGGACCACGGACACATGACCCCGGACCCATGACCCCGGACCCATGACACCGGACCCATGACCCCGGACCCATGACCCCGGACCCACGACCCCGGACCCATGACCCCGGACCCATGACCCCGGACCCATTACCACGGACCCATGACCCCGGACCCAGGACCCCAGACCCATGACCCCAGACCAATGACCCCGGACCCACGACCCCGGATCCACGACCCCGGACCCACGACCCCGGACCCACGACCCCGGACTCAGGACCCCGGACCCATGACCCCGGACCCATGTCCCCGGTCCCATGACCCCGGACCCATTACCACGGACCCATGACCCCGGACCCAGGACCCCGGACCCACGACCCCGGATCCACGACCCCGGACCCACAACCCCGGACCCACGACCCCGGACCCACGACCCCGGACCCACGTCCCCGGACCCACGACCCCGGACCCACGACCCCGGACCCACGACCGCGGACCCACGACCCCGGACCCAGGACCCCGGACCCACGAACCCGGACCCACGACCCCAGACCCATGACCCGAGACCCATGACCCCAGACCCATTACCCCAGACCCATGACCCCGGAGACAGGACCACGGACCCATGACCCCGGACCCATGACCCCAGACCCATGACCCCAGACCCATGACCCCAGACCCATGACCCCAGACCCATGACCCCAGACCCATGACCCCAGACCCATGACTCCAGACCCATGACCCCAGACCCATGACCCCAGACCCATGACCCCAGACCCATGACCCCAGACCCATGACCCCAGACCCATGACCCCAGACCCATGACCCCAGACCCATGACCCCAGACCCATGATCCCAGACCCATGACCCCAGACCCACGACCCCGGACCCACGACACCGGACCCACGACCCCGGACCCATGACCCCAGACCCACGACCCCAGACCCACGACCACGGACCCACGACCCCGGACCCATGACACCGGACCCATGACCCCGGACCCATGACCCCGGACCCATGACCCCGGACCCAGGACCCCGGAACCACAACCCCGGACCCAGGACCACGGACACATGACCCCGGACCCATGACCCCGGACCCACGACCCCGGACCCACGACCCCAGACCCATGACCCGAGACCCATGACCCCAGACCCATTACCCCAGACCCATGACCCCGGAGACAGGAGCACGACCCATGACCCCAGACCCAGGACCCCGGACCCAGGACCCCAGACCCATGACCCCAGACCCATGACCCCAGACCCATGACCCCAGACCCATGACCCCAGACCCATGACACCAGACCCATGATCCCAGACCAATGACCCCAGACCCATGACCCCAGACCCACGACCCCAGACCCACGACCCCAGACCCACGACCCCGGACCCACGACCCCGGACCCTAGACACCGGACCCATGACCCCGGACCCATGACCCCAGACCCATGACCCCAGACCCATGACCCCAGACCCATGACCCCAGACCCATGAACCCAGACCCATGACCCCAGACCCATGACCCCAGACCCATGACCCCAGACCCATGACCCCAGACCCATGACCCCAGACCCATGACCCCAGACCCATGACCCCAGACCCATGACCCCAGACCCATGACCCCAGACCCATGACCCCAGACCTATGACCCCAGACCCATGACCCCAGACCCATGACCCCAGACCCATGACCCCAGACCCATGACCCCAGACCCATGACCCCAGACCCATGACCCCAGACCCATGACCCCAGACCCATGACCCCAGACCCATGACCCCAGACCCATGAACCCAGACCCATGACCCCAGACCCATGACCCCAGACCCATGACCCCAGACCCATGACCCCAGACCCATGACCCCAGACCCATGACCCCAGACCCATGACCCCAGACCCATGACCCCAGACCCATGACCACAGACCCATGACCCCAGACCCATGACCCCAGACCCATGACCCCAGACCCATGACCCCAGACCCATGACCCCAGACCCATGACCCCAGACCCATGACCCCAGACCCATGACCCCAGACCCATGACCCCAGACCCATGACCCCAGACCCATGACCCCAGACCCATGAACCCAGACCCATGACCCCAGACCCATGACCCCAGACCCATGACCCCAGACCCATGACCCCAGACCCATGACCCCAGACCCATGACCCCAGACCCATGACCCCAGACCCATGACCCCAGACCCATGACCCCAGACCCATGACCCCAGACCCACGACCCCAGACCCACGACCCCGGACCCACGACCCCGGACCCATGACACCGGACCCATGACCCCGGACCCATGACCCCGGACCCAGGACCCCGGAACCACAACCTCGGACCCAGGACCACGGACACATGACCCCGGACCCATGACCCCGGACCCACGACGCCGGACCCACGACCCCAGACCCATGACCCGAGACCCATGACCCGAGACCCATGACCCCAGACCCATTACCCCAGACCCATGACCCCGGAGACAGGACCACGACCCATGACCCCGGACCCAGGACCCCGGACCCAGGACCCCGGACCCATGACCCCGGACCCATGACCCCGGTCCCATGACCCCGGTCCCATGACCCCGGTCCCATGACAACGGACCCATGACACCGGACCCATGACCCCAGACCCATGACCCCAGACCCATGACCCCAGACCAATGACCCCAGACCCATGACCCCGGACCCATGACCCCGGACCCATGACCCCGGACCCATTACCACGGACCCATGACCCCGGACCCAGGACCCCGGACCCACGACCCCGGATCCACGACCCCGGACCCACGACCCCGGACCCACGACCCCGGACCCACGACCCCGGACCCACGACCCCGGACCCACGACCCCGGACCCACGACCCCGGACCCACGACCCCGGACCCACGACCCCGGACCCACGACCCCGGACCCACGACCCCAGACCCATGACCCGAGACCCATGACCCCAGACCCATTACCCCAGACCCATGACCCCGGAGACAGGACCACGGACCCATGACCCCGGACCCATGACCCCAGACCCATGACCCCAGACCCATGACCCCAGACCCATGACCCCAGACCCATGACCCCAGACCCATGACCCCAGACCCATGACCCCAGACCCATGACCCCAGACCCATGACTCCAGACCCATGACCCCAGACCCATGACCCCAGACCCATGACCCCAGACCCATGACCCCAGACCCATGACCCCAGACCCATGACCCCAGACCCATGACCCCAGACCCATGACCCCAGACCCATGACCCCAGACCCATGACCCCAGACCCATGACCCCAGACCCATGACCCCAGACCCATGACCCCAGACCCATGACCCCAGACCCATGACCCCAGACCCATGACCCCAGACCCATGACCCCAGACCCATGACCCCAGACCCATGACCCCAGACCCATGACCCCAGACCCATGACCCCAGACCCATGACCCCAGACCCATGACCCCAGACCCATGACCCCAGACCCATGACCCCAGACCCATGACCCCAGACCCATGACCCCAGACCCATGACCCCAGACCCATGACCCCAGACCCATGACCCCAGACCCATGACCCCAGACCCATGACCCCAGACCCATGACCCCAGACCCATGACCCCAGACCCATGACCCCAGACCCATGACCCCAGACCCATGACCCCAGACCCATGACCCCAGACCCATGACCCCAGACCCATGACCCCAGACCCATGACCCCAGACCCATGACGCCAGACCCATGACCCCAGACCCATGACCCCAGACCCATGACCCCAGACCCATGACCCCAGACCCATGACCCCAGACCCATGACCCCAGACCCATGACCCCAGACCCATGACCCCAGACCCATGACCCCAGACCCATGACCCCAGACCCATGACCCCAGACCCATGACCCCAGACCCATGACCCCAGACCCATGACCCCAGACCCATGACCCCAGACCCATGACCCCAGACCCATGACCCCAGACCCATGACCCCAGACCCATGACCCCGGACCCACGACCCCGGACCCACGACCCCGGACCCATGACACCGGACCCATGACCCCGGACCCATGACCCCGGACCCATGACCCCGGTCCCATGACCCCGGTCCCATGACCCCGGTCCCATGACAACGGACCCATGACACCGGACCCATGACCCCAGACCCATGACCCCAGACCCATGACCCCAGACCAATGACCCCAGACCCATGACCCCGGACCCATGACCCCGGACCCATGACCCCGGACCCATGACCCCGGACCCATGACCCCGGACCCATTACCACGGACCCATGACCCCGGACCCAGGACCCCGGACCCACGACCCCGGATCCACGACCCCGGACCCACGACCCCGGACCCACGACCCCGGACCCACGACCCCGGACCCACGACCCCGGACCCACGACCCCGGACCCACGACCCCGGACCCACGACCCCGGACCCACGACCCCGGACCCACGACCCCGGACCCACGACCCCGGACCCACGACCCCGGACCCACGACCCCGGACCCACGACCCCGGACCCACGACCCCGGACCCACGACCCCGGACCCACGACCCCGGACCCACGACCCCGGACCCACGACCCCGGACCCACGACCCCGGACCCACGACCCCGGACCCACGACCCCGGACCCACGACCCCGGACCCACGACCCCGGACCCACGACCCCGGACCGACGACCCCGCACCCACGACCCCGGACCCACGACCCCGGACCCACGAACCCGGACCCACGACCCCAGACCCACGACCCCAGACCCACGACCCCAGACCCACGACCCCAGACCCACGACCCCAGACCCACGACCCCAGACCCACGACCCCAGACCCACGACCCCAGACCCACGACCCCAGACCCACGACCCCAAACCCACGACCCCAGACCCACGACCCCAGACCCACGACCCCAGACCCATGACCCCAGACCCATGACCCCAGACCCATGACCCCAGACCCATGACTCCAGACCCATGACCCCAGACCCATGACCCCAGACCCATGACCCCAGACCCATGACTCCAGACCCATGACCCCAGACCCATGACCCCAGACCCATGACCCCAGACCCATGACCCCAGACCCATGACCCCAGACCCACGACCCCGGACCCACGACCCCGGACCCACGACCCCGGACCCACGACCCCGGACCCATGACACCGGACCCATGACCCCGGACCCATGACGCCGGACCCATGACCCCGGACCCATGACCCCGGACGCAGGACCACGGAACCACAACCCCGGACCCAGGACCCCGGACACATGACCCCGGACCCATGACCCCGGACCCACGACCCCGGACCCACGACCCCAGACCCATGACCCGAGACCCATGACCCCAGACCCATTACCCCAGACCCATGACCCCAGACCCATGACCCCAGACCCATGACCCCAGACCCATGACCCCAGACCCATGACCCCAGACCCATGACCCCAGACCCATGACCCCGGACCCATGACCCCGGACCCAGGACCCCGGAACCACAACCCCGGACCCAGGACCACGGACACATGACCCCGGACCCATGACCCCGGACCCACGACCCCGGACCCACGACCCCAGACCCATGACCCGAGACCCATGACCCCAGACCCATTACCCCAGACCCATGACCCCGGAGACAGGACCACGACCCATGACCCCGGACCCAGGACCCCGGACCCAGGACCCCGGACCCATGACCCCGGACCCATGTCCCCGGTCCCATGACCCCGGTCCCATGACCCCGGTCCCATGACAACGGACCCATGACACCGGACCCACGACCCCAGACCCATGACCCCAGACCAATGACCCCAGACCCATGACCCCGGACCCATGACCCGGGACCCAGGACCCCGGAACCACAACCCCGGACCCAGGACCACGGACACATGACCCCGGACCCATGACCCCGGACCCATGACACCGGACCCATGACCCCGGACCCATGACCCCGGACCCACGACCCCGGACCCATGACCCCGGACCCATGACCCCGGACCCATTACCACGGACCCATGACCCCGGACCCAGGACCCCAGACCCATGACCCCAGACCAATGACCCCGGACCCACGACCCCGGATCCACGACCCCGGACCCACGACCCCGGACCCACGACCCCGGACTCAGCACCCCGGACCCATGACCCCGGACCCATGTCCCCGGTCCCATGACCCCGGACCCATTACCACGGACCCATGACCCCGGACCCAGGACCCCGGACCCACGACCCCGGATCCACGACCCCGGACCCACAACCCCGGACCCACGACCCCGGACCCACGACCCCGGACCCACGACCCCGGACCCACGACCCCGGACCCACGACCCCGGACCCACGACCGCGGACCCACGACCCCGGACCCAGGACCCCGGACCCACGAACCCGGACCCACGACCCCAGACCCATGACCCGAGACCCATGACCCCAGACCCATTACCCCAGACCCATGACCCCGGAGACAGGACCACGGACCCATGACCCCGGACCCATGACCCCAGACCCATGACCCCAGACCCATGACCCCAGACCCATGACCCCAGACCCATGACCCCAGACCCATGACCCCAGACCCATGACTCCAGACCCATGACCCCAGACCCATGACCCCAGACCCATGACCCCAGACCCATGACCCCAGACCCATGACCCCAGACCCATGACCCCAGACCCATGACCCCAGACCCATGACCCCAGACCCATGATCCCAGACCCATGACCCCAGACCCACGACCCCGGACCCACGACACCGGACCCACGACCCCGGACCCATGACCCCAGACCCACGACCCCAGACCCATGACCCCAGACCCATGACCCCAGACCCATGACCCCAGACCCATGACCCCAGACCCATGACCCCAGACCCATGACCCCAGACCCATGACCCCAGACCCATGACCCCAGACCTATGACCCCAGACCCATGACCCCAGACCCATGACCCCAGACCCATGACCCCAGACCCATGACCCCAGACCCATGACCCCAGACCCATGACCCCAGACCCATGACCCCAGACCCATGACCCCAGACCCATGACCCCAGACCCATGACCCCAGACCCATGAACCCAGACCCATGACCCCAGACCCATGACCCCAGACCCATGACCCCAGACCCATGACCCCAGACCCATGACCCCAGACCCATGACCCCAGACCCATGACCCCAGACCCATGACCCCAGACCCATGACCCCAGACCCATGACCCCAGACCCATGACCCCAGACCCATGACCCCAGACCCATGACCCCAGACCCATGACCCCAGACCCATGACCCCAGACCCATGACCCCAGACCCATGACCCCAGACCCATGACCCCAGACCCATGACCCCAGACCCATGACCCCAGACCCATGAACCCAGACCCATGACCCCAGACCCATGACCCCAGACCCATGACCCCAGACCCATGACCCCAGACCCATGACCCCAGACCCATGACCCCAGACCCATGACCCCAGACCCATGACCCCAGACCCATGACCCCAGACCCATGACCCCAGACCCACGACCCCAGACCCACGACCCCGGACCCACGACCCCGGACCCATGACACCGGACCCATGACCCCGGACCCATGACCCCGGACCCAGGACCCCGGAACCACAACCTCGGACCCAGGACCACGGACACATGACCCCGGACCCATGACCCCGGACCCACGACGCCGGACCCACGACCCCAGACCCATGACCCGAGACCCATGACCCCAGACCCATTACCCCAGACCCATGACCCCGGAGACAGGACCACGACCCATGACCCCGGACCCAGGACCCCGGACCCAGGACCCCGGACCCATGACCCCGGACCCATGACCCCGGTCCCATGACCCCGGTCCCATGACCCCGGTCCCATGACAACGGACCCATGACACCGGACCCATGACCCCAGACCCATGACCCCAGACCCATGACCCCAGACCAATGACCCCAGACCCATGACCCCGGACCCATGACCCCGGACCCATGACCCCGGACCCATGACCCCGGACCCATTACCACGGACCCATGACCCCGGACCCAGGACCCCGGACCCACGACCCCGGATCCACGACCCCGGACCCACGACCCCGGACCCACGACCCCGGACCCACGACCCCGGACCCACGACCCCGGACCCACGACCCCGGACCCACGACCCCGGACCCACGACCCCGGACCCACGACCCCGGACCCACGACCCCGGACCCACGACCCCAGACCCATGACCCGAGACCCATGACCCCAGACCCATTACCCCAGACCCATGACCCCGGAGACAGGACCACGGACCCATGACCCCGGACCCATGACCCCAGACCCATGACCCCAGACCCATGACCCCAGACCCATGACCCCAGACCCATGACCCCAGACCCATGACCCCAGACCCATGACCCCAGACCCATGACCCCAGACCCATGACCCCAGACCCATGACCCCAGACCCATGACCCCAGACCCATGACCCCAGACCCATGACCCCAGACCCATGACCCCAGACCCATGACCCCAGACCCATGACCCCAGACCCATGACCCCAGACCCATGACCCCAGACCCATGACCCCAGACCCATGACCCCAGACCCATGACCCCAGACCCATGACCCCAGACCCATGACCCCAGACCCATGACCCCAGACCCACGACCCCAGACCCACGACCCCGGACCCACGACCCCGGACCCACGACCCCGGACCCATGACACCGGACCCATGACCCCGGACCCATGACCCCGGACCCATGACCCCGGACCCAGGACCCCGGAACCACAACCCCGGACCCAGGACCACGGACACATGACCCCGGACCCATGACCCCGGACCCATGACCCCGGACCCACCACCCCGGACCCACGACCCCAGACCCATGACCCGAGACCCATGACCCGAGACCCATGACCCCAGACCCATTACCCCAGACCCATGACCCCGGAGACAGGACCACGACCCATGACCCCGGACCCAGGACCCCGGACCCAGGACCCCGGACCCATGACCCCGGACCCATGACCCCGGTCCCATGACCCCGGTCCCATGACCCCGGTCCCATGACAACGGACCCATGACACCGGACCCATGACCCCAGACCCATGACCCCAGACCCATGACCCCAGACCAATGACCCCAGACCCATGACCCCAGACCCATGACCCCAGACCCATGACTCCAGACCCATGACCCCAGACCCATGACCCCAGACCCATGACCCCAGACCCATGACCCCAGACCCATGACCCCAGACCCATGACCCCAGACCCATGACCCCAGACCCATGACCCCAGACCCATGACCCCAGACCCATGACCCCAGACCCATGACCCCAGACCCATGACCCCAGACCCATGACCCCAGACCCATGACCCCAGACCCACGACCCGGGACCCACGACCCCGGACCCACGACCCCGGACCCATGACACCGGACCCATGACCCCGGACCCATGACGCCGGACCCATGACCCCGGACCCAGGACCACGGAACCACAACCCCGGACCCAGGACCCCGGACACATGACCCCGGACCCATGACCCCGGACCCACGACCCCGGACCCACGACCCCAGACCCATGACCCGAGACCCATGACCCCAGACCCATTACCCCAGACCCATGACCCCTGACCCATGACCCCAGACCCATGACCCCAGACCCATGACCCCAGACCCATGACCCCAGACCCATGACCCCAGACCCATGACCCCGGACCCATGACCCCGGACCCAGGACCCCGGAACCAGAACCCCGGACCCAGGACCACGGACACATGACACCGGACCCATGACCCCGGACCCACGACCCCGGACCCACGACCCCAGACCCATGACCCGAGACCCATGACCCCAGACCCATTACCCCAGACCCATGACCCCAGACCCATGACCGCAGACCCATGACCCCAGACCCATGACCCCAGACCCATGACCCCAGACCCATGACCCCAGACACATGACCCCAGACCCATGACCCCAGACCCATGACCCCAGACCCATGACCCCAGACCCACGACCCCGGACCCACGACCCCGGACCCACGACCCCGGACCCATGACACCGGACCTATGACCCCGGACCCATGACCCCGGACCCATGACCCCGGACCCAGGACCCCGGAACCACAACCCCGGACCCAGGACCACGGACACATGACCCCGGACCCATGACCCCGGACCCATGACCCCGGACCCACGACCCCGGACCCACGACCCCAGACCCATGACCCGAGACCCATGACCCCAGACCCATTACCCCAGACCCATGACCCCGGAGACAGGACCACGACCCATGACCCCGGACCCAGGACCCCGGACCCAGGACCCCGGACCCATGACCCCGGACCCATGTCCCCGGTCCCATGACCCCGGTCCCATGACCCCGGTCCCATGACAACGGACCCATGACACCGGACCCACGACCCCAGACCCATGACCCCAGACCAATGACCCCAGACCCATGACCCCGGACCCATGACCCCGGACCCATGACACCGGACCCATGACCCCGGACACATGACCCCGGACCCATGACCCCGGACCCATGACCCCGGACCCATGACCCCGGAACCATTACCACGGACCCATGACCCCGGACCCAGGACCCCGGACCCACGACCCCGGATCCACGACCCCGGACCCACAACCCCGGACCCACGACCCCGGACCCACGACCCCGGACCCACGACCCCGGACCCACGACCCCGGACCCACGACCGCGGACCCACGACCCCGGACCCAGGACCCCGGACCCACGAACCCGGACCCACGACCCCAGACCCATGACCCGAGACCCATGACCCCAGACCCATTACCCCAGACCCATGACCCCGGAGACAGGACCACGGACCCATGACCCCGGACCCATGACCCCAGACCCATGACCCCAGACCCATGACCCCAGACCCATGACCCCAGACCCATGACCCCAGACCCATGACCCCAGACCCATGACCCCAGACCCATGACTCCAGACCCATGACCCCAGACCCATGACCCCAGACCCATGACCCCAGACCCATGACCCCAGACCCATGACCCCAGACCCATGACCCCAGACCCATGACACCAGACCCATGATCCCAGACCCATGACCCCAGACCCATGACCCCAGACCCACGACCCCAGACCCACGACCCCAGACCCACGACCCCGGACCAACGACCCCGGACCCACGACCCCGGACCCACGACACCGGACCCATGACCCCGGACCCATGACCCCAGACCCATGACCCCAGACCCATGACCCCAGACCCATGACCCCAGACCCATGACCCCAGACCCATGAACCCAGACCCATGACCCCAGACCCATGACCCCAGACCCATGACCCCAGACCCATGACCCCAGACCCATGACCCCAGACCCATGACCCCAGACCCATGACCCCAGACCTATGACCCCAGACCCATGACCCCAGACCCATGACCCCAGACCCATGACCCCAGACCCATGACCCCAGACCCATGACCCCAGACCCATGACCCCAGACCCATGACCCCAGACCCATGACCCCAGACCCATGACCCCAGACCCATGACCCCAGACCCATGACCCCAGACCCATGACCCCAGACCCATGACCCCGGACCCATGACCCCGGACCCATGACCCCGGACCCATGACCCCGGTCCCATGACCCCGGTCCCATGACCCCGGTCCCATGACAACGGACCCATGACACCGGACCCATGACCCCAGACCCATGACCCCAGACCCATGACCCCAGACCAATGACCCCAGACCCATGACCCCGGACCCATGACCCCGGACCCATGACCCCGGACCCATGACCCCGGACCCATTACCACGGACCCATGACCCCGGACCCAGGACCCCGGACCCACGACCCCGGATCCACGACCCCGGACCCACGACCCCGGACCCACGACCCCGGACCCACGACCCCGGACCCACGACCCCGGACCCACGACCCCGGACCCACGACCCCGGACCCACGACCCCGGACCCACGACCCCGGACCCACGACCCCGGACCCACGACCCCGGACCCACGACCCCGGACCCACGACCCCGGACCCACGACCCCGGACCCACGACCCCGGACCCACGACCCCGGACCCACGACCCCGGACCCACGACCCCGGACCCACGACCCCGGACCCACGACCCCGGACCCACGACCCCGAACCCACGACCCCGGACCCACGACCCCGGACCGACGACCCCGCACCCACGACCCCGGACCCACGACCCCGGACCCACGAACCCGGACCCACGACCCCAGACCCACGACCCCAGACCCACGACCCCAGACCCACGACCCCAGACCCACGACCCCAGACCCACGACCCCAGACCCACGACCCCAGACCCACGACCCCAGACCCACGACCCCAGACCCACGACCCCAAACCCACGACCCCAGACCCACGACCCCAGACCCACGACCCCAGACCCATGACCCCAGACCCATGACCCCAGACCCATGACCCCAGACCCATGACTCCAGACCCATGACCCCAGACCCATGACCCCAGACCCATGACCCCAGACCCATGACTCCAGACCCATGACCCCAGACCCATGACCCCAGACCCATGACCCCAGACCCATGACCCCAGACCCATGACCCCAGACCCACGACCCCGGACCCACGACACCGGACCCACGACCCCGGACCCACGACCCCGGACCCATGACACCGGACCCATGACCCCGGACCCATGACGCCGGACCCATGACCCCGGACCCATGACCCCGGACCCAGGACCACGGAACCACAACCCCGGACCCAGGACCCCGGACACATGACCCCGGACCCATGACCCCGGACCCACGACCCCGGACCCACGACCCCAGACCCATGACCCGAGACCCATGACCCCAGACCCATTACCCCAGACCCATGACCCCAGACCCATGACCCCAGACCCATGACCCCAGACCCATGACCCCAGACCCATGACCCCAGACCCATGACCCCAGACCCATGACCCCGGACCCATGACCCCGGACCCAGGACCCCGGAACCACAACCCCGGACCCAGGACCACGGACACATGACCCCGGACCCATGACCCCGGACCCACGACCCCGGACCCACGACCCCAGACCCATGACCCGAGACCCATGACCCCAGACCCATTACCCCAGACCCATGACCCCGGAGACAGGACCACGACCCATGACCCCGGACCCAGGACCCCGGACCCAGGACCCCGGACCCATGATCCCAGACCTATGACCCCAGACCCACGACCCCGGACCCACGACACCGGACCCACGACCCCGGACCCATGACCCCAGACCCACGACCCCAGACCCACGACCACGGACCCACGACCCCGGACCCATGACACCGGACCCATGACCCCGGACCCATGACCCCGGACCCATGACCCCGGACCCAGGACCCCGGAACCACAACCCCGGACCCAGGACCACGGACACATGACCCCGGACCCATGACCCCGGACCCACGACCCCGGACCCACGACCCCAGACCCATGACCCGAGACCCATGACCCCAGACCCATTACCCCAGACCCATGACCCCGGAGACAGGACCACGACCCATGACCCCGGACCCAGGACCCCGGACCCAGGACCCCAGACCCATGACCCCAGACCCATGACCCCAGACCCATGACCCCAGACCCATGACCCCAGACCCATGACACCAGACCCATGATCCCAGACCAATGACCCCAGACCCATGACCCCAGACCCACGACCCCAGACCCACGACCCCAGACCCACGACCCCGGACCCACGACCCCGGACCCTAGACACCGGACCCATGACCCCGGACCCATGACCCCAGACCCATGACCCCAGACCCATGACCCCAGACCCATGACCCCAGACCCATGAACCCAGACCCATGACCCCAGACCCATGACCCCAGACCCATGACCCCAGACCCATGACCCCAGACCCATGACCCCAGACCCATGACCCCAGACCTATGACCCCAGACCCATGACCCCAGACCCATGACCCCAGACCCATGACCCCAGACCCATGACCCCAGACCCATGACCCCAGACCCATGACCCCAGACCCATGACCCCAGACCCATGACCCCAGACCCATGACCCCAGACCCATGACCCCAGACCCATGACCCCAGACCCATGA
Organism: Andrena hattorfiana; assembly: GCA_944738655.2. Lineage (NCBI taxonomy): Eukaryota > Metazoa > Arthropoda > Insecta > Hymenoptera > Andrenidae > Andrena > Andrena hattorfiana. Next base: position 68,930,805 of record OX122889.2, read on the forward strand.
ACCCAGACCCATGACCCCAGACCCATGACCCCAGACCCATGACCCCAGACCCATGACCCCAGACCCATGACCCCAGACCCATGACCCCAGACCCATGACCCCAGACCCATGACCCCAGACCCATGACCCCAGACCCATGACCCCAGACCCATGACCCCAGACCCATGACCCCAGACCCATGACCCCAGACCCATGACCCCAGACCCATGACCCCAGACCCATGACCCCAGACCCATGACCCCAGACCCATGACCCCAGACCCATGACCCCAGACCCATGACCCCAGACCCATGAACCCAGACCCATGACCCCAGACCCATGACCCCAGACCCATGACCCCAGACCCATGACCCCAGACCCATGACCCCAGACCCATGACCCCAGACCCATGACCCCAGACCCACGACCCCAGACCCACGACCCCGGACCCACGACCCCGGACCCATGACACCGGACCCATGACCCCGGACCCATGACCCCGGACCCAGGACCCCGGAACCACAACCTCGGACCCAGGACCACGGACACATGACCCCGGACCCATGACCCCGGACCCACGACGCCGGACCCACGACCCCAGACCCATGACCCGAGACCCATGACCCGAGACCCATGACCCCAGACCCATTACCCCAGACCCATGACCCCGGAGACAGGACCACGACCCATGACCCCGGACCCAGGACCCCGGACCCAGGACCCCGGACCCATGACCCCGGACCCATGACCCCGGTCCCATGACCCCGGTCCCATGACCCCGGTCCCATGACAACGGACCCATGACACCGGACCCATGACCCCAGACCCATGACCCCAGACCCATGACCCCAGACCAATGACCCCAGACCCATGACCCCGGACCCATGACCCCGGACCCATGACCCCGGACCCATTACCACGGACCCATGACCCCGGACCCAGGACCCCGGACCCACGACCCCGGATCCACGACCCCGGACCCACGACCCCGGACCCACGACCCCGGACCCACGACCCCGGACCCACGACCCCGGACCCACGACCCCGGACCCACGACCCCGGACCCACGACCCCGGACCCACGACCCCGGACCCACGACCCCGGACCCACGACCCCGGACCCACGACCCCAGACCCATGACCCGAGACCCATGACCCCAGACCCATTACCCCAGACCCATGACCCCGGAGACAGGACCACGGACCCATGACCCCGGACCCATGACCCCAGACCCATGACCCCAGACCCATGACCCCAGACCCATGACCCCAGACCCATGACCCCAGACCCATGACCCCAGACCCATGACCCCAGACCCATGACCCCAGACCCATGACTCCAGACCCATGACCCCAGACCCATGACCCCAGACCCATGACCCCAGACCCATGACCCCAGACCCATGACCCCAGACCCATGACCCCAGACCCATGACCCCAGACCCATGACCCCAGACCCATGACACCAGACCCATGATCCCAGACCCATGACCCCAGACCCATGACCCCAGACCCACGACCCCAGACCCACGACCCCGGACCCACGACCCCGGACCCACGACCCCGGACCCACGACACCGGACCCATGACCCCGGACCCATGACCCCAGACCCATGACCCCAGACCCATGACCCCAGACCCATGACCCCAGACCCATGACCCCAGACCCATGAACCCAGACCCATGACCCCAGACCCATGACCCCAGACCCATGACCCCAGACCCATGACCCCAGACCCATGACCCCAGACCCATGACCCCAGACCCATGACCCCAGACCCATGACCCCAGACCCATGACCCCAGACCCATGACCCCAGACCCATGACCCCAGACCCATGACCCCAGACCCATGACCCCAGACCCATGACCCCAGACCCATGACCCCAGACCCATGACCCCAGACCCATGACCCCAGACCCATGACCCCAGACCCATGACCCCAGACCCATGACCCCAGACCCATGACCCCAGACCCATGACCCCAGACCCATGACCCCAGACCCATGACCCCAGACCCATGACCCCAGACCCATGACCCCAGACCCATGACCCCAGACCCATGACCCCAGACCCATGACCCCAGACCCATGACCCCAGACCCATGACCCCAGACCCATGACCCCAGACCCATGACCCCAGACCCATGACCCCAGACCCATGACCCCAGACCCATGACCCCAGACCCATGACCCCAGACCCATGACCCCAGACCCATGACCCCAGACCCATGACCCCAGACCCATGACCCCAGACCCATGACCCCAGACCCATGACCCCAGACCCATGACCCCAGACCCATGACCCCAGACCCATGACCCCAGACCCATGACCCCAGACCCATGACCCCAGACCCATGACCCCAGACCCATGACCCCAGACCCATGACCCCAGACCCATGACCCCAGACCCATGACCCCAGACCCATGACCCCAGACCCATGACCCCAGACCCATGACCCCAGACCCATGACCCCAGACCCATGACCCCAGACCCATGACCCCAGACCCATGACCCCAGACCCATGACCCCAGACCCATGACCCCAGACCCATGACCCCAGACCCACGACCCCAGACCCACGACCCCAGACCCACGACCCCGGACCCACGACCCCGGACCCACGACCCCGGACCCATGACACCGGACCCATGACCCCGGACCCATGACCCCGGACCCATGACCCCGGACCCAGGACCCCGGAACCACAACCCCGGACCCAGGACCACGGACACATGACCCCGGACCCATGACCCCGGACCCATGACCCCGGACCCACCACCCCGGACCCACGACCCCAGACCCATGACCCGAGACCCATGACCCCAGACCCATTACCCCAGACCCATGACCCCGGAGACAGGACCACGACCCATGACCCCGGACCCAGGACCCCGGACCCAGGACCCCGGACCCATGACCCCGGACCCATGACCCCGGTCCCATGACCCCGGTCCCATGACCCCGGTCCCATGACAACGGACCCATGACACCGGACCCATGACCCCAGACCCATGACCCCAGACCCATGACCCCAGACCAATGACCCCAGACCCATGACCCCGGACCCATGACCCCGGACCCATGACCCCGGACCCATGACCCCGGACCCATGACCCCGGACCCATGACCCCGGACCCATTACCACGGACCCATGACCCCGGACCCAGGACCCCAGACCCACGACCCCGGATCCACGACCCCGGACCCACGACCCCGGACCCACGACCCCGGACCCACGACCCCGGACCCACGACCCCGGACCCACGACCCCGGACCCACGACCCCGGACCCACGACCCCGGACCCACGACCCCGGACCCACGACCCCGGACCCACGACCCCGGACCCACGACCCCGGACCCACGACCCCGGACCCACGACCCCGGACCCACGACCCCGGACCCACGACCCCGGACCCACGACCCCGGACCCACGACCCCGGACCCACGACCCCGGACCGACGACCCCGCACCCACGACCCCGGACCCACGACCCCGGACCCACGAACCCGGACCCACGACCCCAGACCCACGACCCCAGACCCACGACCCCAGACCCACGACCCCAGACCCACGACCCCAGACCCACGACCCCAGACCCACGACCCCAGACCCACGACCCCAGACCCACGACCCCAGACCCACGACCCCAAACCCACGACCCCAGACCCACGACCCCAGACCCACGACCCCAGACCCACGACCCCAGACCCATGACCCCAGACCCATGACCCCAGACCCATGACTCCAGACCCATGACCCCAGACCCATGACCCCAGACCCATGACCCCAGACCCATGACTCCAGACCCATGACCCCAGACCCATGACCCCAGACCCATGACCCCAGACCCATGACCCCAGACCCATGACCCCAGACCCATGACCCCGGACCCATGACCCCAGACCCATGACCCCAGACCCATGACCCCAGACCCATGACCCCAGACCCATGACCCCAGACCCATGACCCCAGACCCATGACCCCAGACCCATGACCCCAGACCCATGACCCCAGACCCATGACCCCAGACCCATGACCCCAGACCCATGACCCCAGACCCATGACCCCAGACCCACGACCCGGGACCCACGACCCCGGACCCACGACCCCGGACCCATGACACCGGACCCATGACCCCGGACCCATGACGCCGGGCCCATGACCCCGGACCCAGGACCACGGAACCACAACCCCGGACCCAGGACCCCGGACACATGACCCCGGACCCATGACCCCGGACCCACGACCCCGGACCCACGACCCCAGACCCATGACCCGAGACCCATGACCCCAGACCCATTACCCCAGACCCATGACCCCTGACCCATGACCCCAGACCCATGACCCCAGACCCATGACCCCAGACCCATGACCCCAGACCCATGACCCCAGACCCATGACCCCGGACCCATGACCCCGGACCCAGGACCCCGGAACCAGAACCCCGGACCCAGGACCACGGACACATGACCCCGGACCCATGACCCCGGACCCACGACCCCGGACCCACGACCCCAGACCCATGACCCGAGACCCATGACCCCAGACCCATTACCCCAGACCCATGACCCCAGACCCATGACCGCAGACCCATGACCCCAGACCCATGACCCCAGACCCATGACCCCAGACCCATGACCCCAGACACATGACCCCAGACCCATGACCCCAGACCCATGACCCCAGACCCATGACCCCAGACCCACGACCCCGGACCCACGACCCCGGACCCACGACCCCGGACCCATGACACCGGACCTATGACCCCGGACCCATGACCCCGGACCCATGACCCCGGACCCAGGACCCCGGAACCACAACCCCGGACCCAGGACCACGGACACATGACCCCGGACCCATGACCCCGGACCCATGACCCCGGACCCACGACCCCGGACCCACGACCCCAGACCCATGACCCGAGACCCATGACCCCAGACCCATTACCCCAGACCCATGACCCCGGAGACAGGACCACGACCCATGACCCCGGACCCAGGACCCCGGACCCAGGACCCCGGACCCATGACCCCGGACCCATGTCCCCGGTCCCATGACCCCGGTCCCATGACCCCGGTCCCATGACAACGGACCCATGACACCGGACCCACGACCCCAGACCCATGACCCCAGACCAATGACCCCAGACCCATGACCCCGGACCCATGACCCCGGACCCATGACACCGGACCCATGACCCCGGACACATGACCCCGGACCCATGACCCCGGACCCATGACCCCGGACCCATGACCCCGGAACCATTACCACGGACCCATGACCCCGGACCCAGGACCCCGGACCCACGACCCCGGATCCACGACCCCGGACCCACAACCCCGGACCCACGACCCCGGACCCACGACCCCGGACCCACGACCCCGGACCCACGACCCCGGACCCACGACCGCGGACCCACGACCCCGGACCCAGGACCCCGGACCCACGAACCCGGACCCACGACCCCAGACCCATGACCCGAGACCCATGACCCCAGACCCACGACCCCAGACCCACGACCCCAGACCCACGACCCCGGACCCACGACCCCGGACCCACGACACCGGACCCATGACCCCGGACCCATGACCCCAGACCCATGACCCCAGACCCATGACCCCAGACCCATGACCCCAGACCCATGACCCCAGACCCATGACCCCAGACCCATGACCCCAGACCCATGACCCCAGACCCATGACCCCAGACCCATGACCCCAGACCCATGACCCCAGACCCATGACCCCAGACCCATGACCCCAGACCCATGACCCCAGACCCATGACCCCAGACCCATGACCCCGGACCCACGACCCCGGACCCACGACCCCGGACCCACGACACCTGACCCATGACCCCGGACCCATGACCCCGGACCCATGACCCCGGTCCCATGACCCCGGTCCCATGACCCCGGTCCCATGACAACGGACCCATGACACCGGACCCATGACCCCAGACCCATGACCCCAGACCCATGACCCCAGACCCATGACCCCAGACCAATGACCCCAGACCCATGACCCCGGACCCATGACCCCGGACCCATGACCCCGGACCCATGACCCCGGACCCATTACCACGGACCCATGACCCCGGACCCAGGACCCCGGACCCACGACCCCGGATCCACGACCCCGGACCCACGACCCCGGACCCACGACCCCGGACCCACGACCCCGGACCCACGACCCCGGACCCACGACCCCGGACCCACGACCCCGGACCCACGACCCCGGACCCACGACCCCGGACCCACGACCCCGGACCCACGACCCCGGACCCACGACCCCGGACCCACGACCCCGGACCCACGACCCCGGACCCACGACCCCGGACCCACGACCCCGGACCCACGACCCCGGACCCACGACCCCGGACCCACGACCCCGGACCCACGACCCCGGACCCACGACCCCGGACCGACGACCCCGGACCGACGACACCGCACCCACGACCCCGGACCCACGACCCCGGACCCACGAACCCGGACCCACGACCCCAGACCCACGACCCCAGACCCACGACCCCAGACCCACGACCCCAGACCCACGACCCCAGACCCACGACCCCAGACCCACGACCCCAGACCCACGACCCCAGACCCACGACCCCAAACCCACGACCCCAGACCCACGACCCCAGACCCACGACCCCAGACCCATGACCCCAGACCCATGACCCCAGACCCATGACCCCAGACCCATGACCCCAGACCCATGACTCCAGACCCATGACCCCAGACCCATGACCCCAGACCCATGACCCCAGACCCATGACTCCAGACCCATGACCCCAGACCCATGACCCCAGACCCATGACCCCAGACCCATGACCCCAGACCCATGACCCCAGACCCACGACCCCGGACCCACGACCCCGGACCCACGACCCCGGACCCATGACCCCAGACCCACGACCCCAGACCCACGACCACGGACCCACGACCCCGGACCCATGACACCGGACCCATGACCCCGGACCCATGACCCCGGACCCATGACCCCGGACCCAGGACCCCGGAACCACAACCCCGGACCCAGGACCACGGACACATGACCCCGGACCCATGACCCCGGACCCACGACCCCGGACCCACGACCCCAGACCCATGACCCGAGACCCATGACCCCAGACCCATTACCCCAGACCCATGACCCCGGAGACAGGACCACGACCCATGACCCCGGACCCAGGACCCCGGACCCAGGACCCCAGACCCATGACCCCAGACCCATGACCCCAGACCCATGACCCCAGACCCATGACCCCAGACCCATGACACCAGACCCATGATCCCAGACCAATGACCCCAGACCCATGACCCCAGACCCACGACCCCAGACCCACGACCCCAGACCCACGACCCCGGACCCACGACCCCGGACCCTAGACACCGGACCCATGACCCCGGACCCATGACCCCAGACCCATGACCCCAGACCCATGACCCCAGACCCATGAACCCAGACCCATGACCCCAGACCCATGACCCCAGACCCATGACCCCAGACCCATGACCCCAGACCCATGACCCCAGACCCATGACCCCAGACCCATGACCCCAGACCCATGACCCCAGACCTATGACCCCAGACCCATGACCCCAGACCCATGACCCCAGACCCATGACCCCAGACCCATGACCCCAGACCCATGACCCCAGACCCATGACCCCAGACCCATGACCCCAGACCCATGACCCCAGACCCATGACCCCAGACCCATGAACCCAGACCCATGACCCCAGACCCATGACCCCAGACCCATGACCCCAGACCCATGACCCCAGACCCATGACCCCAGACCCATGACCCCAGACCCATGACCCCAGACCCATGACCCCAGACCCATGACCCCAGACCCATGACCCCAGACCCATGACCCCAGACCCATGACCCCAGACCCATGACCCCAGACCCATGACCCCAGACCCATGACCCCAGACCCATGACCCCAGACCCATGACCCCAGACCCATGACCCCAGACCCATGACCCCAGACCCATGACCCCAGACCCATGACCCCAGACCCATGACCCCAGACCCATGACCCCAGACCCATGACCCCAGACCCATGAACCCAGACCCATGACCCCAGACCCATGACCCCAGACCCATGACCCCAGACCCATGACCCCAGACCCATGACCCCAGACCCACGACCCCAGACCCACGACCCCGGACCCACGACCCCGGACCCATGACACCGGACCCATGACCCCGGACCCATGACCCCGGACCCATGACCCCGGACCCAGGACCCCGGAACCACAACCCCGGACCCAGGACCACGGACACATGACCCCGGACCCATGACCCCGGACCCACGACGCCGGACCCACGACCCCAGACCCATGACCCGAGACCCATGACCCGAGACCCATGACCCCAGACCCATTACCCCAGACCCATGACCCCGGAGACAGGACCACGACCCATGACCCCGGACCCAGGACCCCGGACCCAGGACCCCGGACCCATGACCCCGGACCCATGACCCCGGTCCCATGACCCCGGTCCCATGACCCCGGTCCCATGACAACGGACCCATGACACCGGACCCATGACCCCAGACCCATGACCCCAGACCCATGACCCCAGACCCATGACCCCAGACCAATGACCCCAGACCCATGACCCCGGACCCATGACCCCGGACCCATGACCCCGGACCAATGACCCCGGACCCATTACCACGGACCCATGACCCCGGACCCAGGACCCCGGACCCACGACCCCGGATCCACGACCCCGGACCCACGACCCCGGACCCACGACCCCGGACCCACGACCCCGGACCCACGACCCCGGACCCACGACCCCGGACCCACGACCCCGGACCCACGACCACGGACCCACGACCCCGGACCCACGACCCCGGACCCACGACCCCGGACCCACGACCCCGGACCCACGACCCCGGACCCACGACCCCGGACCCACGACCCCGGACCCACGACCCCGGACCCACGACCCCGGACCCACGACCCCGGACCGACGACCCCGCACCCACGACCCCGGACCCACGACCCCGGACCCACGAACCCGGACCCACGACCCCAGACCCACGACCCCAGACCCACGACCCCAGACCCACGACCCCAGACCCACGACCCCAGACCCACGACCCCAGACCCACGACCCCAGACCCACGACCCCAGACCTACGACCCCAGACCCACGACCCCAGACCCACGACCCCAGACCCACGACCCCAGACCCACGACCCCAGACCCACGACCCCAGACCCACGACCCCAGACCCATGACCCCAGACCCATGACCCCAGACCCATGACCCCAGACCCATGACTCCAGACCCATGACCCCAGACCCATGACCCCAGACCCATGACCCCAGACCCATGACTCCAGACCCATGACCCCAGACCCATGACCCCAGACCCATGACCCCAGACCCATGACCCCAGACCCATGACCCCAGACCCACGACCCCGGACCCACGACCCCGGACCCACGACCCCGGACCCACGACCCCGGACCCATGTCACCGGACCCATGACCCCGGACCCATGACCCCGGACCCATGACCCCGGACCCAGGACCCCGGAACCACAACCCCGGACCCACGACCCCAGACCCACGACCCGAGACCCATGACCCCAGACCCATTACCCCAGACCCATGACCCCGGAGACAGGACCACGACCCATGACCCCGGACCCAGGACCCCGGACCCAGGACCCCGGACCCATGACCCCGGACCCATGTCCCCGGTCCCATGACCCCGGTCCCATGACCCCGGTCCCATGACAACGGACCCATGACACCGGACCCACGACCCCAGACCCATGACCCCAGACCAATGACCCCAGACCCATGACCCCGGACCCATGACCCCGGACCCATGACACCGGACCCATGACCCCGGACCCATGACCCCGGACCCATGACCCCGGACCCATGACCCCGGACCCATGACCCCGGACCCATGACCCCGGACCCATTACCACGGACCCATGACCCCGGACCCAGGACCCCGGACCCACGACCCCGGATCCACGACCCCGGACCCACAACCCCGGACCCACGACCCCGGACCCACGACCCCGGACCCACGACCCCGGACCCACGACCCCGGACCCACGACCCCGGACCCACGACCCCGGACCCACGACCCCGGACCCACGACCGCGGACCCACGACCCCGGACCCAGGACCCCGGACCCACGAACCCGGACCCACGACCCCAGACCCATGACCCGAGACCCATGACCCCAGACCCATTACCCCAGACCCATGACCCCGGAGACAGGACCACGGACCCATGACCCCGGACCCATGACCCCAGACCCATGACCCCAGACCCATGACCCCAGACCCATGACCCCAGACCCATGACCCCAGACCCATGACCCCAGACCCATGACCCCAGACCCATGACCCCAGACCCATGACCCCAGACCCATGACCCCAGACCCATGACCCCAGACCCATGACCCCAGACCCATGACCCCAGACCCATGACCCCAGACCCACGACCCCAGACCCACGACCCCGGACCCACGACCCCGGACCCATGACACCGGACCCATGACCCCGGACCCATGACCCCGGACCCATGACCCCGGACCCATGACCCCGGACCCATGACCCCGGACCCAGGACCCCGGAACCACAAACCCGGACCCAGGACCACGGACACATGACCCCGGACCCATGACCCCGGACCCACGACCCCGGACCCACGACCCCAGACCCATGACCCGAGACCCATGACCCCAGACCCATTACCCCAGACCCATGACCCCAGACCCATGACCCCAGACCCATGACCCCAGACCCATGACCCCAGACCCATGACCCCAGACCCATGACCCCAGACCCATGACCCCAGACCCATGACCCCAGACCCATGACCCCAGACCCATGACCCCAGACCCATGACCCCAGACCCATGACCCCGGAGACAGGACCACGACCCATGACCCCGGACCCAGGACCCCAGACCCACGACCCCGGACCCACGACCCCGGACCCACGACCCCAGACCCATGACCCGAGACCCATGACCCGAGACCCATGACCCCAGACCCATTACCCCAGACCCATGACCCCGGAGACAGGACCACGACCCATGACCCCGGACCCAGGACCCCGGACCCAGGACCCCGGACCCAGGACCCCGGACCCATGACCCCGGACCCATGACCCCGGTCCCATGACCCCGGTCCCATGACCCCGGTCCCATGACAACGGACCCATGACACCGGACCCATGACCCCAGACCCATGACCCCAGACCCATGACCCCAGACCAATGACCCCAGACCCATGACCCCGGACCCATGACCCCAGACCCATGACCCCAGACCCATGACCCCAGACCCATGACCCCAGACCCATGACCCCAGACCTATGACCCTAGACCCATGACCCCAGACCCATGACCCCAGACCCATGACCCCAGACCCATGACCCCAGACCCATGACCCCAGACCCATGACCCCAGACCCATGACCCCAGACCCATGACCCCAGACCCATGACCCGAGACCCATGACCCGAGACCCATGACCCCAGACCCATTACCCCAGACCCATGACCCCGGAGACAGGACCACGACCCATGACCCCAGACCCATGACCCCAGACCCATGACCCCAGACCCATGAACCCAGACCCATGACCCCAGACCCATGACCCCAGACCCATGACCCCAGACCCATGACCCCAGACCCATGACCCCAGACCCATGACCCCAGACCCATGACCCCAGACCCACGACCCCAGACCCACGACCCCGGACCCACGACCCCGGACCCATGACACCGGACCCATGACCCCGGACCCATGACCCCGGACCCATGACCCCGGACCCAGGACCCCGGAACCACAACCCCGGACCCAGGACCACGGACACATGACCCCGGACCCATGACCCCGGACCCATGACCCCGGACCCACGTCCCCGGACCCACGACCCCAGACCCATGACCCGAGACCCATGACCCGAGACCCATGACCCCAGACCCATTACCCCAGACCCATGACCCCGGAGACAGGACCACGACCCATGACCCCAGACCCATGACCCCAGACCCATGACCCCAGACCCATGAACCCAGACCCATGACCCCAGACCCATGACCCCAGACCCATGACCCCAGACCCATGACCCCAGACCCATGACCCCAGACCCATGACCCCAGACCCACGACCCCAGACCCACGACCCCGGACCCACGACCCCGGACCCATGACACCGGACCCATGACCCCGGACCCATGACCCCGGACCCATGACCCCGGACCCAGGACCCCGGAACCACAACCCCGGACCCAGGACCACGGACACATGACCCCGGACCCATGACCCCGGACCCACGACGCCGGACCCACGACCCCAGACCCATGACCCGAGACCCATGACCCGAGACCCATGACCCCAGACCCATTACCCCAGACCCATGACCCCGGAGACAGGACCACGACCCATGACCCCGGACCCAGGACCCCGGACCCAGGACCCCGGACCCATGACCCCGGACCCATGACCCCGGTCCCATGACCCCGGTCCCATGACCCCGGTCCCATGACAACGGACCCATGACACCGGACCCATGACCCCAGACCCATGACCCCAGACCCATGACCCCAGACCAATGACCCCAGACCCATGACCCCGGACCCATGACCCCGGACCCATGACCCCGGACCAATGACCCCGGACCCATTACCACGGACCCATGACCCCGGACCCAGGACCCCGGACCCACGACCCCGGATCCACGACCCCGGACCCACGACCCCGGACCCACGACCCCGGACCCACGACCCCGGACCCACGACCCCGGACCCACGACCCCGGACCCACGACCCCGGACCCACGACCCCGGACCCACGACCCCGGACCCACGACCCCGGACCCACGACCCCGGACCCACGACCCCGGACCCACGACCCCGGACCCACGACCCCGGACCCACGACCCCGGACCCACGACCCCGGACCCACGACCCCGGACCCACGACCCCGGACCCACGACCCCGGACCCACGACCCCGGACCGACGACCCCGCACCCACGACCCCGGACCCACGACCCCGGACCCACGAACCCGGACCCACGACCCCAGACCCACGACCCCAGACCCACGACCCCAGACCCACGACCCCAGACCCACGACCCCAGACCCACGACCCCAGACCCACGACCCCAGACCCACGACCCCAGACCCACGACCCCAGACCCACGACCCCAGACCCACGACACCAGACCCACGACCCCAGACCCACGACCCCAGACCCACGACCCCAGACCCATGACCCCAGACCCATGACCCCAGACCCATGACCCCAGACCCATGACTCCAGACCCATGACCCCAGACCCATGACCCCAGACCCATGACCCCAGACCCATGACTCCAGACCCATGACCCCAGACCCATGACCCCAGACCCATGACCCCAGACCCATGACCCCAGACCCACGACCCCGGACCCACGACCCCGGACCCACGACCCCGGACCCACGACCCCGGACCCACGACCCCGGACCCATGTCACCGGACCCATGACCCCGGACCCATGACCCCGGACCCATGACCCCGGACCCAGGACCCCGGAACCACAACCCCGGACCCAGGACCACGGACACATGACCCCGGACCCATGACCCCGGACCCACGACCCCGGACCCACGACCCCAGACCCACGACCCGAGACCCATGACCCCAGACCCATTACCCCAGACCCATGACCCCGGAGACAGGACCACGACCCATGACCCCGGACCCAGGACCCCGGACCCAGGACCCCGGACCCATGACCCCGGACCCATGTCCCCGGTCCCATGACCCCGGTCCCATGACCCCGGTCCCATGACAACGGACCCATGACACCGGACCCACGACCCCAGACCCATGACCCCAGACCAATGACCCCAGACCCATGACCCCGGACCCATGACCCCGGACCCATGACACCGGACCCATGACCCCGGACCCATGACCCCGGACCCATGACCCCGGACCCATGACCCCGGACCCATGACCCCGGACCCATTACCACGGACCCATGACCCCGGACCCAGGACCCCGGACCCACGACCCCGGATCCACGACCCCGGACCCACAACCCCGGACCCACGACCCCGGACCCACGACCCCGGACCCACGACCCCGGACCCACGACCCCGGACCCACGACCCCGGACCCACGACCCCGGACCCACGACCGCGGACCCACGACCCCGGACCCAGGACCCCGGACCCACGAACCCGGACCCACGACCCCAGACCCATGACCCCAGACCCATGACCCGAGACCCATGACCCCAGACCCATTACCCCAGACCCATGACCCCGGAGACAGGACCACGGACCCATGACCCCGGACCCATGACCCCAGACCCATGACCCCAGACCCATGACCCCAGACCCATGACCCCAGACCCATGACCCCAGACCCATGACCCCAGACCCATGACCCCAGACCCATGACCCCAGACCCATGACCCCAGGCCCATGACCCCAGACCCATGACCCCAGACCCATGACCCCAGACCCATGACCCCAGACCCATGACCCCAGACCCATGACCCCAGACCCATGACCCCAGACCCATGACCCCAGACCCATGACCCCAGACCCATGACCCCAGACCCACGACCCCAGACCCACGACCCCGGACCCACGACCCCGGACCCATGACACCGGACCCATGACCCCGGACCCATGACCCCGGACCCATGACCCCGGACCCATGACCCCGGACCCATGACCCCGGACCCATGACCCCGGACCCAGGACCCCGGAACCACAACCCCGGACCCAGGACCACGGACACATGACCCCGGACCCATGACCCCGGACCCACGACCCCGGACCCACGACCCCAGACCCATGACCCGAGACCCATGACCCCAGACCCATTACCCCAGACCCATGACCCCAGACCCATGACCCCAGACCCAAGACCCCAGACCCATGACCCCAGACCCATGACCCCAGACCCATGACCCCAGACCCATGACCCCAGACCCATGACCCCAGACCCATGACCCCAGACCCATGACCCCAGACCCATGACCCCAGACCCATGACCCCGGAGACAGGACCACGACCCATGACCCCGGACCCAGGACCCCAGACCCACGACCCCGGACCCACGACCCCGGACCCACGACCCCAGACCCATGACCCGAGACCCATGACCCGAGACCCATGACCCCAGACCCATTACCCCAGACCCATGACCCCGGAGACAGGACCACGACCCATGACCCCGGACCCAGGACCCCGGACCCAGGACCCCGGACCCATGACCCCAGACCCATGACCCCAGACCCATGACCCCAGACCCATGACCCCAGACCCATGACCCCAGACCCATGACCCCAGACCCATGACCCCAGACCCATGACCCCAGACCCATGACCCCAGACCCATGACCCCAGACCCATGACCCCAGACCCATGACCCCAGACCCATGACCCCAGACCCATGACCCCAGACCCATGACCCCAGACCCATGACCCCAGACCCATGACCCCAGACCCATGACCCCAGACCCATGACCCCAGACCCATGACCCCAGACCCATGACCCCAGACCCATGACCCCAGACCCATGACCCCAGACCCATGACCCCAGACCCATGACCCCAGACCCATGACCCCAGACCCATGACCCCAGACCCATGACCCCAGACCCATGACCCCAGACCCATGACCCCAGACCCATGACCCCAGACCCATGACCCCAGACCCATGACCCCAGACCCATGACCCCAGACCCATGACCCCAGACCCATGACCCCAGACCCATGACCCCAGACCCATGACCCCAGACCCATGACCCCAGACCCATGACCCCAGACCCATGACCCCAGACCCATGACCCCAGACCCATGACCCCAGACCCATGACCCCAGACCCATGACCCCAGACCCATGACCCCAGACCCATGACCCCAGACCCACGACCCCGGACCCACGACCCCGGACCCACGACCCCGGACCCACGACCCCGGACCCATGACACCGGACCCATGACCCCGGACCCATGACCCCGGACCCATGACCCCGGACCCATGACCCCGGACCCAGGACCCCGGAACCACAACCCCGGACCCAGGACCACGGACACATGACCCCGGACCCATGACCCCGGACCCACCACCCCGGACCCACGACCCCAGACCCATGACCCGAGACCCATGACCCGAGACCCATGACCCGAGACCCATGACCCCAGACCCATTACCCCAGACCCATTACCCCAGACCCATGACCCCGGAGACAGGACCACGACCCATGACCCCGGACCCAGGACCCCGGACCCAGGACCCCGGACCCATGACCCCGGACCCATGACCCCGGTCCCATGACCCCGGTCCCATGACCCCGGTCCCATGACAACGGACCCATGACACCGGACCCATGACCCCAGACCCATGACCCCAGACCCATGACCCCAGACCAATGACCCCAGACCCATGACCCCGGACCCATGACCCCGGACCCATGACCCCGGACCCATGACCCCGGACCCATTACCACGGACCCATGACCCCGGACCCAGGACCCCAGACCCACGACCCCGGACCCACGACCCCGGACCCACGACCCCAGACCCACGACCCCAGACCCACGACCCCAGACCCATGACCCCAGACCCATGACCCCAGACCCATGACCCCAGACCCATGACCCCAGACCCATGACCCCAGACCCATGACCCCAGACCCATGACCCCAGACCCATGACCCCAGACCCATGACCCCAGACCCATGACCCCAGACCCATGACCCCAGACCCATGACCCCAGACCCATGACCCCAGACCCATGACCCCAGACCCATGACCCCAGACCCATGACCCCAGACCCATGACCCCAGACCCATGACCCCAGACCCATGACCCCAGACCCATGACCCCGGACCCACGACCCCGGACCCACGACCCCGGACCCATGACACCGGACCCATGACCCCGGACCCATGACCCCGGACCCATGACCCCGGTCCCATGACCCCGGTCCCATGACCCCGGTCCCATGACAACGGACCCATGACACCGGACCCATGACCCCAGACCCATGACCCCAGACCCATGACCCCAGACCAATGACCCCAGACCCATGACCCCGGACCCATGACCCCGGACCCATGACCCCGGACCCATGACCACGGACCCATTACCACGGACCCATGACCCCGGACACAGGACCCCGGACCCACGACCCCGGATCCACGACCCCGGACCCACGACCCCGGACCCACGACCCCGGACCCACGACCCCGGACCCACGACCCCGGACCCACGACCCCGGACCCACGACCCCGGACCCACGACCCCGGACCCACGACCCCGGACCCACGACCCCGGACCCACGACCCCGGACCCACGACCCCGGACCCACGACCCCGGACCCACGACCCCGGACCCACGACCCCGGACCCACGACCCCGGACCCACGACCCCGGACCCACGACCCCGGACCCACGACCCCGGACCCACGACCCCGGACCCACGACCCCGGACCCACGACCCCGGACCCACGACCCCGGACCGACGACCCCGCACCCACGACCCCGGACCCACGACCCCGGACCCACGAACCCGGACCCACGACCCCAGACCCATGACCCCAGACCCACGACCCCAGACCCACGACCCCAGACCCACGACCCCAGACCCACGACCCCAGACCCACGACCCCAGACCCACGACCCCAGACCCACGACCCCAGACCCACGACCCCAAACCCACGACCCCAGACCCATGACCCCAGACCCACGACCCCAGACCCATGACCCCAGACCCATGACCCCAGACCCATGACCCCAGACCCATGACTCCAGACCCATGACCCCAGACCCATGACCCCAGACCCATGACCCCAGACCCATGACTCCAGACCCATGACCCCAGACCCATGACCCCAGACCCATGACCCCAGACCCATGACCCCAGACCCATGACCCCAGACCCACGACCCCGGACCCACGACCCCGGACCCACGACCCCGGACCCACGACCCCGGACCCATGACACCGGACCCATGACCCCGGACCCATGACGCCGGACCCATGACCCCGGACCCATGACCCCGGACCCAGGACCACGGAACCACAACCCCGGACCCAGGACCCCGGACACATGACCCCGGACCCATGACCCCGGACCCACGACCCCGGACCCACGACCCCAGACCCATGACCCGAGACCCATGACCCCAGACCCATTACCCCAGACCCATGACCCCAGACCCATGACCCCAGACCCATGACCCCAGACCCATGACCCCAGACCCATGACCCCGGACCCATGACCCCGGACCCAGGACCCCGGAACCACAACCCCGGACCCAGGATCACGGACACATGACCCCGGACCCATGACCCCGGACCCACGACCCCGGACCCACGACCCCAGACCCATGACCCGAGACCCATGACCCCAGACCCATTACCCCAGACCCATGACCCCGGAGACAGGACCACGACCCATGACCCCGGACCCAGGACCCCGGACCCAGGACCCCGGACCCATGACCCCGGACCCATGTCCCCGGTCCCATGACCCCGGTCCCATGACCCCGGTCCCATGACAACGGACCCATGACACCGGACCCACGACCCCAGACCCATGACCCCAGACCAATGACCCCAGACCCATGACCCCGGACCCATGACCCCGGACCCAGGACCCCGGAACCACAACCCCGGACCCAGGACCACGGACACATGACCCCGGACCCATGACCCCGGACCCATGACACCGGACCCATGACCCCGGACCCATGACCCCGGACCCACGACCCCGGACCCATGACCCCGGACCCATGACCCCGGACCCATTACCACGGACCCATGACCCCGGACCCAGGACCCCAGACCCATGACCCCAGACCAATGACCCCGGACCCACGACCCCGGATCCACGACCCCGGACCCACGACCCCGGACTCAGGACCCCGGACCCATGACCCCGGACCCATGTCCCCGGTCCCATGACCCCGGACCCATTACCACGGACCCATGACCCCGGACCCAGGACCCCGGACCCACGACCCCGGATCCACGACCCCGGACCCACAACCCCGGACCCACGACCCCGGACCCACGACCCCGGACCCACGACCCCGGACCCACGACCCCGGACCCACGACCCCGGACCCACGACCGCGGACCCACGACCCCGGACCCAGGACCCCGGACCCACGAACCCGGACCCACGACCCCAGACCCATGACCCGAGACCCATGACCCCAGACCCATTACCCCAGACCCATGACCCCGGAGACAGGACCACGGACCCATGACCCCGGACCCATGACCCCAGACCCATGACCCCAGACCCATGACCCCAGACCCATGACCCCAGACCCATGACCCCAGACCCATGACCCCAGACCCATGACTCCAGACCCATGACCCCAAACCCATGACCCCAGACCCATGACCCCAGACCCATGACCCCAGACCCATGACCCCAGACCCATGACCCCAGACCCATGACCCCAGACCCATGATCCCAGACCCATGACCCCAGACCCACGACCCCGGACCCACGACACCGGACCCACGACCCCGGACCCATGACCCCAGACCCACGACCCCAGACCCACGACCACGGACCCACGACCCCGGACCCATGACACCGGACCCATGACCCCGGACCCATGACCCCGGACCCATGACCCCGGACCCAGGACCCCGGAACCACAACCCCGGACCCAGGACCACGGACACATGACCCCGGACCCATGACCCCGGACCCACGACCCCGGACCCACGACCCCAGACCCATGACCCGAGACCCATGACCCCAGACCCATTACCCCAGACCCATGACCCCGGAGACAGGACCCCAGACCCATGACCCCAGACCCATGACCCCAGACCCATGACCCCAGACCCATGAACCCAGACCCATGACCCCAGACCCATGACCCCAGACCCATGACCCCAGACCCATGACCCCAGACCCATGACCCCAGACCCATGACCCCAGACCCATGACCCCAGACCCATGACCCCAGACCCATGACCCCAGACCTATGACCCCAGACCCATGACCCCAGACCCATGACCCCAGACCCATGACCCCAGACCCATGACCCCAGACCCATGACCCCAGACCCATGACCCCAGACCCATGACCCCAGACCCATGACCCCAGACCCATGACCCCAGACCCATGACCCCAGACCCATGACCCCAGACCCATGAACCCAGACCCATGACCCCAGACCCATGACCCCAGACCCATGACCCCAGACCCATGACCCCAGACCCATGACCCCAGACCCATGACCCCAGACCCATGACCCCAGACCCATGACCCCAGACCCATGACCCCAGACCCATGACCCCAGACCCATGAACCCAGACCCATGACCCCAGACCCATGACCCCAGACCCATGACCCCAGACCCATGACCCCAGACCCATGACCCCAGACCCATGACCCCAGACCCATGACCCCAGACCCACGACCCCAGACCCACGACCCCGGACCCACGACCCCGGACCCATGACACCGGACCCATGACCCCGGACCCATGACCCCGGACCCATGACCCCGGACCCAGGACCCCGGAACCACAACCCCGGACCCAGGACCACGGACACATGACCCCGGACCCATGACCCCGGACCCACGACGCCGGACCCACGACCCCAGACCCATGACCCGAGACCCATGACCCGAGACCCATGACCCGAGACCCATGACCCGAGACCCATGACCCCAGACCCATTACCCCAGACCCATGACCCCGGAGACAGGACCACGACCCATGACCCCGGACCCAGGACCCCGGACCCAGGACCCCGGACCCATGACCCCGGACCCATGACCCCGGTCCCATGACCCCGGTCCCATGACCCCGGTCCCATGACAACGGACCCATGACACCGGACCCATGACCCCAGACCCATGACACCAGACCCATGACCCCAGACCAATGACCCCAGACCCATGACCCCGGACCCATGACCCCGGACCCATGACCCCGGACCAATGACCCCGGACCCATTACCACGGACCCATGACCCCGGACCCAGGACCCCGGACCCACGACCCCGGATCCACGACCCCGGACCCACGACCCCGGACCCACGACCCCGGACCCACGACCCCGGACCCACGACCCCGGACCCACGACCCCGGACCCACGACCCCGGACCCACGACCCCGGACCCACGACCCCGGACCCACGACCCCGGACCCACGACCCCGGACCCACGACCCCGGACCCACGACCCCGGACCCACGACCCCGGACCCACGACCCCGGACCCACGACCCCGGACCCACGACCCCGGACCCACGACCCCGGACCCACGACCCCGGACCGACGACCCCGCACCCACGACCCCGGACCCACGACCCCGGACCCACGAACCCGGACCCACGACCCCAGACCCACGACCCCAGACCCACGACCCCAGACCCACGACCCCAGACCCACGACCCCAGACCCACGACCCCAGACCCACGACCCCAGACCCACGACCCCAGACCCACGACCCCAGACCCACGACCCCAGACCCACGACCCCAGACCCACGACCCCAGACCCACGACCCCAGACCCACGACCCCAGACCCATGACCCCAGACCCATGACCCCAGACCCATGACCCCAGACCCATGACTCCAGACCCATGACCCCAGACCCATGACCCCAGACCCATGACCCCAGACCCATGACTCCAGACCCATGACCCCAGACCCATGACCCCAGACCCATGACCCCAGACCCATGACCCCAGACCCATGACCCCAGACCCACGACCCCGGACCCACGACCCCGGACCCACGACCCCGGACCCACGACCCCGGACCCATGTCACCGGACCCATGACCCCGGACCCATGACCCCGGACCCATGACCCCGGACCCAGGACCCCGGAACCACAACCCCGGACCCAGGACCACGGACACATGACCCCGGACCCATGACCCCGGACCCACGACCCCGGACCCACGACCCCAGACCCACGACCCGAGACCCATGACCCCAGACCCATTACCCCAGACCCATGACCCCGGAGACAGGACCACGACCCATGACCCCGGACCCAGAACCCCGGATCCAGGACCCCGGACCCATGACCCCGGACCCATGTCCCCGGTCCCATGACCCCGGTCCCATGACCCCGGTCCCATGACAACGGACCCATGACACCGGACCCACGACCCCAGACCCATGACCCCAGACCAATGACCCCAGACCCATGACCCCGGACCCATGACCCCGGACCCATGACACCGGACCCATGACCCCGGACCCATGACCCCGGACCCATGACCCCGGACCCATGACCCCGGACCCATGACCCCGGACCCATGACCCCGGACCCATGACCCCGGACCCATTACCACGGACCCATGACCCCGGACCCAGGACCCCGGACCCACGACCCCGGATCCACGACCCCGGACCCACAACCCCGGACCCACGACCCCGGACCCACGACCCCGGACCCACGACCCCGGACCCACGACCCCGGACCCACGACCCCGGACCCACGACCCCGGACCCACGACCGCGGACCCACGACCCCGGACCCAGGACCCCGGACCCACGAACCCGGACCCACGACCCCAGACCCATGACCCGAGACCCATGACCCCAGACCCATTACCCCAGACCCATGACCCCGGAGACAGGACCACGGACCCATGACCCCGGACCCATGACCCCAGACCCATGACCCCAGACCCATGACCCCAGACCCATGACCCCAGACCCATGACCCCAGACCCATGACCCCAGACCCATGACCCCAGACCCATGACCCCAGACCCATGACCCCAGACCCATGACCCCAGACCCATGACCCCAGACACATGACCCCAGACCCATGACCCCAGACCCATGACCCCAGACCCATGACCCCAGACCCATGACCCCAGACCCACGACCCCAGACCCACGACCCCGGACCCACGACCCCGGACCCATGACACCGGACCCATGACCCCGGACCCATGACCCCGGACCCATGACCCCGGACCCATGACCCCGGACCCATGACCCCGGACCCAGGACCCCGGAACCACAACCCCGGACCCAGGACCACGGACACATGACCCCGGACACATGACCCCGGACCCACGACCCCGGACCCACGACCCCAGACCCATGACCCGAGACCCATGACCCCAGACCCATTACCCCAGACCCATGACCCCAGACCCATGACCCCAGACCCATGACCCCAGACCCATGACCCCAGACCCATGACCCCAGACCCATGACCCCAGACCCATGACCCCAGACCCATGACCCCAGACCCATGACCCCGGAGACAGGACCACGACCCATGACCCCGGACCCAGGACCCCAGACCCACGACCCCGGACCCACGACCCCGGACCCACGACCCCAGACCCATGACCCGAGACCCATGACCCGAGACCCATGACCCCAGACCCATTACCCCAGACCCATGACCCCGGAGACAGGACCACGACCCATGACCCCGGACCCAGGACCCCGGACCCAGGACCCCGGACCCATGACCCCGGACCCATGACCCCGGTCCCATGACCCCGGTCCCATGACCCCGGTCCCATGACAACGGACCCATGACACCGGACCCATGACCCCAGACCCATGACCCCAGACCCATGACCCCAGACCAATGACCCCAGACCCATGACCCCGGACCCATGACCCCAGACCCATGACCCCAGACCCATGACCCCAGACCCATGACCCCAGACCCATGACCCCAGACCTATGACCCTAGACCCATGACCCCAGACCCATGACCCCAGACCCATGACCCCAGACCCACGACCCCAGACCCACGACCCCGGACCCACGACCCCGGACCCATGACACCGGACCCATGACCCCGGACCCATGACCCCGGACCCATGACCCCGGACCCAGGACCCCGGAACCACAACCCCGGACCCAGGACCACGGACACATGACCCCGGACCCATGACCCCGGACCCATGACCCCGGACCCACGACCCCGGACCCACGACCCCAGACCCATGACCCGAGACCCATGACCCGAGACCCATGACCCCAGACCCATTACCCCAGACCCATGACCCCGGAGACAGGACCACGACCCATGACCCCAGACCCATGACCCCAGACCCATGACCCCAGACCCATGACCCCAGACCCATGAACCCAGACCCATGACCCCAGACCCATGACCCCAGACCCATGACCCCAGACCCATGACCCCAGACCCATGACCCCAGACCCATGACCCCAGACCCATGACCCCAGACCCACGACCCCAGACCCACGACCCCGGACCCACGACCCCGGACCCACGACCCCGGACCCATGACACCGGACCCATGACCCCGGACCCATGACCCCGGACCCATGACCCCGGACCCAGGACCCCGGAACCACAACCCCGGACCCAGGACCACGGACACATGACCCCGGACCCATGACCCCGGACCCATGACCCCGGACCCACGACCCCGGACCCACGACCCCAGACCCATGACCCGAGACCCATGACCCGAGACCCATGACCCCAGACCCATGACCCCAGACCTATGACCCTAGACCCATGACCCCAGACCCATGACCCCAGACCCATGACCCCAGACCCACGACCCCAGACCCACGACCCCGGACCCACGACCCCGGACCCATGACACCGGACCCATGACCCCGGACCCATGACCCCGGACCCATGACCCCGGACCCAGGACCCCGGAACCACAACCCCGGACCCAGGACCACGGACACATGACCCCGGACCCATGACCCCGGACCCATGACCCCGGACCCACGACCCCGGACCCACGACCCCAGACCCATGACCCGAGACCCATGACCCGAGACCCATGACCCCAGACCCATGACCCCAGACCCATGACCCCAGACCCATGACCCCAGACCCATGACCCCAGACCCATGACCCCAGACCCATGACCCCGGAGACAGGACCACGACCCATGACCCCGGACCCAGGACCCCAGACCCACGACCCCGGACCCACGACCCCGGACCCACGACCCCAGACCCATGACCCGAGACCCATGACCCGAGACCCATGACCCCAGACCCATTACCCCAGACCCATGACCCCGGAGACAGGACCACGACCCATGACCCCGGACCCAGGACCCCGGACCCAGGACCCCGGACCCATGACCCCGGACCCATGACCCCGGTCCCATGACCCCGGTCCCATGACCCCGGTCCCATGACAACGGACCCATGACACCGGACCCATGACCCCAGACCCATGACCCCAGACCCATGACCCCAGACCAATGACCCCAGACCCATGACCCCGGACCCATGACCCCAGACCCATGACCCCAGACCCATGACCCCAGACCCATGACCCCAGACCCATGACCCCAGACCTATGACCCTAGACCCATGACCCCAGACCCATGACCCCAGACCCATGACCCCAGACCCACGACCCCAGACCCACGACCCCGGACCCACGACCCCGGACCCATGACACCGGACCCATGACCCCGGACCCATGACCCCGGACCCATGACCCCGGACCCAGGACCCCGGAACCACAACCCCGGACCCAGGACCACGGACACATGACCCCGGACCCATGACCCCGGACCCATGACCCCGGACCCACGACCCCGGACCCACGACCCCAGACCCATGACCCGAGACCCATGACCCGAGACCCATGACCCCAGACCCATTACCCCAGACCCATGACCCCGGAGACAGGACCACGACCCATGACCCCAGACCCATGACCCCAGACCCATGACCCCAGACCCATGAACCCAGACCCATGACCCCAGACCCATGACCCCAGACCCATGACCCCAGACCCATGACCCCAGACCCATGACCCCAGACCCATGACCCCAGACCCATGACCCCAGACCCACGACCCCAGACCCACGACCCCGGACCCACGACCCCGGACCCATGACACCGGACCCATGACCCCGGACCCATGACCCCGGACCCATGACCCCGGACCCAGGACCCCGGAACCACAACCCCGGACCCAGGACCACGGACACATGACCCCGGACCCATGACCCCGGACCCACGACGCCGGACCCACGACCCCAGACCCATGACCCGAGACCCATGACCCGAGACCCATGACCCCAGACCCATTACCCCAGACCCATGACCCCGGAGACAGGACCACGACCCATGACCCCGGACCCAGGACCCCGGACCCAGGACCCCGGACCCATGACCCCGGACCCATGACCCCGGTCCCATGACCCCGGTCCCATGACCCCGGTCCCATGACAACGGACCCATGACACCGGACCCATGACCCCAGACCCATGACCCCAGACCCATGACCCCAGACCCATGACCCCGGAGACAGGACCACGACCCATGACCCCGGACCCAGGACCCCAGACCCACGACCCCGGACCCACGACCCCGGACCCACGACCCCAGACCCATGACCCGAGACCCATGACCCGAGACCCATGACCCCAGACCCATTACCCCAGACCCATGACCCCGGAGACAGGACCACGACCCATGACCCCGGACCCAGGACCCCGGACCCAGGACCCCGGACCCATGACCCCGGACCCATGACCCCGGTCCCATGACCCCGGTCCCATGACCCCGGTCCCATGACAACGGACCCATGACACCGGACCCATGACCCCAGACCCATGACCCCAGAACCATGACCCCAGACCAATGACCCCAGACCCATGACCCCGGACCCATGACCCCAGACCCATGACCCCAGACCCATGACCCCAGACCCATGACCCCAGACCCATGACCCCAGACCTATGACCCCAGACCCATGACCCCAGACCCATGACCCCAGACCCATGACCCCAGACCCATGACCCCAGACCCATGACCCCAGACCCATGACCCCAGACCCATGACCCCAGACCCATGACCCCAGACCCATGACCCCAGACCCATGACCCCAGACCCATGACCCCAGACCCATGACCCCAGACCCATGACCCCAGACCCATGACCCCAGACCCATGACCCCAGACCCATGACCCCAGACCCATGACCCCAGACCCATGACCCCAGACCCATGACCCCAGACCCATGACCCCAGACCCATGACCCCAGACCCATGACCCCAGACCCATGACCCCAGACCCATGACCCCAGACCCATGACCCCAGACCCATGACCCCAGACCCATGACCCCAGACCCATGACCCCAGACCCATGACCCCAGACCCATGACCCCAGACCCATGACCCCAGACCCATGACCCCAGACCCATGACCCCAGACCCATGACCCCAGACCCATGACCCCAGACCCATGACCCCAGACCCATGACCCCAGACCCATGACCCCAGACCCATGACCCCAGACCCATGACCCCAGACCCATGACCCCAGACCCATGACCCCAGACCCATGACCCCAGACCCATGACCCCAGACCCATGACCCCAGACCCATGACCCCAGACCCATGACCCCAGACCCATGACCCCAGACCCATGACCCCAGACCCATGACCCCAGACCCATGACCCCAGACCCATGACCCCAGACCCATGACCCCAGACCCATGACCCCAGACCCATGACCCCAGACCCATGACCCCAGACCCATGACCCCAGACCCATGACCCCAGACCCATGACCCCAGACCCATGACCCCAGACCCATGACCCCAGACCCATGACCCCGGAGACAGGACCACGACCCATGACCCCGGACCCAGGACCCCAGACCCACGACCCCGGACCCACGACCCCGGACCCACGACCCCAGACCCATGACCCGAGACCCATGACCCGAGACCCATGACCCCAGACCCATTACCCCAGACCCATGACCCCGGAGACAGGACCACGACCCATGACCCCGGACCCAGGACCCCGGACCCAGGACCCCGGACCCATGACACCGGACCCATGACCCCAGACCCATGACCCCAGACCCATGACCCCAGACCAATGACCCCAGACCCATGACCCCGGACCCATGACCCCAGACCCATGACCCCAGACCCATGACCCCAGACCCATGACCCCAGACCTATGACCCCAGACCCATGACCCCAGACCCATGACCCCAGACCCATGACCCCAGACCCATGACCCCAGACCCATGACCCCAGACCCATGACCCCAGACCCATGACCCCAGACCCATGACCCCAGACCCATGACCCCAGACCCACGACCCCGGACCCACGACCCCGGACCCACGACCCCGGACCCACGACCCCGGACCCACGACCCCGGACCCACGACCCCGGACCCACGACCCCGGACCCACGACCCCGGACCCACGACCCCGGACCCACGACCCCGGACCCACGACCCCGGACCCACGACCCCGGACCGACGACCCCGCACCCACGACCCCGGACCCACGACCCCGGACCCACGAACCCGGACCCACGACCCCAGACCCACGACCCCAGACCCACGACCCCAGACCCACGACCCCAGACCCACGACCCCAGACCCACGACCCCAGACCCACGACCCCAGACCCACGACCCCAGACCCACGACCCCAGACCCACGACCCCAGACCCACGACCCCAGACCCACGACCCCAGACCCACGACCCCAGACCCACGACCCCAGACCCACGACCCCAGACCCATGACCCCAGACCCATGACCCCAGACCCATGACTCCAGACCCATGACCCCAGACCCATGACCCCAGACCCATGACCCCAGACCCATGACTCCAGACCCATGACCCCAGACCCATGACCCCAGACCCATGACCCCAGACCCATGACCCCAGACCCACGACCCCGGACCCACGACCCCGGACCCACGACCCCGGACCCACGACCCCGGACCCATGTCACCGGACCCATGACCCCGGACCCATGACCCCGGACCCATGACCCCGGACCCAGGACCCCGGAACCACAACCCCGGACCCAGGACCACGGACACATGACCCCGGACCCATGACCCCGGACCCACGACCCCGGACCCACGACCCCAGACCCACGACCCGAGACCCATGACCCCAGACCCATTACCCCAGACCCATGACCCCGGAGACAGGACCACGACCCATGACCCCGGACCCAGGACCCCGGACCCAGGACCCCGGACCCATGACCCCGGACCCATGTCCCCGGTCCCATGACCCCGGTCCCATGACCCCGGTCCCATGACAACGGACCCATGACACCGGACCCACGACCCCAGACCCATGACCCCAGACCAATGACCCCAGACCCATGACCCCGGACCCATGACCCCGGACCCATGACACCGGACCCATGACCCCGGACCCATGACCCCGGACCCATGACCCCGGACCCATGACCCCGGACCCATGACCCCGGACCCATGACCCCGGACCCATGACCCCGGACCCATTACCACGGACCCATGACCCCGGACCCAGGACCCCGGACCCACGACCCCGGATCCACGACCCCGGACCCACAACCCCGGACCCACGACCCCGGACCCACGACCCCGGACCCACGACCCCGGACCCACGACCCCGGACCCACGACCCCGGACCCACGACCCCGGACCCACGACCGCGGACCCACGACCCCGGACCCAGGACCCCGGACCCACGAACCCGGACCCACGACCCCAGACCCATGACCCGAGACCCATGACCCCAGACCCATTACCCCAGACCCATGACCCCGGAGACAGGACCACGGACCCATGACCCCGGACCCATGACCCCAGACCCATGACCCCAGACCCATGACCCCAGACCCATGACCCCAGACCCATGACCCCAGACCCATGACCCCAGACCCATGACCCCAGACCCATGACCCCAGACCCATGACCCCAGACCCATGACCCCAGACCCATGACCCCAGACCCATGACCCCAGACCCATGACCCCAGACACATGACCCCAGACCCATGACCCCAGACCCATGACCCCAGACCCATGACCCCAGACCCACGACCCCAGACCCACGACCCCGGACCCACGACCCCGGACCCATGACACCGGACCCATGACCCCGGACCCATGACCCCGGACCCATGACCCCGGACCCATGACCCCGGACCCATGACCCCGGACCCAGGACCCCGGAACCACAACCCCGGACCCAGGACCACGGACACATGACCCCGGACCCATGACCCCGGACCCACGACCCCGGACCCACGACCCCAGACCCATGACCCGAGACCCATGACCCCAGACCCATTACCCCAGACCCATGACCCCAGACCCATGACCCCAGACCCATGACCCCAGACCCATGACCCCAGACCCATGACCCCAGACCCATGACCCCAGACCCATGACCCCAGACCCATGACCCCAGACCCATGACCCCAGACCCATGACCCCGGAGACAGGACCACGACCCATGACCCCGGACCCAGGACCCCAGACCCACGACCCCGGACCCACGACCCCGGACCCACGACCCCAGACCCATGACCCGAGACCCATGACCCGAGACCCATGACCCCAGACCCATTACCCCAGACCCATGACCCCGGAGACAGGACCACGACCCATGACCCCGGACCCAGGACCCCGGACCCAGGACCCCGGACCCATGACCCCGGACCCATGACCCCGGTCCCATGACCCCGGTCCCATGACCCCGGTCCCATGACAACGGACCCATGACACCGGACCCATGACCCCAGACCCATGACCCCAGACCCATGACCCCAGACCAATGACCCCAGACCCATGACCCCGGACCCATGACCCCAGACCCATGACCCCAGACCCATGACCCCAGACCCATGACCCCAGACCCATGACCCCAGACCCATGACCCCAGACCTATGACCCTAGACCCATGACCCCAGACCCATGACCCCAGACCCATGACCCCAGACCCATGACCCCAGACCCATGACCCCAGACCCATGACCCCAGACCCATGACCCCAGACCCATGACCCCAGACCCATGACCCGAGACCCATGACCCGAGACCCATGACCCCAGACCCATTACCCCAGACCCATGACCCCGGAGACAGGACCACGACCCATGACCCCAGACCCATGACCCCAGACCCATGACCCCAGACCCATGAACCCAGACCCATGACCCCAGACCCATGACCCCAGACCCATGACCCCAGACCCATGACCCCAGACCCATGACCCCAGACCCATGACCCCAGACCCATGACCCCAGACCCACGACCCCAGACCCACGACCCCGGACCCACGACCCCGGACCCATGACACCGGACCCATGACCCCGGACCCATGACCCCGGACCCATGACCCCGGACCCAGGACCCCGGAACCACAACCCCGGACCCAGGACCACGGACACATGACCCCGGACCCATGACCCCGGACCCATGACCCCGGACCCACGACCCCGGACCCACGACCCCAGACCCATGACCCGAGACCCATGACCCGAGACCCATGACCCCAGACCCATTACCCCAGACCCATGACCCCGGAGACAGGACCACGACCCATGACCCCAGACCCATGACCCCAGACCCATGACCCCAGACCCATGAACCCAGACCCATGACCCCAGACCCATGACCCCAGACCCATGACCCCAGACCCATGACCCCAGACCCATGACCCCAGACCCATGACCCCAGACCCATGACCCCAGACCCACGACCCCAGACCCACGACCCCGGACCCACGACCCCGGACCCATGACACCGGACCCATGACCCCGGACCCATGACCCCGGACCCATGACCCCGGACCCAGGACCCCGGAACCACAACCCCGGACCCAGGACCACGGACACATGACCCCGGACCCATGACCCCGGACCCACGACGCCGGACCCACGACCCCAGACCCATGACCCGAGACCCATGACCCGAGACCCATGACCCCAGACCCATTACCCCAGACCCATGACCCCGGAGACAGGACCACGACCCATGACCCCGGACCCAGGACCCCGGACCCAGGACCCCGGACCCATGACCCCGGACCCATGACCCCGGTCCCATGACCCCGGTCCCATGACCCCGGTCCCATGACAACGGACCCATGACACCGGACCCATGACCCCAGACCCATGACCCCAGACCCATGACCCCAGACCAATGACCCCAGACCCATGACCCCGGACCCATGACCCCGGACCCATGACCCCGGACCAATGACCCCGGACCCATTACCACGGACCCATGACCCCGGACCCAGGACCCCGGACCCACGACCCCGGATCCACGACCCCGGACCCACGACCCCGGACCCACGACCCCGGACCCACGACCCCGGACCCACGACCCCGGACCCACGACCCCGGACCCACGACCCCGGACCCACGACCCCGGACCCACGACCCCGGACCCACGACCCCGGAATCACGACCCCGGACCCACGACCCCGGACCCACGACCCCGGACCCACGACCCCGGACCCACGACCCCGGACCCACGACCCCGGACCCACGACCCCGGACCCACGACCCCGGACCCACGACCCCGGACCGACGACCCCGCACCCACGACCCCGGACCCACGACCCCGGACCCACGAACCCGGACCCACGACCCCAGACCCACGACCCCAGACCCACGACCCCAGACCCACGACCCCAGACCCACGACCCCAGACCCACGACCCCAGACCCACGACCCCAGACCCACGACCCCAGACCCACGACCCCAGACCCACGACCCCAGACCCACGACCCCAGACCCACGACCCCAGACCCACGACCCCAGACCCATGACCCCAGACCCATGACCCCAGACCCATGACCCCAGACCCATGACTCCAGACCCATGACCCCAGACCCATGACCCCAGACCCATGACCCCAGACCCATGACTCCAGACCCATGACCCCAGACCCATGACCCCAGACCCATGACCCCAGACCCATGACCCCAGACCCACGACCCCGGACCCACGACCCCGGACCCACGACCCCGGACCCACGACCCCGGTCCCACGACCCCGGACCCACGACCCCGGACCCATGTCACCGGACCCATGACCCCGGACCCATGACCCCGGACCCATGACCCCGGACCCAGGACCCCGGAACCACAACCCCGGACCCAGGACCACGGACACATGACCCCGGACCCATGACCCCGGACCCACGACCCTGGACCCACGACCCCAGACCCACGACCCGAGACCCATGACCCCAGACCCATTACCCCAGACCCATGACCCCGGAGACAGGACCACGACCCATGACCCCGGACCCAGGACCCCGGACCCAGGACCCCGGACCCATGACCCCGGACCCATGTCCCCGGTCCCATGACCCCGGTCCCATGACCCCGGTCCCATGACAACGGACCCATGACACCGGACCCACAACCCCAGACCCATGACCCCAGACCAATGACCCCAGACCCATGACCCCGGACCCATGACCCCGGACCCATGACACCGGACCCATGACCCCGGACCCATGACCCCGGACCCATGACCCCGGACCCATGACCCCGGACCCATGACCCCGGACCCATGACCCCGGACCCATGACCCCGGACCCATTACCACGGACCCATGACCCCGGACCCAGGACCCCGGACCCACGACCCCGGATCCACGACCCCGGACCCACAACCCCGGACCCACGAC
Source organism: Andrena hattorfiana (assembly GCA_944738655.2). Classification (NCBI taxonomy): domain Eukaryota; kingdom Metazoa; phylum Arthropoda; class Insecta; order Hymenoptera; family Andrenidae; genus Andrena; species Andrena hattorfiana. The sequence goes on from OX122889.2 coordinate 68,964,230, forward strand.
CCCGGACCCACGACCCCGGACCCACGACCCCGGACCCACGACCCCGGACCCACGACCCCGGACCCACGACCCCGGACCCACGACCGCGGACCCACGACCCCGGACCCAGGACCCCGGGCCCACGAACCCGGACCCACGACCCCAGACCCATGACCCGAGACCCATGACCCCAGACCCATTACCCCAGACCCATGACCCCAGACCCATGACCCCAGACCCATGACCCCAGACCCATGACCCCAGACCCATGACCCCAGACCCATGACCCCAGACCCATGACCCCAGACCCATGACCCCAGACCCATGACCCCAGACCCATGACCCCAGACCCATGACCCCAGACCCATGACCCCAGACACATGACCCCAGACCCATGACCCCAGACCCATGACCCCAGACCCATGACCCCAGACCCATGACCCCAGACCCACGACCCCAGACCCACGACCCCGGACCCACGACCCCGGACCCATGACACCGGACCCATGACCCCGGACCCATGACCCCGGACCCATGACCCCGGACCCATGACCCCGGACCCATGACCCCGGACCCAGGACCCCGGAACCACAACCCCGGACCCAGGACCACGGACACATGACCCCGGACACATGACCCCGGACCCACGACCCCGGACCCACGACCCCGGACCCACGACCCCAGACCCATGACCCGAGACCCATGACCCCAGACCCATTACCCCAGACCCATGACCCCAGACCCATGACCCCAGACCCATGACCCCAGACCCATGACCCCAGACCCATGACCCCAGACCCATGACCCCAGACCCATGACCCCAGACCCATGACCCCAGACCCATGACCCCAGACCCATGACCCCGGAGACAGGACCACGACCCATGACCCCGGACCCAGGACCCCAGACCCACGACCCCGGACCCACGACCCCGGACCCACGACCCCAGACCCATGACCCGAGACCCATGACCCGAGACCCATGACCCCAGACCCATTACCCCAGACCCATGACCCCGGAGACAGGACCACGACCCATGACCCCGGACCCAGGACCCCGGACCCAGGACCCCGGACCCATGACCCCGGACCCATGACCCCGGTCCCATGACCCCGGTCCCATGACCCCGGTCCCATGACAACGGACCCATGACACCGGACCCATGACCCCAGACCCATGACCCCAGACCCATGACCCCAGACCAATGACCCCAGACCCATGACCCCGGACCCATGACCCCAGACCCATGACCCCAGACCCATGACCCCAGACCCATGACCCCAGACCCATGACCCCAGACCTATGACCCTAGACCCATGACCCCAGACCCATGACCCCAGACCCATGACCCCAGACCCACGACCCCAGACCCACGACCCCGGACCCACGACCCCGGACCCATGACACCGGACCCATGTCCCCGGACCCATGACCCCGGACCCATGACCCCGGACCCAGGACCCCGGAACCACAACCCCGGACCCAGGACCACGGACACATGACCCCGGACCCATGACCCCGGACCCATGACCCCGGACCCACGACCCCGGACCCACGACCCCAGACCCATGACCCGAGACCCATGACCCGAGACCCATGACCCCAGACCCATTACCCCAGACCCATGACCCCGGAGACAGGACCACGACCCATGACCCCAGACCCATGACCCCAGACCCATGAACCCAGACCCATGACCCCAGACCCATGACCCCAGACCCATGACCCCAGACCCATGACCCCAGACCCATGACCCCAGACCCATGACCCCAGACCCATGACCCCAGACCCACGACCCCAGACCCACGACCCCGGACCCACGACCCCGGACCCATGACACCGTACCCATGACCCCGGACCCATGACCCCGGACCCATGACCCCGGACCCAGGACCCCGGAACCACAACCCCGGACCCAGGACCACGGACACATGACCCCGGACCCATGACCCCGGACCCACGACGCCGGACCCACGACCCCAGACCCATGACCCGAGACCCATGACCCGAGACCCATGACCCCAGACCCATTACCCCAGACCCATGACCCCGGAGACAGGACCACGACCCATGACCCCGGACCCAGGACCCCGGACCCAGGACCCCGGACCCATGACCCCGGACCCATGACCCCGGTCCCATGACCCCGGTCCCATGACCCCGGTCCCATGACAACGGACCCATGACACCGGACCCATGACCCCAGACCCATGACCCCAGACCCATGACCCCAGACCCATGACCCCGGAGACAGGACCACGACCCATGACCCCGGACCCAGGACCCCAGACCCACGACCCCGGACCCACGACCCCGGACCCACGACCCCAGACCCATGACCCGAGACCCATGACCCGAGACCCATGACCCCAGACCCATTACCCCAGACCCATGACCCCGGAGACAGGACCACGACCCATGACCCCGGACCCAGGACCCCGGACCCAGGACCCCGGACCCATGACCCCGGACCCATGACCCCGGTCCCATGACCCCGGTCCCATGACCCCGGTCCCATGACAACGGACCCATGACACCGGACCCATGACCCCAGACCCATGACCCCAGACCCATGACCCCAGACCAATGACCCCAGACCCATGACCCCGGACCCATGACCCCAGACCCATGACCCCAGACCCATGACCCCAGACCCATGACCCCAGACCCATGACCCCAGACCTATGACCCCAGACCCATGACCCCAGACCCATGACCCCAGACCCATGACCCCAGACCCATGACCCCAGACCCATGACCCCAGACCCATGACCCCAGACCCATGACCCCAGACCCATGACCCCAGACCCATGACCCCAGACCCATGACCCCAGACCCATGACCCCAGACCCATGACCCCAGACCCATGACCCCAGACCCATGACCCCAGACCCATGACCCCAGACCCATGACCCCAGACCCATGACCCCAGACCCATGACCCCAGACCCATGACCCCAGACCCATGACCCCAGACCCATGACCCCAGACCCATGACCCCAGACCCATGACCCCAGACCCATGACCCCAGACCCATGACCCCAGACCCATGACCCCAGACCCATGACCCCAGACCCATGACCCCAGACCCATGACCCCAGACCCATGACCCCAGACCCATGACCCCAGACCCATGACCCCAGACCCATGACCCCAGACCCATGACCCCAGACCCATGACCCCAGACCCATGACCCCAGACCCATGACCCCAGACCCATGACCCCAGACCCATGACCCCAGACCCATGACCCCAGACCCATGACCCCAGACCCATGACCCCAGACCCATGACCCCAGACCCATGACCCCAGACCCATGACCCCAGACCCATGACCCCAGACCCATGACCCCAGACCCATGACCCCAGACCCATGACCCCAGACCCATGACCCCAGACCCATGACCCCAGACCCATGACCCCAGACCCATGACCCCAGACCCATGACCCCAGACCCATGACCCCAGACCCATGACCCCGGAGACAGGACCACGACCCATGACCCCGGACCCAGGACCCCAGACCCACGACCCCGGACCCACGACCCCGGACCCACGACCCCAGACCCATGACCCGAGACCCATGACCCGAGACCCATGACCCCAGACCCATTACCCCAGACCCATGACCCCGGAGACAGGACCACGACCCATGACCCCGGACCCAGGACCCCGGACCCAGGACCCCGGACCCATGACACCGGACCCATGACCCCAGACCCATGACCCCAGACCCATGACCCCAGACCAATGACCCCAGACCCATGACCCCAGACCAATGACCCCAGACCCATGACCCCAGACCCATGACCCCAGACCCACGACCCCAGACCCATGACCCCAGACCCATGACCCCAGACCCATGACCCCGGACCCACGACCCCAGACCCACGACCCCAGACCCACGACCCCAGACCCACGACCCCAGACCCACGACCCCAGACCCACGACCCCAGACCCACGACCCCAGACCCACGACCCCAGACCCATGACCCCAGACCCATGACCCCAGACCCATGACTCCAGACCCATGACCCCAGACCCATGACCCCAGACCCATGACCCCAGACCCATGACTCCAGACCCATGACCCCAGACCCATGACCCCAGACCCATGACCCCAGACCCATGACCCCAGACCCACGACCCCGGACCCACGACCCCGGACCCACGACCCCGGACCCACGACCCCGGACCCATGTCACCGGACCCATGACCCCGGACCCATGACCCCGGACCCATGACCCCGGACCCAGGACCCCGGAACCACAACCCCGGACCCAGGACCACGGACACATGACCCCGGACCCATGACCCCGGACCCACGACCCCGGACCCACGACCCCAGACCCACGACCCGAGACCCATGACCCCAGACCCATTACCCCAGACCCATGACCCCGGAGACAGGACCACGACCCATGACCCCGGACCCAGGACCCCGGACCCAGGACCCCGGACCCATGACCCCGGACCCATGTCCCCGGTCCCATGACCCCGGTCCCATGACCCCGGTCCCATGACAACGGACCCATGACACCGGACCCACGACCCCAGACCCATGACCCCAGACCAATGACCCCAGACCCATGACCCCGGACCCATGACCCCGGACCCATGACACCGGACCCATGACCCCGGACCCATGACCCCGGACCCATGACCCCGGACCCATGACCCCGGACCCATGACCCCGGACCCATGACCCCGGACCCATGACCCCGGACCCATTACCACGGACCCATGACCCCGGACCCAGGACCCCGGACCCACGACCCCGGATCCACGACCCCGGACCCACAACCCCGGACCCACGACCCCGGACCCACGACCCCGGACCCACGACCCCGGACCCACGACCCCGGACCCACGACCCCGGACCCACGACCCCGGACCCACGACCGCGGACCCACGACCCCGGACCCAGGACCCCGGACCCACGAACCCGGACCCACGACCCCAGACCCATGACCCGAGACCCATGACCCCAGACCCATTACCCCAGACCCATGACCCCGGAGACAGGACCACGGACCCATGACCCCGGACCCATGACCCCAGACCCATGACCCCAGACCCATGACCCCAGACCCATGACCCCAGACCCATGACCCCAGACCCATGACCCCAGACCCATGACCCCAGACCCATGACCCCAGACCCATGACCCCAGACCCATGACCCCAGACCCATGACCCCAGACCCATGACCCCAGACCCATGACCCCAGACACATGACCCCAGACCCATGACCCCAGACCCATGACCCCAGACCCATGACCCCAGACCCACGACCCCAGACCCACGACCCCGGACCCACGACCCCGGACCCATGACACCGGACCCATGACCCCGGACCCATGACCCCGGACCCATGACCCCGGACCCATGACCCCGGACCCATGACCCCGGACCCAGGACCCCGGAACCACAACCCCGGACCCAGGACCACGGACACATGACCCCGGACCCATGACCCCGGACCCACGACCCCGGACCCACGACCCCAGACCCATGACCCGAGACCCATGACCCCAGACCCATTACCCCAGACCCATGACCCCAGACCCATGACCCCAGACCCATGACCCCAGACCCATGACCCCAGACCCATGACCCCAGACCCATGACCCCAGACCCATGACCCCAGACCCATGACCCCAGACCCATGACCCCAGACCCATGACCCCGGAGACAGGACCACGACCCATGACCCCGGACCCAGGACCCCAGACCCACGACCCCGGACCCACGACCCCGGACCCACGACCCCAGACCCATGACCCGAGACCCATGACCCGAGACCCATGACCCCAGACCCATTACCCCAGACCCATGACCCCGGAGACAGGACCACGACCCATGACCCCGGACCCAGGACCCCGGACCCAGGACCCCGGACCCATGACCCCGGACCCATGACCCCGGTCCCATGACCCCGGTCCCATGACCCCGGTCCCATGACAACGGACCCATGACACCGGACCCATGACCCCAGACCCATGACCCCAGACCCATGACCCCAGACCAATGACCCCAGACCCATGACCCCGGACCCATGACCCCAGACCCATGACCCCAGACCCATGACCCCAGACCCATGACCCCAGACCCATGACCCCAGACCCATGACCCCAGACCTATGACCCTAGACCCATGACCCCAGACCCATGACCCCAGACCCATGACCCCAGACCCATGACCCCAGACCCATGACCCCAGACCCATGACCCCAGACCCATGACCCCAGACCCATGACCCCAGACCCATGACCCGAGACCCATGACCCGAGACCCATGACCCCAGACCCATTACCCCAGACCCATGACCCCGGAGACAGGACCACGACCCATGACCCCAGACCCATGACCCCAGACCCATGACCCCAGACCCATGAACCCAGACCCATGACCCCAGACCCATGACCCCAGACCCATGACCCCAGACCCATGACCCCAGACCCATGACCCCAGACCCATGACCCCAGACCCATGACCCCAGACCCACGACCCCAGACCCACGACCCCGGACCCACGACCCCGGACCCATGACACCGGACCCATGACCCCGGACCCATGACCCCGGACCCATGACCCCGGACCCAGGACCCCGGAACCACAACCCCGGACCCAGGACCACGGACACATGACCCCGGACCCATGACCCCGGACCCATGACCCCGGACCCACGACCCCGGACCCACGACCCCAGACCCATGACCCGAGACCCATGACCCGAGACCCATGACCCCAGACCCATTACCCCAGACCCATGACCCCGGAGACAGGACCACGACCCATGACCCCAGACCCATGACCCCAGACCCATGACCCCAGACCCATGAACCCAGACCCATGACCCCAGACCCATGACCCCAGACCCATGACCCCAGACCCATGACCCCAGACCCATGACCCCAGACCCATGACCCCAGACCCATGACCCCAGACCCACGACCCCAGACCCACGACCCCGGACCCACGACCCCGGACCCATGACACCGGACCCATGACCCCGGACCCATGACCCCGGACCCATGACCCCGGACCCAGGACCCCGGAACCACAACCCCGGACCCAGGACCACGGACACATGACCCCGGACCCATGACCCCGGACCCACGACGCCGGACCCACGACCCCAGACCCATGACCCGAGACCCATGACCCGAGACCCATGACCCCAGACCCATTACCCCAGACCCATGACCCCGGAGACAGGACCACGACCCATGACCCCGGACCCAGGACCCCGGACCCAGGACCCCGGACCCATGACCCCGGACCCATGACCCCGGTCCCATGACCCCGGTCCCATGACCCCGGTCCCATGACAACGGACCCATGACACCGGACCCATGACCCCAGACCCATGACCCCAGACCCATGACCCCAGACCAATGACCCCAGACCCATGACCCCGGACCCATGACCCCGGACCCATGACCCCGGACCAATGACCCCGGACCCATTACCACGGACCCATGACCCCGGACCCAGGACCCCGGACCCACGACCCCGGATCCACGACCCCGGACCCACGACCCCGGACCCACGACCCCGGACCCACGACCCCGGACCCACGACCCCGGACCCACGACCCCGGACCCACGACCCCGGACCCACGACCCCGGACCCACGACCCCGGACCCACGACCCCGGAATCACGACCCCGGACCCACGACCCCGGACCCACGACCCCGGACCCACGACCCCGGACCCACGACCCCGGACCCACGACCCCGGACCCACGACCCCGGACCCACGACCCCGGACCCACGACCCCGGACCGACGACCCCGCACCCACGACCCCGGACCCACGACCCCGGACCCACGAACCCGGACCCACGACCCCAGACCCACGACCCCAGACCCACGACCCCAGACCCACGACCCCAGACCCACGACCCCAGACCCACGACCCCAGACCCACGACCCCAGACCCACGACCCCAGACCCACGACCCCAGACCCACGACCCCAGACCCACGACCCCAGACCCACGACCCCAGACCCACGACCCCAGACCCATGACCCCAGACCCATGACCCCAGACCCATGACCCCAGACCCATGACTCCAGACCCATGACCCCAGACCCATGACCCCAGACCCATGACCCCAGACCCATGACTCCAGACCCATGACCCCAGACCCATGACCCCAGACCCATGACCCCAGACCCATGACCCCAGACCCACGACCCCGGACCCACGACCCCGGACCCACGACCCCGGACCCACGACCCCGGACCCACGACCCCGGACCCACGACCCCGGACCCATGTCACCGGACCCATGACCCCGGACCCATGACCCCGGACCCATGACCCCGGACCCAGGACCCCGGAACCACAACCCCGGACCCAGGACCACGGACACATGACCCCGGACCCATGACCCCGGACCCACGACCCTGGACCCACGACCCCAGACCCACGACCCGAGACCCATGACCCCAGACCCATTACCCCAGACCCATGACCCCGGAGACAGGACCACGACCCATGACCCCGGACCCAGGACCCCGGACCCAGGACCCCGGACCCATGACCCCGGACCCATGTCCCCGGTCCCATGACCCCGGTCCCATGACCCCGGTCCCATGACAACGGACCCATGACACCGGACCCACAACCCCAGACCCATGACCCCAGACCAATGACCCCAGACCCATGACCCCGGACCCATGACCCCGGACCCATGACACCGGACCCATGACCCCGGACCCATGACCCCGGACCCATGACCCCGGACCCATGACCCCGGACCCATGACCCCGGACCCATGACCCCGGACCCATGACCCCGGACCCATTACCACGGACCCATGACCCCGGACCCAGGACCCCGGACCCACGACCCCGGATCCACGACCCCGGACCCACAACCCCGGACCCACGACCCCGGACCCACGACCCCGGACCCACGACCCCGGACCCACGACCCCGGACCCACGACCCCGGACCCACGACCCCGGACCCACGACCGCGGACCCACGACCCCGGACCCAGGACCCCGGGCCCACGAACCCGGACCCACGACCCCAGACCCATGACCCGAGACCCATGACCCCAGACCCATTACCCCAGACCCATGACCCCAGACCCATGACCCCAGACCCATGACCCCAGACCCATGACCCCAGACCCATGACCCCAGACCCATGACCCCAGACCCATGACCCCAGACCCATGACCCCAGACCCATGACCCCAGACCCATGACCCCAGACCCATGACCCCAGACCCATGACCCCAGACACATGACCCCAGACCCATGACCCCAGACCCATGACCCCAGACCCATGACCCCAGACCCATGACCCCAGACCCATGACCCCAGACCCATGACCCCAGACCCATGACCCCAGACCCATGACCCCAGACCCATGACCCCAGACCCATGACCCCAGACCCATGACCCCGGAGACAGGACCACGACCCATGACCCCGGACCCAGGACCCCAGACCCACGACCCCGGACCCACGACCCCGGACCCACGACCCCAGACCCATGACCCGAGACCCATGACCCGAGACCCATGACCCCAGACCCATTACCCCAGACCCATGACCCCGGAGACAGGACCACGACCCATGACCCCGGACCCAGGACCCCGGACCCAGGACCCCGGACCCATGACACCGGACCCATGACCCCAGACCCATGACCCCAGACCCATGACCCCAGACCAATGACCCCAGACCCATGACCCCGGACCCATGACCCCAGACCCATGACCCCAGACCCATGACCCCAGACCCATGACCCCAGACCTATGACCCCAGACCCATGACCCCAGACCCATGACCCCAGACCCATGACCCCAGACCCATGACCCCAGACCCATGACCCCAGACCCATGACCCCAGACCCATGACCCCAGACCCATGACCCCAGACCCATGACCCCAGACCCACGACCCCGGACCCACGACCCCGGACCCACGACCCCGGACCCACGACCCCGGACCCACGACCCCGGACCCACGACCCCGGACCCACGACCCCGGACCCACGACCCCGGACCCACGACCCCGGACCCACGACCCCGGACCCACGACCCCGGACCGACGACCCCGCACCCACGACCCCGGACCCACGACCCCGGACCCACGAACCCGGACCCACGACCCCAGACCCACGACCCCAGACCCACGACCCCAGACCCACGACCCCAGACCCACGACCCCAGACCCACGACCCCAGACCCACGACCCCAGACCCACGACCCCAGACCCACGACCCCAGACCCACGACCCCAGACCCACGACCCCAGACCCACGACCCCAGACCCACGACCCCAGACCCACGACCCCAGACCCACGACCCCAGACCCATGACCCCAGACCCATGACCCCAGACCCATGACTCCAGACCCATGACCCCAGACCCATGACCCCAGACCCATGACCCCAGACCCATGACTCCAGACCCATGACCCCAGACCCATGACCCCAGACCCATGACCCCAGACCCATGACCCCAGACCCACGACCCCGGACCCACGACCCCGGACCCACGACCCCGGACCCACGACCCCGGACCCATGTCACCGGACCCATGACCCCGGACCCATGACCCCGGACCCATGACCCCGGACCCAGGACCCCGGAACCACAACCCCGGACCCAGGACCACGGACACATGACCCCGGACCCATGACCCCGGACCCACGACCCCGGACCCACGACCCCAGACCCACGACCCGAGACCCATGACCCCAGACCCATTACCCCAGACCCATGACCCCGGAGACAGGACCACGACCCATGACCCCGGACCCAGGACCCCGGACCCAGGACCCCGGACCCATGACCCCGGACCCATGTCCCCGGTCCCATGACCCCGGTCCCATGACCCCGGTCCCATGACAACGGACCCATGACACCGGACCCACGACCCCAGACCCATGACCCCAGACCAATGACCCCAGACCCATGACCCCGGACCCATGACCCCGGACCCATGACACCGGACCCATGACCCCGGACCCATGACCCCGGACCCATGACCCCGGACCCATGACCCCGGACCCATGACCCCGGACCCATGACCCCGGACCCATGACCCCGGACCCATTACCACGGACCCATGACCCCGGACCCAGGACCCCGGACCCACGACCCCGGATCCACGACCCCGGACCCACAACCCCGGACCCACGACCCCGGACCCACGACCCCGGACCCACGACCCCGGACCCACGACCCCGGACCCACGACCCCGGACCCACGACCCCGGACCCACGACCGCGGACCCACGACCCCGGACCCAGGACCCCGGACCCACGAACCCGGACCCACGACCCCAGACCCATGACCCCAGACCCATGACCCCAGACCCATGACCCCAGACCCATGACCCCAGACCCACGACCCCAGACCCACGACCCCGGACCCACGACCCCGGACCCATGACACCGGACCCATGACCCCGGACCCATGACCCCGGACCCATGACCCCGGACCCATGACCCCGGACCCATGACCCCGGACCCAGGACCCCGGAACCACAACCCCGGACCCAGGACCACGGACACATGACCCCGGACCCATGACCCCGGACCCACGACCCCGGACCCACGACCCCAGACCCATGACCCGAGACCCATGACCCCAGACCCATTACCCCAGACCCATGACCCCAGACCCATGACCCCAGACCCATGACCCCAGACCCATGACCCCAGACCCATGACCCCAGACCCATGACCCCAGACCCATGACCCCAGACCCATGACCCCAGACCCATGACCCCAGACCCATGACCCCGGAGACAGGACCACGACCCATGACCCCGGACCCAGGACCCCAGACCCACGACCCCGGACCCACGACCCCGGACCCACGACCCCAGACCCATGACCCGAGACCCATGACCCGAGACCCATGACCCCAGACCCATTACCCCAGACCCATGACCCCGGAGACAGGACCACGACCCATGACCCCGGACCCAGGACCCCGGACCCAGGACCCCGGACCCATGACCCCGGACCCATGACCCCGGTCCCATGACCCCGGTCCCATGACCCCGGTCCCATGACAACGGACCCATGACACCGGACCCATGACCCCAGACCCATGACCCCAGACCCATGACCCCAGACCAATGACCCCAGACCCATGACCCCGGACCCATGACCCCAGACCCATGACCCCAGACCCATGACCCCAGACCCATGACCCCAGACCCATGACCCCAGACCCATGACCCCAGACCTATGACCCTAGACCCATGACCCCAGACCCATGACCCCAGACCCATGACCCCAGACCCATGACCCCAGACCCATGACCCCAGACCCATGACCCCAGACCCATGACCCCAGACCCATGACCCCAGACCCATGACCCGAGACCCATGACCCGAGACCCATGACCCCAGACCCATTACCCCAGACCCATGACCCCGGAGACAGGACCACGACCCATGACCCCAGACCCATGACCCCAGACCCATGACCCCAGACCCATGAACCCAGACCCATGACCCCAGACCCATGACCCCAGACCCATGACCCCAGACCCATGACCCCAGACCCATGACCCCAGACCCATGACCCCAGACCCATGACCCCAGACCCACGACCCCAGACCCACGACCCCGGACCCACGACCCCGGACCCATGACACCGGACCCATGACCCCGGACCCATGACCCCGGACCCATGACCCCGGACCCAGGACCCCGGAACCACAACCCCGGACCCAGGACCACGGACACATGACCCCGGACCCATGACCCCGGACCCATGACCCCGGACCCACGACCCCGGACCCACGACCCCAGACCCATGACCCGAGACCCATGACCCGAGACCCATGACCCCAGACCCATTACCCCAGACCCATGACCCCGGAGACAGGACCACGACCCATGACCCCAGACCCATGACCCCAGACCCATGACCCCAGACCCATGAACCCAGACCCATGACCCCAGACACATGACCCCAGACCCATGACCCCAGACCCATGACCCCAGACCCATGACCCCAGACCCATGACCCCAGACCCATGACCCCAGACCCACGACCCCAGACCCACGACCCCGGACCCACGACCCCGGACCCATGACACCGGACCCATGACCCCGGACCCATGACCCCGGACCCATGACCCCGGACCCAGGACCCCGGAACCACAACCCCGGACCCAGGACCACGGACACATGACCCCGGACCCATGACCCCGGACCCACGACGCCGGACCCACGACCCCAGACCCATGACCCGAGACCCATGACCCGAGACCCATGACCCCAGACCCATTACCCCAGACCCATGACCCCGGAGACAGGACCACGACCCATGACCCCGGACCCAGGACCCCGGACCCAGGACCCCGGACCCATGACCCCGGACCCATGACCCCGGACCCATGACCCCGGTCCCATGACCCCGGTCCCATGACCCCGGTCCCATGACAACGGACCCATGACACCGGACCCATGACCCCAGACCCATGACCCCAGACCCATGACCCCAGACCAATGACCCCAGACCCATGACCCCGGACCCATGACCCCGGACCCATGACCCCGGACCAATGACCCCGGACCCATTACCACGGACCCATGACCCCGGACCCAGGACCCCGGACCCACGACCCCGGATCCACGACCCCGGACCCACGACCCCGGACCCACGACCCCGGACCCACGACCCCGGACCCACGACCCCGGACCCACGACCCCGGACCCACGACCCCGGACCCACGACCCCGGACCCACGACCCCGGACCCACGACCCCGGAATCACGACCCCGGACCCACGACCCCGGACCCACGACCCCGGACCCACGACCCCGGACCCACGACCCCGGACCCACGACCCCGGACCCACGACCCCGGACCCACGACCCCGGACCCACGACCCCGGACCGACGACCCCGCACCCACGACCCCGGACCCACGACCCCGGACCCACGAACCCGGACCCACGACCCCAGACCCACGACCCCAGACCCACGACCCCAGACCCACGACCCCAGACCCACGACCCCAGACCCACGACCCCAGACCCACGACCCCAGACCCACGACCCCAGACCCACGACCCCAGACCCACGACCCCAGACCCACGACCCCAGACCCACGACCCCAGACCCACGACCCCAGACCCACGACCCCAGACCCATGACCCCAGACCCATGACCCCAGACCCATGACCCCAGACCCATGACTCCAGACCCATGACCCCAGACCCATGACCCCAGACCCATGACCCCAGACCCATGACTCCAGACCCATGACCCCAGACCCATGACCCCAGACCCATGACCCCAGACCCATGACCCCAGACCCACGACCCCGGACCCACGACCCCGGACCCACGACCCCGGACCCACGACCCCGGACCCACGACCCCGGACCCACGACCCCGGACCCATGTCACCGGACCCATGACCCCGGACCCATGACCCCGGACCCATGACCCCGGACCCAGGACCCCGGAACCACAACCCCGGACCCAGGACCACGGACACATGACCCCGGACCCATGACCCCGGACCCACGACCCTGGACCCACGACCCCAGACCCACGACCCGAGACCCATGACCCCAGACCCATTACCCCAGACCCATGACCCCGGAGACAGGACCACGACCCATGACCCCGGACCCAGGACCCCGGACCCAGGACCCCGGACCCATGACCCCGGACCCATGTCCCCGGTCCCATGACCCCGGTCCCATGACCCCGGTCCCATGACAACGGACCCATGACACCGGACCCACAACCCCAGACCCATGACCCCAGACCAATGACCCCAGACCCATGACCCCGGACCCATGACCCCGGACCCATGACACCGGACCCATGACCCCGGACCCATGACCCCGGACCCATGACCCCGGACCCATGACCCCGGACCCATGACCCCGGACCCATGACCCCGGACCCATGACCCCGGACCCATTACCACGGACCCATGACCCCGGACCCAGGACCCCGGACCCACGACCCCGGATCCACGACCCCGGACCCACAACCCCGGACCCACGACCCCGGACCCACGACCCCGGACCCACGACCCCGGACCCACGACCCCGGACCCACGACCCCGGACCCACGACCCCGGACCCACGACCGCGGACCCACGACCCCGGACCCAGGACCCCGGGCCCACGAACCCGGACCCACGACCCCAGACCCATGACCCGAGACCCATGACCCCAGACCCATTACCCCAGACCCATGACCCCAGACCCATGACCCCAGACCCATGACCCCAGACCCATGACCCCAGACCCATGACCCCAGACCCATGACCCCAGACCCATGACCCCAGACCCATGACCCCAGACCCATGACCCCAGACCCATGACCCCAGACCCATGACCCCAGACCCATGACCCCGGAGACAGGACCACGACCCATGACCCCGGACCCAGGACCCCAGACCCACGACCCCGGACCCATGACCCCAGACCCATGACCCCAGACCCATGACCCCAGACCCATGACCCCAGACCCATGACCCCAGACCCATGACCCCAGACCCATGACCCCAGACCCATGACCCCAGACCCATGACCCCAGACCCATGACCCCAGACCCATGACCCCAGACCCATCACCCCAGACCCATGACCCCAGACCCATGACCCCAGACCCATGACCCCAGACCCATGACCCCAGACCCATGACCCCAGACCCATGACCCCAGACCCATGACCCCAGACCCACGACCCCAGACCCACGACCCCAGACCCACGACCCCGGACCCACGACCCCGGACCCATGACACCGGACCCATGACCCCGGACCCATGACCCCGGACCCATGACCCCGGACCCATGACCCCGGACCCATGACCCCGGACCCAGGACCCCGGAACCACAACCCCGGACCCAGGACCACGGACACATGACCCCGGACCCATGACCCCGGACCCACGACCCCGGACCCACGACCCCAGACCCATGACCCGAGACCCATGACCCCAGACCCATTACCCCAGACCCATGACCCCAGACCCATGACCCCAGACCCATGACCCCAGACCCATGACCCCAGACCCATGACCCCAGACCCATGACCCCAGACCCATGACCCCAGACCCATGACCCCAGACCCATGACCCCAGACCCATGACCCCAGACCCATGACCCCAGACCCATGACCCCAGACCCATGACCCCAGACCCATGACCCCAGACCCATGACCCCAGACCCATGACCCCAGACCCATGACCCCAGACCCATGACCCCGGAGACAGGACCACGACCCATGACCCCGGACCCAGGACCCCAGACCCACGACCCCGGACCCACGACCCCGGACCCACGACCCCAGACCCATGACCCGAGACCCATGACCCGAGACCCATGACCCCAGACCCATTACCCCAGACCCATGACCCCGGAGACAGGACCACGACCCATGACCCCGGACCCAGGACCCCGGACCCAGGACCCCGGACCCATGACCCCGGACCCATGACCCCGGTCCCATGACCCCGGTCCCATGACCCCGGTCCCATGACAACGGACCCATGACACCGGACCCATGACCCCAGACCCATGACCCCAGACCCATGACCCCAGACCAATGACCCCAGACCCATGACCCCGGACCCATGACCCCAGACCCATGACCCCAGACCCATGACCCCAGACCCATGACCCCAGACCTATGACCCCAGACCCATGACCCCAGACCCATGACCCCAGACCCATGACCCCAGACCCATGACCCCAGACCCATGACCCCAGACCCATGACCCCAGACCCATGACCCCAGACCCATGACCCCAGACCCATGACCCCAGACCCATGACCCCAGACCCATGACCCCAGACCCATGACCCCAGACCCATGACCCCAGACCCATGACCCCAGACCCATGACCCCAGACCCATGACCCCAGACCCATGACCCCAGACCCATGACCCCAGACCCATGACCCCAGACCCATGACCCCAGACCCATGACCCCAGACCCATGACCCCAGACCCATGACCCCAGACCCATGACCCCAGACCCATGACCCCAGACCCATGACCCCAGACCCATGACCCCAGACCCATGACCCCAGACCCATGACCCCAGACCCATGACCCCAGACCCATGACCCCAGACCCATGACCCCAGACCCATGACCCCAGACCCATGACCCCAGACCCATGACCCCAGACCCATGACCCCAGACCCATGACCCCAGACCCATGACCCCAGACCCATGACCCCAGACCCATGACCCCAGACCCATGACCCCAGACCCATGACCCCAGACCCATGACCCCAGACCCATGACCCCAGACCCATGACCCCAGACCCATGACCCCAGACCCATGACCCCAGACCCACGACCCCAGACCCACGACCCCGGACCCACGACCCCGGACCCATGACACCGGACCCATGACCCCGGACCCATGACCCCGGACCCATGACCCCGGACCCATGACCCCGGACCCAGGACCCCGGAACCACAACCCCGGACCCAGGACCACGGACACATGACCCCGGACCCATGACCCCGGACCCATGACCCCGGACCCACGACCCCGGACCCACGACCCCAGACCCATGACCCGAGACCCATGACCCGAGACCCATGACCCCAGACCCATTACCCCAGACCCATGACCCCGGAGACAGGACCACGACCCATGACCCCGGACCCATGACCCCAGACCCATGACCCCAGACCTATGACCCCAGACCCATTACCCCAGACCCATGACCCCAGACCCATGACCCCAGACCCATGACCCCAGACCCATGACCCCAGACCCATGACCCCAGACCCATGACCCCAGACCCATGACCCCAGACCCATGACCCCAGACCCATGACCCCAGACCCATGACCCCAGACCCATGACCCCAGACCCATGACCCCAGACCCATGACCCCAGACCCATGACCCCAGACCCATGACCCCAGACCCATGACCCCAGACCCATGACCCCAGACCCATGACCCCAGACCCATGACCCCAGACCCATGACCCCAGACCCATGACCCCAGACCCATGACCCCAGACCCATGACCCCAGACCCATGACCCCAGACCCATGACCCCAGACCCATGACCCCAGACCCACGACCCCAGACCCACGACCCCGGACCCACGACCCCGGACCCATGACACCGGACCCATGACCCCGGACCCATGACCCCGGACCCATGACCCCGGACCCATGACCCCGGACCCATGACCCCGGACCCATGACCCCGGACCCAGGACCCCGGAACCACAACCCCGGACCCAGGACCACGGACACATGACCCCGGACCCATGACCCCGGACCCATGACCCCGGACCCACGACCCCGGACCCACGACCCCAGACCCATGACCCGAGACCCATGACCCGAGACCCATGACCCCAGACCCATTACCCCAGACCCATGACCCCGGAGACAGGACCACGACCCATGACCCCGGACCCAGGACCCCGGACCCAGGACCCCGGACCCATGACCCCGGACCCATGACTCCGGTCCCATGACCCCGGTCCCATGACCCCGGTCCCATGACAACGGACCCATGACACCGGACCCATGACCCCAGACCAATGACCCCAGACCCATGACCCCGGACCCATGACCCCGGACCCATGACCCCGGACCCATGACCCCGGACCCATTACCACGGACCCATGACCCCGGACCCATTACCACGGACCCATGACCCCGGACCCAGGACCCCGGACCCACGACCCCGGATCCACGACCCCGGACCCACGACCCCGGACCCACGACCCCGGACCCACGACCCCGGACCCACGACCCCGGACCCACGACCCCGGACCCACGACCCCGGACCCACGACCCCGGACCCACGACCCCGGACCCACGACCCCGGACCCACGACCCCGGACCCACGACCCCGGACCCACGACCCCGGACCCACGACCCCGGACCCACGACCCCGGACCCACGACCCCGGACCCACGACCCCGGACCCACGACCCCGGTCCCACGACCCCGGACCCACGACCCCGGACCCACGACCCCGGACCCACGACCCCGGACCCACGACCCCGGACCCACGACCCCGGACCGACGACCCCGCACCCACGACCCCGGACCCACGACCCCGGACCCACGAACCCGGACCCACGACCCCAGACCCACGACCCCAGACCCACGACCCCAGACCCACGACCCCAGACCCACGACCCCAGACCCACGACCCCAGACCCACGACCCCAGACCCACGACCCCAGACCCACGACCCCAGACCCACGACCCCAGACCCACGACCCCAGACCCACGACCCCAGACCCACGACCCCAAACCCACGACCCCAGACCCACGACCCCAGACCCACGACCCCAGACCCACGACCCCAGACCCATGACCCCACACCCATGACTCCAGACCCATGACCCCAGACCCATGACCCCAGACCCATGACCCCAGACCCATGACCCCAGACCCATGACCCCAGACCAATGACCCCAGACCCATGACCCCGGACCCATGACCCCGGACCCATGACCCCGGACCCATTACCACGGACCCATGACCCCGGACCCAGGACCCCGGACCCACGACCCCGGATCCACGACCCCGGACCCACGACCCCGGACCCACGACCCCGGACCCACGACCCCGGACCCACGACCCCGGACCCACGACCCCGGACCCACGACCCCGGACCCACGACCCCGGACCCACGACCCCGGACCCACGACCCCGGACCCATGACCCCAGACCCATGACCCCAGACCCATGACCCCAGACCCATGACCCCAGACCCATGACCCCAGACCCATGACCCCAGACCCATGACCCCAGACCCATGACCCCAGACCCATGACCCCAGACCCATGACCCCAGACCCATGACCCCAGACCCATGACCCCAGACCCATGACCCCAGACCCATGACCCCAGACCCATGACCCCAGACCCATGACCCCAGACCCATGACCCCAGACCCATGACCCCAGACCCACGACCCCAGACCCACGACCCCAGACCCACGACCCCGGACCCACGACCCCGGACCCATGACACCGGACCCATGACCCCGGACCCATGACCCCGGACCCATGACCCCGGACCCATGACCCCGGACCCATGACCCCGGACCCATGACCCCGGACCCATGACCCCGGACCCATGACCCCGGACCCAGGACCCCGGAACCACAACCCCGGACCCAGGACCACGGACACATGACCCCGGACCCATGACCCCGGACCCATGACCCCGGACCCACGACCCCGGACCCACGACCCCAGACCCATGACCCGAGACCCATGACCCGAGACCCATGACCCCAGACCCATTACCCCAGACCCATGACCCCGGAGACAGGACCACGACCCATGACCCCGGACCCAGGACCCCGGACCCAGGACCCCGGACCCATGACCCCGGACCCATGACTCCGGTCCCATGACCCCGGTCCCATGACCCCGGTCCCATGACAACGGACCCATGACACCGGACCCATGACCCCAGACCCATGACCCCAGACCCATGACCCCAGACCAATGACCCCAGACCCATGACCCCGGACCCATGACCCCGGACCCATGACCCCGGACCCATGACCCCGGACCCATTACCACGGACCCATGACCCCGGACCCAGGACCCCGGACCCACGACCCCGGATCCACGACCCCGGACCCACGACCCCGGACCCACGACCCCGGACCCACGACCCCGGACCCACGACCCCGGACCCACGACCCCGGACCCACGACCCCGGACCCACGACCCCGGACCCACGACCCCGGACCCACGACCCCGGACCCACGACCCCGGACCCACGACCCCGGACCCACGACCCCGGACCCACGACCCCGGACCCACGACCCCGGACCCACGACCCCGGTCCCACGACCCCGGACCCACGACCCCGGACCCACGACCCCGGACCCACGACCCCGGACCCACGACCCCGGACCCACGACCCCGGACCGACGACCCCGCACCCACGACCCCGGACCCACGACCCCGGACCCACGAACCCGGACCCACGACCCCAGACCCACGACCCCAGACCCACGACCCCAGACCCACGACCCCAGACCCACGACCCCAGACCCACGACCCCAGACCCACGACCCCAGACCCACGACCCCAGACCCACGACCCCAGACCCACGACCCCAGACCCACGACCCCAGACCCACGACCCCAAACCCACGACCCCAGACCCACGACCCCAGACCCACGACCCCAGACCCATGACCCCAGACCCATGACCCCAGACCCATGACTCCAGACCCATGACCCCAGACCCATGACCCCAGACCCATGACCCCAGACCCATGACCCCAGACCCATGACCCCAGACCCATGACCCCAGACCCATGACCCCAGACCCACGACCCCGGACCCACGACCCCATACCCACGACCCCGGACCCATGACACCGGACCCATGACCCCGGACCCATGACGCCGGACCCATGACCCCGGACCCATGACCCCGGACCCAGGACCACGGAACCACAACCCCGGACCCAGGACCCCGGACACATGACCCCGGACCCATGACCCCGGGCCCACGACCCCGGACCCACGACCCCAGACCCATGACCCGAGACCCATGACCCCAGACCCATTACCCCAGACCCATGACCCCAGACCCATGACCCCAGACCCATGACCCCAGACCCATGACCCCAGACCCATGACCCCAGACCCATGACCCCAGACCCATGACCCCAGACCCATGACCCCAGACCCATGACCCCAGACCCATGACCCCGGACCCATGACCCCGGACCCAGGACCCCGGAACCACAACCCCGGACCCAGGACCACGGACACATGACCCCGGACCCATGACCCCGGACCCACGACCCCGGACCCACGACCCCAGACCCATGACCCGAGACCCATGACCCCAGACCCATTACCCCAGACCCATGACCCCGGAGACAGGACCACGACCCATGACCCCGGACCCAGGACCCCGGACCCAGGACCCCGGACCCATGACCCCGGACCCATGTCCCCGGTCCCATGACCCCGGTCCCATGACCCCGGTCCCATGACAACGGACCCATGACACCGGACCCACGACCCCAGACCCATGACCCCAGACCAATGACCCCAGACCCATGACCCCGGACCCATGACCCCGGACCCATGACACCGGACCCATGACCCCGGACCCATGACCCCGGACCCACGACCCCGGACCCATGACCCCGGACCCATGACCCCGGACCCATTACCACGGACCCATGACCCCGGACCCATGACCCCAGACCAATGACCCCGGACCCACGACCCCGGATCCACGACCCCGGACCCACGACCCCGGACCCACGACCCCGGACTCAGGACCCCGGACCCATGACCCCGGACCCATGTCCCCGGTCCCATGACCCCGGACCCATTACCACGGACCCATGACCCCGGACCCAGGACCCCGGACCCACGACCCCGGATCCACGACCCCGGACCCACAACCCCGGACCCACGACCCCGGACCCACGACCCCGGACCCACGACCCCGGACCCACGACCCCGGACCCACGACCCCGGACCCACGACCGCGGACCCACGACCCCGGACCCAGGACCCCGGACCCACGAACCCGGACCCACGACCCCAGACCCATGACCCGAGACCCATGACCCCAGACCCATTACCCCAGACCCATGACCCCGGAGACAGGACCACGGACCCATGACCCCGGACCCATGACCCCAGACCCATGACCCCAGACCCATGACCCCAGACCCATGACCCCAGACCCATGACCCCAGACCCATGACCCCAGACCCATGACTCCAGACCCATGACCCCAGACCCATGACCCCAGACCCATGACCCCAGACCCATGACCCCAGACCCATGACCCCAGACCCATGACCCCAGACCCATGACCCCAGACCCATGACCCCAGACCCATGACCCCACACCCATGACCCCACACCCATGACCCCAGACCCATGACCCCAGACCCATGACCCCAGACCCATGACCCCAGACCCATGACCCCAGACCCATGACCCCAGACCCATGACCCCAGACCCATGACCCCAGACCCATGACCCCAGACCCATGACCCCAGACCCATGACCCCAGACCCATGACCCCAGACCCATGACCCCAGACCCATGACCCCAGACCCATGACCCCAGACCCATGACCCCAGACCCATGACCCCAGACCCATGACCCCAGACCCATGACCCCAGACCCATGACCCCAGACCCATGACCCCAGACCCATGACCCCAGACCCATGACCCCAGACCCACGACCCCAGACCCACGACCCCGGACCCACGACCCCGGACCCACGACGCCGGACCCATGACACCGGACCCATGACCCCGGACCCATGACCCCGGACCCATGACCCCGGACCCAGGACCCCGGAACCACAACCCCGGACCCAGGACCACGGACACATGACCCCGGACCCATGACCCCGGACCCATGACCCCGGACCCACGACCCCGGACCCACGACCCCAGACCCATGACCCGAGACCCATGACCCGAGACCCATGACCCCAGACCCATTACCCCAGACCCATGACCCCGGAGACAGGACCACGACCCATGACCCCGGACCCAGGACCCCGGACCCAGGACCCCGGACCCATGACCCCGGACCCATGACCCCGGTCCCATGACCCCGGTCCCATGACTCCGGTCCCATGACAACGGACCCATGACACCGGACCCATGACCCCAGACCCATGACCCCAGACCCATGACCCCAGACCCATGACCCCAGACCAATGACCCCAGACCCATGACCCCGGACCCATGACCCCGGACCCATGACCCCGGACCCATGACCCCGGACCCATGACCCCGGACCCATTACCACGGACCCATGACCCCGGACCCAGGACCCCGGACCCACGACCCCGGATCCACGACCCCGGACCCACGACCCCGGACCCACGACCCCGGACCCACGACCCCGGACCCACGACCCCGGACCCACGACCCCGGACCCACGACCCCGGACCCACGACCCCGGACCCACGACCCCGGACCCACGACACCGGACCCACGACCCCGGACCCACGACCCCGGACCCACGACCCCGGACCCACGACCCCGGACCCACGACCCCGGACCCATGACACCGGACCCATGACCCCGGACCCATGACCCCGGACCCATGACCCCGGACCCATGACCCCGGACCCATGACCCCGGACCCAGGACCCCGGAACCACAACTCCGGACCCAGGACCACGGACACATGACCCCAGACCCATGACCCCAGACCCATGACCCCAGACCCATGACCCCAGACCCATGACCCCAGACCCATGACCCCAGACCCATGACTCCAGACCCATGACCCCAGACCCATGACCCCAGACCCATGACCCCAGACCCATGACCCCAGACCCATGACCCCAGACCCATGACCCCAGACCCATGACCCCAGACCCATGACCCCAGACCCATGACCCCAGACCCATGACCCCAGACCCATGACCCCAGACCCATGACCCCAGACCCATGACCCCAGACCCATGACCCCAGACCCATGACCCCAGACCCATGACCCCAGACCCATGACACCAGACCCATGACCCCAGACCCATGACCCCAGGCCCATGACCCCAGACCCATGACCCCAGACCCATGACCCCAGACTCATGACCCCAGACCCATGACCCCAGACCCATGACCCCAGACCCATGACCCCAGACCCATGAACCCAGACCCATGACCCCAGACCCATGACCCCAGACCCATGACCCCAGACCCATGACCCCAGACCCATGACCCCAGACCCATGACCCCAGACCCATGACCCCAGACCCATGACCCCAGACCCATGACCCCAGACCCATGACCCCAGACCCATGACCCCAGACCCATGACCCCAGACCCATGACCCCAGACCCATGACCCCAGACCCATGACCCCAGACCCATGACCCCAGACCCATGACCCCAGACCCATGACTCCAGACCCATGACCCCAGACCCATGACCCCAGACCCATGACCCCAGACCCATGACCCCAGACCCATGACCCCAGACCCATGACCCCAGACCCATGACCCCAGACCCATGACCCCAGACCCATGACCCCAGACCCATGACCCCAGACCCATGACCCCAGACCCATGACCCCAGACCCATGACCCCAGACCCATGACCCCAGACCCATGACCCCAGACCCATGACCCCAGACCCATGACCCCAGGCCCATGACCCCAGACCCATGACCCCAGACCCATGACCCCAGACCCATGACCCCAGACCCATGACCCCAGACCCATGACCCCAGACCCATGACCCCAGACCCATGACCCCAGACCCATGACCCCAGACCCATGACCCCGGACCCAGGACCCCGGACCCACGAACCCGGACCCACGACCCCAGACCCATGACCCGAGACCCATGACCCCAGACCCATTACCCCAGACCCATGACCCCGGAGACAGGACCACGGACCCATGACCCCGGACCCATGACCCCAGACCCATGACCCCAGACCCATACCCCAGACCCATGACCCCAGACCCATGACCCCAGACCCATGACCCCAGACCCATGACCCCAGACCCATGACTCCAGACCCATGACCCCAGACCCATGACCCCAGACCCATGACCCCAGACCCATGACCCCAGACCCATGACCCCAGACCCATGACCCCAGACCCATGACCCCAGACCCATGACCCCAGACACATGACCCCAGACCCATGACCCCAGACCCATGATCCCAGACCCATGACCCCGGACCCACGACCCCGGACCCACGACACCGGACCCACGACCCCGGACCCATGACCCCAGACCCATGACCCCAGACCCATGACCCCAGACCCATGACCCCAGACCCATGAACCCAGACCCATGACCCCAGACCCATGACCCCAGACCCATGACCCCAGACCCATGACCCCAGACCCATGACCCCAGACCCATGACCCCAGACCCATGACCCCAGACCCATGACCCCAGACCCATGACCCCAGACCCATGACCCCAGACCCATGACCCCAGACCCATGACCCCAGACCCATGACCCCAGACCCATGACCCCAGACCCATGACCCCAGACCCATGACCCCAGACCCATGACCCCAGACCCATGACCCCAGACCCATGACCCCAGACCCATGACCCCAGACCCATGACCCCAGACCCATGACCCCAGACCCATGACCCCAGACCCATGACCCCAGACCCATGACCCCAGACCCATGACCCCAGACCCATGACCCCAGACCCATGACCCCAGACCCATGACCCCAGACCCATGACCCCAGACCCATGACCCCAGACCCATGACCCCAGACCCATGACCCCAGACCCATGACCCCAGACCCATGACCCCAGACCCATGACCCCAGACCCATGACCCCAGACCCATGACCCCAGACCCATGACCCCAGACCCATGACCCCAGACCCATGACCCCAGACCCATGACCCCAGACCCATGACCCCAGACCCATGACCCCAGACCCATGACCCCAGACCCATGACCCCAGACCCATGACCCCAGACCCATGACCCCAGACCCATGACCCCAGACCCATGACCCCAGACCCATGACCCCAGACCCATGACCCCAGACCCACGACCCCAGACCCACGACCCCAGACCCATGACCCCAGACCCATGACCCCAGACCCATGACCCCAGACCCATGACCCCAGGCCCATGACCCCAGACCCATGACCCCAGACCCATGACCCCAGACCCATGACCCCAGACCCATGACCCCAGACCCATGACCCCAGACCCATGACCCCAGACCCATGACCCCAGACCCATGACCCCAGACCCATGACCCCAGACCCATGACCCCAGACCCATGACCCCAGACCCATGACCCCAGACCCATGACCCCAGACCCATGACCCCAGACCCATGACCCCAGACCCATGACCCCAGACCCATGACCCCAGACCCATGACCCCAGACCCATGACCCCAGACCCATGACCCCAGACCCATGACCCCAGACCAATGACCCCAGACCCATGACCCCGGACCCATGACCCCGGACCCATGACCCCGGACCCATGACCCCGGACCCATTACCACGGACCCATGACCCCGGACCCAGGACCCCGGACCCACGACCCCGGATCCACGACCCCGGACCCACGACCCCGGACCCACGACCCCGGACCCACGACCCCGGACCCACGACCCCGGACCCACGACCCCGGACCCACGACCCCGGACCCATGACCCCAGACCCATGACCCCAGACCCATGACCCCAGACCCATGACCCCAGACCCATGACCCCAGACCCATGACCCCAGACCCATGACCCCAGACCCATGACCCCAGACCCACGACCCCAGACCCACGACCCCAGACCCACGACCCCAGACCCATGACCCCAGACCCATGACCCCAGACCCATGACCCCAGGCCCATGACCCCAGACCCATGACCCCAGACCCATGACCCCAGACCCATGACCCCAGACCCATGACCCCAGACCCATGACCCCAGACCCATGACCCCAGACCCATGACCCCAGACCCATGACCCCAGACCCATGACCCCAGACCCATGACCCCAGACCCATGACCCCAGACCCATGACCCCAGACCCATGACCCCAGACCCATGACCCCAGACCCATGACCCCAGACCCATGACCCCAGACCCATGACCCCAGACCCATGACCCCAGACCCATGACCCCAGACCCATGACCCCAGACCCATGACCCCAGACCCATGACCCACGACCCCGGACCCACGACCCCGGACCCACGACCCCGGACCCACGACCCCGGACCCACGACCCCGGACCCACGACCCCGGACCCACGACCCCGGACCCACGACCCCGGACCCACGACCCCGGACCCACGACCCCGGACCCACGACCCCGGACCCACGACCCCGGTCCCACGACCCCGGACCCACGACCCCGGACCCACGACCCCGGACCCACGACCCCGGACCCACGACCCCGGACCCACGACCCCGGACCGACGACCCCGCACCCACGACCCCGGACCCACGACCCCGGACCCACGAACCCGGACCCACGACCCCAGACCCACGACCCCAGACCCACGACCCCAGACCCACGACCCCAGACCCACGACCCCAGACCCACGACCCCAGACCCACGACCCCAGACCCACGACCCCAGACCCACGACCCCAGACCCACGACCCCAGACCCACGACCCCAGACCCACGACCCCAGACCCACGACCCCAAACCCACGACCCCAGACCCACGACCCCAGACCCACGACCCCAGACCCACGACCCCAGACCCACGACCCCAGACCCATGACCCCACACCCATGACTCCAGACCCATGACCCCAGACCCATGACCCCAGACCCATGACCCCAGACCCATGACCCCAGACCCATGACCCCAGACCAATGACCCCAGACCCATGACCCCGGACCCATGACCCCGGACCCATGACCCCGGACCCATTACCACGGACCCATGACCCCGGACCCAGGACCCCGGACCCACGACCCCGGATCCACGACCCCGGACCCACGACCCCGGACCCACGACCCCGGACCCACGACCCCGGACCCACGACCCCGGACCCACGACCCCGGACCCACGACCCCGGACCCACGACCCCGGACCCACGACCCCAGACCCATGACCCCAGACCCATGACCCCAGACCCATGACCCCAGACCCATGACCCCAGACCCATGACCCCAGACCCATGACCCCAGACCCATGACCCCAGACCCATGACCCCAGACCCATGACCCCAGACCCATGACCCCAGACCCATGACCCCAGACCCATGACCCCAGACCCATGACCCCAGACCCATGACCCCAGACCCATGACCCCAGACCCATGACCCCAGACCCATGACCCCAGACCCATGACCCCAGACCCATGACCCCAGACCCATGACCCCAGACCCACGACCCCAGACCCACGACCCCGGACCCACGACCCCGGACCCATGACACCGGACCCATGACCCCGGACCCATGACCCCGGACCCATGACCCCGGACCCATGACCCCGGACCCATGACCCCGGACCCATGACCCCGGACCCAGGACCCCGGAACCACAACCCCGGACCCAGGACCACGGACACATGACCCCGGACCCATGACCCCGGACCCATGACCCCGGACCCACGACCCCGGACCCACGACCCCAGACCCATGACCCGAGACCCATGACCCGAGACCCATGACCCCAGACCCATTACCCCAGACCCATGACCCCGGAGACAGGACCACGACCCATGACCCCGGACCCAGGACCCCGGACCCAGGACCCCGGACCCATGACCCCGGACCCATGACTCCGGTCCCATGACCCCGGTCCCATGACCCCGGTCCCATGACAACGGACCCATGACACCGGACCCATGACCCCAGACCCATGACCCCAGACCCATGACCCCAGACCAATGACCCCAGACCCATGACCCCGGACCCATGACCCCGGACCCATGACCCCGGACCCATGACCCCGGACCCATTACCACGGACCCATGACCCCGGACCCAGGACCCCGGACCCACGACCCCGGATCCACGACCCCGGACCCACGACCCCGGACCCACGACCCCGGACCCACGACCCCGGACCCACGACCCCGGACCCACGACCCCGGACCCACGACCCCGGACCCACGACCCCGGACCCACGACCCCGGACCCACGACCCCGGACCCACGACCCCGGACCCACGACCCCGGACCCACGACCCCGGACCCACGACCCCGGACCCACGACCCCGGACCCACGACCCCGGTCCCACGACCCCGGACCCACGACCCCGGACCCACGACCCCGGACCCACGACCCCGGACCCACGACCCCGGACCCACGACCCCGGACCGACGACCCCGCACCCACGACCCCGGACCCACGACCCCGGACCCACGAACCCGGACCCACGACCCCAGACCCACGACCCCAGACCCACGACCCCAGACCCACGACCCCAGACCCACGACCCCAGACCCACGACCCCAGACCCACGACCCCAGACCCACGACCCCAGACCCACGACCCCAGACCCACGACCCCAGACCCACGACCCCAGACCCACGACCCCAAACCCACGACCCCAGACCCACGACCCCAGACCCACGACCCCAGACCCATGACCCCAGACCCATGACCCCAGACCCATGACTCCAGACCCATGACCCCAGACCCATGACCCCAGACCCATGACCCCAGACCCATGACCCCAGACCCATGACCCCAGACCCATGACCCCAGACCCATGACCCCAGACCCACGACCCCGGACCCACGACCCCATACCCACGACCCCGGACCCATGACACCGGACCCATGACCCCGGACCCATGACGCCGGACCCATGACCCCGGACCCATGACCCCGGACCCAGGACCACGGAACCACAACCCCGGACCCAGGACCCCGGACACATGACCCCGGACCCATGACCCCGGGCCCACGACCCCGGACCCACGACCCCAGACCCATGACCCGAGACCCATGACCCCAGACCCATTACCCCAGACCCATGACCCCAGACCCATGACCCCAGACCCATGACCCCAGACCCATGACCCCAGACCCATGACCCCAGACCCATGACCCCAGACCCATGACCCCAGACCCATGACCCCAGACCCATGACCCCGGACCCATGACCCCGGACCCAGGACCCCGGAACCACAACCCCGGACCCAGGACCACGGACACATGACCCCGGACCCATGACCCCGGACCCACGACCCCGGACCCACGACCCCAGACCCATGACCCGAGACCCATGACCCCAGACCCATTACCCCAGACCCATGACCCCGGAGACAGGACCACGACCCATGACCCCGGACCCAGGACCCCGGACCCAGGACCCCGGACCCATGACCCCGGACCCATGTCCCCGGTCCCATGACCCCGGTCCCATGACCCCGGTCCCATGACAACGGACCCATGACACCGGACCCACGACCCCAGACCCATGACCCCAGACCAATGACCCCAGACCCATGACCCCGGACCCATGACCCCGGACCCATGACACCGGACCCATGACCCCGGACCCATGACCCCGGACCCACGACCCCGGACCCATGACCCCGGACCCATGACCCCGGACCCATTACCACGGACCCATGACCCCGGACCCATGACCCCAGACCAATGACCCCGGACCCACGACCCCGGATCCACGACCCCGGACCCACGACCCCGGACCCACGACCCCGGACTCAGGACCCCGGACCCATGACCCCGGACCCATGTCCCCGGTCCCATGACCCCGGACCCATTACCACGGACCCATGACCCCGGACCCAGGACCCCGGACCCACGACCCCGGATCCACGACCCCGGACCCACAACCCCGGACCCACGACCCCGGACCCACGACCCCGGACCCACGACCCCGGACCCACGACCCCGGACCCACGACCCCGGACCCACGACCGCGGACCCACGACCCCGGACCCAGGACCCCGGACCCACGAACCCGGACCCACGACCCCAGACCCATGACCCGAGACCCATGACCCCAGACCCATTACCCCAGACCCATGACCCCGGAGACAGGACCACGGACCCATGACCCCGGACCCATGACCCCAGACCCATGACCCCAGACCCATGACCCCAGACCCATGACCCCAGACCCATGACCCCAGACCCATGACCCCAGACCCATGACTCCAGACCCATGACCCCAGACCCATGACCCCAGACCCATGACCCCAGACCCATGACCCCAGACCCATGACCCCAGACCCATGACCCCAGACCCATGACCCCAGACCCATGACCCCAGACCCATGACCCCAGACCCATGACCCCACACCCATGACCCCACACCCATGACCCCAGACCCATGACCCCAGACCCATGACCCCAGACCCATGACCCCAGACCCATGACCCCAGACCCATGACCCCAGACCCATGACCCCAGACCCATGACCCCAGACCCATGACCCCAGACCCATGACCCCAGACCCATGACCCCAGACCCATGACCCCAGACCCATGACCCCAGACCCATGACCCCAGACCCATGACCCCAGACCCATGACCCCAGACCCATGACCCCAGACCCATGACCCCAGACCCATGACCCCAGACCCATGACCCCAGACCCATGACCCCAGACCCATGACCCCAGACCCATGACCCCAGACCCATGACCCCAGACCCACGACCCCAGACCCACGACCCCGGACCCACGACCCCGGACCCACGACCCCGGACCCATGACACCGGACCCATGACCCCGGACCCATGACCCCGGACCCATGACCCCGGACCCAGGACCCCGGAACCACAACCCCGGACCCAGGACCACGGACACATGACCCCGGACCCATGACCCCGGACCCATGACCCCGGACCCACGACCCCGGACCCACGACCCCAGACCCATGACCCGAGACCCATGACCCGAGACCCATGACCCCAGACCCATTACCCCAGACCCATGACCCCGGAGACAGGACCACGACCCATGACCCCGGACCCAGGACCCCGGACCCAGGACCCCGGACCCATGACCCCGGACCCATGACCCCGGTCCCATGACCCCGGTCCCATGACTCCGGTCCCATGACAACGGACCCATGACACCGGACCCATGACCCCAGACCCATGACCCCAGACCCATGACCCCAGACCCATGACCCCAGACCAATGACCCCAGACCCATGACCCCGGACCCATGACCCCGGACCCATGACCCCGGACCCATGACCCCGGACCCATGACCCCGGACCCATTACCACGGACCCATGACCCCGGACCCAGGACCCCGGACCCACGACCCCGGATCCACGACCCCGGACCCACGACCCCGGACCCACGACCCCGGACCCACGACCCCGGACCCACGACCCCGGACCCACGACCCCGGACCCACGACCCCGGACCCACGACCCCGGACCCACGACCCCGGACCCACGACACCGGACCCACGACCCCGGACCCACGACCCCGGACCCACGACCCCGGACCCACGACCCCGGACCCACGACCCCGGACCCACGACCCCGGACCCATGACACCGGACCCATGACCCCGGACCCATGACCCCGGACCCATGACCCCGGACCCATGACCCCGGACCCATGACCCCGGACCCATGACCCCGGACCCAGGACCCCGGAACCACAACTCCGGACCCAGGACCACGGACACATGACCCCAGACCCATGACCCCAGACCCATGACCCCAGACCCATGACCCCAGACCCATGACCCCAGACCCATGACCCCAGACCCATGACTCCAGACCCATGACCCCAGACCCATGACCCCAGACCCATGACCCCAGACCCATGACCCCAGACCCATGACCCCAGACCCATGACCCCAGACCCATGACCCCAGACCCATGACCCCAGACCCATGACCCCAGACCCATGACCCCAGACCCATGACCCCAGACCCATGACCCCAGACCCATGACCCCAGACCCATGACCCCAGACCCATGACACCAGACCCATGACCCCAGACCCATGACCCCAGGCCCATGACCCCAGACCCATGACCCCAGACCCATGACCCCAGACTCATGACCCCAGACCCATGACCCCAGACCCATGACCCCAGACCCATGACCCCAGACCCATGAACCCAGACCCATGACCCCAGACCCATGACCCCAGACCCATGACCCCAGACCCATGACCCCAGACCCATGACCCCAGACCCATGACCCCAGACCCATGACCCCAGACCCATGACCCCAGACCCATGACCCCAGACCCATGACCCCAGACCCATGACCCCAGACCCATGACCCCAGACCCATGACCCCAGACCCATGACCCCAGACCCATGACCCCAGACCCATGACCCCAGACCCATGACCCCAGACCCATGACCCCAGACCCATGACTCCAGACCCATGACCCCAGACCCATGACCCCAGACCCATGACCCCAGACCCATGACCCCAGACCCATGACCCCAGACCCATGACCCCAGACCCATGACCCCAGACCCATGACCCCAGACCCATGACCCCAGACCCATGACCCCAGACCCATGACCCCAGACCCATGACCCCAGACCCATGACCCCAGACCCATGACCCCAGACCCATGACCCCAGACCCATGACCCCAGACCCATGACCCCAGACCCATGACCCCAGGCCCATGACCCCAGACCCATGACCCCAGACCCATGACCCCAGACCCATGACCCCAGACCCATGACCCCAGACCCATGACCCCAGACCCATGACCCCAGACCCATGACCCCAGACCCATGACCCCAGACCCATGACCCCAGACCCATGACCCCGGACCCAGGACCCCGGACCCACGAACCCGGACCCACGACCCCAGACCCATGACCCGAGACCCATGACCCCAGACCCATTACCCCAGACCCATGACCCCGGAGACAGGACCACGGACCCATGACCCCGGACCCATGACCCCAGACCCATGACCCCAGACCCATACCCCAGACCCATGACCCCAGACCCATGACCCCAGACCCATGACCCCAGACCCATGACCCCAGACCCATGACTCCAGACCCATGACCCCAGACCCATGACCCCAGACCCATGACCCCAGACCCATGACCCCAGACCCATGACCCCAGACCCATGACCCCAGACCCATGACCCCAGACCCATGACCCCAGACCCATGACCCCAGACACATGACCCCAGACCCATGACCCCAGACCCATGATCCCAGACCCATGACCCCAGACCCACGACCCCGGACCCACGACACCGGACCCACGACCCCGGACCCATGACCCCAGACCCATGACCCCAGACCCATGACCCCAGACCCATGACCCCAGACCCATGAACCCAGACCCATGACCCCAGACCCATGACCCCAGACCCATGACCCCAGACCCATGACCCCAGACCCATGACCCCAGACCCATGACCCCAGACCCATGACCCCAGACCCATGACCCCAGACCCATGACCCCAGACCCATGACCCCAGACCCATGACCCCAGACCCATGACCCCAGACCCATGACCCCAGACCCATGACCCCAGACCCATGACCCCAGACCCATGACCCCAGACCCATGACCCCAGACCCATGACCCCAGACCCATGACCCCAGACCCATGACCCCAGACCCATGACCCCAGACCCATGACCCCAGACCCATGACCCCAGACCCATGACCCCAGACCCATGACCCCAGACCCATGACCCCAGACCCATGACCCCAGACCCATGACCCCAGACCCATGACCCCAGACCCATGACCCCAGACCCATGACCCCAGACCCATGACCCCAGACCCATGACCCCAGACCCATGACCCCAGACCCATGACCCCAGACCCATGACCCCAGACCCATGACCCCAGACCCATGACCCCAGACCCATGACCCCAGACCCATGACCCCAGACCCATGACCCCAGACCCATGACCCCAGACCCATGACCCCAGACCCATGACCCCAGACCCATGACCCCAGACCCATGACCCCAGACCCATGACCCCAGACCCATGACCCCAGACCCATGACCCCAGACCCATGACCCCAGACCCATGACCCCAGACCCATGACCCCAGACCCACGACCCCAGACCCACGACCCCAGACCCACGACCCCAGACCCATGACCCCAGACCCATGACCCCAGACCCATGACCCCAGACCCATGACCCCAGGCCCATGACCCCAGACCCATGACCCCAGACCCATGACCCCAGACCCATGACCCCAGACCCATGACCCCAGACCCATGACCCCAGACCCATGACCCCAGACCCATGACCCCAGACCCATGACCCCAGACCCATGACCCCAGACCCATGACCCCAGACCCATGACCCCAGACCCATGACCCCAGACCCATGACCCCAGACCCATGACCCCAGACCCATGACCCCAGACCCATGACCCCAGACCCATGACCCCAGACCCATGACCCCAGACCCATGACCCCAGACCCATGACCCCAGACCCATGACCCCAGACCCATGACCCCAGACCCATGACCCCAGACCCATGACCCCAGACCCATGACCCCAGACCCATGACCCCAGACCCATGACCCCAGACCCATGACCCCAGACCCATGACCCCAGACCCATGACCCCAGACCCATGACCCCAGACCCATGACCCCGGACCCAGGACCCCGGACCCACGACCCCGGATCCACGACCCCGGACCCACGACCCCGGACCCACGACCCCGGACCCACGACCCCGGACTCAGGACCCCGGACCCATGACCCCGGACCCATGTCCCCGGTCCCATGACCCCGCACCCATTACCACGGACCCATGACCCCGGACCCAGGACCCCGGACCCACGACCCCGGATCCACGACCCCGGACCCACAACCCCGGACCCACGACCCCGGACCCACGACCCCGGACCCACGACCCCGGACCCACGACCCCGGACCCACGACCCCGGACCCACGACCCCGGACCCACGACCCCGGACCCACGACCCCGGACCCACGACCGCGGACCCACGACCCCGGACCCAGGACCCCGGACCCACGAACCCGGACCCACGACCCCAGACCCATGACCCGAGACCCATGACCCCAGACCCATTACCCCAGACCCATGACCCCGGAGACAGGACCACGGACCCATGACCCCGGACCCATGACCCCAGACCCATGACCCCAGACCCATGACCCCAGACCCATGACCCCAGACCCATGACCCCAGACCCATGACCCCAGACCCATGACTCCAGACCCATGACCCCAGACCCATGACCCCAGACCCATGACCCCAGACCCATGACCCCAGACCCATGACCCCAGACCCATGACCCCAGACCCATGACCCCAGACCCATGACCCCAGACCCATGACCCCAGACCCATGACCCCAGACCCATGACCCCAGACCCATGACCCCAGACCCATGACCCCAGACCCATGACCCCAGACCCATGACACCAGACCCATGACCCCAGACCCATGACCCCAGGCCCATGACCCCAGACCCATGACCCCAGACCCATGACCCCAGACTCATGACCCCAGACCCATGACCCCAGACCCATGACCCCAGACCCATGACCCCAGACCCATGACCCCAGACCCATGAACCCAGACCCATGACCCCAGACCCATGACCCCAGACCCATGACCCCAGACCCATGACCCCAGACCCATGACCCCAGACCCATGACCCCAGACCCATGACCCCAGACCCATGACCCCAGACCCATGACCCCAGACCCATGACCCCAGACCCATGACACCAGACCCATGACCCCAGACCCATGACCCCAGACCCATGACCCCAGACCCATGACCCCGGACCCACGACCCCGGACCCACGACCCCGGACCCACGACCCCGGACCCACGACCCCGGACCCACGACACCGGACCCATGACCCCGGACCCATGACCCCGGACCCATGACCCCGGACCCATGACCCCGGACCCATGACCCCGGACCCATGACCCCGGACCCAGGACCCCGGAACCGCAACCCCGGACCCAGGACCACGGACACATGACCCCGGACCCATGACCCCGGACCCATGACCCCGGACCCACGACCCCGGACCCACGACCCCGGACCCACGACCCCGGACCCACGACACCGAACCCATGACCCCGGACCCATGACCCCAGACCCATGACCCCAGACCCATGACCCCAGACCCATGACCCCAGACCCATGAACCCAGACCCATGACCCCAGACCCATGACCCCAGACCCATGACCCCAGACCCATGACCCCAGACCCATGACCCCAGACCCATGACCCCAGACCCATGACCCCAGACCCATGACCCCAGACCAATGACCCCAGACCCATGACCCCGGACCCATGACCCCGGACCCATGACACCGGACCCATGACCCCGGACCCATGACCCCGGACCCATGACCCCGGACCCATGACCCCGGACCCATGACCCCGGACCCATGACCCCGGACCCATGACCCCGGAACCATTACCACGGACCCACGACCCCAGACCCACGACCCCAGACCCACGACCCCGGACCCACGACCCCGGACCCACGACACCGGACCCATGACCCCGGACCCATGACCCCAGACCCATGACCCCAGACCCATGACCCCAGACCCATGACCCCAGACCCATGACCCCAGACCCATGAACCCAGACCCATGACCCCAGACCCATGACCCCAGACCCATGACCCCAGACCCATGACCCCAGACCCATGACCCCAGACCCATGACACCAGACCCATGACCCCAGACCTATGACCCCAGACCCATGACCCCAGACCCATGACCCCAGACCCATGACCCCAGACCCATGACCCCAGACCCATGACCCCAGACCCATGACCCCAGACCCATGACCCCAGACCCATGATCCCAGACCCATGACCCCAGACCCATGACCCCAGACCCATGACCCCAGACCCATGACCCCAGACCCATGACCCCAGACCCATGACCCCAGACCCATGACCCCAGACCCATGACCCCAGACCCATGACCCCAGACCCATGACCCCAGACCCATGACCCCAGACCCATGACCCCAGACCCATGACCCCAGACCCATGACCCCAGACCCATGACCCCAGACCCATGACCCCAGACCCATGACCCCAGACCCATGACCCCAGACCCATGACCCCAGACCCATGACCCCAGACCCATGACCCCAGACCCATGACCCCAGACCCATGACCCCAGACCCATGACCCCAGACCCATGACCCCAGACCCATGACCCCAGACCCATGACCCCAGACCCATGACCCCAGACCCATGACCCCAGACCCATGACCCCAGACCCATGACCCCAGACCCATGACCCCAGACCCATGACCCCAGACCCATGACCCCAGACCCATGACCCCAGACCCATGACCCCAGACCCATGACCCCAGACCCATGACCCCAGACCCACGACCCCGGACCCACGACCCCGGACCCACGACCCCGGACCCATGACACCGGACCCATGACCCCGGACCCATGACCCCGGACCCATGACCCCGGACCCAGGACCCCGGAACCACAACCCCGGACCCAGGACCACGGACACATGACCCCGGACCCATGACCCCGGACCCATGACCCCGGACCCACGACCCCGGACCCACGACCCCAGACCCATGACCCGAGACCCATGACCCGAGACCCATGACCCCAGACCCATTACCCCAGACCCATGACCCCGGAGACAGGACCACGACCCATGACCCCGGACCC
Organism: Andrena hattorfiana; assembly: GCA_944738655.2. Lineage (NCBI taxonomy): Eukaryota > Metazoa > Arthropoda > Insecta > Hymenoptera > Andrenidae > Andrena > Andrena hattorfiana. The sequence continues at coordinate 69,003,240 of OX122889.2, forward strand.
AGGACCCCGGACCCAGGACCCCGGACCCATGACCCCGGACCCATGACCCCGGTCCCATGACCCCGGTCCCATGACTCCGGTCCCATGACAACGGACCCATGACACCGGACCCATGACCCCAGACCCATGACCCCAGACCCATGACCCCAGACCCATGACCCCAGACCAATGACCCCAGACCCATGACCCCGGACCCATGACCCCGGACCCATGACCCCGGACCCATGACCCCGGACCCATTACCACGGACCCATGACCCCGGACCCAGGACCCCGGACCCACGACCCCGGATCCACGACCCCGGACCCACGAACCCGGACCCACGACCCCGGACCCACGACCCCGGACCCACGACCCCGGACCCACGACCCCGGACCCACGACCCCGGACCCACGACCCCGGACCCACGACCCCGGACCCACGACCCCGGACCCACGACCCCGGACCCACGACCCCGGACCCACGACCCCGGACCCACGACCCCGGACCCATGACACCGGACCCATGACCCCGGACCCATGACGCCGGACCCATGACCCCGGACCCATGACCCCGGACCCAGGACCACGGAACCACAACCCCGGACCCAGGACCCCGGACACATGACCCCGGACCCATGACCCCGGACCCACGACCCCGGACCCACGACCCCAGACCCATGACCCGAGACCCATGACCCCAGACCCATTACCCCAGACCCATGACCCCAGACCCATGACCCCAGACCCATGACCCCAGACCCATGACCCCAGACCCATGACCCCAGACCCATGACCCCAGACCCATGACCCCAGACCCATGACCCCAGACCCATGACCCCAGACCCATGACCCCAGACCCATGACCCCGGACCCATGACCCCGGACCCAGGACCCCGGAACCACAACCCCGGACCCATGACCCCAGACCCACGACCCCAGACCCACGACCCCAGTCCCACGACCCCAGACCCACGACCCCAGACCCACGACCCCAGACCCACGACCCCAGACCCACGACCCCAGACCCACGACCCCAGACCCACGACCCCAGACCCACGACCACAGACCCACGACCCCAAACCCACGACCCCAGACCCACGACCCCAGACCCACGACCCCAGACCCACGACCCCAGACCCACGACCCCAGACCCACGACCACAGACCCACGACCCCAAACCCACGACCCCAGACCCACGACCCCAGACCCACGACCCCAGACCCACGACCCCAGACCCACGACCCCAGACCCATGACCCCAGACCCATGACTCCAGACCCATGACCCCAGACCCATGACCCCAGACCCATGACCCCAGACCCATGACTCCAGACCCATGACCCCAGACCCATGACCCCAGACCCATGACCCCAGACCCATGACCCCAGACCCATGACCCCAGACCCATGACCCCAGACCCATGACCCCAGACCCATGACCCCAGACCCACGACCCCGGACCCACGACCCCGGACCCACGACCCCGGACCCATGACACCGGACCCATGACCCCGGACCCATGACGCCGGACCCATGACCCCGGACCCATGACCCCGGACCCAGGACCACGGAACCACAACCCCGGACCCAGGACCCCGGACACATGACCCCGGACCCATGACCCCGGACCCACGACCCCGGACCCACGACCCCAGACCCATGACCCGAGACCCATGACCCCAGACCCATTACCCCAGACCCATGACCCCAGACCCATGACCCCAGACCCATGACCCCAGACCCATGACCCCAGACCCATGACTCCAGACCCATGACCCCAGACCCATGACCCCAGACCCATGACCCCAGACCCATGACCCCGGACCCATGACCCCGGACCCATGACCCCGGACCCAGGACCCCGGAACCACAACCCCGGACCCAGGACCACGGACACATGACCCCGGACCCATGACCCCGGACCCACGACCCCGGACCCACGACCCCAGACCCATGACCCGAGACCCATGACCCCAGACCCATTACCCCAGACCCATGACCCCGGAGACAGGACCACGACCCATGACCCCGGACCCAGGACCCCGGACCCAGGACCCCGGACCCATGACCCCGGACCCATGTCCCCGGTCCCATGACCCCGGTCCCATGACCCCGGTCCCATGACAACGGACCCATGACACCGGACCCACGACCCCAGACCCATGACCCCAGACCAATGACCCCAGACCCATGACCCCGGACCCATGACCCCGGACCCATGACACCGGACCCATGACCCCGGACCCATGACCCCGGACCCACGACCCCGGACCCATGACCCCGGACCCATGACCCCGGACCCATTACCACGGACCCATGACCCCGGACCCAGGACCCCAGACCCATGACCCCAGACCAATGACCCCGGACCCACGACCCCGGATCCACGACCCCGGACCCACGACCCCGGACCCACGACCCCGGACTCAGGACCCCGGACCCATGACCCCGGACCCATGTCCCCGGTCCCATGACCCCGGACCCATTACCACGGACCCATGACCCCAGACCTATGACCCCAGACCCATGACCCCAGACCCATGACCCCAGACCCATGACCCCAGACCCATGACCCCAGACCCATGACCCCAGACCCATGACCCCAGACCCATGACCCCAGACCCATGACCCCAGACCCATGACCCCAGACCCATGACCCCAGACCCATGACCCCAGACCCATGACCCCAGACCCATGACCCCAGACCCATGACCCCAGACCCATGACCCCAGACCCATGACCCCAGACCCATGACCCCAGACCCATGACCCCAGACCCATGACCCCAGACCCATGACCCCAGACCCATGACCCCAGACCCATGACCCCAGACCCATGACCCCAGACCCATGACCCCAGACCCATGACCCCAGACCCACGACCCCGGACCCACGACCCCGGACCCACGACCCCGGACCCACGACACCGGACCCATGACCCCAGGCCCATGACCCCAGGCCCATGACCCCAGACCCATGACCCCAGACCCATGACCCCAGACCCATGACCCCAGACCCATGACCCCAGACCCATGACCCCAGACCCATGACCCCAGACCCATGACCCCAGACCCATGACCCCAGACACATGACCCCAGACCCATGACCCCAGACCCATGATCCCAGACCCATGACCCCAGACCCACGACCCCGGACCCACGACACCGGACCCACGACCCCGGACCCATGACCCCAGACCCATGACCCCAGACCCATGACCCCAGACCCATGACCCCAGACCCATGAACCCAGACCCATGACCCCAGACCCATGACCCCAGACCCATGACCCCAGACCCATGACCCCAGACCCATGACCCCAGACCCATGACCCCAGACCCATGACCCCAGACCCATGACCCCAGACCCATGACCCCAGACCCATGACCCCAGACCCATGACCCCAGACCCATGACCCCAGACCCATGACCCCAGACCCATGACCCCAGACCCATGACCCCAGACCCATGACCCCAGACCCATGACCCCAGACCCATGACCCCAGACCCATGACCCCAGACCCATGACCCCAGACCCATGACCCCAGACCCATGACCCCAGACCCATGACCCCAGACCCATGACCCCAGACCCATGACCCCAGACCCATGACCCCAGACCCATGACCCCAGACCCATGACCCCAGACCCATGACCCCAGACCCATGACCCCAGACCCATGACCCCAGACCCATGACCCCAGACCCATGACCCCAGACCCATGACCCCAGACCCATGACCCCAGACCCATGACCCCAGACCCATGACCCCAGACCCATGACCCCAGACCCATGACCCCAGACCCATGACCCCAGACCCATGACCCCAGACCCATGACCCCAGACCCATGACCCCAGACCCATGACCCCAGACCCATGACCCCAGACCCATGACCCCAGACCCATGACCCCAGACCCATGACCCCAGACCCATGACCCCAGACCCATGACCCCAGACCCATGACCCCAGACCCACGACCCCAGACCCACGACCCCAGACCCACGACCCCAGACCCATGACCCCAGACCCATGACCCCAGACCCATGACCCCAGACCCATGACCCCAGGCCCATGACCCCAGACCCATGACCCCAGACCCATGACCCCAGACCCATGACCCCAGACCCATGACCCCAGACCCATGACCCCAGACCCATGACCCCAGACCCATGACCCCAGACCCATGACCCCAGACCCATGACCCCAGACCCATGACCCCAGACCCATGACCCCAGACCCATGACCCCAGACCCATGACCCCAGACCCATGACCCCAGACCCATGACCCCAGACCCATGACCCCAGACCCATGACCCCAGACCCATGACCCCAGACCCATGACCCCAGACCCATGACCCCAGACCCATGACCCCAGACCCATGACCCCAGACCCATGACCCCAGACCCATGACCCCAGACCCATGACCCCAGACCCATGACCCCAGACCCATGACCCCAGACCCATGACCCCAGACCCATGACCCCAGACCCATGACCCCAGACCCATGACCCCAGACCCATGACCCCAGACCCATGACCCCGGACCCAGGACCCCGGACCCACGACCCCGGATCCACGACCCCGGACCCACGACCCCGGACCCACGACCCCGGACCCACGACCCCGGACTCAGGACCCCGGACCCATGACCCCGGACCCATGTCCCCGGTCCCATGACCCCGCACCCATTACCACGGACCCATGACCCCGGACCCAGGACCCCGGACCCACGACCCCGGATCCACGACCCCGGACCCACAACCCCGGACCCACGACCCCGGACCCACGACCCCGGACCCACGACCCCGGACCCACGACCCCGGACCCACGACCCCGGACCCACGACCCCGGACCCACGACCCCGGACCCACGACCCCGGACCCACGACCGCGGACCCACGACCCCGGACCCAGGACCCCGGACCCACGAACCCGGACCCACGACCCCAGACCCATGACCCGAGACCCATGACCCCAGACCCATTACCCCAGACCCATGACCCCGGAGACAGGACCACGGACCCATGACCCCGGACCCATGACCCCAGACCCATGACCCCAGACCCATGACCCCAGACCCATGACCCCAGACCCATGACCCCAGACCCATGACCCCAGACCCATGACTCCAGACCCATGACCCCAGACCCATGACCCCAGACCCATGACCCCAGACCCATGACCCCAGACCCATGACCCCAGACCCATGACCCCAGACCCATGACCCCAGACCCATGACCCCAGACCCATGACCCCAGACCCATGACCCCAGACCCATGACCCCAGACCCATGACCCCAGACCCATGACCCCAGACCCATGACCCCAGACCCATGACACCAGACCCATGACCCCAGACCCATGACCCCAGGCCCATGACCCCAGACCCATGACCCCAGACCCATGACCCCAGACTCATGACCCCAGACCCATGACCCCAGACCCATGACCCCAGACCCATGACCCCAGACCCATGACCCCAGACCCATGACCCCAGACCCATGACCCCAGACCCATGACCCCAGACCCATGACCCCAGACCCATGACCCCAGACCCATGACCCCAGACCCATGACACCAGACCCATGACCCCAGACCCATGACCCCAGACCCATGACCCCAGACCCATGACCCCGGACCCACGACCCCGGACCCACGACCCCGGACCCACGACCCCGGACCCACGACCCCGGACCCACGACACCGGACCCATGACCCCGGACCCATGACCCCGGACCCATGACCCCGGACCCATGACCCCGGACCCATGACCCCGGACCCAGGACCCCGGAACCGCAACCCCGGACCCAGGACCACGGACACATGACCCCGGACCCATGACCCCGGACCCATGACCCCGGACCCACGACCCCGGACCCACGACCCCGGACCCACGACCCCGGACCCACGACACCGGACCCATGACCCCGGACCCATGACCCCAGACCCATGACCCCAGACCCATGACCCCAGACCCATGACCCCAGACCCATGAACCCAGACCCATGACCCCAGACCCATGACCCCAGACCCATGACCCCAGACCCATGACCCCAGACCCATGACCCCAGACCCATGACCCCAGACCCATGACCCCAGACCCATGACCCCAGACCAATGACCCCAGACCCATGACCCCGGACCCATGACCCCGGACCCATGACACCGGACCCATGACCCCGGACCCATGACCCCGGACCCATGACCCCGGACCCATGACCCCGGACCCATGACCCCGGACCCATGACCCCGGACCCATGACCCCGGAACCATTACCACGGACCCACGACCCCAGACCCACGACCCCAGACCCACGACCCCGGACCCACGACCCCGGACCCACGACACCGGACCCATGACCCCGGACCCATGACCCCAGACCCATGACCCCAGACCCATGACCCCAGACCCATGACCCCAGACCCATGACCCCAGACCCATGAACCCAGACCCATGACCCCAGACCCATGACCCCAGACCCATGACCCCAGACCCATGACCCCAGACCCATGACCCCAGACCCATGACCCCAGACCCATGACCCCAGACCCATGACCCCAGACCCATGACCCCAGACCCATGACCCCAGACCCATGACCCCAGACCCATGACCCCAGACCCATGACCCCAGACCCATGACCCCAGACCCATGACCCCAGACCCATGACCCCAGACCCATGACCCCAGACCCATGACCCCAGACCCATGACCCCAGACCCATGACCCCAGACCCATGACCCCAGACCCATGACCCCAGACCCATGACCCCAGACCCATGACCCCAGACCCATGACCCCAGACCCATGACCCCAGACCCATGACCCCAGACCCATGACCCCAGACCCATGACCCCAGACCCATGACCCCAGACCCATGACCCCAGACCCATGACCCCAGACCCATGACCCCAGACCCATGACCCCAGACCCATGACCCCAGACCCATGACCCCAGACCCATGACCCCAGACCCATGACCCCAGACCCATGACCCCAGACCCATGACCCCAGACCCACGACCCCGGACCCACGACCCCGGACCCACGACCCCGGACCCATGACACCGGACCCATGACCCCGGACCCATGACCCCGGACCCATGACCCCGGACCCAGGACCCCGGAACCACAACCCCGGACCCAGGACCACGGACACATGACCCAGGACCCATGACCCCGGACCCATGACCCCGGACCCACGACCCCGGACCCACGACCCCAGACCCATGACCCGAGACCCATGACCCGAGACCCATGACCCCAGACCCATTACCCCAGACCCATGACCCCGGAGACAGGACCACGACCCATGACCCCGGACCCAGGACCCCGGACCCAGGACCCCGGACCCATGACCCCGGACCCATGACCCCGGTCCCATGACCCCGGTCCCATGACTCCGGTCCCATGACAACGGACCCATGACACCGGACCCATGACCCCAGACCCATGACCCCAGACCCATGACCCCAGACCCATGACCCCAGACCAATGACCCCAGACCCATGACCCCGGACCCATGACCCCGGACCCATGACCCCGGACCCATGACCCCGGACCCATTACCACGGACCCATGACCCCGGACCCAGGACCCCGGACCCACGACCCCGGATCCACGACCCCGGACCCACGAACCCGGACCCACGACCCCGGACCCACGACCCCGGACCCACGACCCCGGACCCACGACCCCGGACCCACGACCCCGGACCCACGACCCCGGACCCACGACCCCGGACCCACGACCCCGGACCCACGACCCCGGACCCACGACCCCGGACCCACGACCCCGGACCCACGACCCCGGACCCATGACACCGGACCCATGACCCCGGACCCATGACGCCGGACCCATGACCCCGGACCCATGACCCCGGACCCAGGACCACGGAACCACAACCCCGGACCCAGGACCCCGGACACATGACCCCGGACCCATGACCCCGGACCCACGACCCCGGACCCACGACCCCAGACCCATGACCCGAGACCCATGACCCCAGACCCATTACCCCAGACCCATGACCCCAGACCCATGACCCCAGACCCATGACCCCAGACCCATGACCCCAGACCCATGACCCCAGACCCATGACCCCAGACCCATGACCCCAGACCCATGACCCCAGACCCATGACCCCAGACCCATGACCCCAGACCCATGACCCCAGACCCATGACCCCAGACCCATGACCCCAGACCCATGACCCCAGACCCATGACCCCAGACCCATGACCCCAGACCCATGACCCCAGACCCATGACCCCAGACCCATGACCCCAGACCCATGACCCCAGACCCATGACCCCAGACCCATGACCCCAGACCCATGACCCCAGACCCATGACCCCAGACCCATGACCCCAGACCCATGACCCCAGACCCATGACCCCAGACCCATGACCCCAGACCCATGACCCCGGACCCAGGACCCCGGACCCAGGACCCCGGACCCACGACCCCGGATCCACGACCCCGGACCCACGACCCCGGACCCACGACCCCGGACCCACGACCCCGGACTCAGGACCCCGGACCCATGACCCCGGACCCATGTCCCCGGTCCCATGACCCCGCACCCATTTCCACGGACCCATGACCCCGGACCCAGGACCCCGGACCCACGACCCCGGATCCACGACCCCGGACCCACAACCCCGGACCCACGACCCCGGACCCACGACCCCGGACCCACGACCCCGGACCCACGACCCCGGACCCACGACCCCGGACCCACGACCCCGGACCCACGACCCCGGACCCACGACCGCGGACCCACGACCCCGGACCCAGGACCCCGGACCCACGAACCCGGACCCACGACCCCAGACCCATGACCCGAGACCCATGACCCCAGACCCATTACCCCAGACCCATGACCCCGGAGACAGGACCACGGACCCATGACCCCGGACCCATGACCCCAGACCCATGACCCCAGACCCATGACCCCAGACCCATGACCCCAGACCCATGACCCCAGACCCATGACCCCAGACCCATGACCCCAGACCCATGACTCCAGACCCATGACCCCAGACCCATGACCCCAGACCCATGACCCCAGACCCATGACCCCAGACCCATGACCCCAGACCCATGACCCCAGACCCATGACCCCAGACCCATGACCCCAGACCCATGACCCCAGACCCATGACCCCAGACCCATGACCCCAGACCCATGACCCCAGACCCATGACCCCAGACCCATGACCCCAGACCCATGACCCCAGACCCATGACCCCAGACCCATGACACCAGACCCATGACCCCAGACCCATGACCCCAGGCCCATGACCCCAGACCCATGACCCCAGACCCATGACCCCAGACTCATGACCCCAGACCCATGACCCCAGACCCATGACCCCAGACCCATGACCCCAGACCCATGAACCCAGACCCATGACCCCAGACCCATGACCCCAGACCCATGACCCCAGACCCATGACCCCAGACCCATGACCCCAGACCCATGACCCCAGACCCATGACCCCAGACCCATGACCCCAGACCCATGACCCCAGACCCATGACCCCAGACCCATGACACCAGACCCATGACCCCAGACCCATGACCCCAGACCCATGACCCCAGACCCATGACCCCGGACCCACGACCCCGGACCCACGACCCCGGACCCACGACCCCGGACCCACGACCCCGGACCCACGACACCGGACCCATGACCCCGGACCCATGACCCCGGACCCATGACCCCGGACCCATGACCCCGGACCCATGACCCCGGACCCAGGACCCCGGAACCACAACCCCGGACCCAGGACCACGGACACATGACCCCGGACCCATGACCCCGGACCCATGACCCCGGACCCACGACCCCGGACCCACGACCCCGGACCCACGACACCGGACCCATGACCCCGGACCCATGACCCCAGACCCATGACCCCAGACCCATGACCCCAGACCCATGAACCCAGACCCATGACCCCAGACCCATGACCCCAGACCCATGACCCCAGACCCATGACCCCAGACCCATGACCCCAGACCCATGACCCCAGACCCATGACCCCAGACCCATGACCCCAGACCAATGACCCCAGACCCATGACCCCGGACCCATGACCCCGGACCCATGACACCGGACCCATGACCCCGGACCCATGACCCCGGACCCATGACCCCGGACCCATGACCCCGGACCCATGACCCCGGACCCATGACCCCGGACCCATGACCCCGGAACCATTACCACGGACCCACGACCCCAGACCCACGACCCCAGACCCACGACCCCGGACCCACGACCCCGGACCCACGACACCGGACCCATGACCCCGGACCCATGACCCCAGACCCATGACCCCAGACCCATGACCCCAGACCCATGACCCCAGACCCATGAACCCAGACCCATGACCCCAGACCCATGACCCCAGACCCATGACCCCAGACCCATGACCCCAGACCCATGACCCCAGACCCATGACACCAGACCCATGACCCCAGACCTATGACCCCAGACCCATGACCCCAGACCCATGACCCCAGACCCATGACCCCAGACCCATGACCCCAGACCCATGACCCCAGACCCATGACCCCAGACCCATGATCCCAGACCCATGACCCCAGACCCATGACCCCAGACCCATGACCCCAGACCCATGACCCCAGACCCATGACCCCAGACCCATGACCCCAGACCCATGACCCCAGACCCATGACCCCAGACCCATGACCCCAGACCCATGACCCCAGACCCATGACCCCAGACCCATGACCCCAGACCCATGACCCCAGACCCATGACCCCAGACCCATGACCCCAGACCCATGACCCCAGACCCATGACCCCAGACCCATGACCCCAGACCCATGACCCCAGACCCATGACCCCAGACCCATGACCCCAGACCCATGACCCCAGACCCATGACCCCAGACCCATGACCCCAGACCCATGACCCCAGACCCATGACCCCAGACCCATGACCCCAGACCCATGACCCCAGACCCATGACCCCAGACCCATGACCCCAGACCCATGACCCCAGACCCATGACCCCAGACCCATGACCCCAGACCCATGACCCCAGACCCATGACCCCAGACCCATGACCCCAGACCCATGACCCCAGACCCATGACCCCAGACCCATGACCCCAGACCCATGACCCCAGACCCATGACCCCAGACCCATGACCCCAGACCCATGACCCCAGACCCACGACCCCGGACCCACGACCCCGGACCCACGACCCCGGACCCATGACACCGGACCCATGACCCCGGACCCATGACCCCGGACCCATGACCCCGGACCCAGGACCCCGGAACCACAACCCCGGACCCAGGACCACGGACACATGACCCCGGACCCATGACCCCGGACCCATGACCCCGGACCCACGACCCCGGACCCACGACTCCAGACCCATGACCCGAGACCCATGACCCGAGACCCATGACCCCAGACCCATTACCCCAGACCCATGACCCCGGAGACAGGACCACGACCCATGACCCCGGACCCAGGACCCCGGACCCATGACCCCGGACCCATGACCCCGGTCCCATGACCCCGGTCCCATGACTCCGGTCCCATGACAACGGACCCATGACACCGGACCCATGACCCCAGACCCATGACCCCAGACCCATGACCCCAGACCCATGACCCCAGACCCATGACCCCAGACCAATGACCCCAGACCCATGACCCCGGACCCATGACCCCGGACCCATGACCCCGGACCCATGACCCCGGACCCATGACCCCGGACCCATTACCACGGACCCATGACCCCGGACCCAGGACCCCGGACCCACGACCCCGGATCCACGACCCCGGACCCACGAACCCGGACCCACGACCCCGGACCCACGACCCCGGACCCACGACCCCGGACCCACGACCCCGGACCCACGACCCCGGACCCACGACCCCGGACCCACGACCCCGGACCCACGACCCCGGACCCACGACCCCGGACCCACGACCCCGGACCCACGACCCCGGACCCACGACCCCGGACCCATGACACCGGACCCATGACCCCGGACCCATGACGCCGGACCCATGACCCCGGACCCATGACCCCGGACCCAGGACCACGGAACCACAACCCCGGACCCAGGACCCCGGACACATGACCCCGGACCCATGACCCCGGACCCACGACCCCGGACCCACGACCCCAGACCCATGACCCGAGACCCATGACCCCAGACCCATTACCCCAGACCCATGACCCCAGACCCATGACCCCAGACCCATGACCCCAGACCCATGACCCCAGACCCATGACCCCAGACCCATGACCCCAGACCCATGACCCCAGACCCATGACCCCAGACCCATGACCCCAGACCCATGACCCCAGACCCATGACCCCGGACCCATGACCCCGGACCCAGGACCCCGGAACCACAACCCCGGACCCATGACCCCAGACCCACGACCCCAGACCCACGACCCCAGTCCCACGACCCCAGACCCACGACCCCAGACCCACGACCCCAGACCCACGACCCCAGACCCACGACCCCAGACCCACGACCCCAGACCCACGACCCCAGACCCACGACCCCAGACCCACGACCACAGACCCACGACCCCAAACCCACGACCCCAGACCCACGACCCCAGACCCACGACCCCAGACCCACGACCCCAGACCCACGACCCCAGACCCACGACCACAGACCCACGACCTCAAACCCACGACCCCAGACCCACGACCCCAGACCCACGACCCCAGACCCACGACCCCAGACCCACGACCCCAGACCCATGACCCCAGACCCATGACCCCAGACCCATGACCCCAGACCCATGACCCCAGACCCATGACCCCAGACCCATGACCCCAGACCCATGACCCCAGACCCATGACCCCAGACCCACGACCCCGGACCCACGACCCCGGACCCACGACCCCGGACCCATGACACCGGACCCATGACCCCGGACCCATGACGCCGGACCCATGACCCCGGACCCATGACCCCGGACCCAGGACCACGGAACCACAACCCCGGACCCAGGACCCCGGACACATGACCCCGGACCCATGACCCCGGACCCACGACCCCGGACCCACGACCCCAGACCCATGACCCGAGACCCATGACCCCAGACCCATTACCCCAGACCCATGACCCCAGACCCATGACCCCAGACCCATGACCCCAGACCCATGACCCCAGACCCATGACCCCAGACCCATGACCCCAGACCCATGACCCCAGACCCATGACCCCAGACCCATGACCCCAGACCCATGACCCCGGACCCATGACCCCGGACCCAGGACCCCGGAACCACAACCCCGGACCCAGGACCACGGACACATGACCCCGGACCCATGACCCCGGACCCACGACCCCGGACCCACGACCCCAGACCCATGACCCGAGACCCATGACCCCAGACCCATTACCCCAGACCCATGACCCCGGAGACAGGACCACGACCCATGACCCCGGACCCAGGACCCCGGACCCAGGACCCCGGACCCATGACCCCGGACCCATGTCCCCGGTCCCATGACCCCGGTCCCATGACCCCGGTCCCATGACAACGGACCCATGACACCGGACCCACGACCCCAGACCCATGACCCCAGACCAATGACCCCAGACCCATGACCCCGGACCCATGACCCCGGACCCATGACACCGGACCCATGACCCCGGACCCATGACCCCGGACCCACGACCCCGGACCCATGACCCCGGACCCATGACCCCGGACCCATTACCACGGACCCATGACCCCGGACCCAGGACCCCAGACCCATGACCCCAGACCAATGACCCCGGACCCACGACCCCGGATCCACGACCCCGGACCCACGACCCCGGACCCACGACCCCGGACTCAGGACCCCGGACCCATGACCCCGGACCCATGTCCCCGGTCCCATGACCCCGGACCCATTACCACGGACCCATGACCCCAGACCCATGACCCCAGACCCATGACCCCAGACCCATGACCCCAGACCCATGACCCCAGACCCATGACCCCAGACCCATGACCCCAGACCCATGACCCCAGACCCATGACCCCAGACCCATGACCCCAGACCCATGACCCCAGACCCATGACCCCAGACCCATGACCCCAGACCCATGACCCCAGACCCATGACCCCAGACCCATGACCCCAGACCCATGACCCCAGACCCATGACCCCAGACCCATGACCCCAGACCCATGACCCCAGACCCATGACCCCAGACCCATGACCCCAGACCCATGACCCCAGACCCATGACCCCAGACCCATGACCCCAGACCCATGACCCCAGACCCACGACCCCGGACCCACGACCCCGGACCCACGACCCCGGACCCATGACACCGGACCCATGACCCCGGACCCATGACCCCGGACCCATGACCCCGGACCCAGGACCCCGGAACCACAACCCCGGACCCAGGACCACGGACACATGACCCCGGACCCATGACCCCGGACCCATGACCCCGGACCCACGACCCCGGACCCACGACCCCAGACCCATGACCCGAGACCCATGACCCGAGACCCATGATCCCAGACCCATTACCCCAGACCCATGACCCCGGAGACAGGACCACGACCCATGACCCCGGACCCAGGACCCCGGACCCAGGACCCCGGACCCATGACCCCGGACCCATGACCCCGGTCCCATGACCCCGGTCCCATGACTCCGGTCCCATGACAACGGACCCATGACACCGGACCCATGACCCCAGACCCATGACCCCAGACCCATGACCCCAGACCCATGACCCCAGACCAATGACCCCAGACCCATGACCCCGGACCCATGACCCCGGACCCATGACCCCGGACCCATGACCCCGGACCCATTACCACGGACCCATGACCCCGGACCCAGGACCCCGGACCCACGACCCCGGATCCACGACCCCGGACCCACGAACCCGGACCCACGACCCCGGACCCACGACCCCGGACCCACGACCCCGGACCCACGACCCCGGACCCACGACCCCGGACCCACGGCCCCGGACCCACGACCCCGGACCCACGACCCCGGACCCACGACCCCGGACCCACGACCCCGGACCCACGACCCCGGACCCACGACCCCGGACCCATGACACCGGACCCATGACCCCGGACCCATGACCCCAGACCCATGACCCCAGACCCATGACCCCAGACCCATGACCCCAGACCCATGACCCCAGACCCACGACCCCAGACCCACGACCCCAGACCCACGACCACAGACCCACGACCCCAAACCCACGACCCCAGACCCACGACCCCAGACCCACGACCCCAGACCCACGACCCCAGACCCACGACCCCAGACCCACGACCACAGACCCACGACCCCAAACCCACGACCCCAGACCCACGACCCCAGACCCACGACCCCAGACCCACGACCCCAGACCCACGACCCCAGACCCATGACCCCAGACCCATGACCCCAGACCCATGACCCCAGACCCATGACTCCAGACCCATGACCCCAGACCCATGACCCCAGACCCATGACCCCAGACCCATGACTCCAGACCCATGACCCCAGACCCATGACCCCAGACCCATGACCCCAGACCCATGACCCCAGACCCATGACCCCAGACCCATGACCCCAGACCCATGACCCCAGACCCACGACCCCGGACCCACGACCCCGGACCCACGACCCCGGACCCATGACACCGGACCCATGACCCCGGACCCATGACGCCGGACCCATGACCCCGGACCCATGACCCCGGACCCAGGACCACGGAACCACAACCCCGGACCCAGGACCCCGGACACATGATCCCGGACCCATGACCCCGGACCCACGACCCCGGACCCACGACCCCAGACCCATGACCCGAGACCCATGACCCCAGACCCATTACCCCAGACCCATGACCCCAGACCCATGACCCCAGACCCATGACCCCAGACCCATGACCCCAGACCCATGACCCCAGACCCATGACCCCAGACCCATGACCCCAGACCCATGACCCCAGACCCATGACCCCAGACCCATGACCCCGGACCCATGACCCCGGACCCAGGACCCCGGAACCACAACCCCGGACCCAGGACCACGGACACATGACCCCGGACCCATGACCCCGGACCCACGACCCCGGACCCACGACCCCAGACCCATGACCCGAGACCCATGACCCCAGACCCATTACCCCAGACCCATGACCCCGGAGACAGGACCACGACCCATGACCCCGGACCCAGGACCCCGGACCCAGGACCCCGGACCCATGACCCCGGACCCATGTCCCCGGTCCCATGACCCCGGTCCCATGACCCCGGTCCCATGACAACGGACCCATGACACCGGACCCACGACCCCAGACCCATGACCCCAGACCAATGACCCCAGACCCATGACCCCGGACCCATGACCCCGGACCCATGACACCGGACCCATGACCCCGGACCCATGACCCCGGACCCACGACCCCGGACCCATGACCCCGGACCCATGACCCCGGACCCATTACCACGGACCCATGACCCCGGACCCAGGACCCCAGACCCATGACCCCAGACCAATGACCCCGGACCCACGACCCCGGATCCACGACCCCGGACCCACGACCCCGGACCCACGGCCCCGGACTCAGGACCCCGGACCCATGACCCCGGACCCATGTCCCCGGTCCCATGACCCCGGACCCATTACCACGGACCCATGACCCCGGACCCACGACCCCGGACCCACGACCCCAGACCCATGACCCGAGACCCATGACCCGAGACCCATGACCCCAGACCCATTACCCCAGACCCATGACCCCGGAGACAGGACCACGACCCATGACCCCGGACCCAGGACCCCGGACCCAGGACCCCGGACCCATGACCCCGGACCCATGACCCCGGTCCCATGACCCCGGTCCCATGACTCCGGTCCCATGACAACGGACCCATGACACCGGACCCATGACCCCAGACCCATGACCCCAGACCCATGACCCCAGACCCATGACCCCAGACCAATGACCCCAGACCCATGACCCCGGACCCATGACCCCGGACCCATGACCCCGGACCCATGACCCCGGACCCATTACCACGGACCCATGACCCCGGACCCAGGACCCCGGACCCACGACCCCGGATCCACGACCCCGGACCCACGAACCCGGACCCACGACCCCGGACCCACGACCCCGGACCCACGACCCCGGACCCACGACCCCGGACCCACGACCCCGGACCCACGACCCCGGACCCACGACCCCGGACCCACGACCCCGGACCCATGACACCGGACCCATGACCCCGGACCCATGACGCCGGACCCATGACCCCGGACCCATGACCCCGGACCCAGGACCACGGAACCACAACCCCGGACCCAGGACCCCGGACACATGACCCCGGACCCATGACCCCGGACCCACGACCCCGGACCCACGACCCCAGACCCATGACCCGAGACCCATGACCCCAGACCCATTACCCCAGACCCATGACCCCAGACCCATGACCCCAGACCCATGACCCCAGACCCATGACCCCAGACCCATGACCCCAGACCCATGACCCCAGACCCATGACCCCAGACCCATGACCCCAGACCCATGACCCCAGACCCATGACCCCAGACCCATGACCCCGGACCCATGACCCCGGACCCAGGACCCCGGAACCACAACCCCGGACCCATGACCCCAGACCCACGACCCCAGACCCACGACCCCAGTCCCACGACCCCAGACCCACGACCCCAGACCCACGACCCCAGACCCACGACCCCAGACCCACGACCCCAGACCCACGACCCCAGACCCACGACCCCAGACCCACGACCCCAGACCCACGACCACAGACCCACGACCCCAAACCCACGACCCCAGACCCACGACCCCAGACCCACGACCCCAGACCCACGACCCCAGACCCACGACCCCAGACCCACGACCACAGACCCACGACCCCAAACCCACGACCCCAGACCCACGACCCCAGACCCACGACCCCAGACCCACGACCCCAGACCCACGACCCCAGACCCACGACCCCAGACCCACGACCCCAGACCCATGACCCCAGACCCATGACCCCAGACCCATGACTCCAGACCCATGACCCCAGACCCATGACCCCAGACCCATGACCCCAGACCCATGACTCCAGACCCATGACCCCAGACCCATGACCCCAGACCCATGACCCCAGACCCATGACCCCAGACCCATGACCCCAGACCCATGACCCCAGACCCATGACCCCAGACCCATGACCCCAGACCCACGACCCCGGACCCACGACCCCGGACCCACGACCCCGGACCCATGACACCGGACCCATGACCCCGGACCCATGACGCCGGACCCATGACCCCGGACCCATGACCCCGGACCCAGGACCACGGAACCACAACCCCGGACCCAGGACCCCGGACACATGACCCCGGACCCATGACCCCGGACCCACGACCCCGGACCCACGACCCCAGACCCATGACCCGAGACCCATGACCCCAGACCCATTACCCCAGACCCATGACCCCAGACCCATGACCCCAGACCCATGACCCCAGACCCATGACCCCAGACCCATGACCCCAGACCCATGACCCCAGACCCATGACCCCAGACCCATGACCCCAGACCCATGACCCCAGACCCATGACCCCAGACCCATGACCCCGGACCCATGACCCCGGACCCAGGACCCCGGAACCACAACCCCGGACCCAGGACCACGGACACATGACCCCGGACCCATGACCCCGGACCCACGACCCCGGACCCACGACCCCAGACCCATGACCCGAGACCCATGACCCCAGACCCATTACCCCAGACCCATGACCCCGGAGACAGGACCACGACCCATGACCCCGGACCCAGGACCCCGGACCCAGGACCCCGGACCCATGACCCCGGACCCATGTCCCCGGTCCCATGACCCCGGTCCCATGACCCCGGTCCCATGACAACGGACCCATGACACCGGACCCACGACCCCAGACCCATGACCCCAGACCAATGACCCCAGACCCATGACCCCGGACCCATGACCCCGGACCCATGACACCGGACCCATGACCCCGGACCCATGACCCCGGACCCACGACCCCGGACCCATGACCCCGGACCCATGACCCCGGACCCATTACCACGGACCCATGACCCCGGACCCAGGACCCCAGACCCATGACCCCAGACCAATGACCCCGGACCCACGACCCCGGATCCACGACCCCGGACCCAGGACCCCGGACCCACGACCCCGGACTCAGGACCCCGGACCCATGACCCCGGACCCATGTCCCCGGTCCCATGACCCCGGACCCATTACCACGGACCCATGACCCCAGACCCATGACCCCAGACCCATGACCCCAGACCCATGACCCCAGACCCATGACCCCAGACCCATGACCCCAGACCCATGACCCCAGACCCATGACCCCAGACCCATGACCCCAGACCCATGACCCCAGACCCATGACCCCAGACCCATGACCCCAGACCCATGACCCCAGACCCATGACCCCAGACCCATGACCCCAGACCCATGACCCCAGACCCATGACCCCAGACCCACGACCCCGGACCCACGACCCCGGACCCACGACCCCGGACCCATGACACCGGACCCATGACCCCGGACCCATGACCCCGGACCCATGACCCCGGACCCATGACCCCGGACCCAGGACCCCGGAACCACAACCCCGGACCCAGGACCACGGACACATGACCCCGGACCCATGACCCCGGACCCATGACCCCGGACCCACGACCCCGGACCCACGACCCCAGACCCATGACCCGAGACCCATGACCCGAGACCCATGACCCCAGACCCATTACCCCAGACCCATGACCCCGGAGACAGGACCACGACCCATGACCCCGGACCCAGGACCCCGGACCCAGGACCCCGGACCCATGACCCCGGACCCATGACCCCGGTCCCATGACCCCGGTCCCATGACTCCGGTCCCATGACAACGGACCCATGACACCGGACCCATGACCCCAGACCCATGACCCCAGACCCATGACCCCAGACCCATGACCCCAGACCCATGACCCCAGACCAATGACCCCAGACCCATGACCCCGGACCCATGACCCCGGACCCATGACCCCGGACCCATGACCCCGGACCCATTACCACGGACCCATGACCCCGGACCCAGGACCCCGGACCCACGACCCCGGATCCACGACCCCGGACCCACGAACCCGGACCCACGACCCCGGACCCACGACCCCGGACCCACGACCCCGGACCCACGACCCCGGACCCACGACCCCGGACCCACGACCCCGGACCCACGACCCCGGACCCACGACCCCGGACCCACGACCCCGGACCCACGACCCCGGACCCACGACCCCGGACCCACGACCCCGGACCCACGACCCCGGACCCATGACACCGGACCCATGACCCCGGACCCATGACCCCAGACCCATGACCCCAGACCCATGACCCCAGACCCATGACCCCAGACCCACGACCCCAGACCCACGACCCCAGACCCACGACCCCAGACCCACGACCCCAGACCCACGACCACAGACCCACGACCCCAAACCCACGACCCCAGACCCACGACCCCAGACCCACGACCCCAGACCCACGACCCCAGACCCACGACCACAGACCCACGACCCCAAACACACGACCCCAGACCCACGACCCCAGACCCACGACCCCAGACCCACGACCCCAGACCCACGACCCCAGACCCACGACCCCAGACCCATGACCCCAGACCCATGACCCCAGACCCATGACTCCAGACCCATGACCCCAGACCCATGACCCCAGACCCATGACCCCAGACCCATGACTCCAGACCCATGACCCCAGACCCATGACCCCAGACCCATGACCCCAGACCCATGACCCCAGACCCATGACCCCAGACCCATGACCCCAGACCCATGACCCCAGACCCACGACCCCGGACCCACGACCCCGGACCCACGACCCCGGACCCATGACACCGGACCCATGACCCCGGACCCATGACCCCGGACCCAGGACCACGGAACCACAACCCCGGACCCAGGACCCCGGACACATGACCCCGGACCCATGACCCCGGACCCACGACCCCGGACCCACGACCCCAGACCCATGACCCGAGACCCATGACCCCAGACCCATTACCCCAGACCCATGACCCCAGACCCATGACCCCAGACCCATGACCCCAGACCCATGACCCCAGACCCATGACCCCAGACCCATGACCCCAGACCCATGACCCCAGACCCATGACCCCAGACCCATGACCCCAGACCCATGACCCCGGACCCATGACCCCGGACCCAGGACCCCGGAACCACAACCCCGGACCCAGGACCCCGGAACCACAACCCCGGACCCAGGACCACGGACACATGACCCCGGACCCATGACCCCGGACCCACGACCCCGGACCCACGACCCCAGACCCATGACCCGAGACCCATTACCCCAGACCCATTACCCCAGACCCATGACCCCGGAGACAGGACCACGACCCATGACCCCGGACCCAGGACCCCGGACCCAGGACCCCGGACCCATGACCCCGGACCCATGTCCCCGGTCCCATGACCCCGGTCCCATGACCCCGGTCCCATGACAACGGACCCATGACACCGGACCCACGACCCCAGACCCATGACCCCAGACCAATGACCCCAGACCCATGACCCCGGACCCATGACCCCGGACCCATGACACCGGACCCATGACCCCGGACCCATGACCCCGGACCCACGACCCCGGACCCATGACCCCGGACCCATGACCCCGGACCCATTACCACGGACCCATGACCCCGGACCCAGGACCCCAGACCCATGACCCCAGACCAATGACCCCGGACCCACGACCCCGGATCCACGACCCCGGACCCACGACCCCGGACCCACGACCCCGGACTCAGGACCCCGGACCCATGACCCCGGACCCATGTCCCCGGTCCCATGACCCCGGACCCATTACCACGGACCCATGACCCCGGACCCAGGACCCCGGACCCACGACCCCGGATCCACGACCCCGGACCCACAACCCCGGACCCACGACCCCGGACCCACGACCCCGGACCCACGACCCCGGACCCACGACCCCGGACCCACGACCCCGGACCCACGACCGCGGACCCACGACCCCGGACCCAGGACCCCGGACTCACGAACCCGGACCCACGACCCCAGACCCATGACCCGAGACCCATGACCCCAGACCCATTACCCCAGACCCATGACCCCGGAGACAGGACCACGGACCCATGACCCCGGACCCATGACCCCAGACCCATGACCCCAGACCCATGACCCCAGACCCATGACCCCAGACCCATGACCCCAGACCCATGACCCCAGACCCATGACCCCAGACCCATGACTCCAGACCCATGACCCCAGACCCATGACCCCAGACCCATGACCCCAGACCCATGACCCCAGACCCATGACCCCAGACCCATGACCCCAGACCCATGACCCCAGACCCATGACCCCAGACCCATGATCCCAGACCCATGACCCCAGACCCACGACCCCGGACCCACGACACCGGACCCACGACCCCGGACCCATGACCCCAGACCCATGACCCCAGACCCATGACCCCAGACCCATGACCCCAGACCCATGACCCCAGACCC
Organism: Andrena hattorfiana; assembly: GCA_944738655.2. Lineage (NCBI taxonomy): Eukaryota > Metazoa > Arthropoda > Insecta > Hymenoptera > Andrenidae > Andrena > Andrena hattorfiana. The sequence goes on from OX122889.2 coordinate 69,025,826, forward strand.
ATGAACCCAGACCCATGACCCCAGACCCATGACCCCAGACCCATGACCCCAGACCCATGACCCCAGACCCATGACCCCAGACCCATGACCCCAGACCCATGACCCCAGACCCATGACCCCAGACCCATGACCCCAGACCCATGACCCCAGACCCATGACCCCAGACCCATGACCCCAGACCCATGACCCCAGACCCATGACCCCAGACCCATGACCCCAGACCCATGACCCCAGACCCATGACCCCAGACCCATGACCCCAGACCCATGACCCCAGACCCATGACCCCAGACCCATGACCCCAGACCCATGACCCCAGACCCATGACCCCAGACCCATGACCCCAGACCCATGACCCCAGACCCATGACCCCAGACCCATGACCCCAGACCCATGACCCCAGACCCATGACCCCAGACCCATGACCCCAGACCCATGACCCCAGACCCATGACCCCAGACCCATGACCCCAGACCCATGACCCCAGACCCATGACCCCAGACCCATGACCCCAGACCCATGACCCCAGACCCATGACCCCAGACCCATGACCCCAGACCCATGACCCCAGACCCATGACCCCAGACCCATGACCCCAGACCCATGACCCCAGACCCATGACCCCAGACCCATGACCCCAGACCCATGACCCCAGACCCATGACCCCAGACCCATGACCCCAGACCCATGACCCCAGACCCATGACCCCAGACCCATGACCCCAGACCCATGACCCCAGACCCATGACCCCAGACCCATGACCCCAGACCCATGACCCCAGACCCATGACCCCAGACCCACGACCCCAGACCCATGACCCCAGACCCATGACCCCAGACCCATGACCCCAGACCCATGACCCCAGACCCATGACCCCAGACCCATGACCCCAGACCCATGACCCCAGACCCATGACCCCAGACCCATGACCCCAGACCCATGACCCCAGACCCACGACCCCAGACCCACGACCCCGGACCCAGGACCCCGGACCCATGACCCCGGACCCATGACCCCGGTCCCATGACCACGGTCCCATGACCCCGGTCCCATGACAACGGACCCATGACACCGGACCCATGACCCCAGACCCATGACCCCAGACCCATGACCCCAGACCAATGACCCCAGACCCATGACCCCGGACCCATGACCCCGGACCCATGACCCCGGACCCATGACCCCGGACCCATTACCACGGACCCATGACCCCGGACCCATTACCACGGACCCATGACCCCGGACCCAGGACCCCGGACCCACGACCCCGGATCCACGACCCCGGACCCACGACCCCGGACCCACGACCCCGGACCCACGACCCCGGACCCACGACCCCGGACCCACGACCCCGGACTCAGGACCCCGGACCCATGACCCCGGACCCATGTCCCCGGTCCCATGACCCCGGACCCATTACCACGGACCCATGACCCCGGACCCAGGACCCCGGACCCACGACCCCGGATCCACGACCCCGGACCCACAACCCCGGACCCACGACCCCGGACCCACGACCCCGGACCCACGACCCCGGACCCACGACCCCGGACCCACGACCCCGGACCCACGACCGCGGACCCACGACCCCGGACCCAGGACCCCGGACCCACGAACCCGGACCCACGACCCCAGACCCATGACCCGAGACCCATGACCCCAGACCCATTACCCCAGACCCATGACCCCGGAGACAGGACCACGGACCCATGACCCCGGACCCATGACCCCAGACCCATGACCCCAGACCCATGACCCCAGACCCATGACCCCAGACCCATGACCCCAGACCCATGACTCCAGACCCATGACCCCAGACCCATGACCCCAGACCCATGACCCCAGACCCATGACCCCAGACCCATGACCCCAGACCCATGACCCCAGACCCATGACCCCAGACCCATGACCCCAGACCCATGACCCCAGACCCATGACCCCAGACCCATGACCCCAGACCCATGACCCCAGACCCATGATCCCAGACCCATGACCCCAGACCCATGACCCCAGACCCACGACCCCAGACCCACGACCCCGGACCCACGACCCCGGACCCACGACCCCGGACCCACGACACCGGACCCACGACCCCGGACCCATGACCCCAGACCCATGACCCCAGACCCATGACCCCAGACCCATGACCCCAGACCCATGAACCCAGACCCATGACCCCAGACCCATGACCCCAGACCCATGACCCCAGACCCATGACCCCAGACCCATGACCCCAGACCCATGACCCCAGACCCATGACCCCAGACCCATGACCCCAGACCCATGACCCCAGACCCATGACCCCAGACCCATGACCCCAGACCCATGACCCCAGACCCATGACCCCAGACCCATGACCCCAGACCCATGACCCCAGACCCATGACCCCAGACCCATGACCCCAGACCCATGACCCCAGACCCATGACCCCAGACCCATGACCCCAGACCCATGACCCCAGACCCATGACCCCAGACCCATGACCCCAGACCCATGACCCCAGACCCATGACCCCAGACCCATGACCCCAGACCCATGACCCCAGACCCATGACCCCAGACCCATGACCCCAGACCCATGACCCCAGACCCATGACCCCAGACCCATGACCCCAGACCCATGACCCCAGACCCATGACCCCAGACCCATGACCCCAGACCCATGACCCCAGACCCATGACCCCAGACCCATGACCCCAGACCCATGACCCCAGACCCATGACCCCAGACCCATGACCCCAGACCCATGACCCCAGACCCATGACCCCAGACCCATGACCCCAGACCCATGACCCCAGACCCATGACCCCAGACCCATGACCCCAGACCCATGACCCCAGACCCATGACCCCAGACCCATGACCCCAGACCCATGACCCCAGACCCATGACCCCAGACCCATGACCCCAGACCCATGACCCCAGACCCATGACGCCAGACCCACGACCCCAGACCCACGACCCCAGACCCACGACCCCAGACCCATGACCCCAGACCCATGACCCCAGACCCATGACCCCAGACCCATGACCCCAGACCCATGACCCCAGACCCACGACCCCAGACCCACGACCCCGGACCCACGACCCCGGACCCATGACACCGGACCCATGACCCCGGACCCTTGACCCCGGACCCATGACCCCGGACCCATGACCCCGGACCCATGACCCCGGACCCAGGACCCCGGAACCACAACTCCGGACCCAGGACCACGGACACATGACCCCGGACCCATGACCCCGGACCCACGACCCCGGACCCACGACCCCAGACCCATGACCCGAGACCCATGACCCCAGACCCATTACCCCAGACCCATGACCCCGGAGACAGGACCACGACCCATGACCCCGGACCCAGGACCCCGGACCCAGGACCCCGGACCCAGGACCCCGGACCCATGACCCCGGACCCATGACCCCGGACCCATGACCCCGGTCCCACAACCCCGGACCCACGACCCCGGACCCACGACCCCGGACCCACGACCCCGGACCCACGACCCCGGACCCACGACCCCGGACCCACGACCGCGGACCCACGACCCCGGACCCAGGACCCCGGACCCACGAACCCGGACCCACGACCCCAGACCCATGACCCGAGACCCATGACCCCAGACCCATTACCCCAGACCCATGACCCCGGAGACAGGACCACGGACCCATGACCCCGGACCCATGACCCCAGACCCATGACCCCAGACCCATGACCCCAGACCCATGACCCCAGACCCATGACCCCAGACCCATGACTCCAGACCCATGACCCCAGACCCATGACCCCAGACCCATGACCCCAGACCCATGACCCCAGACCCATGACCCCAGACCCATGACCCCAGACCCATGACCCCAGACCCATGACCCCAGACCCATGACCCCAGACCCATGACCCCAGACCCATGACCCCGGACTCAGGACCCCGGACCCATGACCCCGGACCCATGTCCCCGGTCCCATGACCCCGGACCCATTACCACGGACCCATGACCCCGGACCCAGGACCCCGGACCCACGACCCCGGATCCACGACCCCGGACCCACAACCCCGGACCCACGACCCCGGACCCACGACCCCGGACCCACGACCCCGGACCCACGACCCCGGACCCACGACCCCGGACCCACGACCGCGGACCCACGACCCCGGACCCAGGACCCCGGACCCACGAACCCGGACCCACGACCCCAGACCCATGACCCGAGACCCATGACCCCAGACCCATTACCCCAGACCCATGACCCCGGAGACAGGACCACGGACCCATGACCCCGGACCCATGACCCCAGACCCATGACCCCAGACCCATGACCCCAGACCCATGACCCCAGACCCATGACCCCAGACCCATGATCCCAGACCCATGACCCCAGACCCATGACCCCAGACCCACGACCCCAGACCCACGACCCCGGACCCACGACCCCGGACCCACGACCCCGGACCCACGACACCGGACCCACGACCCCGGACCCACGACCCCAGACCCATGACCCCAGACCCATGACCCCAGACCCATGACCCCAGACCCATGAACCCAGACCCATGACCCCAGACCCATGACCCCAGACCCATGACCCCAGACCCATGACCCCAGACCCATGACCCCAGACCCATGACCCCAGACCCATGACCCCAGACCCATGACCCCAGACCCATGACCCCAGACCCATGACCCCAGACCCATGACCCCAGACCCATGACCCCAGACCCATGACCCCAGACCCATGACCCCAGACCCATGACCCCAGACCCATGACCCCAGACCCATGACCCCAGACCAATGACCCCAGACCCATGACCCCAGACCCATGACCCCAGACCCATGACCCCAGACCCATGACCCCAGACCCATGACCCCAGACCCATGACCCCAGACCCATGACCCCAGACCCATGACCCCAGACCCATGACCCCAGACCCATGACCCCAGACCCATGACCCCAGACCCATGACCCCAGACCCATGACCCCAGACCCATGACCCCAGACCCATGACCCCAGACCCATGACCCCAGACCCATGACCCCAGACCCATGACCCCAGACCCATGACCCCAGACCCATGACCCCAGACCCATGACCCCAGACCCATGACCCCAGACCCATGACCCCAGACCCATGACCCCAGACCCATGACCCCAGACCCATGACCCCAGACCCATGACCCCAGACCCATGACCCCAGACCCATGACCCCAGACCCACGACCCCAGACCCACGACCCCAGACCCATGACCCCAGACCCATGACCCCAGACCCATGACCCCAGACCCATGACCCCAGACCCATGACCCCAGACCCATGACCCCAGACCCATGACCCCAGACCCACGACCCCAGACCCACGACCCCGGACCCACGACCCCGGACCCATGACACCGGACCCATGACCCCGGACCCATGACCCCGGACCCATGACCCCGGACCCATGACCCCGGACCCAGGACCCCGGAACCACAACTCCGGACCCAGGACCACGGACACATGACCCCGGACCCATGACCCCGGACCCACGACCCCGGACCCACGACCCCAGACCCATGACCCGAGACCCATGACCCCAGACCCATTACCCCAGACCCATGACCCCGGAGACAGGACCACGACCCATGACCCCGGACCCAGGACCCCGGACCCAGGACCCCGGACCCAGGACCCCGGACCCATGACCCCGGACCCATGACCCCGGTCCCATGACCACGGTCCCATGACCCCGGTCCCATGACAACGGACCCATGACCCCAGACCCATGACCCCAGACCAATGACCCCAGACCCATGACCCCGGACCCATGACCCCGGACCCATGACCCCGGACCCATGACCCCGGACCCATTACCACGGACCCATGACCCCGGACCCAGGACCCCGGACCCACGACCCCGGATCCACGACCCCGGACCCACGACCCCGGACCCACGACCCCGGACCCACGACCCCGGACCCACGACCCCGGACCCACGACCCCGGACCCACGACCCCGGACCCAGGACCCCGGACCCACGAACCCGGACCCACGACCCCAGACCCATGACCCGAGACCCATGAGCCCAGACCCATTACCCCAGACCCATGACCCCGGAGACAGGACCACGGACCCATGACCCCGGACCCATGACCCCAGACCCATGACCCCGGACCCATGACCCCAGACCCATGACCCCAGACCCATGACCCCAGACCCATGACCCCAGACCCATGACCCCAGACCCATGACCCCAGACCCATGACCCCAGACCCATGACCCCAGACCCATGACCCCAGACCCATGACCCCAGACCCATGACCCCAGACCCATGACCCCAGACCCATGACCCCAGACCCATGACCCCAGACCCATGACCCCAGACCCATGACCCCAGACCCATGACCCCAGACCCATGACCCCAGACCCATGACCCCAGACCCATGACCCCAGACCCATGACCCCAGACCCATGACCCCAGACCCATGACCCCAGACCCATGACCCCAGACCCATGACCCCAGACCCATGACCCCAGACCCATGACCCCAGACCCATGACCCCAGACCCATGACCCCAGACCCATGACCCCAGACCCATGACCCCAGACCCATGACCCCAGACCCATGACCCCAGACCCATGACCCCAGACCCATGACCCCAGACCCATGACCCCAGACCCATGACCCCAGACCCATGACCCCAGACCCATGACCCCAGACCCATGACCCCAGACCCATGACCCCAGACCCATGACCCCAGACCCATGACCCCAGACCCATGACCCCAGACCCATGACCCCAGACCCATGACCCCAGACCCATGACCCCAGACCCATGACCCCAGACCCATGACCCCAGACCCATGACCCCAGACCCATGACCCCAGACCCATGACCCCAGACCCATGACCCCAGACCCATGACCCCAGACCCATGACCCCAGACCCATGACCCCAGACCCATGACCCCAGACCCATGACCCCAGACCCATGACCCCAGACCCATGACCCCAGACCCATGACCCCAGACCCATGACCCCAGACCCATGACCCCAGACCCATGACCCCAGACCCATGACCCCAGACCCATGACCTCAGACCCATGACCCCAGACCCATGACCCCGGACCCATGACCCCGGACACATGACCCCGGACCCATGACCCCGGACCCACGACCCCGGACCCACGACCCCGGACCCACGACCCCGGACCCACGACCCCGGACCCACGACCCCGGACCCACGACGCCGGACCCACGACCCCGGACCCACGACCCCGGACCCACGACCCCGGACCCACGAACCCGGACCCACGACCCCGGACCCACGACCCCGGACCCACGACCCCGGACCCACGACCCCGGACCCACGACCCCGGACCCACGACCCCGGACCCACGACCCCGGACCCACGACCCCGGACCCACGACCCCGGACCCACGACCCCGGACCCACGACCCCGGACCCACGACCCCGGACCCACGACCCCGGACCCACGACGCCGGACCCACGACCCCGGACCCACGACCCCGCACCCACGACCCCGGACCCACGACCCCGGACCCACGACCCCGCACCCACGACCCCGGACCCACGACCCCGGACCCAGGACCCCGGACCCACGAACCCGGACCCACGACCCCAGACCCATTACCCCAGACCCATGACCCCGGAGACAGGACCCCGGACCCATGACCCCGGACCCATGACCCCGGACCCATGACCCCGGACCCATGACCCCGGACCCATGACCCCGGACCCATGACCCCGGACCCATGACCCCGGACCCATGACCCCGGACCCATGACCCCGGACCCATGACCCCGGACCCATGACCCCGGACCCATGACCCCGGACCCATGACCCCGGACCCATGACCCCGGACCCATGACCCCGGACCCATAACCCCGGACCCATGACCCCGGACCCATTACCACGGACCCATGACCCCGGACCCAGGACCCCGGACCCACGACCCCGGACCCACGACCCCGGACCCACCACCCCGGACCCACCACCCCGGACCCACGACCCCGGACCCACGACCCCGGACCCACGACCCCGGACCCACGACCCCGGACCCACGACCCCGGACCCACGACCCCGGACCCACGACCCCGGACCCACGACCCCGGACCCACGACCCCGGACCCACGACGCCGGACCCACGACCCCGGACCCACGACCCCGGACCCACGACCCCGGACCCACGACCCCGCACCCACGACCCCGGACCCACGACCCCGGACCCAGGACCCCGGACCCACGAACCCGGACCCACGACCCCAGACCCATGACCCGAGACCCATGACCACAGACCCATTACCCCAGACCCATGACCCCGGAGACAGGACCCCGGACCCATGACCCCGGACCCATGACCCCGGACCCATGACCCCGGACCCATGACCCAGGACCCATGACCCCGGACCCATGACCCCGGACCCATGACCCCGGACCCATGACCCCGGACCCATGACCCCGGACCCAGGACCCCGGAACCACAACTCCGGACACAGGACCACGGACACATGACACCGGACCCATGACCCCGGACCCACGACCCCGGACCCACGACCCCGGACCCACGACCCCAGACCCATGACCCGAGACCCATGACCCCAGACCCATTACCACAGACCCATGACCCCGGAGACAGGACCACGACCCATGACCCCGGACCCAGGAACCCGGACCCAGGACCCCGGACCCAGGACCCCGGACCCATGACCCCGGACCCATGACCCCGGTCCCATGACCACGGTCCCATGACCCCGGTCCCATGACAACGGACCCATGACACCGGACCCATGACCCCAGACCCATGACCCCAGACCCATGACCCCAGACCAATGACCCCAGACCCATGACCCCGGACCCATGACCCCGGACCCATGACCCCGGACCCATTACCACGGACCCATGACCCCGGACCCATTACCACGGACCCATGACCCCGGACCCAGGACCCCGGACCCACGACCCCGGATCCACGACCCCGGACCCACGACCCCGGACCCACGACCCCGGACCCACGACCCCGGACCCACGACCCCGGACTCAGGACCCCGGACCCATGACCCCGGACCCATGTCCCCGGTCCCATGACCCCGGACCCATTACCACGGACCCATGACCCCGGACCCAGGACCCCGGACCCACGACCCCGGATCCACGACCCCGGACCCACAACCCCGGACCCACGACCCCGGACCCACAACCCCGGACCCACGACCCCGGACCCACGACCCCGGACCCACGACCCCGGACCCACGACCCCGGACCCACGACCCCGGACCCACGACCGCGGACCCACGACCCCGGACCCAGGACCCCGGACCCACGAACCCGGACCCACGACCCCAGACCCATGACCCGAGACCCATGACCCCAGACCCATTACCCCAGACCCATGACCCCGGAGACAGGACCACGGACCCATGACCCCGGACCCATGACCCCAGACCCATGACCCCAGACCCATGACCCCAGACCCATGACCCCAGACCCATGACCCCAGACCCATGACTCCAGACCCATGACCCCAGACCCATGACCCCAGACCCATGACCCCAGACCCATGACCCCAGACCCATGACCCCAGACCCATGACCCCAGACCCATGACCCCAGACCCATGACCCCAGACCCATGACCCCAGACCCATGACCCCAGACCCATGACCCCAGACCCATGACCCCAGACCCATGACCCCAGACCCATGACCCCAGACCCATGACCCCAGACCCATGACCCCAGACCCATGACCCCAGACCCATGACCCCAGACCCATGATCCCAGACCCATGACCCCAGACCCATGACCCCAGACCCACGACCCCAGACCCACGACCCCGGACCCACGACCCCGGACCCACGACCCCGGACCCACGACACCGGACCCACGACCCCGGACCCATGACACCAGACCCATGACCCCAGACCCATGACCCCAGACCCATGACCCCAGACCCATGAACCCAGACCCATGACCCCAGACCCATGACCCCAGACCCATGACCCCAGACCCATGACCCCAGACCCATGACCCCAGACCCATGACCCCAGACCCATGACCCCAGACCCATGACCCCAGACCCATGACCCCAGACCCATGACCCCAGACCCATGACCCCAGACCCATGACCCCAGACCCATGACCCCAGACCCATGACCCCAGACCCATGACCCCAGACCCATGACCCCAGACCCATGACCCCAGACCCATGACCCCAGACCCATGACCCCAGACCCATGACCCCAGACCCATGACCCCAGACCCATGACCCCAGACCCATGACCCCAGACCCATGACCCCAGACCCATGACCCCAGACCCATGACCCCAGACCCATGACCCCAGACCCATGACCCCAGACCCATGACCCCAGACCCATGACCCCAGACCCATGACCCCAGACCCATGACCCCAGACCCATGACCCCAGACCCATGACCCCAGACCCATGACCCCAGACCCATGACCCCAGACCCATGACCCCAGACCCATGACCCCAGACCCATGACCCCAGACCCATGACCCCAGACCCATGACCCCAGACCCATGACCCCAGACCCATGACCCCAGACCTATGACCCCAGACCCATGACCCCAGACCCATGACCCCAGTCCCATGACCCCAGACCCATGACCCCAGACCCATGACCCCAGACCCATGACCCCAGACCCATGACCCCAGACCCATGACCCCAGACCCATGACCCCAGACCCATGACCCCAGACCCATGACCCCAGACCCATGACCCCAGACCCATGACCCCAGACCCATGACCCCAGACCCATGACCCCAGACCCATGACCCCAGACCCACGACCCCAGACCCACGACCCCAGACCCACGACCCCAGACCCATGACCCCAGACCCATGACCCCAGACCCATGACCCCAGACCCATGACCCCAGACCCATGACCCCAGACCCACGACCCCGGACCCACGACCCCGGACCCACGACACCGGACCCATGACCCCGGACCCATGACCCCGGACCCATGACCCCGGACCCATGACCCCGGACCCATGACCCCGGACCCAGGACCCCGGAACCACAACTCCGGACCCAGGACCACGGACACATGACCCCGGACCCATGACCCCGGACCCACGACCCCGGACCCACGACCCCAGAACAATGACCCGAGACCCATGACCCCAGACCCATTACCCCAGACCCATGACCCCGGAGACAGGACCACGACCCATGACCCCGGACCCAGGACCCCGGACCCAGGACCCCGGACCCAGGACCCCGGACCCATGACCCCGGACCCATGACCCCGGTCCCATGACCACGGTCCCATGACCCCGGTCCCATGACAACGGACCCATGACACCGGACCCATGACCCCAGACCCATGACCCCAGACCCATGACCCCAGACCAATGACCCCGGACCCATGACCCCGGACCCATGACCCCGGACCCATGACCCCGGACCCATGACCCCGGACCCATTACCACGGACCCATGACCCCGGACCCAGGACCCCGGACCCACGACCCCGGATCCACGACCCCGGACCCACGACCCCGGACCCACGACCCCGGACCCACGACCCCGGACCCAGGACCCCGGACCCATGACCCCGGACCCATGACCCCGGACCCATGACCCCGGACCCATGACCCCGGACCCATTACCACGGACCCATGACCCCGGACCCAGGACCCCGGACCCACGACCCCGGACCCACGACCCCGGACCCACCACCCCGGACCCACCACCCCGGACCCACGACCCCAGACCCATGACCCCAGACCCATGACCCCAGACCCATGACCCCAGACCCATGACCCCAGACCCATGACCCCAGACCCATGACCCCAGACCCATGACCCCAGACCCATGACCCAGGACCCATGACCCCGGACCCATGACCCCGGACCCATGACCCCGGACCCATGACCCCGGACCCATGACCCCGGACCCATGACCCCGGACCCAGGACCCCGGACCCACGACCCCGGACCCACGACCCCGGACCCACGACCCCGGACCCACGACCCCGGACCCACGACCCCGGACCCACGACCCCGGACCCACGACCCCGGACCCACGACCCCGGACCCACGACCCCGGACCCACGACCCCGGACCCACGACCCCGGACCCACGACCCCGGACCCACGACGCCGGACCCACGACGCCGGACCCACGACCCCGGACCCACGACCCCGGACCCACGACCCCGGACCCACGACCCCGGACCCACGACCCCGGACCCACGACCCCGGACCCACGACCCCGCACCCACGACCCCGGACCCACGACCCCAGACCCATGACCCCAGACCCATGACCCCAGACCCATGACCCCAGACCCATGACCCCAGACCCATGACCCCAGACCCATGACCCCAGACCCATGACCCCAGAACCATGACCCCAGACCCATGACCCCAGACCCATGACCCCGGACCCATGACCCCGGACCCACGACCCCGGACCCACGACCCCGGACCCACGACCCCGGACCCACGACCCCGGACCCACGACCCCGGACCCACGACCCCGGACCCACGACCCCGGACCCACGACCCCGGACCCACGACCCCGGACCCACGACCCCGGACCCACGACCCCGGACCCACGACCCCGGACCCACGACCCCGGACCCACGACCCCGGACCCACGACCCCGGACCCACGACGCCGGACCCACGACCCCGGACCCACGACCCCGGACCCACGACCCCGGACCCACGACCCCGGACCCACGACCCCGGACCCACGGCCCCGGACCCACGACGCCGGACCCACGACCCCGGACCCACGACCCCGCACCCACGACCCCGGACCCACGACCCCGGACCCACGACCCCGCACCCACGACCCCGGACCCACGACCCCGGACCCAGGACCCCGGACCCACGAACCCGGACCCACGACCCCAGACCCATTACCCCAGACCCATGACCCCGGAGACAGGACCCCGGACCCATGAACCCGGACCCATGACCCCGGACCCATGACCCCGGACCCATGACCCCGGACCCATGACCCCGGACCCATGACCCCGGACCCATGACCCCGGACCCATGACCCCGGACCCATGACCCCGGACCCATGACCCCGGACCCATGACCCCGGACCCATGACCCCGGACCCATGACCCCGGACCCATGACCCCGGACCCATGACCCCGGACCCATGACCCCGGACCCGTGACCCCGGACCCGTGACCCAGGACCCATGACCCAGGACCCATGACCCCGGACCCATGACCCCGGACCCATGACCCCGGACCCATGACCCCGGACCCATGACCCCGGACCCATGACCCCGGACCCATGACCCCGGACCCATGACCCCGGACCCATGACCCCGGACCCATGACCCCGGACCCATGACCCCGGACCCATGACCCCGGACCCATGACCCCGGACCCATGACCCCGGACCCATGACCCCGGACCCATGACCCCGGACCCATGACCCCGGACCCATGACCCCGGACCCATGACCCCGGACCCATGACCCCGGACCCATGACCCCGGACCCATGACCCCGGACCCATGACCCCGGACCCATTACCACGGACCCATGACCCCGGACCCAGGACCCCGGACCCACGACCCCGGACCCACGACCCCGGACCCACCACCCCGGACCCACCACCCCGGACCCACGACCCCAGACCCATGACCCCAGACCCATGACCCCAGACCCATGACCCCAGACCCATGACCCCAGACCCATGACCCCAGACCCATGACCCCGGACCCATGACCCCGGACCCATGACCCCGGACCCATGACCCCGGACCCATGACCCCGCACCCATGACCCCGGACCCATGACCCCGGACCCATGACCCCGGACCCATGACCCCGGACCCAGGACCCCGGACCCACGACCCCGGACCCACGACCCCGGACCCACGACCCCGGACCCACGACCCCGGACCCACGACCCCGGACCCACGACCCCGGACCCACGACCCCGGACCCACGACCCCGGACCCACGACCCCGGACCCACGACCCCGGACCCACGACCCCGGACCCACGACCCCGGACCCACGACCCCGGACCCACGACCCCGGACCCACGACGCCGGACCCACGACGCCGGACCCACGACCCCGGACCCACGACCCCGGACCCACGACCCCGGACCCACGACCCCGGACCCACGACCCCGGACCCACGACACCGCACCCACGACCCCGGACCCACGACCCCGGACCCAGGACCCCGGACCCAGGACCCCGGACCCACGAACCCGGACCCACGACCCCAGACCCATTACCCCAGACCCATGACCCCGGAGACAGGACCCCGGACCCATGACCCCGGACCCATGACCCCGGACCCATGACCCAGGACCCATGACCCCGGACCCATGACCCCGGACCCATGACCCCGGACCCATGACCCCGGACCCATGACCCCGGACCCATGACCCCGGACCCATGACCCCGGACCCATGACCCCGGACCCATGACCCCGGACCCATGACCCCGGACCCATGACCCCGGACCCATGACCCCGGACCCATGACCCCGGACCCATGACCCCGGACCCATGACCCCGGACCCATGACCCCGGACCCATGACCCCGGACCCATGACCCCGGACCCATGACCCCGGACCCATGACCCCGGACCGATGACCCCAGACCCATGACCCCAGACCCATGACCCCAGACCCATGACCCCAGACCCATGACCCCAGACCCATGACCCCAGACCCATGACCCCAGACCCATGACCCCAGACCCATGACCACAGACCCATGACCCCAGACCCATGACCCCAGACCCATGACCCCAGACCCATGACCCCAGACCCATGACCCCAGACCCATGACCCCAGACCCATGACCCCAGACCCATGACCCCAGACCCATGACCCCAGACCCATGACCCCAGACCCATGACCCCAGACCCATGACCCCAGACCCATGACCCCAGACCCATGACCCCAGACCCATGACCCCAGACCCATGACCCCACACCCATGACCCCACACCCATGACCCATGACCCCAGACCCATGACCCCGGACCCATGACCCCGGACCCATGACCCCGGACCCATGACCCCGGACCCATGACCCCGGACCCATGACCCCGGACCCATGACCCCAGACCCATGACCCCGGACCCATGACCCCGAACCCATGACCCCGGACCCATGACCCCGGACCCATGACCCCGGACCCATTACCACGGACCCATGACCCCGGACCCAGGACCCCGGACCCACGACCCCGGACCCACGACCCCGGACCCACGACTCTGGACCCACGACCCCGGACCCACGACCCCGGACCCACGAACCCGGACCCACGACCCCGGACAGACGACCCCGCACCCACGACCCCGGACCCACGACCCCGGACCCACGAACCCGGACCCACGACCCCAGACCCACGACCCCAGACCCACGACCCCAGACCCACGACCCCAGACCCATGACCCCAGACCCACGACCCCAGACCCACGACCGCGGACCCACGACCCCGGACCCACGACCCCGGACCCACGACCCCGGACCCATGACACCGGACCCATGACCCCGGACCCATGACCCCGGACCCATGACCCCGGACCCATGACCCCGGACCCATGACCCCGGACCCATGACCCCGGACCCATGACCCCGGACCCATGACCCCGGACCCATGACGCCGGACCCATGACCCCGGACCCATGACCCCGGACCCATGACCCCGGACCCATGACCCCGGACCAATGACCCCGGACCCATGACCCCGGACCCATGACCCCGGACCCATGACCCCGGACCCATGACCCCGGACCCATGACCCCGGACCCATGACCCAGGACCCATGACCACGGACCCATGACCCCGGACACATGACCCCGGACCCATGACCCCGGACCCATGACCCCGGACCCATGACCCCGGACCCATGACCCCGGACCCATGACCCCGGACCCATGACCCCGGACCCATGACCCCGGACCCATGACCCCGCACCCATGACCCCGGACCCATGACCCCGGACCCATGACCCCGGACCCATGACCCCGGACCCATGACCCCGGACCCATGACCCCGAACCCATGACCCCGGACCCATGACCCCGGACCCATGACCCCGGACCCATGACCCCGGACCCATGACCCCGGACCCATTACCACGGACCCATGACCCCGGACCCAGGACCCCGGACCCACGACCCCGGACCCACGACCCCGGACCCACGACCCCGGACCCACGACCCCGGACCCACGACCCCGGACCCACGACCCCGGACCCACGACCCCGGACCCACGACCCCGGACCCACGACCCCGGACCCACGACCCCGGACCCACGACCCCGGACCCACGAACCCGGACCCACGACCCCGGACAGACGACCCCGCACCCACGACCCCGGACCCACGACCCCGGACCCACGAACCCGGACCCACGACCCCAGACCCGCGACCCCAGACCCACGACCCCAGACCCACGACCCCAGACCCACGACCCCAGACCCACGACCCCAGACCCACGACCCCAGACCCACGACCCCAGACCCACGACCCCAGACCCACGACCCCAGACCCACGACCCCAGACCCACGACCCCAGACCCACGACCCCAGACCCACGACCCCAGACCCACGACCCCAGACCCACGACCCCAGACCCACGACCCCAGACCCACGACCCCAGACCCACGACCCCAGACCCACGACCCCAGACCCACGACCCCAGACCCACGACCCCAGACCCACGACCCCAGACCCACGACCCCAGACCCACGACCCCAGACCCACGACCCCAGACCCATGACCCCAGACCCATGACCACAGACCCATGACCCCAGACCCATGACCCCAGACCCATGACTCCAGACCCATGACCCCAGACCCATGACCCCAGACCCATGACCCCAGACCCATGACTCCAGACCCATGACCCCAGACCCATGACCCCAGACCCATGACCCCAGACCCATGACCCCAGACCCATGACCCCAGACCCACGACCCCGGACCCACGACCCCGGACCCACGACCCCGGACCCACGACCCCGGACCCATGACACCGGACCCATGACCCCGGACCCATGACGCCGGACCCATGACCCCGGACCCATGACCCCGGACCCAGGACCCCGGAACCACAACCCCGGACCCAGGACCCCGGACACATGACCCCGGACCCATGACCCCGGACCCACGACCCCGGACCCACGACCCCAGACCCATGAACCGAGACCCATGACCCCAGACCCATTACCCCAGACCCATGACCACAGACCCATGACCCCAGACCCATGACCCCAGACCCATGACCCCAGACCCATGACCCCAGACCCATGACCCCAGACCCATGACCCCAGACCCATGACCCCAGACCCATGACCCCAGACCCACGACCCCAGACCCACGACCCCGGACCCACGACCCCGGACCCACGACCCCGGACCCACGACCCCGGACCCATGACACCGGACCCATGACCCCGGACCCATGACCCCGGACCCATGACCCCGGACCCAGGACCCCGGAACCACAACCCCGGACCCAGGACCACGGACACATGACCCCGGACCCATGACCCCGGACCCACGACCCCGGACCCACGACCCCAGACCCATGACCCGAGACCCATGACCCCAGACCCATTACACCAGACCCATGACCCCGGAGACAGGACCACGACCCATGACCCCGGACCCAGGACCCCGGACCCAGGACCCCGGACCCATGACGCCGGACCCATGTCCCCGGTCCCATGACCCCGGTCCCATCACCCCGGTCCCATGACAACGGACCCATGACACCGGACCCACGACCCCAGACCCATGACCCCAGACCAATGACCCCAGACCCATGACCCCGGACCCATGACCCCGGACCCATGACACCGGACCCATGACCCCGGACCCATGACCCCGGACCCACGACCCCGGACCCATGACCCCGGACCCATGACCCCGGACCCATGACCCCGGACCCATGACCACGGACCCATTACCACGGACCCATGACCCCGGACCCAGGACCCCAGACCCATGACCCCAGACCAATGACCCCGGACCCACGACCCCGGATCCACGACCCCGGACCCACGACCCCGGACCCACGACCCCGGACTCAGGACCCCGGACCCATGACCCCGGACCCATGTCCCCGGTCCCATGACCCCGGACCCATTACCACGGACCCATGACCCCGGACCCAGGACCCCGGACCCACGACCCCGGATCCGCGACCCCGGACCCACAACCCCGGACCCACGACCCCGGACCCACGACCCCGGACCCACGACCCCGGACCCACGACCCCGGACCCACGACCCCGGACCCACGACCCCGGACCCACGACCCCGTACCCACGACCGCGGACCCACTACCCCGGACCCAGGACCCCGGACCCACGAACCCGGACCCACGACCCCAGACCCATGACCCGAGACCCATGACCCCAGACCCATTACCCCAGACCCATGACCCCGGAGACAGGACCACGGACCCATGACCCCGGACCCATGACCCCAGACCCATGACCCCAGACCCATGACCCCAGACTCATGACCCCAGACCCATGACCCCAGACCCATGACTCCAGACCCATGACCCCAGACCCATGACCCCAGACCCATGACCCCAGACCCATGACCCCAGACCCATGACCCCAGACCCATGACCCCAGACCCATGACCCCAGACCCATGACCCCAGACCCATGACCCCAGACCCATGACCCCAGACCCATGACCCCAGACCCATGACCCCAGACCCATGACCCCAGACCCATGACCCCAGACCCACGACCCCAAACCCACGACCCCGGACCCACGACCCCGGACCCACGACACCGGACCCACGACCCCGGACCCATGACCCCAGACCCATGACCCCAGACCCATGACCCCAGACCCATGACCCCAGACCCATGACCCCAGACCCATGACCACAGACCCATGACCCCAGACCCATGAACCCAGACCCATGACCCCGGACCCAGGACCCCGGAACCACAACCCCGGACCCAGGACCACGGACACATGACCCCGGACCCATGACCCCGGACCCACGACCCCGGACCCACGACCCCAGACCCATGACCCGAGACCCATGACCCCAGACCCATTACCCCAGACCCATGACCCCGGAGACAGGACCACGACCCATGACCCCGGACCCAGGACCCCGGACCCAGGACCCCGGACCCATGACGCCGGACCCATGTCCCCGGTCCCATGACCCCGGTCCCATCACCCCGGTCCCATGACAACGGACCCATGACACCGGAACCACGACCCCAGACCCATGACCCCAGACCAATGACCCCAGACCCATGACCCCGGACCCATGACCCCGGACCCATGACACCGGACCCATGACCCCGGACCCATGACCCCGGACCCACGACCCCGGACCCATGACCCCGGACCCATGACCCCGGACCCATGACCCCGGACCCATGACCACGGACCCATTACCACGGACCCATGACCCCGGACCCAGGACCCCAGACCCATGACCCCAGACCAATGACCCCGGACCCACGACCCCGGATCCACGACCCCGGACCCACGACCCCGGACCCACGACCCCGGACTCAGGACCCCGGACCCATGACCCCGGACCCATGTCCCCGGTCCCATGACCCCGGACCCATTACCACGGACCCATGACCCCGGACCCAGGACCCCGGACCCACGACCCCGGATCCGCGACCCCGGACCCACAACACCGGACCCACGACCCCGGACCCACGACCCCGGACCCACGACCCCGGACCCACGACCCCGGACCCACGACCCCGGACCCACGACCCCGGACCCACGACCCCGTACCCACGACCGCGGACCCACTACCCCGGACCCTGGACCCCGGACCCACGAACCCGGACCCACGACCCCAGACCCATGACCCGAGACCCATGACCCCAGACCCATTACCCCAGACCCATGACCCCGGAGACAGGACCACGGACCCATGACCCCGGACCCATGACCCCAGACCCATGACCCCAGACCCATGACCCCAGACTCATGACCCCAGACCCATGACCCCAGACCCATGACTCCAGACCCATGACCCCAGACCCATGACCCCAGACCCATGACCCCAGACCCATGACCCCAGACCCATGACCCCAGACCCATGACCCCAGACCCATGACCCCAGACCCATGACCCCAGACCCATGACCCCAGACCCATGACCCCAGACCCACGACCCCAAACCCACGACCCCGGACCCACGACCCCGGACCCACGACACCGGACCCACGACCCCGGACCCATGACCCCGGACCCATGACCCCAGACCCATGACCCCAGACCCATGACCCCAGACCCATGACCCCAGACCCATGACCCCAGACCCATGACCCCAGACCCATGAACCCAGACCCATGACCCCAGACCCATGACCCCAGACCCATGACCCCAGACCCATGACCCCAGACCCATGACCCCAGACCCATGACCCCAGACCCATGACCCCAGACCCATGACCCCAGACCCATGACCCCAGACCCATGACCCCAGACCCATGACCCCAGACCCATGACCCCAGACCCATGACCCCAGACCCATGACCCCAGACCCATGACCCCAGACCCATGACCCCAGACCCATGACCCCAGACCCATGACCCCAGACCCATGACCCCAGACCCATGACCCCAGACCCATGACCCCAGACCCATGACCCCAGACCCATGACCCCAGACCCATGACCCCAGACCCATGACCCCAGACCCATGACCCCAGACCCATGACCCCAGACCCATGACCCCAGACCCATGACCCCAGACCCATGACCCCAGACCCATGACCCCAGACCCATGACCCCAGACCCATGTCCCCAGACCCATGACCCCAGACCCATGACCCCAGACCCATGACCCCAGACCCATGACCCCAGACCCATGACCCCAGACCCATGACCCCAGACCCATGACCCCAGACCCATGACCCCAGACCCATGACCCCAGACCCATGACCCCAGACCCATGACCCCAGACCCATGACCCCAGACCCATGACCCCAGACCCATGACCCCAGACCCATGACCCCAGACCCATGACCCCAGACCCATGACCCCAGACCCATGACCCCAGACCCATGACCCCAGACCCATGACCCCAGACCCATGACCCCAGACCCATGACCCCAGACCCATGACCCCAGACCCATGACCCCAGACCCATGACCCCAGACCCATGACCCCAGACCCATGACCCCAGACCCATGACCCCAGACCCATGACCCCAGACCCATGACCCCAGACCCATGACCCCAGACCCATGACCCCAGACCCATGACCCCAGACCCATGACCCCAGACCCATGACCCCAGACCCATGACCCCAGACCCATGACCCCAGACCCATGACCCCAGACCCATGACCCCAGACCCATGACCCCAGACCCATGACCCCAGACCCATGACCCCAGACCCATGACCCCAGACCCATGACCCCGCACCCACGACCCCGGACCCACGACCCCGGACCCACGAACCCGGACCCACGACCCCAGACCCACGACCCCAGACCCACGACCGCAGACCCACGACCCCAGACCCACGACCCCAGACCCACGACCCCAGACCCACGACCCCAGACCCACGACCCCAGACCCACGACCCCAGACCCACGACCCCAGACCCACGACCCCAGACCCACGACCGCAGACCCACGACCCCAGACCCACGACCCCAGACCCACGACCCCAGACCCACGACCCCAGACCCACGACCCCAGACCCACGACCCCAGACCCACGACCCCAGACCCACGACCCCAGACCCATGACCCCAGACCCATGACCACAGACCCATGACCCCAGACCCATGACCCCAGACCCATGACTCCAGACCCATGACCCCAGACCCATGACCCCAGACCCATGACCCCAGACCCACGACCCCAGACCCACGACCCCGGACCCACGACCCCGGACCCACGACCCCGGACCCACGACCCCGGACCCATGACACCGGACCCATGACCCCGGACCCATGACGCCGGACCCATGACCCCGGACCCATGACCCCGGACCCAGGACCCCGGAACCACAACCCCGGACCCAGGACCCCGGACACATGACCCCGGACCCATGACCCCGGACCCACGACCCCGGACCCACGACCCCAGACCCATGACCCGAGACCCATGACCCCAGACCCATTACCCCAGACCCATGACCACAGACCCATGACCCCAGACCCATGACCCCAGACCCATGACCCCAGACCCATGACCCCAGACCCATGACCCCAGACCCATGACCCCAGACCCATGACCCCAGACCCATGACCACAGACCCATGACCCCAGACCCACGACCCCAGACCCACGACCCCGGACCCACGACCCCGGACCCACGACCCCGGACCCATGACCCCAGACCCATGACCCCAGACCCATGACCCCAGACCCATGACCCCAGACCCATGACCCCAGACCCACGACCCCAGACCCACGACCCCGGACCCACGACCCCGGACCCACGACCCCGGACCCACGACCCCGGACCCATGACACCGGACCCATGACCCCGGACCCATGACCCCGGACCCATGACCCCGGACCCAGGACCCCGGAACCACAACCCCGGACCCAGGACCACGGACACATGACCCCGGACCCATGACCCCGGACCCACGACCCCGGACCCACGACCCCAGACCCATGACCCGAGACCCATGACCCCAGACCCACGACCCCGGACCCATGACCCCAGACCCATGACCCCAGACCCATGACCCCAGACCCATGACCCCAGACCCATGACCCCAGACCCATGACCCCAGACCCATGACCCCAGACCCATGACCCCAGACCCATGACCCCAGACCCACGACCCCAGACCCACGACCCCGGACCCACGAACCCGGACCCACGACCCCGGACCCACGACCCCAGACCCATGACTCCAGACCCATGACCCCAGACCCATGACCCCAGACCCATGACCCCAGACCCACGACCCCAGACCCACGACCCCGGACCCACGACCCCGGACCCACGACCCCGGACCCATGACACCGGACCCATGACCCCGGACCCATGACGCCGGACCCATGACCCCGGACCCATGACCCCGGACCCAGGACCCCGGAACCACAACCCCGGACCCAGGACCCCGGACACATGACCCCGGACCCATGACCCCGGACCCACGACCCCGGACCCACGACCCCAGACCCATGACCCGAGACCCATGACCCGAGACCCATGACCCCAGACCCATTACCCCAGACCCATGACCACAGACCCATGACCCCAGACCCATGACCCCAGACCCATGACCCCAGACCCATGACCCCAGACCCATGACCCCAGACCCATGACCCCAGACCCATGACACCAGACCCATGACCCCAGACCCATGACCCCAGACCCATGACCCCAGACCCACGACCCCAGACCCACGACCCCGGACCCACGACCCCGGACCCACGACCCCGGACCCACGACCCCGGACCCATGACACCGGACCCATGACCCCGGACCCATGACCCCGGACCCAGGACCCCGGAACCACAACCCCGGACCCAGGACCACGGACACATGACCCCGGACCCATGACCCCGGACCCACGACCCCGGACCCACGACCCCAGACCCATGACCCGAGACCCATGACCCCAGACCCATTACCCCAGACCCATGACCCCGGAGACAGGACCACGGACCCATGACCCCGGACCCATGACCCCAGACCCATGACCCCAGACCCATGACCCCAGACCCATGACCCCAGACCCATGACCCCAGACCCATGACCCCAGACCCATGACTCCAGACCCATGACCCCAGACCCATGACCCCAGACCCATGACCCCAGACCCATGACCCCAGACCCATGACCCCAGACCCATGACCCCAGACCCATGACCCCAGACCCATGACCCCAGACCCACGACCCCAGACCCACGACCCCAAACCCACGACCCCGGACCCACGACCCCGGACCCACGACACCGGACCCACGACCCCGGACCCATGACCCCAGACCCATGACCCCAGACCCATGACCCCAGACCCATGACCCCGGACCCATGACCCCGGACCCATGACCCCGGACCAATGACCCCGGACCCATGACCCCGGACCCATGACCCCGGACCCATGACCCCGGACCCATGACCCCGGACCCATGACCCCGGACCCATGACCCCGGACCCATGACCCAGGACCCATGACCGCGGACCCATGACCCCGGACCCATGACCCCGGACCCATGACCCCGGACCCAGGACCCCGGAACCACAACCCCGGACCCAGGACCCCGGACACATGACCCCGGACCCATGACCCCGGACCCACGACCCCGGACCCACGACCCCGGACCCATGACCACGGACCCATGACCCCGGACCCATGACCCGAGACCCATGACCCCAGACCCATTACCCCAGACCCATGACCACAGACCCATGACCCCAGACCCATGACCCCAGACCCATGACCCCAGACCCATGACCCCAGACCCATGACCCCAGACCCATGACCCCAGACCCATGACCCCAGACCCATGACCCCAGACCCACGACCCCGGACCCACGACCCCGGACCCACGACCCCGGACCCACGACCCCGGACCCACGACCCCGGACCCATGACACCGGACCCATGACCCCGGACCCATGACCCCGGACCCATGACCCCGGACCCATGACCCCGGACCCAGGACCCCGGAACCACAACCCCGGACCCAGGACCACGGACACATGACCCCGGACCCATGACCCCGGACCCACGACCCCGGACCCACGACCCCAGACCCATGACCCGAGACCCATGACCCCAGACCCATTACCCCAGACCCATGACCCCGGAGACAGGACCACGACCCATGACCCCGGACCCAGGACCCCGGACCCAGGACCCCGGACCCATGACGCCGGACCCATGTCCCCGGTCCCATGACCCCGGTCCCATGACCCCGGTCCCATGACAACGGAACCATGACAACGGACCCATGACACCGGACCCACGACCCCAGACCCATGACCCCAGACCAATGACCCCAGACCCATGACCCCGGACCCATGACCCCGGACCCATGACATCGGACCCATGACCCCGGACCCATGACCCCGGACCCACGACCCCGGACCCATGACCCCGGACCCATGACCCCGGACCCATTACCACGGACCCATGACCCCGTACCCAGGACCCCAGACCCATGACCCCAGACCAATGACCCCGGACCCACGACCCCGGATCCACGACCCCGGACCCACGACCCCGGACCCACGACCCCGGACTCAGGACCCCGGACCCATGACCCCGGACCCATGTCCCCGGTCCCATGACCCCGGACCCATTACCACGGACCCATGACCCCGGACCCATGACCCCGGACCCAGGACCCCGGAACCACAACCCCGGACCCAGGACCCCGGACACATGACCCCGGACCCATGACCCCGGACCCACGACCCCGGACCCACGACCCCAGACCCATGACCCGAGACCCATGACCCCAGACCCATTACCCCAGACCCATGACCACAGACCCATGACCCCAGACCCATGACCCCAGACCCATGACCCCAGACCCATGACCCCAGACCCATGACCCCAGACCCATGACCCCAGACCCATGACCCCAGACCCATGACCCCAGACCCATGACCCCAGACCCACGACCCCAGACCCACGACCCCGGACCCACGACCCCGGATCCACGACCCCGGACCCACGACCCCGGACCCATGACACCGGACCCATGACCCCGGACCCAAGACCCCGGACCCATGACCCCGGACCCAGGACCCCGGAACCACAACCCCGGACCCAGGACCACGGACACATGACCCCGGACCCATGACCCCGGACCCACGACCCCGGACCCACGACCCCAGACCCATGACCCGAGACCCATGACCCCAGACCCATTACCCCAGACCCATGACCCCGGAGACAGGACCACGACCCATGACCCCGGACCCAGGACCCCGGACCCACCACCCCGGACCCACGACCCCGGACCCACGACCCCGGACCCACGACCCCGGACCCACGACCCCGGACCCACGACCCCGGACCCACGACCCCGGACCCACGACCCCGGACCCACGACGCCGGACCCACGACCCCGGACCCACGACCCCGGACCCACGACCCCGGACCCACGACCCCGCACCCACGACGGCGGACCCACGACCCCGGACCCAGGACCCCGGACCCACGAACCCGGACCCACGACCCCAGACCCATGACCCGAGACCCATGACCCCAGACCCATTACCCCAGACCCATGACCCCGGAGACAGGACCCCGGACCCATGACCCCGGACCCATGACCCCGGACCCATGACCCCGGACCCATGACCCAGGACCCATGACCCCGGACCCATGACCCCGGACCCATGACCCCGGACCCATGACCCCGGACCCATGACCCCGGACACATGACCCCGGACCCATGACCCCGGACCCATGACCCCGGACCCATGACCCCGGACCCATGACCCCGGACCCATGACCCCGGACCCATGACCCCGGACCCATGACCCCGGACCCATGACCCCGGACCCATGACCCCCGACCCATGACCCCAGACCCATGACCCCAGACCCATGACCCCAGACCCATGACCCCAGACCCATGACCCCAGACCCATGACCCCGGACCCATGACCCCGGACCCATGACCCCGGACCCATGACCCCGGACCCATGACCCCGGACCCATGACCCCGGACCCATGACCCCGGACCCATGACCCCGGACCCATGACCCCGGACCCATGACCCCGGACCCATGACCCCGGACCCAGGACCCCGGACCCACGACCCCGGACCCACGACCCCGGACCCACGACCCCGGACCCACGACCCCGGACCCACGACCCCGGACCCACGACCCCGGACCCACGACCCCGGACCCACGACCCCGGACCCACGACGCCGGACCCACGACCCCGGACCCACGACCCCGGACCCACGACCCCGGACCCACGACCCCGCACCCACGACCCCGGACCCACGACCCCGGACCCAGGACCCCGGACCCACGAACCCGGACCCACGACCCCAGACCCATGACCCCGGACCCATGACCCCGGACCCAGGACCCCGGACCCACGACCCCGGACCCACGACCCCGGACCCACGACCCCGGACCCACGACCCCGGACCCACGACCCCGGACCCACGACCCCGGACCCACGACCCCGGACCCACGACCCCGGACCCACGACCCCGGACCCACGACCCCGGACCCACGACCCCGGACCCACGACCCCGGACCCACGACGCCGGACCCACGACGCCGGACCCACGACCCCGGACCCACGACCCCGGACCCACGACCCCGGACCCACGACCCCGGACGCACGACCACGGACCCACGACCCCGGACCCACGACCCCGCACCCACGACCCCGGACCCAGGACCCCGGACCCAGGACCCCGGACCCACGAACCCGGACCCACGACCCCAGACCCATGACCCGAGACCCATGACCCCAGACCCATTACCCCAGCCCCATGACCACAGACCCATGACCCCAGACCCATGACCCCAGACCCATGACCCCAGACCCATGACCCCAGACCCATGACCCCAGACCCATGACCCCAGACCCATGACCCCAGACCCACGACCCCAGACCCACGACCCCGGACCCACGACCCCGGATCCACGACCCCGGACCCACGACCCCGGACCCACGACCCCGGACCCATGACACCGGACCCATGACCCCGGACCCATGACCCCGGACCCAGGACCCCGGAACCACAACCCCGGACCCAGGACCACGGACACATGACCCCGGACCCATGACCCCGGACCCACGACCCCGGACCCACGACCCCAGACCCATGACCCGAGACCCATGACCCCAGACCCATTACCCCAGACCCATGACCCCGGAGACAGGACCACGACCCATGACCCCGGACCCAGGACCCCGGACCCACCACCCCGGACCCACGACCCCGGACACACGACCCCGGACCCACGACCCCGGACCCACGACCCCGGACCCACGACCCCGGACCCACGACCCCGGACCCACGACGCCGGACCCACGACCCCGGACCCACGACCCCGGACCCACGACCCCGCACCCACGACCCCGGACCCACGACCCCGGACCCACGACCCCGGACCCAGGACCCCGGACCCACGAACCCGGACCCACGACCCCAGACCCATGACACGAGACCCATGACCCCAGACCCATTACCCCAGACCCATGACCCCGGAGACAGGACCCCGGACCCATGACCCCGGACCCATGACCCCGGACCCATGACCCCGGACCCATGACCCCGGACACATGACCCCGGACCCATGACCCCGGACCCATGACCCCGGACCCATGACCCCGGACCCATGACCCCGGACCCATGACCCCGGACCCATGACCCCGGACCCATGACCCCGGACCCATGACCCCGGACCCATGACCCCCGACCCATGACCCCAGACCCATGACCCCAGACCCATGACCCCAGACCCATGACCCCAGACCCATGACCCCAGACCCATGACCCCAGACCCATGACCCCAGACCCATGACCCCAGACCCATGACCCCAGACCCATGACCCCAGACCCATGACCCCAGACCCATGACCCCAGACCCATGACCCCAGACCCATGACCCCAGACCCATGACCCCAGACCCATGACCCCAGACCCATGACCCCAGACCCATGACCCCAGACCCATGACCCCAGACCCATGACCCCAGACCCATGACCCCAGACCCATGACCCCAGACCCATGACCCCAGACCCATGACCCCAGACCCATGACCCCAGACCCATGACCCCGGACCCATGACCCCGGACCAATGACCCCGGACCCATGACCCCGGACCCATGACCCCGGACCCAGGACCCCGGACCCACGACCCCGGACCCACGACCCCGGACCCACGACCCCGGACCCACGACCCCGGACCCACGACCCCGGACCCACGACCCCGGACCCACGACCCCGGACCCACGACCCCGGACCCACGACCCCGGACCCACGACCCCGGACCCACGACCCCGGAGCCACGACCCCGGACCCACGACCCCGGACCCACGACCCCGGACCCACGACCCCGGACCCACGACCCCGGACCCACGACGCCGGACCCACGACGCCGGACCCACGACGCCGGACCCACGACCCCGGACCCATGACACCGGACCCATGACCCCGGACCCATGACCCCGGACCCAGGACCCCGGAACCACAACCCCGGACCCAGGACCACGGACACATGACCCCGGACCCATGACCCCGGACCCACGACCCCGGACCCACGACCCCAGACCCATGACCCGAGACCCATGACCCCAGACCCATTACCCCAGACCCATGACCCCGGAGACAGGACCACGACCCATGACCCCGGACCCAGGACCCCGGACCCACCACCCCGGACCCACGACCCCGGACCCACGACCCCGGACCCACGACCCCGGACCCACGACCCCGGACCCACGACCCCGGACCCACGACCCCGGACCCACGACCCCGGACCCACGACCCCGGACCCACGACCCCGGACCCACGACCCCGGACCCACGACGCCGGACCCACGACCCCGGACCCACGACCCCGGACCCACGACCCCGGACCCACGACCCCGCACCCACGACCCCGGACCCACGACCCCGGACCCACGACTCCGGACCCACGAACCCGGACCCACGACCCCAGACCCATGACCCGAGACCCATGACCCCAGACCCATTACCCCAGACCCATGACCCCGGAGACAGGACCCCGGACCCATGACCCCGGACCCATGACCCCGGACCCATGACCCCGGACCCATGACCCCGGACACATGACCCCGGACCCATGACCCCGGACCCATGACCCCGGACCCATGACCCCGGACCCATGACCCCGGACCCATGACCCCGGACCCATGACCCCGGACCCATGACCCCGGACCCATGACCCCGGACCCATGACCCCCGACCCATGACCCCAGACCCATGACCCCAGACCCATGACCCCAGACCCATGACCCCAGACCCATGACCCCAGACCCATGACCCCAGACCCATGACCCCAGACCCATGACCCCAGACCCATGACCCCAGACCCATGACCCCAGACCCATGACCCCAGACCCATGACCCCAGACCCATGACCCCAGACCCATGACCCCAGACCCATGACCCCAGACCCATGACCCCAGACCCATGACCCCAGACCCATGACCCCAGACCCATGACCCCAGACCCATGACCCCGGACCCATGACCCCGGACCCATGACCCCGGACCCATGACCCCGGACCCATGACCCCGGACCCATGACCCCGGACCCATGACCCCGGACCCAGGACCCCGGACCCACGACCCCGGACCCACGACCCCGGACCCACGACCCCGGACCCACGACCCCGGACCCACGACCCCGGACCCACGACCCCGGACCCACGACCCCGGACCCACGACCCCGGACCCACGACCCCGGACCCACGACCCCGGACCCACGACCCCGGACCCACGACCCCGGACCCACGACGCCGGACCCACGACGCCGGACCCACGACCCCGGAACCACGACCCCGGACCCACGACCCCGGACCCACGACCCCGGACCCACGACCCCGGACCCACGACCCCGGACCCACGACCCCGCACCCACGACCCCGGACCCACGACCCCGGACCCAGGACCCCGGACCCAGGACCCCGGACCCACGAACCCGGACCCACGACCCCAGACCCATTACCCCAGACCCATGACCCCGGAGACAGGACCCCGGACCCATGACCCCGGACCCATGACCCCGGACCCATGACCCAGGACCCATGACCCCGGACCCATGACCCCGGACCCATGACCCCGGACCCATGACCCCGGACCCATGACCCCGGACCCATGACCCCGGACCCATGACCCCGGACCCATGACCCCGGACCCATGACCCCGGACCCATGACCCCGGACCCATGACCCCGGACCCATGACCCCGGACCCATGACCCCGGACCCATGACCCCGGACCCATGACCCCGGACCCATGACCCCGGACCCATGACCCCGGACCCATGACCCCGGACCCATGACCCCGGACCCATGACCCCGGACCCATGACCCCAGACCGATGACCCCAGACCCATGACCCCAGACCCATGACCCCAGACCCATGACCCCAGACCCATGACCCCAGACCCATGACCCCAGACCCATGACCCCAGACCCATGACCCCAGACCCATGACCCCAGACCCATGACCACAGACCCATGACCCCAGACCCATGACCCCAGACCCATGACCCCAGACCCATGACCCCAGACCCATGACCCCAGACCCATGACCCCAGACCCATGACCCCAGACCCATGACCCCAGACCCATGACCCCAGACCCATGACCCCAGACCCATGACCCCAGACCCATGACCCCAGACCCATGACCCCAGACCCATGACCCCAGACCCATGACCCCAGACCCATGACCCCAGACCCATGACCCCAGACCCATGACCCCAGACCCATGACCCATGACCCCAGACCCATGACCCCAGACCCATGACCCCGGACCCATGACCCCGGACCCATGACCCCGGACCCATGACCCCGGACCCATGACCCCGGACCCATGACCCCGGACCCATGACCCCGGACCCATGACCCCGGACCCATGACCCCGAACCCATGACCCCGGACCCATGACCCCGGACCCATGACCCCGGACCCATGACCCCGGACCCATTACCACGGACCCATGACCCCGGACCCAGGACCCCGGACCCACGACCCCGGACCCACGACCCCGGACCCACGACCCCGGACCCACGACCCCGGACCCACGACCCCGGACCCACGACCCCGGACCCACGACCCCGGACCCACGACCCCGGACCCACGACGCCGGACCCACGACGCCGGACCCACGACCCCGGAACCACGACCCCGGACCCACGACCCCGGACCCACGACCCCGGACCCACGACCCCGGACCCACGACCCCGGACCCACGACCCCGCACCCACGACCCCGGACCCACGACCCCGGACCCAGGACCCCGGACCCAGGACCCCGGACCCACGAACCCGGACCCACGACCCCAGACCCATTACCCCAGACCCATGACCCCGGAGACAGGACCCCGGACCCATGACCCCGGACCCATGACCCCGGACCCATGACCCAGGACCCATGACCCCGGACCCATGACCCCGGACCCATGACCCCGGACCCATGACCCCGGACCCATGACCCCGGACCCATGACCCCGGACCCATGACCCCGGACCCATGACCCCGGACCCATGACCCCGGACCCATGACCCCGGACCCATGACCCCGGACCCATGACCCCGGACCCATGACCCCGGACCCATGACCCCGGACCCATGACCCCGGACCCATGACCCCGGACCCATGACCCCGGACCCATGACCCCGGACCCATGACCCCGGACCCATGACCCCGGACCCATGACCCCAGACCGATGACCCCAGACCCATGACCCCAGACCCATGACCCCAGACCCATGACCCCAGACCCATGACCCCAGACCCATGACCCCAGACCCATGACCCCAGAACCATGACCCCAGACCCATGACCCCAGACCCATGACCACAGACCCATGACCCCAGACCCATGACCCCAGACCCATGACCCCAGACCCATGACCCCAGACCCATGACCCCAGACCCATGACCCCAGACCCATGACCCCAGACCCATGACCCCAGACCCATGACCCCAGACCCATGACCCCAGACCCATGACCCCAGACCCATGACCCCAGACCCATGACCCCAGACCCATGACCCCAGACCCATGACCCCAGACCCATGACCCCAGACCCATGACCCCAGACCCATGACCCCAGACCCATGACCCCAGACCCATGACCCATGACCCCAGACCCATGACCCCAGACCCATGACCCCGGACCCATGACCCCGGACCCATGACCCCGGACCCATGACCCCGGACCCATGACCCCGGACCCATGACCCCGGACCCATGACCCCGGACCCATGACCCCGAACCCATGACCCCGGACCCATGACCCCGGACCCATGACCCCGGACCCATGACCCCGGACCCATTACCACGGACCCATGACCCCGGACCCAGGACCCCGGACCCACGACCCCGGACCCACGACCCCGGACCCACGACCCCGGACCCACGACCCCGGACCCACGAACCCGGACCCACGACCCCGGACAGACGACCCCGCACCCACGACCCCGGACCCACGACCCCGGACCCACGAACCCGGACCCACGACCCCAGACCCACGACCCCAGACCCACGACCCCAGACCCACGACCCCAGACCCACGACCCCAGACCCACGACCCCAGACCCATGACCCCAGACCCACGACCCCAGACCCACGACCCCGGACCCACGACCCCGGACCCACGACCCCGGACCCACGACCCCGGACCCATGACACCGGACCCATGACCCCGGACCCATGACCCCGGACCCACGACCCCGGACCCACGACCCCGGACCCACGACCCCGGACCCACGACCCCGGACCCACGACCCCGGACCCACGACCCCGGACCCACGACCCCGGACCCACGACCCCGGACCCACGACGCCGGACCCACGACGCCGGACCCACGACCCCGGACCCACGACCCCGGACCCACGACCCCGGACCCACGACCCCGGACCCACGACCCCGGACCCACGATCCCGCACCCACGACCCCGGACCCACGACCCCGGACCCAGGACCCCGGACCCAGGACCCCGGACCCACGACCCCGGACCCACGACCCCAGACCCACGACCCCGGACCCACGACCCCGGACCCATGACACCGGACCCATGACCCCGGACCCATGACCCCGGACCCATGACCCCGGACCCAGGACCCCGGAACCACAACCCCGGACCCAGGACCACGGACACATGACCCCGGACCCATGACCCCGGACCCACGACCCCGGACCCACGACCCCAGACCCATGACCCGAGACCCATGACCCCAGACCCATTACCCCAGACCCATGACCCCGGAGACAGGACCACGACCCATGACCCCGGACCCAGGACCCCGGACCCAGGACCCCGGACCCATGACGCCGGACCCATGTCCCCGGTCCCATGACCCCGGTCCCATGACCCCGGTCCCATGACAACGGACCCATGACAACGGACCCATGACACCGGACCCACGACCCCAGACCCATGACCCCAGACCAATGACCCCAGACCCATGACCCCGGACCCATGACCCGGACCCATGACACCGGACCCATGACCCCGGACCCATGACCCCGGACCCACGACCCCGGACCCATGACCCCGGACCCATGACCCCGGACCCATTACCACGGACCCATGACCCCGTACCCAGGACCCCAGACCCATGACCCCAGACCAATGACCCCGGACCCACGACCCCGGATCCACGACCCCGGACCCACGACCCCGGACCCACGACCCCGGACTCAGGACCCCGGACCCATGACCCCGGACCCATGTCCCCGGTCCCATGACCCCGGACCCATTACCACGGACCCATGACCCCGGACCCATGACCCCGGACCCAGGACCCCGGAACCACAACCCCGGACCCAGGACCCCGGACACATGACCCCGGACCCATGACCCCGGACCCACGACCCCGGACCCACGACCCCAGACCCATGACCCGAGACCCATGACCCCAGACCCATTACCCCAGACCCATGACCACAGACCCATGACCCCAGACCCATGACCCCAGACCCATGACCCCAGACCCATGACCCCAGACCCATGACCCCAGACCCATGACCCCAGACCCATGACCCCAGACCCATGACCCCAGACCCATGACCCCAGACCCACGACCCCGGACCCACGACCCCGGACCCACGACCCCGGATCCACGACCCCGGACCCACGACCCCGGACCCATGACACCGGACCCATGACCCCGGACCCATGACCCCGGACCCATGACCCCGGACCCAGGACCCCGGAACCACAACCCCGGACCCAGGACCACGGACACATGACCCCGGACCCATGACCCCGGACCCACGACCCCGGACCCACGACCCCAGACCCATGACCCGAGACCCATGACCCCAGACCCATTACCCCAGACCCATGACCCCGGAGACAGGACCACGACCCATGACCCCGGACCCAGGACCCCGGACCCACCACCCCGGACCCACGACCCCGGACCCACGACCCCGGACCCACGACCCCGGACCCACGACCCCGGACCCACGACCCCGGACCCACGACCCCGGACCCACGACCCCGGACCCACGACGCCGGACCCACGACCCCGGACCCACGACCCCGGACCCACGACCCCGGACCCACGACCCCGCACCCACGACCCCGGACCCACGACCCCGGACCCAGGACCCCGGACCCACGAACCCGGACCCACGACCCCAGACCCATGACCCGAGACCCATGACCCCAGACCCATTACCCCAGACCCATGACCCCGGAGACAGGACCCCGGACCCATGACCCCGGACCCATGACCCCGGACCCATGACCCCGGACCCATGACCCCGGACCCATGACCCAGGACCCATGACCCCGGACCCATGACCCCGGACCCATGACCCCGGACCCATGACACCGGACCCATGACCCCGGACACATGACCCCGGACCCATGACCCCGGACCCATGACCCCGGACCCATGACCCCGGACCCATGACCCCGGACCCATGACCCCGGACCCATGACCCCGGACCCATGACCCCGGACCCATGACCCCCGACCCATGACCCCAGACCCATGACCCCAGACCCATGACCCCAGACCCATGACCCCAGACCCATGACCCCAGACCCATGACCCCAGACCCATGACCCCAGACCCATGACCCCAGACCCATGACCCCGGACCCATGACCCCGGACCCATGACCCCGGACCCATGACCCCGGACCCATGACCCCGGACCCATGACCCCGGACCCATGACCCCGGACCCATGACCCCGGACCCAGGACCCCGGACCCACGACCCCGGACCCACGACCCCGGACCCACGACCCCGGACCCACGACCCCGGACCCACGACCCCGGACCCACGACCCCGGACCCACGACCCCGGACCCACGACCCCGGACCCACGACCCCGGACCCACGACGCCGGACCCACGACCCCGGACCCACGACCCCGGACCCACGACCCCGGACCCACGACCCCGGACCCACGACCCCGCACCCACGACCCCGGACCCACGACCCCGGACCCAGGACCCCGGACCCACGAACCCGGACCCACGACCCCAGACCCATGACCCGAGACCCATGACCCCAGACCCATTACCCCAGACCCATGACCCCGGAGACAGGACCCCGGACCCATGACCCCGGACCCATGACCCCGGACCCATGACCCCGGACCCATGACCCAGGACCCATGACCCCGGACCCATGACCCCGGACCCATGACCCCGGACCCATGACCCCGGACCCATGACCCCGGACACATGACACCGGACCCATGACCCCGGACCCATGACCCCGGACCCATGACCCCGGACCCATGACCCCGGACCCATGACCCCGGACCCATGACCCCGGACCCATGACCCCGGACCCATGACCCCGGACCCATGACCCCCGACCCATGACCCCAGACCCATGACCCCAGACCCATGACCCCAGACCCATGACCCCAGACCCATGACCCCAGACCCATGACCCCAGACCCATGACCCCAGACCCATGACCCCAGACCCATGACCCCGGACCCATGACCCCGGACCCATGACCCCGGACCCATGACCCCGGACCCATGACCCCGGACCCATGACCCCGGACCCATGACCCCGGACCCATGACCCCGGACCCAGGACCCCGGACCCACGACCCCGGACCCACGACCCCGGACCCACGACCCCGGACCCACGACCCCGGACCCACGACCCCGGACCCACGACCCCGGACCCACGACCCCGGACCCACGACCCCGGACCCACGACCCCGGACCCACGACGCCGGACCCACGACGCCGGACCCACGACCCCGGACCCACGACCCCGGACCCACGACCCCGGACCCACGACCCCGGACCCACGACCACGGACCCACGACCCCGGACCCACGACCCCGCACCCACGACCCCGGACCCAGGACCCCGGACCCAGGACCGCGGACCCACGAACCCGGACCCACGACCCCAGACCCATGACCCGAGACCCATGACCCCAGACCCATTACCCCAGACCCATGACCACAGACCCATGACCCCAGACCCATGACCCCAGACCCATGACCCCAGACCCATGACCCCAGACACATGACCCCAGACCCATGACCCCAGACCCATGACCCCAGACCCATGACCCCAGACCCACGACCCCAGACCCACGACCCCGGACCCACGACCCCGGATCCACGACCCCGGACCCACGACCCCGGACCCATGACACCGGACCCATGACCCCGGACCCATGACCCCGGACCCAGGACCCCGGAACCACAACCCCGGACCCAGGACCACGGACACATGACCCCGGACCCATGACCCCGGACTCACGACCCCGGACCCACGACCCCAGACCCATGACCCGAGACCCATGACCCCAGACCCATTACCCCAGACCCATGACCCCGGAGACAGGACCACGACCCATGACCCCGGACCCAGGACCCCGGACCCACCACCCCGGACCCACGACCCCGGACCCACGACCCCGGACCCACGACCCCGGACCCACGACCCCGGACCCACGACCCCGGACCCACGACCCCGGACCCACGACCCCGGACCCACGACCCCGGACCCACGACGCCGGACCCACGACCCCGGACCCACGACCCCGGACCCACGACCCCGGACCCACGACCCCGCACCCACGACCCCGGACCCACGACCCCGGACCCAGGACCCCGGACCCACGAACCCGGACCCACGACCCCAGACCCATGACACGAGACCCATGACCCCAGACCCATTACCCCAGACCCATGACCCCGGAGACAGGACCCCGGACCCATGACCCCGGACCCATGACCCCGGACCCATGACCCCGGACCCATGACCCCGGACCCATGACCCCGGACCCATGACCCCGGACCCATGACCCCGGACCCATGACCCCGGACCCATGACCCCCGACCCATGACCCCAGACCCATGACCCCAGACCCATGACCCCAGACCCATGACCCCAGACCCATGACCCCAGACCCATGACCCCAGACCCATGACCCCAGACCCATGACCCCAGACCCATGACCCCAGACCCATGACCCCAGACCCATGACCCCAGACCCATGACCCCAGACCCATGACCCCAGACCCATGACCCCAGACCCATGACCCCAGACCCATGACCCCAGACCCATGACCCCAGACCCATGACCCCAGACCCATGACCCCAGACCCATGACCCCAGACCCATGACCCCAGACCCATGACCCCAGACCCATGACCCCAGACCCATGACCCCAGACCCATGACCCCAGACCCATGACCCCGGACCCATGACCCCGGACCCATGACCCCGGACCCATGACCCCGGACCCATGACCCCGGACCCAGGACCCCGGACCCACGACCCCGGACCCACGACCCCGGACCCACGACCCCGGACCCACGACCCCGGACCCACGACCCCGGACCCACGACCCCGGACCCACGACCCCGGACCCACGACCCCGGACCCACGACCCCGGACCCACGACCCCGGAGCCACGACCCCGGACCCACGACCCCGGACCCACGACCCCGGACCCACGACCCCGGACCCACGACCCCGGACCCACGACGCCGGACCCACGACGCCGGACCCACGACCCCGGACCCATGACACCGGACCCATGACCCCGGACCCATGACCCCGGACCCAGGACCCCGGAACCACAACCCCGGACCCAGGACCACGGACACATGACCCCGGACCCATGACCCCGGACCCACGACCCCGGACCCACGACCCCAGACCCATGACCCGAGACCCATGACCCCAGACCCATTACCCCAGACCCATGACCCCGGAGACAGGACCACGACCCATGACCCCGGACCCAGGACCCCGGACCCACCACCCCGGACCCACGACCCCGGACCCACGACCCCGGACCCACGACCCCGGACCCACGACCCCGGACCCACGACCCCGGACCCACGACCCCGGACCCACGACCCCGGACCCACGACCCCGGACCCACGACCCCGGACCCACGACCCCGGACCCACGACGCCGGACCCACGACCCCGGACCCACGACCCCGGACCCACGACCCCGGACCCACGACCCCGGACCCACGACCCCGCACCCACGACCCCGGACCCACGACCCCGGACCCACGACCCCGGACCCACGAACCCGGACCCACGACCCCAGACCCATGACCCGAGACCCATGACCCCAGACCCATTACCCCAGACCCATGACCCCGGAGACAGGACCCCGGACCCATGACCCCGGACCCATGACCCCGGACCCATGACCCCGGACCCATGACCCCGGACACATGACCCCGGACCCATGACCCCGGACCCATGACCCCGGACCCATGACCCCGGACCCATGACCCCGGACCCATGACCCCGGACCCATGACCCCGGACCCATGACCCCGGACCCATGACCCCGGACCCATGACCCCCGACCCATGACCCCAGACCCATGACCCCAGACCCATGACCCCAGACCCATGACCCCAGACCCATGACCCCAGACCCATGACCCCAGACCCATGACCCCAGACCCATGACCCCAGACCCATGACCCCAGACCCATGACCCCAGACCCATGACCCCAGACCCATGACCCCAGACCCATGACCCCAGACCCATGACCCCAGACCCATGACCCCAGACCCATGACCCCAGACCCATGACCCCAGACCCATGACCCCAGACCCATGACCCCAGACCCATGACCCCAGACCCATGACCCCAGACCCATGACCCCAGACCCATGACCCCAGACCCATGACGCCGGACCCATGACCCCGGACCCATGACCCCGGACCCATGACCCCGGACCCATGACCCCGGACCCATGACCCCGGACCCAGGACCCCGGACCCAGGACCCCGGACCCACGACCCCGGACCCACGACCCCGGACCCACGACCCCGGACCCACGACCCCGGACCCACGACCCCGGACCCACGACCCCGGACCCACGACCCCGGACCCACGACCCCGGACCCACGACCCCGGACCCACGACCCCGGAACCACGACCCCGGACCCACGACCCCGGACCCACGACCCCGGACCCACGACCCCGGACCCACGACCCCGGACCCACGACGCCGGACCCACGACGCCGGACCCACGACCCCGGACCCACGACCCCGGACCCACGACCCCGGACCCACGACCCCGGACCCACGACCCCGGACCCACGACCCCGGACCCACGACCCCGCACCCACGACCCCGGACCCACGACCCCGGACCCAGGACCCCGGACCCAGGACCCCGGACCCACGAACCCGGACCCACGACCCCAGACCCATTACCCCAGACCCATGACCCCGGAGACAGGACCCCGGACCCATGACCCCGGACCCATGACCCCGGACCCATGACCCCGGACCCATGACCCAGGATCCATGACCCCGGACCCATGACCCCGGACCCATGACCCCGGACCCATGACCCCGGACCCATGACCCCGGACCCATGACCCCGGACCCATGACCCCGGACCCATGACCCCGGACCCATGACCCCGGACCCATGACCCCGGACCCATGACCCCGGACCCATGACCCCGGACCCATGACCCCGGACCCATGACCCCGGACCCATGACCCCGGACCCATGACCCCGGACCCATGACCCCGGACCCATGACCCCGGACCCATGACCCCGGACCCATGACCCCAGACCGATGACCCCAGACCCATGACCCCAGACCCATGACCCCAGACCCATGACCCCAGACCCATGACCCCAGACCCATGACCCCAGACCCATGACCCCAGACCCATGACCCCAGACCCATGACCCCAGACCCATGACCCCAGACCCATGACCACAGACCCATGACCCCAGACCCATGACCCCAGACCCATGACCCCAGACCCATGACCCCAGACCCATGACCCCAGACCCATGACCCCAGACCCATGACCCCAGACCCATGACCCCAGACCCATGACCCCAGACCCATGACCCCAGACCCATGACCCCAGACCCATGACCCCAGACCCATGACCCCAGACCCATGACCCCAGACCCATGACCCCAGACCCATAACCCCAGACCCATGACCCCAGACCCATGACCCCAGACCCATGACCCCAGACCCATGACCCCAGACCCATGACCCCAGACCCATGACCCCAGACCCATGACCCCAGACCCATGACCCATGACCCCAGACCCATGACCCCAGACCCATGACCCCAGACCCATGACCCCGGACCCATGACCCCGGACCCATGACCCCGGACCCATGACCCCGGACCCATGACCCCGGACCCATGACCCCGGACCCATGACCCCGGACCCATGACCCCGAACCCATGACCCCGGACCCATGACCCCGGACCCATGACCCCGGACCCATGACCCCGGACCCATTACCACGGACCCATGACCCCGGACCCAGGACCCCGGACCCACGACCCCGGACCCACGACCCCGGACCCACGACCCCGGACCCACGACCCCGGACCCACGACCCCGGACCCACGAACCCGGACCCACGACCCCGGACAGACGACCCCGCACCCACGACCCCGGACCCACGACCCCGGACCCACGAACCCGGACCCACGACCCCAGACCCACGACCCCAGACCCACGACCCCAGACCCACGACCCCAGACCCACGACCCCAGACCCACGACCCCAGACCCATGACCCCAGACCCACGACCCCAGACCCACGACCCCGGACCCACGACCCCGGACCCACGACCCCGGACCCACGACCCCGGACCCATGACACCGGACCCATGACCCCGGACCCATGACCCCGGACCCACGACCCCGGACCCACGACCCCGGACCCACGACCCCGGACCCACGACCCCGGACCCACGACCCCGGACCCACGACCCCGGACCCACGACCCCGGACCCACGACCCCGGACCCACGACGCCGGACCCACGACGCCGGACCCACGACCCCGGACCCACGACCCCGGACCCACGACCCCGGACCCACGACCCCGGACCCACGACCCCGGACCCACGATCCCGCACCCACGACCCCGGACCCACGACCCCGGACCCACGACCCCGGACCCAGGACCCCGGACCCAGGACCCCGGACCCACGAACCCGGACCCACGACCCCAGACCCATTACCCCGGACCCATGACCCCGGAGACAGGACCCCGGACCCATGACCCCGGACCCATGACCCCGGACCCATGACCCAGGACCCATGACCCCGGACCCATGACCCCGGACCCATGACCCCGGACCCATGACCCCGGACCCATGACCCCGGACCCATGACCCCGGACCCATGACCCCGGACCCATGACCCCGGACCCATGACCCCGGACCCATGACCCCGGACCCATGACCCCGGACCCATGACCCCGGACCCATGACCCCGGACCCATGACCCCGGACCCATGACCCCGGACCCATGACCCCAGACCGATGACCCCAGACCCATGACCCCAGACCCATGACCGCAGACCCATGACCCCAGACCCATGACCCCAGACCCATGACCCCAGACCCATGACCCCAGACCCATGACCCCAGACCCATGACCCCAGACCCATGACCCCAGACCCATGACCCCAGACCCATGACCACAGACCCATGACCCCAGACCCATGACCCCAGACCCATGACCCCAGACCCATGACCCCAGACCCATGACCCCAGACCCATGACCCCAGACCCATGACCCCAGACCCATGACCCCAGACCCATGACCCCAGACCCATGACCCCAGACCCATGACCCCAGACCCATGACCCCAGACCCATGACCCCAGACCCATGACCCCAGACCCATGACCCCAGACCCATGACCCCAGACCCATGACCCCAGACCCATGACCCCAGACCCATGACCCCAGACCCATGACCCCAGACCCATGACCCCAGACCCATGACCCCAGACCCATGACCCCAGACCCATGAACCATGACCCCAGACCCATGACCCCAGACCCATGACCCCGGACCCATGACCCCGGACCCATGACCCCGGACCCATGACCCCGGACCCATGACCCCGGACCCATGACCCCGGACCCATGACCCCGGACCCATGACCCCGGACCCATGACCCCGGACCCATGACCCCGGACCCATGACCCCGAACCCATGACCCCGGACCCATGACCCCGGACCCATTACCACGGACCCATGACCCCGGACCCAGGACCCCGGACCCACGACCCCGGACCCACGACCCCGGACCCACGACCCCGGACCCACGACCCCGGACCCACGACCCCGGACCCACGAACCCGGACCCACGACCCCGGACAGACGACCCCGCACCCACGACCCCGGACCCACGACCCCGGACCCACGAACCCGGACCCACGACCCCAGACCCACGACCCCAGACCCACGACCCCAGACCCACGACCCCAGACCCACGACCCCAGACCCACGACCCCAGACCCACGACCCCAGACCCATGACCCCAGACCCACGACCCCGGACCCACGACCCCGGACCCACGACCCCGGACCCACGACCCCGGACCCACGACCCCGGACCCACGACCCCGGACCCACGACACCGGACCCATGACCCCGGACCCATGACCCCGGACCCATGACCCCGGACCCATGACCCCGGACCCATGACCCCGGACCCATGACCCCGGACCCATGACCCCGGACCCATGACCCCGGACCCATGACCCCGGACCCATGACCCCGGACCCATGACCCCGGACCCATGACCCCGGACCCATGACCCCGGACCCATGACCCCGGACCCATGACCCCGGACCCATGACCCCGGACCCATGACCCCGGACCCATGACCCCGGACCCATGACCCCGGACCCATGACCCCGGACCCATGACCCCGGACCCATGACCCCGGACCCATGACCCCGGACCCATGACCCCGGACCCATGACCCCGGACACATGACCCCGGACCCATGACCCCGGACCCATGACCCCGGACCCATGACCCCGGACCCATGACCCCGGACCCATGACCCCGGACCCATGACCCCGGACCCATGACCCCGGACCCATGACCCCGGACCCATGACCCCGGACCCATGACCCCGGACCCAGGACCCCGGACCCAGGACCCCGGACCCAGGACCCCGGACCCACGAACCCGGACCCACGACCCCAGACCCATTACCCCAGACCCATGACACCGGAGACAGGACCCCGGACCCATGACCCCGGACCCATGACCCCGGACCCATGACCCAGGACCCATGACCCCGGACCCATGACCCCGGACCCATGACCCCGGACCCATGACCCCGGACCCATGACCCCGGACCCATGACCCCGGACCCATGACCCCGGACCCATGACCCCGGACCCATGACCCCGGACCCATGACCCCGGACCCATGACCCCGGACCCATGACCCCGGACCCATGACCACGGACCCATGACCCCGGACCCATGACCCCGGACCCATGACCCCGGACCCATGACCCCGGACCCATGA
Organism: Andrena hattorfiana; assembly: GCA_944738655.2. Lineage (NCBI taxonomy): Eukaryota > Metazoa > Arthropoda > Insecta > Hymenoptera > Andrenidae > Andrena > Andrena hattorfiana. Next base: position 69,070,244 of record OX122889.2, read on the forward strand.
CCCCAGACCGATGACCCCAGACCCATGACCCCAGACCCATGACCCCAGACCCATGACCCCAGACCCATGACCCCAGACCCATGACCCCAGACCCATGACCCCAGACCCATGACCCATGACCCCAGACCCATGACCCCAGACCCATGACCCCGGACCCATGACCCCGGACCCATGACCCCGGACCCATGACCCCGGACCCATGACCCCGGACCCATGACCCCGGACGCATGACCCCGGACCCATGACCCCGGACCCATGACCCCGGACCCTTGACCCCGAACCCATGACCCCGGACCCATGACCCCGGACCCATGACCCCGGACCCATTACCACGGACCCATGACCCCGGACCCAGGACCCCGGACCCACGACCCCGGACCCACGACCCCGGACCCACGACCCCGGACCCACGACCCCGGACCCACGACCCCGGACCCACGAACCCGGACCCACGACCCCGGACAGACGACCCCGCACCCACGACCCCGGACCCACGACCCCGGACCCACGAACCCGGACCCACGACCCCAGACCCACGACCCCAGACCCACGACCCCAGACCCACGACCCCAGACCCACGACCCCAGACCCACGACCCCAGACCCATGACCCCAGACCCACGACCCCAGACCCACGACCCCGGACCCACGACCCCGGACCCACGACCCCGGACCCACGACCCCGGACCCACGACACCGGACCCATGACCCCGGACCCATGACCCCGGACCCATGACCCCGGACCCATGACCCCGGACCCATGACCCCGGACCCATGACCCCGGACCCATGACCCCGGACCCATGACCCCGGACCCATGACCACGGACCCATGACCCCGGACCCATGACCCCGGACCCATGACCCCGGACCCATGACCCCGGACCCATGACCCCGGACCCATGACCCCGGACCCATGACCCCGGACCCATGACCCCGGACCCATGACCCCGGACCCATGACCCCGGACCCATGACCCCGGACCCATGACCCCGGACCCATGACCCCGGACCCATGACCCCGGACCCATGACCCCGGACCCATGACCCCGGACCCATGACCCCGGACCCATGACCCCGGACCAATGACCCCGGACCCATGACCCCGGACCCACGACCCCGGACCCACGACCCCGGACCCACGACCCCGGACCCACGACCCCGGACCCACGACCCCGGACCCACGACCCCGGACCCACGACCCCGGACCCACGACCCCGGACCCACGAACCCGGACCCACGACCCCGGACAGACGACCCCGCACCCACGACCCCGGACCCACGACCCCGGACCCACGAACCCGGACCCACGACCCCAGACCCGCGACCCCAGACCCACGACCCCAGACCCACGACCCCAGACCCACGACCCCAGACCCACGACCCCAGACCCACGACCCCAGACCCACGACCCCAGACCCACGACCCCAGACCCACGACCCCAGACCCACGACCCCAGACCCACGACCCCAGACCCACGACCCCAGACCCACGACCCCAGACCCACGACCCCAGACCCACGACCCCAGACCCACGACCCCAGACCCACGACCCCAGACCCACGACCCCAGACCCACGACCCCAGACCCACGACCCCAGACCCACGACCCCAGACCCACGACCCCAGACCCACGACCCCAGACCCACGACCCCAGACCCACGACCCCAGACCCACGACCCCAGACCCACGACCCCAGACCCATGACCCCAGACCCATGACCACAGACCCATGACCCCAGACCCATGACCCCAGACCCACGACCCCGGACCCACGACCCCGGACCCACGACCCCGGACCCATGACACCGGACCCATGACCCCGGACCCATGACCCCGGACCCATGACCCCGGACCCACGACCCCGGACCCACGACCCCGGACCCACGACCCCGGACCCACGACCCCGGACCCACGACCCCGGACCCACGACCCCGGACCCACGACCCCGGACCCACGACACCGGACCCACGACGCCGGACCCACGACGCCGGACCCAGGACCCCGGACCCACGACCCCGGACCCACGACCCCGGACCCACGACCCCGGACCCACGACCCCGCACCCACGACCCCGGACCCACGACCCCGGACCCAGGACCCCGGACCCAGGACCCCGGACCCACGAACCCGGACCCACGACCCCAGACCCATTACCCCAGACCCATGACCCCGGAGACAGGACCCCGGACCCATGACCCCGGACCCATGACCCCGGACCCATGACCCAGGACCCATGACCCCGGACCCATGACCCCGGACCCATGACCCCGGACCCATGACCCCGGACTCATGACCCCGGACCCATGACCCCGGACCCATGACCCCGGACCCATGACCCCGGACCCATGACCCCGGACCCATGACCCCGGACCCATGACCCCGGACCCATGACCCCGGACCCATGACCCCGGACCCATGACCCCGGACCCATGACCCCGGACCCATGACCCCAGACCGATGACCCCAGACCCATGACCCCAGACCCATGACCCCAGACCCATGACCCCAGACCCATGACCCCAGACCCATGACCCCAGACCCATGACCCCAGACCCATGACCCCAGACCCATGACCACAGACCCATGACGCCAGACCCATGACCCCAGACCCATGACCCCAGACCCATGACCCCAGACCCATGACCCCAGACCCATGACCCCAGACCCATGACCCCAGACCCATGACCCCAGACCCATGACCCCAGACCCATGACCCCAGACCCATGACCCCAGACCCATGACCCCAGACCCATGACCCCAGACCCATGACCCCAGACCCATGACCCCAGACCCATGACCCCGGACCCATGACCCCGGACCCATGACCCCAGACCGATGACCCCAGACCCATGACCCCAGACCCATGACCCCAGACCCATGACCCCAGACCCATGACCCCAGACCCATGACCCCAGACCCATGACCCCAGACCCATGACCCCAGACCCATGACCCATGACCCCAGACCCATGACCCCAGACCCATGACCCCGGACCCATGACCCCGGACCCATGACCCCGGACCCATGACCCCGGACCCATGACCCCGGACCCATGACCCCGGACGCATGACCCCGGACCCATGACCCCGGACCCATGACCCCGGACCCTTGACCCCGAACCCATGACCCCGGACCCATGACCCCGGACCCATGACCCCGGACCCATTACCACGGACCCATGACCCCGGACCCAGGACCCCGGACCCACGACCCCGGACCCACGACCCCGGACCCACGACCCCGGACCCACGACCCCGGACCCACGACCCCGGACCCACGAACCCGGACCCACGACCCCGGACAGACGACCCCGCACCCACGACCCCGGACCCACGACCCCGGACCCACGAACCCGGACCCACGACCCCAGACCCACGACCCCAGACCCACGACCCCAGACCCACGACCCCAGACCCACGACCCCAGACCCACGACCCCAGACCCATGACCCCAGACCCACGACCCCAGACCCACGACCCCGGACCCACGACCCCGGACCCACGACCCCGGACCCACGACCCCGGACCCATGACACCGGACCCATGACCCCGGACCCATGACCCCGGACCCATGACCCCGGACCCATGACCCCGGACCCATGACCCCGGACCCATGACCCCGGACCCATGACCACGGACCCATGACCCCGGACCCATGACCCCGGACCCATGACCCCGGACCCATGACCCCGGACCCATGACCCCGGACCCATGACCCCGGACCCATGACCCCGGACCCATGACCCCGGACCCATGACCCCGGACCCATGACCCCGGACCCATGACCCCGGACCCATGACCCCGGACCCATGACCCCGGACCCATGACCCCGGACCCATGACCCCGGACCCATGACCCCGGACCCATGACCCCGGACCAATGACCCCGGACCCATGACCCCGGACCCACGACCCCGGACCCACGACCCCGGACCCACGACCCCGGACCCACGACCCCGGACCCACGACCCCGGACCCACGACCCCGGACCCACGACCCCGGACCCACGACCCCGGACCCACGAACCCGGACCCACGACCCCGGACAGACGACCCCGCACCCACGACCCCGGACCCACGACCCCGGACCCACGAACCCGGACCCACGACCCCAGACCCGCGACCCCAGACCCACGACCCCAGACCCACGACCCCAGACCCACGACCCCAGACCCACGACCCCAGACCCACGACCCCAGACCCACGACCCCAGACCCACGACCCCAGACCCACGACCCCAGACCCACGACCCCAGACCCACGACCCCAGACCCACGACCCCAGACCCACGACCCCAGACCCACGACCCCAGACCCACGACCCCAGACCCACGACCCCAGACCCACGACCCCAGACCCACGACCCCAGACCCACGACCCCAGACCCACGACCCCAGACCCACGACCCCAGACCCACGACCCCAGACCCACGACCCCAGACCCACGACCCCAGACCCACGACCCCAGACCCACGACCCCAGACCCATGACCCCAGACCCATGACCACAGACCCATGACCCCAGACCCATGACCCCAGACCCACGACCCCGGACCCACGACCCCGGACCCACGACCCCGGACCCATGACACCGGACCCATGACCCCGGACCCATGACCCCGGACCCATGACCCCGGACCCACGACCCCGGACCCACGACCCCGGACCCACGACCCCGGACCCACGACCCCGGACCCACGACCCCGGACCCACGACCCCGGACCCACGACCCCGGACCCACGACCCCGGACCCACGACGCCGGACCCACGACGCCGGACCCAGGACCCCGGACCCACGACCCCGGACCCACGACCCCGGACCCACGACCCCGGACCCACGACCCCGCACCCACGACCCCGGACCCACGACCCCGGACCCAGGACCCCGGACCCAGGACCCCGGACCCACGAACCCGGACCCACGACCCCAGACCCATTACCCCAGACCCATGACCCCGGAGACAGGACCCCGGACCCATGACCCCGGACCCATGACCCCGGACCCATGACCCAGGACCCATGACCCCGGACCCATGACCCCGGACCCATGACCCCGGACCCATGACCCCGGACTCATGACCCCGGACCCATGACCCCGGACCCATGACCCCGGACCCATGACCCCGGACCCATGACCCCGGACCCATGACCCCGGACCCATGACCCCGGACCCATGACCCCGGACCCATGACCCCGGACCCATGACCCCGGACCCATGACCCCGGACCCATGACCCCGGACCCATGACCCCAGACCGATGACCCCAGACCCATGACCCCAGACCCATGACCCCAGACCCATGACCCCAGACCCATGACCCCAGACCCATGACCCCAGACCCATGACCCCAGACCCATGACCCCAGACCCATGACCACAGACCCATGACCCCAGACCCATGACCCCAGACCCATGACCCCAGACCCATGACCCCAGACCCATGACCCCAGACCCATGACCCCAGACCCATGACCCCAGACCCATGACCCCAGACCCATGACCCCAGACCCATGACCCCAGACCCATGACCCCAGACCCATGACCCCAGACCCATGACCCCAGACCCATGACCCCAGACCCATGACCCCAGACCCATGACCCATGACCCCAGACCCATGACCCCAGACCCATGACCCCGGACCCATGACCCCGGACCCATGACCCCGGACCCATGACCCCGGACCCATGACCCCGGACCCATGACCCCGGACCCATGACCCCGGACCCATGACCCCGGACCCATGACCCCGAACCCATGACCCCGGACCCATGACCCCGGACCCATTACCACGGACCCATGACCCCGGACCCAGGACCCCGGACCCACGACCCCGGACCCACGACCCCGGACCCACGACCCCGGAACCACGACCCCGGACCCACGAACCCGGACCCACGACCCCGGACAGACGACCCCGCACCCACGACCCCGGACCCACGACCCCGGACCCACGAACCCGGACCCACGACCCCAGACCCACGACCCCAGACCCACGACCCCAGACCCACGACCCCAGACCCACGACCCCAGACCCACGACCCCAGACCCACGACCCCAGACCCAGGACCCCAGACCCACAACCCCAGACCCACGACCCCGGACCCACGACCCCGGACCCACGACCCCGGACCCACGACCCCGGACCCACGACACCGGACCCACGACCCCGGACCCATGACCCCGGACCCATGACCCCGGACCCATGACCCCGGACCCATGACCCCGGACCCATGACCCCGGACCCATGACCCCGGACCCATGACCCCGGACCCATGACCCCGGACCCATGACCCCGGACCCATGACCCCGGACCCATGACCCCGGACCCATGACCCCGGACCCATGACCCCGGACCCATGACCCCGGACCCATGACCCCGGACCCATGACCCCGGACCCATGACCCCGGACCCATGACCCCGGACCCATGACCCCGGACCCATGACCCCGGACCCATGACCCCGGACCCATGACCCCGGACCCATGACCCCGGACCCATGACCCCGGACCCATGACCCCGGACCCATGACCCCGGACCCATGACCCCGGACCCATGACCCCGGACCCATGACCCCGGACCCATGACCCCGAACCCATGACCCCGGACCCATGACCCCGGACCCATGACCCCGGACCCATTACCACGGACCCATGACCCCGGACCCAGGACCCCGGACCCACGACCCCGGACCCACGACCCCGGACCCACGACCCCGGACCCACGACCCCGGACCCACGACCCCGGACCCACGACCCCGGACCCACGATCCGGGACCCACGACCCCGGACAGACGACCCCGCACCCACGACCCCGGACCCACGACCCCGGACCCACGAACCCGGACCCACGACCCCAGACCCACGACCCCAGACCCACGACCCCAGACCCACGACCCCAGACCCATGACCCCAGACCCACGACCCCAGACCCACGACCCCGGACCCACGACCCCGGACCCACGACCCCGGACCCACGACCCCGGACCCACGACACCGGACCCATGACCCCGGACCCATGACCCCGGACCCATGACCCCGGACCCATGACCCCGGACCCATGACCCAGGACCCATGACCCCGGACCCATGACCCCGGACCCATGACCCCGGACCCATGACCCCGGACCCATGACCCCGGACCCATGACCCCGGACCCATGACCCCGGACCCATGACCCCGGACCCATGACCCCGGACCCATGACCCCGGACCCATGACCCCGGACCCATGACCCCGGACCCATGACCCCGGACCCATGACCCCGGACCCATGACCCCGGACCCATGACCCCGGACCCATGACCCCGGACCCATGACCCCGGACCCATGACCCCGGACCCATGACCCCAGACCGATGACCCCAGACCCATGACCCCAGACCCATGACCCCAGACCCATGACCCCAGACCCATGACCCCAGACCCATGACCCCAGACCCATGACCCCAGACCCATGACCCCAGACCCATGACCCCAGACCCATGACCACAGACCCATGACCCCAGACCCATGACCCCAGACCCATGACCCCAGACCCATGACCCCAGACCCATGACCCCAGACCCATGACCCCCGACCCATGACCCCAGACCCATGACCCCAGACCCATGACCCCAGACCCATGACCCCAGACCCATGACCCCAGACCCATGACCCCAGACCCATGACCCCAGACCCATGACCCCAGACCCATGACCCCAGACCCATGACCCCAGACCCATGACCCCAGACCCATGACCCCAGACCCATGACCCCAGACCCATGACCCCAGACCCATGACCCCAGACCCATGACCCATGACCCCAGACCCATGACCCCAGACCCATGACCCCAGACCCATGACCCCGGACCCATGACCCCGGACCCATGACCCCGGACCCATGACCCCGGACCCATGACCCCGGACCCATGACCCCGGACCCATGACCCCGGACCCATGACCCCGGACCCATGACCCCGAACCCATGACCCCGGACCCATGACCCCGGACCCATGACCCCGGACCCATGACCCCGGACCCATTACCACGGACCCATGACCCCGGACCCAGGACCCCGGACCCACGACCCCGGACCCACGACCCCGGACCCACGACCCCGGACCCACGACCCCGGACCCACGACCCCGGACCCACGAACCCGGACCCACGACCCCGGACAGACGACCCCGCACCCACGACCCCGGACCCACGACCCCGGACCCACGAACCCGGACCCACGACCCCAGACCCACGACCCCAGACCCACGACCCCAGACCCACGACCCCAGACCCACGACCCCAGACCCACGACCCCAGACCCATGACCCCAGACCCACGACCCCAGACCCACGACCCCGGACCCACGACCCCGGACCCACGACCCCGGACCCACGACCCCGGACCCATGACACCGGACCCATGACCCCGGACCCATGACCCCGGACCCACGACCCCGGACCCACGACCCCGGACCCACGACCCCGGACCCACGACCCCGGACCCACGACCCCGGACCCACGACCCCGGACCCACGACCCCGGACCCACGACCCCGGACCCACGACCCCGGACCCACGACGCCGGACCCACGACGCCGGACCCACGACCCCGGACCCACGACCCCGGACCCACGACCCCGGACCCACGACCCCGGACCCACGACCCCGGACCCACGATCCCGCACCCACGACCCCGGACCCACGACCCCGGACCCAGGACCCCGGACCCAGGACCCCGGACCCACGAACCCGGACCCACGACCCCAGACCCATTACCCCAGACCCATGACCCCGGAGACAGGACCCCGGACCCATGACCCCGGACCCATGACCCCGGACCCATGACCCAGGACCCATGACCCCGGACCCATGACCCCGGACCCATGACCCCGGACCCATGACCCCGGACCCATGACCCCGGACCCATGACCCCGGACCCATGACCCCGGACCCATGACCCCGGACCCATGACCCCGGACCCATGACCCCGGACCCATGACCCCGGACCCATGACCCCGGACCCATGACCCCGGACCCATGACCCCGGACCCATGACCCCGGACCCATGACCCCGGACCCATGACCCCGGACCCATGACCCCGGACCCATGACCCCGGACCCATGACCCCGGACCCATGACCCCAGACCGATGACCCCAGACCCATGACCCCAGACCCATGACCGCAGACCCATGACCCCAGACCCATGACCCCAGACCCATGACCCCAGACCCATGACCCCAGACCCATGACCCCAGACCCATGACCCCAGACCCATGACCACAGACCCATGACCCCAGACCCATGACCCCAGACCCATGACCCCAGACCCATGACCCCAGACCCATGACCCCAGACCCATGACCCCAGACCCATGACCCCAGACCCATGACCCCAGACCCATGACCCCAGACCCATGACCCCAGACCCATGACCCCAGACCCATGACCCCAGACCCATGACCCCAGACCCATGACCCCAGACCCATGACCCCAGACCCATGACCCCAGACCCATGACCCCAGACCCATGACCCCAGACCCATGACCCCAGACCCATGACCCCAGACCCATGAACCATGACCCCAGACCCATGACCCCAGACCCATGACCCCGGACCCATGACCCCGGACCCATGACCCCGGACCCATGACCCCGGACCCATGACCCGGGACCCATAACCCCGGACCCATGACCCCGGACCCATGACCCCGGACCCATGACCCCGGACCCATGACCCCGGACCCATGACCCCGGACCCATGACCCCGAACCCATGACCCCGGACCCACGACCCCGGACCCATTACCACGGACCCATGACCCCGGACCCAGGACCCCGGACCCACGACCCCGGACCCACGACCCCGGACCCACGACCCCGGACCCACGACCCCGGACCCACGACCCCGGACCCACGAACCCGGACCCACGACCCCGGACAGACGACCCCGCACCCACGACCCCGGACCCACGACCCCGGACCCACGAACCCGGACCCACGACCCCAGACCCACGACCCCAGACCCACGACCCCAGACCCACGACCCCAGACCCACGACCCCAGACCCACGACCCCAGACCCACGACCCCAGACCCACGACCCCAGACCCACGACCCCAGACCCACGACCCCGGACCCACGACCCCGGACCCACGACCCCGGACCCACGACCCCGGACCCACGACCCCGGACCCACGACCCCGGACCCACGACACCGGACCCACGACCCCGGACCCATGACCCCGGACCCATGACCCCGGACCCATGACCCCGGACCCATGACCCCGGACCCATGACCCCGGACCCATGACCCCGGACCCATGACCCCGGACCCATGACCCCGGACCCATGACCCCGGACCCATGACCCCGGACCCATGACCCCGGACCCATGACCCCGGACCCATGACCCCGGACCCATGACCCCGGACCCATGACCCCGGACCCATGACCCCGGACCCATGACCCCGGACCCATGACCCCGGACCCATGACCCCGGACCCATGACCCCGGACCCATGACCCCGGACCCATGACCCCGGACCCATGACCCCGGACCCATGACCCCGGACCCATGACCCCGGACCCATGACCCCGGACCCATGACCCCGGACCCAGGACCCCGGACCCAGGACCCCGGACCCACGAACCCGGACCCACGACCCCAGACCCATTACCCCAGACCCATGACACCGGAGACAGGACCCCGGACCCATGACCCCGGACCCATGACCCCGGACCCATGACCCAGGACCCATGACCCCGGACCCATGACCCCGGACCCATGACCCCGGACCCATGACCCCGGACCCATGACCCCGGACCCATGACCCCGGACCCATGACCCCGGACCCATGACCCCGGACCCATGACCCCGGACCCATGACCCCGGACCCATGACCCCGGACCCATGACCCCGGACCCATGACCCCGGACCCACGACCACGGACCCATGACCCCGGACCCATGACCCCGGACCCATGACCCCGGACCCATGACCCCGGACCCATGACCCCAGACCGATGACCCCAGACCCATGACCCCAGACCCATGACCCCAGACCCATGACCCCAGACCCATGACCCCAGACCCATGACCCCAGACCCATGACCCCAGACCCATGACCCATGACCCCAGACCCATGACCCCAGACCCATGACCCCGGACCCATGACCCCGGACCCATGACCCCGGACCCATGACCCCGGACCCATGACCCCGGACCCATGACCCCGGACCCATGACCCCGGACCCATGACCCCGGACCCTTGACCCCGAACCCATGACCCCGGACCCATGACCCCGGACCCATGACCCCGGACCCATTACCACGGACCCATGACCCCGGACCCAGGACCCCGGACCCACGACCCCGGACCCACGACCCCGGACCCACGACCCCGGACCCACGACCCCGGACCCACGACCCCGGACCCACGAACCCGGACCCACGACCCCGGACAGACGACCCCGCACCCACGACCCCGGACCCACGACCCCGGACCCACGAACCCGGACCCACGACCCCAGACCCACGACCCCAGACCCACGACCCCAGACCCACGACCCCAGACCCACGACCCCAGACCCACGACCCCAGACCCATGACCCCAGACCCACGACCCCGGACCCACGACCCCGGACCCACGACCCCGGACCCACGACCCCGGACCCACGACCCCGGACCCACGACCCCGGACCCATGACCCCGGACCCATGACCCCGGACCCATGACCCCGGACCCATGACCCCGGACCCATGACCCCGGACCCATGACCACGGACCCATGACCCCGGACCCATGACCCCAGACCCATGACCCCAGACCCATGACCCCAGACCCATGACCCCAGACCCATGACCCCAGACCCATGACCCCAGACCCATGACCCCAGACCCATGACCCCAGACCCATGACCACAGACCCATGACCCCAGACCCATGACCCCAGACCCATGACCCCAGACCCATGACCCCAGACCCATGACCCCAGACCCATGACCCCCGACCCATGACCCCAGACCCATGACCCCAGACCCATGACCCCAGACCCATGACCCCAGACCCATGACCCCAGACCCATGACCCCAGACCCATGACCCCAGACCCATGACCCCAGACCCATGACCCCAGACCCATGACCCCAGACCCATGACCCCAGACCCATGACCCCAGACCCATGACCCCAGACCCATGACCCATGACCCCAGACCCATGACCCCAGACCCATGACCCCAGACCCATGACCCCGGACCCATGACCCCGGACCCATGACCCCGGACCCATGACCCCGGACCCATGACCCCGGACCCATGACCCCGGACCCATGACCCCGGACCCATGACCCCGGACCCATGACCCCGAACCCATGACCCCGGACCCATGACCCCGGACCCATGACCCCGGACCCATTACCACGGACCCATGACCCCGGACCCAGGACCCCGGACCCACGACCCCGGACCCACGACCCCGGACCCACGACCCCGGACCCACGACCCCGGACCCACGACCCCGGACCCACGAACCCGGACCCACGACCCCGGACAGACGACCCCGCACCCACGACCCCGGACCCACGACCCCGGACCCACGAACCCGGACCCACGACCCCAGACCCACGACCCCAGACCCACGACCCCAGACCCACGACCCCAGACCCACGACCCCAGACCCACGACCCCAGACCCACGACCCCAGACCCATGACCCCAGACCCACGACCCCAGACCCACGACCCCGGACCCACGACCCCGGACCCACGACCCCGGACCCACGACCCCGGACCCATGACACCGGACCCATGACCCCGGACCCATGACCCCGGACCCACGACCCCGGACCCACGACCCCGGACCCACGACCCCGGACCCACGACCCCGGACCCACGACCCCGGACCCACGACCCCGGACCCACGACCCCGGACCCACGACCCCGGACCCACGACCCCGGACCCACGACGCCGGACCCACGACGCCGGACCCACGACCCCGGACCCACGACCCCGGACCCACGACCCCGGACCCACGACCCCGGACCCACGACCCCGGACCCACGATCCCGCACCCACGACCCCGGACCCACGACCCCGGACCCAGGACCCCGGACCCAGGACCCCGGACCCACGAACCCGGACCCACGACCCCAGACCCATTACCCCAGACCCATGACCCCGGAGACAGGACCCCGGACCCATGACCCCGGACCCATGACCCCGGACCCATGACCCAGGACCCATGACCCCGGACCCATGACCCCGGACCCATGACCCCGGACCCATGACCCCGGACCCATGACCCCGGACCCATGACCCCGGACCCATGACCCCGGACCCATGACCCCGGACCCATGACCCCGGACCCATGACCCCGGACCCATGACCCCGGACCCATGACCCCGGACCCATGACCCCGGACCCATGACCCCGGACCCATGACCCCGGACCCATGACCCCGGACCCATGACCCCGGACCCATGACCCCGGACCCATGACCCCGGACCCATGACCCCAGACCGATGACCCCAGACCCATGACCCCAGACCCATGACCGCAGACCCATGACCCCAGACCCATGACCCCAGACCCATGACCCCAGACCCATGACCCCAGACCCATGACCCCAGACCCATGACCCCAGACCCATGACCACAGACCCATGACCCCAGACCCATGACCCCAGACCCATGACCCCAGACCCATGACCCCAGACCCATGACCCCAGACCCATGACCCCAGACCCATGACCCCAGACCCATGACCCCAGACCCATGACCCCAGACCCATGACCCCAGACCCATGACCCCAGACCCATGACCCCAGACCCATGACCCCAGACCCATGACCCCAGACCCATGACCCCAGACCCATGACCCCAGACCCATGACCCCAGACCCATGACCCCAGACCCATGACCCCAGACCCATGACCCCAGACCCATGACCCCAGACCCATGACCCCAGACCCATGACCCCAGACCCATGAACCATGACCCCAGACCCATGACCCCAGACCCATGACCCCGGACCCATGACCCCGGACCCATGACCCCGGACCCATGACCCCGGACCCATGACCCCGGACCCATAACCCCGGACCCATGACCCCGGACCCATGACCCCGGACCCATGACCCCGGACCCATGACCCCGGACCCATGACCCCGGACCCATGACCCCGAACCCATGACCCCGGACCCACGACCCCGGACCCATTACCACGGACCCATGACCCCGGACCCAGGACCCCGGACCCACGACCCCGGACCCACGACCCCGGACCCACGACCCCGGACCCACGACCCCGGACCCACGACCCCGGACCCACGAACCCGGACCCACGACCCCGGACAGACGACCCCGCACCCACGACCCCGGACCCACGACCCCGGACCCACGAACCCGGACCCACGACCCCAGACCCACGACCCCAGACCCACGACCCCAGACCCACGACCCCAGACCCACGACCCCAGACCCACGACCCCAGACCCACGACCCCAGACCCACGACCCCAGACCCATGACCCCAGACCCACGACCCCGGACCCACGACCCCGGACCCACGACCCCGGACCCACGACCCCGGACCCACGACCCCGGACCCACGACCCCGGACCCACGACACCGGACCCACGACCCCGGACCCATGACCCCGGACCCATGACCCCGGACCCATGACCCCGGACCCATGACCCCGGACCCATGACCCCGGACCCATGACCCCGGACCCATGACCCCGGACCCATGACCCCGGACCCATGACCCCGGACCCATGACCCCGGACCCATGACCCCGGACCCATGACCCCGGACCCATGACCCCGGACCCATGACCCCGGACCCATGACCCCGGACCCATGACCCCGGACCCATGACCCCGGACCCATGACCCCGGACCCATGACCCCGGACCCATGACCCCGGACCCATGACCCCGGACCCATGACCCCGGACCCATGACCCCGGACCCATGACCCCGGACCCATGACCCCGGACCCAGGACCCCGGACCCAGGACCCCGGACCCACGAACCCGGACCCACGACCCCAGACCCATTACCCCAGACCCATGACACCGGAGACAGGACCCCGGACCCATGACCCCGGACCCATGACCCCGGACCCATGACCCAGGACCCATGACCCCGGACCCATGACCCCGGACCCATGACCCCGGACCCATGACCCCGGACCCATGACCCCGGACCCATGACCCCGGACCCATGACCCCGGACCCATGACCCCGGACCCATGACCCCGGACCCATGACCCCGGACCCATGACCCCGGACCCATGACCCCGGACCCACGACCACGGACCCATGACCCCGGACCCATGACCCCGGACCCATGACCCCGGACCCATGACCCCGGACCCATGACCCCAGACCGATGACCCCAGACCCATGACCCCAGACCCATGACCCCAGACCCATGACCCCAGACCCATGACCCCAGACCCATGACCCATGACCCATGACCCATGACCCCAGACCCATGACCCCGGACCCATGACCCCGGACCCATGACCCCGGACCCATGACCCCGGACCCATGACCCCGGACCCATGACCCCGGACCCATGACCCCGGACCCATGACCCCGGACCCTTGACCCCGAACCCATGACCCCGGACCCATGACCCCGGACCCATGACCCCGGACCCATGACCCCGGACCCATTACCACGGACCCATGACCCCGGACCCAGGACCCCGGACCCACGACCCCGGACCCACGACCCCGGACCCACGACCCCGGACCCACGACCCCGGACCCACGAACCCGGACAGACGACCCCGCACCCACGACCCCGGACCCACGACCCCGGACCCACGAACCCGGACCCACGACCCCAGACCCACGACCCCAGACCCACGACCCCAGACCCACGACCCCAGACCCACGACCCCAGACCCATGACCCCAGACCCACGACCCCGGACCCACGACCCCGGACCCACGACCCCGGACCCACGACCCCGGACCCACGACCCCGGACCCACGACCCCGGACCCATGACCCCGGACCCATGACCCCGGACCCATGACCCCGGACCCATGACCCCGGACCCATGACCCCGGACCCATGACCCCGGACCCATGACCACGGACCCATGACCCCGGACCCATGACCCCGGACCCATGACCCCGGACCCATGACCCCGGACCCATGACCCCGGACCCATGACCCCGGACCCATGACCCCGGACCCATGACCCCGGACCCATGACCCCGGACCCATGACCCCGGACCCATGACCCCGGACCCATGACCCCGGACCCATGACCCCGGACCCATGACCCCGGACCCATGACCCCGGACCCATGACCCCGGACCAATGACCCCGGACCCATGACCCCGGACCCACGACCCCGGACCCACGACCCCGGACCCACGACCCCGGACCCACGACCCCGGACCCACGACCCCGGACCCACGACCCCGGACCCACGACCCCGGACCCACGAACCCGGACCCACGACCCCGGACAGACGACCCCGCACCCACGACCCCGGACCCACGACCCCGGACCCACGAACCCGGACCCACGACCCCAGACCCGCGACCCCAGACCCACGACCCCAGACCCACGACCCCAGACCCACGACCCCAGACCCACGACCCCAGACCCACGACCCCAGACCCACGACCCCAGACCCACGACCCCAGACCCACGACCCCAGACCCACGACCCCAGACCCACGACCCCAGACCCACGACCCCAGACCCACGACCCCAGACCCACGACCCCAGACCCACGACCCCAGACCCACGACCCCAGACCCACGACCCCAGACCCACGACCCCAGACCCACGACCCCAGACCCACGACCCCAGACCCACGACCCCAGACCCACGACCCCAGACCCACGACCCCAGACCCACGACCCCAGACCCACGACCCCAGACCCACGACCCCAGACCCACGACCCCAGACCCATGACCCCAGACCCATGACCACAGACCCATGACCCCAGACCCATGACCCCAGACCCATGACCCCAGACCCACGACCCCGGACCCACGACCCCGGACCCACGACCCCGGACCCATGACACCGGACCCATGACCCCGGACCCATGACCCCGGACCCATGACCCCGGACCCACGACCCCGGACCCACGACCCCGGACCCACGACCCCGGACCCACGACCCCGGACCCACGACCCCGGACTCACGACCCCGGACCCACGACCCCGGACCCACGACGCCGGACCCACGACGCCGGACCCAGGACCCCGGACCCACGACCCCGGACCCACGACCCCGGACCCACGACCCCGGACCAACGACCCCGGACCCACGACCCCGCACCCACGACCCCGGACCCACGACCCCGGACCCAGGACCCCGGACCCAGGACCCCGGACCCACGAACCCGGACCCACGACCCCAGACCCATTACCCCAGACCCATGACCCCGGAGACAGGACCCCGGACCCATGACCCCGGACCCATGACCCCGGACCCATGACCCAGGACCCATGACCCCGGACCCATGACCCCGGACCCATGACCCCGGACCCATGACCCCGGACCCATGACCCCGGACCCATGACCCCGGACCCATGACCCCGGACCCATGACCCCGGACCCATGACCCCGGACCCATGACCCCGGACCCATGACCCCGGACCCATGACCCCGGACCCATGACCCCGGACCCATGACCCCGGACCCATGACCCCGGACCCATGACCCCGGACCCATGACCCCGGACCGATGACCCCAGACCCATGACCCCAGACCCATGACCCCAGACCCATGACCCCAGACCCATGACCCCAGACCCATGACCCCAGACCCATGACCCCAGACCCATGACCCCAGACCCATGACCACAGACCCATGACCCCAGACCCATGACCCCAGACCCATGACCCCAGACCCATGACCCCAGACCCATGACCCCAGACCCATGACCCCAGACCCATGACCCCAGACCCATGACCCCAGACCCATGACCCCAGACCCATGACCCCAGACCCATGACCCATGACCCCAGACCCATGACCCCGGACCCATGACCCCGGACCCATGACCCCGGACCCATGACCCCGGACCCATGACCCCGGACCCATGACCCCGGACCCATGACCCCGGACCCATGACCCCGGACCCATGACCCCGGACCCATGACCCCGGACCCATGACCCCGGACCCATGACCCCGGACCCATGACCCCGGACCCACGACCACGGACCCATGACCCCGGACCCATGACCCCGGACCCATGACCCCGGACCCATGACCCCGGACCCATGACCCCAGACCGATGACCCCAGACCCATGACCCCAGACCCATGACCCCAGACCCATGACCCCAGACCCATGACCCCAGACCCATGACCCCAGACCCATGACCCCAGACCCATGACCCATGACCCCAGACCCATGACCCCAGACCCATGACCCCGGACCCATGACCCCGGACCCATGACCCCGGACCCATGACCCCGGACCCATGACCCCGGACCCATGACCCCGGACCCATGACCCCGGACCCATGACCCCGGACCCATGACCCCGGACCCTTGACCCCGAACCCATGACCCCGGACCCATGACCCCGGACCCATGACCCCGGACCCATTACCACGGACCCATGACCCCGGACCCAGGACCCCGGACCCACGACCCCGGACCCACGACCCCGGACCCACGACCCCGGACCCACGACCCCGGACCCACGACCCCGGACCCACGAACCCGGACCCACGACCCCGGACAGACGACCCCGCACCCACGACCCCGGACCCACGACCCCGGACCCACGAACCCGGACCCACGACCCCAGACCCACGACCCCAGACCCACGACCCCAGACCCACGACCCCAGACCCACGACCCCAGACCCACGACCCCAGACCCATGACCCCGGACCCACGACCCCGGACCCACGACCCCGGACCCACGACCCCGGACCCACGACCCCGGACCCACGACCCCGGACCCACGACCCCGGACCCATGACCCCGGACCCATGACCCCGGACCCATGACCCCGGACCCATGACCCCGGACCCATGACCACGGACCCATGACCCCGGACCCATGACCCCGGACCCATGACCCCGGACCCATGACCCCGGACCCATGACCCCGGACCCATGACCCCGGACCCATGACCCCGGACCCATGACCCCGGACCCATGACCCCGGACCCATGACCCCGGACCCATGACCCCGGACCCATGACCCCGGACCCATGACCCCGGACCCATGACCCCGGACCCATGACCCCGGACCAATGACCCCGGACCCATGACCCCGGACCCACGACCCCGGACCCACGACCCCGGACCCACGACCCCGGACCCACGACCCCGGACCCACGACCCCGGACCCACGACCCCGGACCCACGACCCCGGACCCACGAACCCGGACCCACGACCCCGGACAGACGACCCCGCACCCACGACCCCGGACCCACGACCCCGGACCCACGAACCCGGACCCACGACCCCAGACCCGCGACCCCAGACCCACGACCCCAGACCCACGACCCCAGACCCACGACCCCAGACCCACGACCCCAGACCCACGACCCCAGACCCACGACCCCAGACCCACGACCCCAGACCCACGACCCCAGACCCACGACCCCAGACCCACGACCCCAGACCCACGACCCCAGACCCACGACCCCAGACCCACGACCCCAGACCCACGACCCCAGACCCACGACCCCAGACCCACGACCCCAGACCCACGACCCCAGACCCACGACCCCAGACCCACGACCCCAGACCCACGACCCCAGACCCACGACCCCAGACCCACGACCCCAGACCCACGACCCCAGACCCACGACCCCAGACCCACGACCCCAGACCCACGACCCCAGACCCATGACCCCAGACCCATGACCACAGACCCATGACCCCAGACCCATGACCCCAGACCCACGACCCCGGACCCACGACCCCGGACCCACGACCCCGGACCCATGACACCGGACCCATGACCCCGGACCCATGACCCCGGACCCATGACCCCGGACCCACGACCCCGGACCCACGACCCCGGACCCACGACCCCGGACCCACGACCCCGGACCCACGACCCCGGACTCACGACCCCGGACCCACGACCCCGGACCCACGACGCCGGACCCACGACGCCGGACCCAGGACCCCGGACCCACGACCCCGGACCCACGACCCCGGACCCACGACCCCGGACCAACGACCCCGGACCCACGACCCCGCACCCACGACCCCGGACCCACGACCCCGGACCCAGGACCCCGGACCCAGGACCCCGGACCGACGAACCCGGACCCACGACCCCAGACCCATTACCCCAGACCCATGACCCCGGAGACAGGACCCCGGACCCATGACCCCGGACCCATGACCCCGGACCCATGACCCAGGACCCATGACCCCGGACCCATGACCCCGGACCCATGACCCCGGACCCATGACCCCGGACCCATGACCCCGGACCCATGACCCCGGACCCATGACCCCGGACCCATGACCCCGGACCCATGACCCCGGACCCATGACCCCGGACCCATGACCCCGGACCCATGACCCCGGACCCATGACCCCGGACCCATGACCCCGGACCCATGACCCCGGACCCATGACCCCGGACCCATGACCCCGGACCCATGACCCCGGACCGATGACCCCAGACCCATGACCCCAGACCCATGACCCCAGACCCATGACCCCAGACCCATGACCCCAGACCCATGACCCCAGACCCATGACCCCAGACCCATGACCCCAGACCCATGACCACAGACCCATGACCCCAGACCCATGACCCCAGACCCATGACCCCAGACCCATGACCCCAGACCCATGACCCCAGACCCATGACCCCAGACCCATGACCCCAGACCCATGACCCCAGACCCATGACCCGAGACCCATGACCCCAGACCCATGACCCCAGACCCATGACCCCAGACCCATGACCCATGACCCCAGACCCATGACCCCAGACCCATGACCCCGGACCCATGACCCCGGACCCATGACCCCGGACCCATGACCCCGGACCCATGACCCCGGACCCATGACCCCGGACCCATGACCCCGGACCCATGACCCCGGACCCATGACCCCGGACCCATGACCCCGAACCCATGACCCCGGACCCATGACCCCGGACCCATTACCACGGACCCATGACCCCGGACCCAGGACCCCGGACCCACGACCCCGGACCCACGACCCCGGACCCACGACCCCGGAACCACGACCCCGGACCCACGAACCCGGACCCACGACCCCGGACAGACGACCCCGCACCCACGACCCCGGACCCACGACCCCGGACCCACGAACCCGGACCCACGACCCCAGACCCACGACCCCAGACCCACGACCCCAGACCCACGACCCCAGACCCACGACCCCAGACCCACGACCCCAGACCCACGACCCCAGACCCATGACCCCAGACCCACGACCCCAGACCCACGACCCCGGACCCACGACCCCGGACCCACGACCCCGGACCCACGACCCCGGACCCACGACACCGGACCCACGACCCCGGACCCACGACCCCGGACCCACGACCCCGGACCCACGACCCCGGACCCATGACCCCGGACCCATGACCCCGGACCCATGACCCCGGACCCATGACCCCGGACCCATGACCCCGGACCCATGACCCCGGACCCATGACCCCGGACCCATGACCCCGGACCCATGACCCCGGACCCATGACCCCGGACCCATGACCCCGGACCCATGACCCCGGACCCATGACCCCGGACCCATGACCCCGGACCCATGACCCCGGACCCATGACCCCGGACCCATGACCCCGGACCCATGACCCCGGACCCATGACCCCGGACCCATGACCCCGGACCCATGACCCCGGACCCATGACCCCGGACCCATGACCCCGGACCCATGACCCCGGACCCATGACCCCGGACCCATGACCCCGGACCCATGACCCCGAACCCATGACCCCGGACCCATGACCCCGGACCCATGACCCCGGACCCATTACCACGGACCCATGACCCCGGACCCAGGACCCCGGACCCACGACCCCGGACCCACGACCCCGGACCCACGACCCCGGACCCACGACCCCGGACCCACGACCCCGGACCCACGACCCCGGACCCACGATCCGGGACCCACGACCCCGGACAGACGACCCCGCACCCACGACCCCGGACCCACGACCCCGGACCCACGAACCCGGACCCACGACCCCAGACCCACGACCCCAGACCCACGACCCCAGACCCACGACCCCAGACCCACGACCCCAGACCCACGACCCCAGACCCACGACCCCAGACCCATGACCCCAGACCCACGACCCCAGACCCACGACCCCGGACCCACGACCCCGGACCCACGACCCCGGACCCACGACCCCGGACCCACGACACCGGACCCATGACCCCGGACCCATGACCCCGGACCCATGACCCCGGACCCATGACCCCGGACCCATGACCCCGGACCCATGACCCCGGACCCATGACCCCGGACCCATGACCACGGACCCATGACCCCGGACCCATGACCCCGGACCCATGACCCCGGACCCATGACCCCGGACCCATGACCCCGGACCCATGACCCCGGACCCATGACCCCGGACCCATGACCCCGGACCCATGACCCCGGACCCATGACCCCGGACCAATGACCCCGGACCCATGACCCCGGACCCATGACCCCGGACCCACCACCCCGGACCCACGACCCCGGACCCACGACCCCGGACCCACGACCCCGGACCCACGACCCCGGACCCACGACCCCGGACCCACGACCCCGGACCCACGACCCCGGACCCACGAACCCGGACCCACGACCCCGGACAGACGACCCCGCACCCACGACCCCGCACCCACGAACCCGGACCCACGACCCCAGACCCGCGACCCCAGACCCACGACCCCAGACCCACGACCCCAGACCCACGACCCCAGACCCACGACCCCAGACCCACGACCCCAGACCCACGACCCCAGACCCACGACCCCAGACCCACGACCCCAGACCCACGACCCCAGACCCACGACCCCAGACCCACGACCCCAGACCCACGACCCCAGACCCACGACCCCAGACCCACGACCCCAGACCCACGACCCCAGACCCACGACCCCAGACCCACGACCCCAGACCCATGACCCCAGACCCATGACCACAGACCCATGACCCCCGACCCATGACCCCAGACCCATGACTCCAGACCCATGACCCCAGACCCATGACCCCAGACCCATGACCCCAGACCCATGACCCCAGACCCATGACTCCAGACCCATGACCCCAGACCCATGACCCCAGACCCATGACCCCAGACCCATGACCCCAGACCCATGACCCCGGACCCACGACCCCGGACCCACGACCCCGGACCCACGACCCCGGACCCATGACACCGGACCCATGACCCCGGACCCATGACCCCGGACCCATGACCCCGGACCCACGACCCCGGACCCACGACCCCGGACCCACGACCCCGGACCCACGACCCCGGACCCACGACCCCGGACCCACGACCCCGGACCCACGACCCCGGACCCACGACGCCGGACCCACGACGCCGGACCCAGGACCCCGGACCCACGACCCCGGACCCACGACCCCGGACCCACGACCCCGGACCCACGACCCCGGACCCACGACCCCGGACCCACGACCCCGGACCCAGGACCCCGGACCCAGGACCCCGGACCCACGAACCCGGACCCACGACCCCAGACCCATTACCCCAGACCCATGACCCCGGAGACAGGACCCCGGACCCATGACCCCGGACCCATGACCCCGGACCCATGACCCAGGACCCATGACCCCGGACCCATGACCCCGGACCCATGACCCCGGACCCATGACCCCGGACCCATGACCCCGGACCCATGACCCCGGACCCATGACCCCGGACCCATGACCCCGGACCCATGACCCCGGACCCATGACCCCGGACCCATGACCCCGGACCCATGACCCCGGACCCATGACCCCGGACCCATGACCCCGGACCCATGACCCCGGACCCATGACCCCGGACCCATGACCCCAGACCGATGACCCCAGACCCATGACCCCAGACCCATGACCCCAGACCCATGACCCCAGACCCATGACCCCAGACCCATGACCCCAGACCCATGACCCCAGACCCATGACCCCAGACCCATGACCCCAGACCCATGACCCCAGACCCATGACCACAGACCCATGACCCCAGACCCATGACCCCAGACCCATGACCCCAGACCCATGACCCCAGACCCATGACCCCAGACCCATGACCCCAGACCCATGACCCCAGACCCATGACCCCAGACCCATGACCCCAGACCCATGCCCCCAGACCCATGACCCCAGACCCATGACCCCAGACCCATGACCCCAGACCCATGACCCCAGACCCATGACCCCAGACCCATGACCCCAGACCCATGACCCCAGACCCATGACCCCAGACCCATGACCCCAGACCCATGACCCCAGACCCACGACCCCAGACACACGACCCCAGACCCACGACCCCAGACCCACGACCCCAGACCCACGACCCCAGACCCACGACCCCAGACCCACGACCCCAGACCCACGACCCCAGACCCACGACCCCAGACCCACGACCCCAGACCCACGACCCCAGACCCACGACCCCAGACCCACGACCCCAGACCCACGACCCCAGACCCACGACCCCAGACCCACGACCCCAGACCCATGACCCCAGACCCATGACCACAGACCCATGACCCCAGACCCATGACCCCAGACCCACGACCCCGGACCCACGACCCCGGACCCACGACCCCGGACCCATGACACCGGACCCATGACCCCGGACCCATGACCCCGGACCCATGACCCCGGACCCACGACCCCGGACCCACGACCCCGGACCCACGACCCCGGACCCACGACCCCGGACCCACGACCCCGGACTCACGACCCCGGACCCACGACCCCGGACCCACGACGCCGGACCCACGACGCCGGACCCAGGACCCCGGACCCACGACCCCGGACCCACGACCCCGGACCCACGACCCCGGACCAACGACCCCGGACCCACGACCCCGCACCCACGACCCCGGACCCACGACCCCGGACCCAGGACCCCGGACCCAGGACCCCGGACCCACGAACCCGGACCCACGACCCCAGACCCATTACCCCAGACCCATGACCCCGGAGACAGGACCCCGGACCCATGACCCCGGACCCATGACCCCGGACCCATGACCCAGGACCCATGACCCCGGACCCATGACCCCGGACCCATGACCCCGGACCCATGACCCCGGACCCATGACCCCGGACCCATGACCCCGGACCCATGACCCCGGACCCATGACCCCGGACCCATGACCCCGGACCCATGACCCCGGACCCATGACCCCGGACCCATGACCCCGGACCCATGACCCCGGACCCATGACCCCGGACCCATGACCCCGGACCCATGACCCCGGACCCATGACCCCGGACCCATGACCCCGGACCGATGACCCCAGACCCATGACCCCAGACCCATGACCCCAGACCCATGACCCCAGACCCATGACCCCAGACCCATGACCCCAGACCCATGACCCCAGACCCATGACCCCAGACCCATGACCACAGACCCATGACCCCAGACCCATGACCCCAGACCCATGACCCCAGACCCATGACCCCAGACCCATGACCCCAGACCCATGACCCCAGACCCATGACCCCAGACCCATGACCCCAGACCCATGACCCGAGACCCATGACCCCAGACCCATGACCCCAGACCCATGACCCCAGACCCATGACCCATGACCCCAGACCCATGACCCCAGACCCATGACCCCGGACCCATGACCCCGGACCCATGACCCCGGACCCATGACCCCGGACCCATGACCCCGGACCCATGACCCCGGACCCATGACCCCGGACCCATGACCCCGGACCCATGACCCCGGACCCATGACCCCGAACCCATGACCCCGGACCCATGACCCCGGACCCATTACCACGGACCCATGACCCCGGACCCAGGACCCCGGACCCACGACCCCGGACCCACGACCCCGGACCCACGACCCCGGAACCACGACCCCGGACCCACGAACCCGGACCCACGACCCCGGACAGACGACCCCGCACCCACGACCCCGGACCCACGACCCCGGACCCACGAACCCGGACCCACGACCCCAGACCCACGACCCCAGACCCACGACCCCAGACCCACGACCCCAGACCCACGACCCCAGACCCACGACCCCAGACCCACGACCCCAGACCCATGACCCCAGACCCACGACCCCAGACCCACGACCCCGGACCCACGACCCCGGACCCACGACCCCGGACCCACGACCCCGGACCCACGACACCGGACCCACGACCCCGGACCCACGACCCCGGACCCACGACCCCGGACCCACGACCCCGGACCCATGACCCCGGACCCATGACCCCGGACCCATGACCCCGGACCCATGACCCCGGACCCATGACCCCGGACCCATGACCCCGGACCCATGACCCCGGACCCATGACCCCGGACCCATGACCCCGGACCCATGACCCCGGACCCATGACCCCGGACCCATGACCCCGGACCCATGACCCCGGACCCATGACCCCGGACCCATGACCCCTGACCCATGACCCCGGACCCATGACCCCGGACCCATGACCCCGGACCCATGACCCCGGACCCATGACCCCGGACCCATGACCCCGGACCCATGACCCCGGACCCATGACCCCGGACCCATGACCCCGAACCCATGACCCCGGACCCATGACCCCGGACCCATGACCCCGGACCCATTACCACGGACCCATGACCCCGGACCCAGGACCCCGGACCCACGACCCCGGACCCACGACCCCGGACCCACGACCCCGGACCCACGACCCCGGACCCACGACCCCGGACCCACGACCCCGGACCCACGATCCGGGACCCACGACCCCGGACAGACGACCCCGCACCCACGACCCCGGACCCACGACCCCGGACCCACGAACCCGGACCCACGACCCCAGACCCACGACCCCAGACCCACGACCCCAGACCCACGACCCCAGACCCACGACCCCAGACCCACGACCCCAGACCCACGACCCCAGACCCATGACCCCAGACCCACGACCCCAGACCCACGACCCCGGACCCACGACCCCGGACCCACGACCCCGGACCCACGACCCCGGACCCACGACACCGGACCCATGACCCCGGACCCATGACCCCGGACCCATGACCCCGGACCCATGACCCCGGACCCATGACCCCGGACCCATGACCCCGGACCCATGACCCCGGACCCATGACCACGGACCCATGACCCCGGACCCATGACCCCGGACCCATGACCCCGGACCCATGACCCCGGACCCATGACCCCGGACCCATGACCCCGGACCCATGACCCCGGACCCATGACCCCGGACCCATGACCCCGGACCCATGACCCCGGACCCATGACCCCGGACCAATGACCCCGGACCCATGACCCCGGACCCATGACCCCGGACCCACCACCCCGGACCCACGACCCCGGACCCACGACCCCGGACCCACGACCCCGGACCCACGACCCCGGACCCACGACCCCGGACCCACGACCCCGGACCCACGACCCCGGACCCACGAACCCGGACCCACGACCCCGGACAGACGACCCCGCACCCACGACCCCGCACCCACGAACCCGGACCCACGACCCCAGACCCGCGACCCCAGACCCACGACCCCAGACCCACGACCCCAGACCCACGACCCCAGACCCACGACCCCAGACCCACGACCCCAGACCCACGACCCCAGACCCACGACCCCAGACCCACGACCCCAGACCCACGACCCCAGACCCACGACCCCAGACCCACGACCCCAGACCCACGACCCCAGACCCACGACCCCAGACCCACGACCCCAGACCCACGACCCCAGACCCACGACCCCAGACCCACGACCCCAGACCCATGACCCCAGACCCATGACCACAGACCCATGACCCCCGACCCATGACCCCAGACCCATGACTCCAGACCCATGACCCCAGACCCATGACCCCAGACCCATGACCCCAGACCCATGACCCCAGACCCATGACTCCAGACCCATGACCCCAGACCCATGACCCCAGACCCATGACCCCAGACCCATGACCCCAGACCCATGACCCCAGACCCATGACCCCAGACCCATGACCCCGGACCCACGACCCCGGACCCACGACCCCGGACCCACGACCCCGGACCCATGACACCGGACCCATGACCCCGGACCCATGACCCCGGACCCATGACCCCGGACCCACGACCCCGGACCCACGACCCCGGACCCACGACCCCGGACCCACGACCCCGGACCCACGACCCCGGACCCACGACCCCGGACCCACGACCCCGGACCCACGACGCCGGACCCACGACGCCGGACCCAGGACCCCGGACCCACGACCCCGGACCCACGACCCCGGACCCACGACCCCGGACCCACGACCCCGGACCCACGACCCCGGACCCACGACCCCGGACCCAGGACCCCGGACCCAGGACCCCGGACCCACGAACCCGGACCCACGACCCCAGACCCATTACCCCAGACCCATGACCCCGGAGACAGGACCCCGGACCCATGACCCCGGACCCATGACCCCGGACCCATGACCCAGGACCCATGACCCCGGACCCATGACCCCGGACCCATGACCCCGGACCCATGACCCCGGACCCATGACCCCGGACCCATGACCCCGGACCCATGACCCCGGACCCATGACCCCGGACCCATGACCCCGGACCCATGACCCCGGACCCATGACCCCGGACCCATGACCCCGGACCCATGACCCCGGACCCATGACCCCGGACCCATGACCCCGGACCCATGACCCCGGACCCATGACCCCAGACCGATGACCCCAGACCCATGACCCCAGACCCATGACCCCAGACCCATGACCCCAGACCCATGACCCCAGACCCATGACCCCAGACCCATGACCCCAGACCCATGACCCCAGACCCATGACCCCAGACCCATGACCCCAGACCCATGACCCCAGACCCATGACCACAGACCCATGACCCCAGACCCATGACCCCAGACCCATGACCCCAGACCCATGACCCCAGACCCATGACCCCAGACCCATGACCCCAGACCCATGACCCCAGACCCATGACCCCAGACCCATGACCCCAGACCCATGCCCCCAGACCCATGACCCCAGACCCATGACCCCAGACCCATGACCCCAGACCCATGACCCCAGACCCATGACCCCAGACCCATGACCCCAGACCCATGACCCCAGACCCATGACCCCAGACCCATGACCCCAGACCCATGACCCCAGACCCATGACCCCAGACCCATGACCCATGACCCCAGACCCATGACCCCAGACCCATGACCCCGGACCCATGACCCCGGACCCATGACCCCGGACCCATGACCCCGGACCCATGACCCCGGACCCATGACCCCGGACCCATGACCCCGGACCCAGGACCCCGGACCCAGGACCCCGGACCCACGACCCCGGACCCACGACCCCGGACCCACGACCCCGGAACCACGACCCCGGACCCACGAACCCGGACCCACGACCCCGGACAGACGACCCCGCACCCACGACCCCGGACCCACGACCCCGGACCCACGAACCCGGACCCACGACCCCAGACCCACGACCCCAGACCCACGACCCCAGACCCACGACCCCAGACCCACGACCCCAGACCCACGACCCCAGACCCACGACCCCAGACCCATGACCCCAGACCCACGACCCCAGACCCACGACCCCGGACCCACGACCCCGGACCCACGACCCCGGACCCACGACCCCGGACCCACGACACCGGACCCATGACCCCGGACCCATGACCCCGGACCCATGACCCCGGACCCATGACCCCGGACCCATGACCCCGGACCCATGACCCCGGACCCATGACCCCGGACCCATGACCCCGGACCCATGACCCCGGACCCATGACCCCGGACCCATGACCCCGGACCCATGACCCCGGACCCATGACCCCGGACCCATGACCCCGGACCCATGACCCCGGACCCATGACCCCGGACCCATGACCCCGGACCCATGACCCCGGACCCATGACCCAGGACCCATGACCCCGGACCCATGACCCCGGACCCATGACCCCGGACCCATGACCCCGGACCCATGACCCCGGACCCATGACCCCGGACCCATGACCCCGGACCCATGACCCCGGACCCATGACCCCGGACCCATGACCCCGAACCCATGACCCCGGACCCATGACCCCGGACCCATGACCCCGGACCCATTACCACGGACCCATGACCCCGGACCCAGGACCCCGGACCCACGACCCCGGACCCACGACCCCGGACCCACGACCCCGGACCCACGACCCCGGACCCACGACCCCGGACCCACGACCCCGGACCCACGATCCGGGACCCACGACCCCGGACAGACGACCCCGCACCCACGACCCCGGACCCACGACCCCGGACCCACGAACCCGGACCCACGACCCCAGACCCACGACCCCAGACCCACGACCCCAGACCCACGACCCCAGACCCACGACCCCAGACCCACGACCCCAGACCCATGACCACAGACCCACGACCCCAGACCCACGACCCCGGACCCACGACCCCGGACCCACGACCCCGGACCCACGACCCCGGACCCACGACACCGGACCCATGACCCCGGACCCATGACCCCGGACCCATGACCCCGGACCCATGACCCCGGACCCATGACCCCGGACCCATGACCCCGGACCCATGACCCCGGACCCATGACCACGGACCCATGACCCCGGACCCATGACCCCGGACCCATGACCCCGGACCCATGACCCCGGACCCATGACCCCGGACCCATGACCCCGGACCCATGACCCCGGACCCATGACCCCGGACCCATGACCCCGGACCCATGACCCCGGACCCATGACCCCGGACCAATGACCCCGGACCCATGACCCCGGACCCATGACCCCGGACCCACCACCCCGGACCCACGACCCCGGACCCACGACCCCGGACCCACGACCCCGGACCCACGACCCCGGACCCACGACCCCGGACCCACGACCCCGGACCCACGACCCCGGACCCACGACCCCGGACCCACGAACCCGGACCCACGACCCCGGACAGACGACCCCGCACCCACGACCCCGGACCCACGACCCCGGACCCACGAACCCGGACCCACGACCCCAGACCCGCGACCCCAGACCCACGACCCCAGACCCACGACCCCAGACCCACGACCCCAGACCCACGACCCCAGACCCACGACCCCAGACCCACGACCCCAGACCCACGACCCCAGACCCACGACCCCAGACCCACGACCCCAGACCCACGACCCCAGACCCACGACCCCAGACCCACGACCCCAGACCCACGACCCCAGACCCACGACCCCAGACCCACGACCCCAGACCCACGACCCCAGACCCACGACCCCAGACCCACGACCCCAGACCCACGACCCCAGACCCACGACCCCAGACCCATGACCACAGACCCATGACCCCAGACCCATGACCCCAGACCCATGACCCCAGACCCATGACTCCAGACCCATGACCCCAGACCCATGACCCCAGACCCATGACCCCAGACCCATGACTCCAGACCCATGACCCCAGACCCATGACCCCAGACCCATGACCCCAGACCCATGACCCCGGACCCACGACCCCGGACCCACGACCCCGGACCCACGACCCCGGACCCACGACCCCGGACCCACGACCCCGGACCCATGACACCGGACCCATGACCCCGGACCCATGACGCCGGACCCATGACCCCGGACCCATGACCCCGGACCCAGGACCCCGGAACCACAACCCCGGACCCAGGACCCCGGACACATGACCCCGGACACATGACCCCGGACCCATGACCCCGGACCCACGACCCCGGACCCACGACCCCAGACCCATGACCCGAGACCCATGACCCCAGACCCATGACCCCAGACCCATGACCCCAGACCCATGACCCCAGACCCATGACCCCAGACCCATGACCCCAGACCCATGACCCCAGACCCATGACCCCAGACCCATGACCCCAGACCCATGACCCCAGACCCATGACCCCAGACCCATGACCCCAGACCCATGACCCCAGACCCATGACCCCAGACCCATGACCCCAGACCCATGACCCCAGACCCATGACCCCAGACCCATGACCCCAGACCCATGACCCCAGACCCATGACCCCAGACCCATGACCCCAGACCCATGACCCCAGACCCATGACCCCAGACCCATGACCCCAGACCCATGACCCCAGACCCATGACCCCAGACCCATGACCCCAGACCCATGAACCCAGACCCATGACCCCAGACGCATGACCCCAGACCCATGACCCCAGACCCATGACCCCAGACCCATGACCCCAGACCCATGACCCCAGACCCATGACCCCAGACCCATGACCCCAGACCCATGACACCAGACCCATGACCCCAGACCCATGACCCCAGACCCATGACCCCAGACCCATGACCCCGGACCCATGACCCCGGACCCATGACCCCGGACCCATTATCACGGACCCATGACCCCGGACCCAGGACCCCGGACCCACGACCCCGGACCCACGACCCCGGACCCACGACCCCGGACCCACGACCCCGGACAGACGACCCCGCACCCACGACCCCGGACCCACGACCCCGGACCCACGAACCCGGACCCACGACCCCAGACCCACGACCCCAGACCCACGACCCCAGACCCATGACCCCGGACCCACGACCCCGGACCCACGACCCCGGACCCACGACCCCGGACCCACGACCCCGGTCCCACGACCCCGGACCCACGACCCCGGACCCACGACCCCGGACCCACGACCCCGGACCCACGACCCCGGACCCATGACCCCGGACCCATGACCCCGGACCCATGACCCCGGACCCATGACCCCGGACCCATGACCCCGGACCCATGACCCCGGACCCATGACCCCGGACCCATGAACCCGGACCCATGACCCCGGACCCATGACCCCGGACCCATGACCCCGGACCCATGACCCCG
Organism: Andrena hattorfiana; assembly: GCA_944738655.2. Classification (NCBI taxonomy): domain Eukaryota; kingdom Metazoa; phylum Arthropoda; class Insecta; order Hymenoptera; family Andrenidae; genus Andrena; species Andrena hattorfiana. Next base: position 69,103,261 of record OX122889.2, read on the forward strand.
GACCCATGACCCCGGACCCATGACCCCGGACCCATGACCCCGAACCCATGACCCCGGACCCATGACCCCGGACCCATGACCCCGGACCCATGACCCCGGACCCATGACCCCGGACCCATTATCACGGACCCATGACCCCGGACCCAGGACCCCGGACCCACGACCCCGGACCCACGACCCCGGACCCACGACCCCGGACCCACGACCCCGGACAGACGACCCCGCACCCACGACCCCGGACCCACGACCCCGGACCCACGAACCCGGACCCACGACCCCAGACCCACGAACCCAGACCCACGACCCCGGACCCACGACCCCAGACCCACGACCCCAGACCCACGACCCCAGACCCACGACCCCAGACCCACGACCCCAGACCCACGACCCCAGACCCACGACCCCAGACCCACGACCCCAGACCCACGACCCCAGACCCACGACCCCAGACCCACGACCCCAGACCCACGACCACAGACCCACGACCCCAGACCCACGACCCCAGACCCACGACCCCAGACCCACGACCCCAGACCCACGACCCCAGACCCACGACCCCAGACCCACGACCCCAGACCCATGACCCCAGACCCATGACCACAGACCCATGACCCCAGACCCATGACCCCAGACCCATGACTCCAGACCCATGACCCCAGACCCATGACCCCAGACCCATGACCCCAGACCCATGACTCCAGACCCATGACCCCAGACCCATGACCCCAGACCCATGACCCCAGACCCATGACCCCAGACCCATGACCCCGGACCCACGACCCCGGACCCACGACCCCGGACCCACGACCCCGGACCCACGACCCCGGACCCATGACACCGGACCCATGACCCCGGACCCATGACGCCGGACCCATGACCCCGGACCCATGACCCCGGACCCAGGACCCCGGAACCACAACCCCGGACCCATGACCCCGGACCCATGACCCCGGACCCATTACCACGGACCCATGACCCCGGACCCATGACCCCGGACCCATGACCCCGGACCCATGACCCCGGACCCATGACCCCGGACCCATGACCCCGAACCCATGACCCCGGACCCATGACCCCGGACCCATGACCCCGGACCCATTACCACGGACCCATGACCCCGGACCCAGGACCCCGGACCCACGACCCCGGACCCACGACCCCGGACCCACGACCCCGGACCCACGACCCCGGACCCACGACCCCGGACCCACGACCCCGGACCCACGATCCGGGACCCACGACCCCGGACAGACGACCCCGCACCCACGACCCCGGACCCACGACCCCGGACCCACGAACCCGGACCCACGACCCCAGACCCACGACCCCAGACCCACGACCCCAGACCCACGACCCCAGACCCACGACCCCAGACCCACGACCCCAGACCCATGACCCCAGACCCATGACCCCAGACCCACGACCCCAGACCCACGACCCCGGACCCACGACCCCGGACCCACGACCCCGGACCCACGACACCGGACCCATGACCCCGGACCCATGACCCCGGACCCATGACCCCGGACCCATGACCCCGGACCCATGACCCCGGACCCATGACCCCGGACCCATGACCCCGGACCCATGACCCCGGACCCATGACCCCGGACCCATGACCCCGGACCCATGACCCCGGACCCATGACCCCGGACCCATGACCCCGGACCCATGACCCCGGACCCATGACCCCGGACCCATGACCCCGGACCCATGACCCCGGACCCATGACCCCGGACCCATGACCCCGGACCCATGACCCCGGACCCATGACCCCGGACCCATGACCCCGGACCCATGACCCCGGACCCATGACCCCGGACCCATGACCCCGGACCCATGACCCCGGACCCATGACCCCGGACCCATGACCCCGGACCCATGACCCCGGACCCATGACCCCGGACCCATGACCCCGGACCCATGACCCCAGACCGATGACCCCAGACCCATGACCCCAGACCCATGACCCCAGACCCATGACCCCAGACCCATGACCCCAGACCCATGACCCCAGACCCATGACCCCAGACCCATGACCCCAGACCCATGACCCCAGACCCATGACCACAGACCCATGACCCCAGACCCATGACCCCAGACCCATGACCCCAGACCCATGACCCCAGACCCATGACCCCAGACCCATGACCCCAGACCCATGACCCCAGACCCATGACCCCAGACCCATGACCCCAGACCCATGCCCCCAGACCCATGACCCCAGACCCATGACCCCAGACCCATGACCCCAGACCCATGACCCCAGACCCATGACCCCAGACCCATGACCCCAGACCCATGACCCCAGACCCATGACCCCAGACCCATGACCCCAGACCCATGACCCCAGACCCATGACCCCAGACCCATGACCCCAGACCCATGACCCCAGACCCATGACCCCAGACCCATGACCCATGACCCCAGACCCATGACCCCAGACCCATGACCCCGGACCCATGACCCCGGACCCATGACCCCGGACCCATGACCCCGGACCCATGACCCCGGACCCATGACCCCGGACCCATGACCCCGGACCCATGACCCCGGACCCAGGACCCCGGACCCAGGACCCCGGACCCACGACCCCGGACCCACGACCCCGGACCCACGACCCCGGAACCACGACCCCGGACCCACGAACCCGGACCCACGACCCCGGACAGACGACCCCGCACCCACGACCCCGGACCCACGACCCCGGACCCACGAACCCGGACCCACGACCCCAGACCCACGACCCCAGACCCACGACCCCAGACCCACGACCCCAGACCCACGACCCCAGACCCACGACCCCAGACCCACGACCCCAGACCCATGACCCCAGACCCACGACCCCAGACCCACGACCCCGGACCCACGACCCCGGACCCACGACCCCGGACCCACGACCCCGGACCCACGACACCGGACCCACGACCCCGGACCCATGACCCCGGACCCATGACCCCGGACCCATGACCCCGGACCCATGACCCCGGACCCATGACCCCGGACCCATGACCCCGGACCCATGACCCCGGACCCATGACCCCGGACCCATGACCCCGGACCCATGACCCCGGACCCATGACCCCGGACCCATGACCCCGGACCCATGACCCCGGACCCATGACCCCGGACCCATGACCCAGGACCCATGACCCCGGACCCATGACCCCGGACCCATGACCCCGGACCCATGACCCCGGACCCATGACCCCGGACCCATGACCCCGGACCCATGACCCCGGACCCATGACCCCGGACCCATGACCCCGGACCCATGACCCCGGACCCATGACCCCGGACCCATGACCCCGAACCCATGACCCCGGACCCATGACCCCGGACCCATGACCCCGGACCCATTACCACGGACCCATGACCCCGGACCCAGGACCCCGGACCCACGACCCCGGACCCACGACCCCGGACCCACGACCCCGGACCCACGACCCCGGACCCACGACCCCGGACCCACGACCCCGGACCCACGACCCCGGACCCACGACCCCGGACCCACGACCCCGGACCCACGACCCCGGACCCACGACCCCGGACCCACGAACCCGGACCCACGACCCCGGACAGACGACCCCGCACCCACGACCCCGGACCCACGACCCCGGACCCACGAACCCGGACCCACGACCCCAGACCCGCGACCCCAGACCCACGACCCCAGACCCACGACCCCAGACCCACGACCCCAGACCCACGACCCCAGACCCACGACCCCAGACCCACGACCCCAGACCCACGACCCCAGACCCACGACCCCAGACCCACGACCCCAGACCCACGACCCCAGACCCACGACCCCAGACCCACGACCCCAGACCCACGACCCCAGACCCACGACCCCAGACCCACGACCCCAGACCCACGACCCCAGACCCACGACCCCAGACCCACGACCCCAGACCCACGACCCCAGACCCATGACCACAGACCCATGACCCCAGACCCATGACCCCAGACCCATGACCCCAGACCCATGACTCCAGACCCATGACCCCAGACCCATGACCCCAGACCCATGACCCCAGACCCATGACTCCAGACCCATGACCCCAGACCCATGACCCCAGACCCATGACCCCAGACCCATGACCCCGGACCCACGACCCCGGACCCACGACCCCGGACCCACGACCCCGGACCCACGACCCCGGACCCACGACCCCGGACCCATGACACCGGACCCATGACCCCGGACCCATGACGCCGGACCCATGACCCCGGACCCATGACCCCGGACCCAGGACCCCGGAACCACAACCCCGGACCCAGGACCCCGGACACATGACCCCGGACACATGACCCCGGACACATGACCCCGGACCCATGACCCCGGACCCACGACCCCGGACCCACGACCCCAGACCCATGACCCGAGACCCATGACCCCAGACCCATGACCCCAGACCCATGACCCCAGACCCATGACCCCAGACCCATGACCCCAGACCCATGACCCCAGACCCATGACCCCAGACCCATGACCCCAGACCCATGACCCCAGACCCATGACCCCAGACCCATGACCCCAGACCCATGACCCCAGACCCATGACCCCAGACCCATGACCCCAGACCCATGACCCCAGACCCATGACCCCAGACCCATGACCCCAGACCCATGACCCCAGACCCATGACCCCAGACCCATGACCCCAGACCCATGACCCCAGACCCATGACCCCAGACCCATGACCCCAGACCCATGAACCCAGACCCATGACCCCAGACGCATGACCCCAGACCCATGACCCCAGACCCATGACCCCAGACCCATGACCCCAGACCCATGACCCCAGACCCATGACCCCAGACCCATGACCCCAGACCCATGACACCAGACCCATGACCCCAGACCCATGACCCCAGACCCATGACCCCAGACCCATGACCCCGGACCCATGACCCCGGACCCATGACCCCGGACCCATTATCACGGACCCATGACCCCGGACCCAGGACCCCGGACCCACGACCCCGGACCCACGACCCCGGACCCACGACCCCGGACCCACGACCCCGGACAGACGACCCCGCACCCACGACCCCGGACCCACGACCCCGGACCCACGAACCCGGACCCACGACCCCAGACCCACGACCCCAGACCCACGACCCCAGACCCATGACCCCGGACCCACGACCCCGGACCCACGACCCCGGACCCACGACCCCGGACCCACGACCCCGGTCCCACGACCCCGGACCCACGACCCCGGACCCACGACCCCGGACCCATGACCCCGGACCCATGACCCCGGACCCATGACCCCGGACCCATGACCCCGGACCCATGACCCCGGACCCATGACCCCGGACCCATGACCCCGGACCCATGACCCCGGACCCATGACCCCGGACCCATGAACCCGGACCCATGACCCCGGACCCATGACCCCGGACCCATGACCCCGGACCCATGACCCCGGACCCATGACCCCGGACCCATGACCCCGGACCCATGACCCCGAACCCATGACCCCGGACCCATGACCCCGGACCCATGACCCCGGACCCATGACCCCGGACCCATGACCCCGGACCCATTATCACGGACCCATGACCCCGGACCCAGGACCCCGGACCCACGACCCCGGACCCACGACCCCGGACCCACGACCCCGGACCCACGACCCCGGACAGACGACCCCGCACCCACGACCCCGGACCCACGACCCCGGACCCACGAACCCGGACCCACGACCCCAGACCCACGAACCCAGACCCACGACCCCGGACCCACGACCCCAGACCCACGACCCCAGACCCACGACCCCAGACCCACGACCCCAGACCCACGACCCCAGACCCACGACCCCAGACCCACGACCCCAGACCCACGACCCCAGACCCACGACCCCAGACCCACGACCCCAGACCCACGACCCCAGACCCACGACCACAGACCCACGACCCCAGACCCACGACCCCAGACCCACGACCCCAGACCCACGACCCCAGACCCACGACCCCAGACCCACGACCCCAGACCCACGACCCCAGACCCATGACCCCAGACCCATGACCACAGACCCATGACCCCAGACCCATGACCCCAGACCCATGACTCCAGACCCATGACCCCAGACCCATGACCCCAGACCCATGACCCCAGACCCATGACTCCAGACCCATGACCCCAGACCCATGACCCCAGACCCATGACCCCAGACCCATGACCCCAGACCCATGACCCCGGACCCACGACCCCGGACCCACGACCCCGGACCCACGACCCCGGACCCACGACCCCGGACCCATGACACCGGACCCATGACCCCGGACCCATGACGCCGGACCCATGACCCCGGACCCATGACCCCGGACCCAGGACCCCGGAACCACAACCCCGGACCCATGACCCCGGACCCATGACCCCGGACCCATTACCACGGACCCATGACCCCGGACCCATGACCCCGGACCCATGACCCCGGACCCATGACCCCGGACCCATGACCCCGGACCCATGACCCCGAACCCATGACCCCGGACCCATGACCCCGGACCCATGACCCCGGACCCATTACCACGGACCCATGACCCCGGACCCAGGACCCCGGACCCACGACCCCGGACCCACGACCCCGGACCCACGACCCCGGACCCACGACCCCGGACCCACGACCCCGGACCCACGACCCCGGACCCACGATCCGGGACCCACGACCCCGGACAGACGACCCCGCACCCACGACCCCGGACCCACGACCCCGGACCCACGAACCCGGACCCACGACCCCAGACCCACGACCCCAGACCCACGACCCCAGACCCACGACCCCAGACCCACGACCCCAGACCCACGACCCCAGACCCATGACCCCAGACCCACGACCCCGGACCCACGACCCCGGACCCACGACCCCGGACCCACGACCCCGGACCCACGACCCCGGACCCACGACACCGGACCCACGACCCCGGACCCATGACCCCGGACCCATGACCCCGGACCCATGACCCCGGACCCATGACCCCGGACCCATGACCCCGGACCCATGACCCCGGACCCATGACCACGGACCCATGACCCCGGACCCATGACCCCGGACCCATGACCCCGGACCCATGACCCCGGACCCATGACCCCGGACCCATGACCCCGGACCCATGACCCCGGACCCATGACCCCGGACCCATGACCCCGGACCCATGACCCCGGACCCATGACCCCGGACCCATGACCCCGGACCAATGACTCCGGACCCATGACCCCGGACCCATGACCCCGGACCCACCACCCCGGACCCACGACCCCGGACCCACGACCCCGGACCCACGACCCCGGACCCACGACCCCGGACCCACGACCCCGGACCCACGACCCCGGACCCACGAACCCGGACCCACGACCCCGGACAGACGACCCCGCACCCACGACCCCGGACCCACGACCCCGGACCCACGAACCCGGACCCACGACCCCAGACCCGCGACCCCAGACCCACGACCCCAGACCCACGACCCCAGACCCACGACCCCAGACCCACGACCCCAGACCCACGACCCCAGACCCACGACCCCAGACCCACGACCCCAGACCCACGACCCCAGACCCACGACCCCAGACCCACGACCCCAGACCCACGACCCCAGACCCACGACCCCAGACCCACGACCCCAGACCCAAGACCCCAGACCCACGACCCCAGACCCACGACCCCAGACCCACGACCCCAGACCCACGACCCCAGACCCACGACCCCAGACCCACGACCCCAGACCCACGACCCCAGACCCATGACCCCAGACCCATGACCACAGACCCATGACCCCAGACCCATGACCCCAGACCCATGACTCCAGACCCATGACCCCAGACCCATGACCCCAGACCCATGACCCCAGACCCATGACTCCAGACCCATGACCCCAGACCCATGACCCCAGACCCATGACCCCAGACCCATGACCCCAGACCCATGACCCCGGACCCACGACCCCGGACCCACGACCCCGGACCCACGACCCCGGACCCACGACCCCGGACCCATGACACCGGACCCATGACCCCGGACCCATGACGCCGGACCCATGACCCCGGACCCATGACCCCGGACCCAGGACCCCGGAACCACAACCCCGGACCCAGGACCCCGGACACATGACCCCGGACACATGACCCCGGACCCATGACCCCGGACCCACGACCCCGGACCCACGACCCCAGACCCATGACCCGAGACCCATGACCCCAGACCCATGACCCCAGACCCATGACCCCAGACCCATGACCCCAGACCCATGACCCCAGACCCATGACCCCAGACCCATGACCCCAGACCCATGACCCCAGACCCATGACCCCAGACCCATGACCCCAGACCCATGACCCCAGACCCATGACCCCAGACCCATGACCCCAGACCCATGACCCCAGACCCATGACCCCAGACCCATGACCCCAGACCCATGACCCCAGACCCATGACCCCAGACCCATGACCCCAGACCCATGACCCCAGACCCATGACCCCAGACCCATGACCCCAGACCCATGACCCCAGACCCATGACCCCAGACCCATGACCCCAGACGCATGACCCCAGACCCATGACCCCAGACCCATGACCCCAGACCCATGACCCCAGACCCATGACCCCAGACCCATGACCCCAGACCCATGACCCCAGACCCATGACACCAGACCCATGACCCCAGACCCATGACCCCAGACCCATGACCCCAGACCCATGACCCCAGACCCATGACCCCAGACCCATGACCCCAGACCCATGACCCCAGACCCATGACACCAGACCCATGACCCCGGACCCATGACCCCGGACCCATGACCCCGGACCCATGACCCCGGACCCATGACCCCGGACCCATGACCCCGGACCCATGACCACGGACCCATGACCCCGGACCCACGACCCCGGACCCACGACCCCAGACCCACGACCCCAGACCCACGACCCCAGACCCACGACCCCAGACCCACGACCCCAGACCCACGACCCCGGACCCACGACCCCGGACCCACGACCCCGGACCCACGACCCCGGTCCCACGACCCCGGACCCACGACCCCGGACCCACGACCCCGGACCCATGACCCCGGACCCATGACCCCGGACCCATGACCCCGGACCCATGACCCCGGACCCATGACCCCGGACCCATGACCCCGGACCCATGACCCCGGACCCATGACCCCGGACCCATGACCCCGGACCCATGACCCCGGACCCATGACCCCGGACCCATGACCCCGGACCCATGACCCCGGACCCATGACCCCGGACCCATGACCCCGGACCCATGACCCCGGACCCATGACCCCGGACCCATGACCCCGGACCCATGACCCCGGACCCATGACCCCGGACCCATGACCCCGGACCCATGACCCCGGACCCATGACCCCGGACCCATGACCCCGGACCCATGACCCCGGACCCATGACCCCGGACCCATGACCCCGGACCCATGACCCCGGACCCATGACCCCGGACCCATGACCCCGGACCCATGACCCCGGACCCATGACCCCGGACCCATGACCCCAGACCGATGACCCCAGACCCATGACCCCAGACCCATGACCCCAGACCCATGACCCCAGACCCATGACCCCAGACCCATGACCCCAGACCCATGACCCCAGACCCATGACCCCAGACCCATGACCCCAGACCCATGACCACAGACCCATGACCCCAGACCCATGACCCCAGACCCATGACCCCAGACCCATGACCCCAGACCCATGACCCCAGACCCATGACCCCAGACCCATGACCCCAGACCCATGACCCCAGACCCATGACCCCAGACCCATGCCCCCAGACCCATGACCCCAGACCCATGACCCCAGACCCATGACCCCAGACCCATGACCCCAGACCCATGACCCCAGACCCATGACCCCAGACCCATGACCCCAGACCCATGACCCCAGACCCATGACCCCAGACCCATGACCCCAGACCCATGACCCATGACCCCAGACCCATGACCCCAGACCCATGACCCCGGACCCATGACCCCGGACCCATGACCCCGGACCCATGACCCCGGACCCATGACCCCGGACCCATGACCCCGGACCCATGACCCCGGACCCATGACCCCGGACCCAGGACCCCGGACCCAGGACCCCGGACCCACGACCCCGGACCCACGACCCCGGACCCACGACCCCGGAACCACGACCCCGGACCCACGAACCCGGACCCACGACCCCGGACAGACGACCCCGCACCCACGACCCCGGACCCACGACCCCGGACCCACGAACCCGGACCCACGACCCCAGACCCACGACCCCAGACCCACGACCCCAGACCCACGACCCCAGACCCACGACCCCAGACCCACGACCCCAGACCCACGACCCCAGACCCATGACCCCAGACCCACGACCCCAGACCCACGACCCCGGACCCACGACCCCGGACCCACGACCCCGGACCCACGACCCCGGACCCACGACACCGGACCCACGACCCCGGACCCATGACCCCGGACCCATGACCCCGGACCCATGACCCCGGACCCATGACCCCGGACCCATGACCCCGGACCCATGACCCCGGACCCATGACCCCGGACCCATGACCCCGGACCCATGACCCCGGACCCATGACCCCGGACCCATGACCCCGGACCCATGACCCCGGACCCATGACCCCGGACCCATGACCCCGGACCCATGACCCCGGACCCATGACCCAGGACCCATGACCCCGGACCCATGACCCCGGACCCATGACCCCGGACCCATGACCCCGGACCCATGACCCCGGACCCATGACCCCGGACCCATGACCCCGGACCCATGACCCCGGACCCATGACCCCGGACCCATGACCCCGGACCCATGACCCCGGACCCATGACCCCGGACCCATGACCCCGGACCCATGACCCCGGACCCATGACCCCGGACCCATGACCCCGGACCCATGACCCCGGACCCATGACCCCGGACCCATGACCCCGGACCCATGACCCCGGACCCATGACCCCGGACCCATGACCCCGGACCCATGACCCCGGACCCATGACCCCGGACCCATGACCCCGGACCCATGACCCCAGACCGATGACCCCAGACCCATGACCCCAGACCCATGACCCCAGACCCATGACCCCAGACCCATGACCCCAGACCCATGACCCCAGACCCATGACCCCAGACCCATGACCCCAGACCCATGACCCCAGACCCATGACCACAGACCCATGACCCCAGACCCATGACCCCAGACCCATGACCCCAGACCCATGACCCCAGACCCATGACCCCAGACCCATGACCCCAGACCCATGACCCCAGACCCATGACCCCAGACCCATGACCCCAGACCCATGCCCCCAGACCCATGACCCCAGACCCATGACCCCAGACCCATGACCCCAGACCCATGACCCCAGACCCATGACCCCAGACCCATGACCCCAGACCCATGACCCCAGACCCATGACCCCAGACCCATGACCCCAGACCCATGACCCCAGACCCATGACCCATGACCCCAGACCCATGACCCCAGACCCATGACCCCGGACCCATGACCCCGGACCCATGACCCCGGACCCATGACCCCGGACCCATGACCCCGGACCCATGACCCCGGACCCATGACCCCGGACCCATGACCCCGGACCCAGGACCCCGGACCCAGGACCCCGGACCCACGACCCCGGACCCACGACCCCGGACCCACGACCCCGGAACCACGACCCCGGACCCACGAACCCGGACCCACGACCCCGGACAGACGACCCCGCACCCACGACCCCGGACCCACGACCCCGGACCCACGAACCCGGACCCACGACCCCAGACCCACGACCCCAGACCCACGACCCCAGACCCACGACCCCAGACCCACGACCCCAGACCCACGACCCCAGACCCACGACCCCAGACCCATGACCCCAGACCCACGACCCCAGACCCACGACCCCGGACCCACGACCCCGGACCCACGACCCCGGACCCACGACCCCGGACCCACGACACCGGACCCACGACCCCGGACCCATGACCCCGGACCCATGACCCCGGACCCATGACCCCGGACCCATGACCCCGGACCCATGACCCCGGACCCATGACCCCGGACCCATGACCCCGGACCCATGACCCCGGACCCATGACCCCGGACCCATGACCCCGGACCCATGACCCCGGACCCATGACCCCGGACCCATGACCCCGGACCCATGACCCCGGACCCATGACCCCGGACCCATGACCCAGGACCCATGACCCCGGACCCATGACCCCGGACCCATGACCCCGGACCCATGACCCCGGACCCATGACCCCGGACCCATGACCCCGGACCCATGACCCCGGACCCATGACCCCGGACCCATGACCCCGGACCCATGACCCCGGACCCATGACCCCGAACCCATGACCCCGGACCCATGACCCCGGACCCATGACCCCGGACCCATTACCACGGACCCATGACCCCGGACCCAGGACCCCGGACCCACGACCCCGGACCCACGACCCCGGACCCACGACCCCGGACCCACGACCCCGGACCCACGACCCCGGACCCACGACCCCGGACCCACGATCCGGGACCCACGACCCCGGACAGACGACCCCGCACCCACGACCCCGGACCCACGACCCCGGACCCACGAACCCGGACCCACGACCCCAGACCCACGACCCCAGACCCACGACCCCAGACCCACGACCCCAGACCCACGACCCCAGACCCACGACCCCAGACCCACGACCCCAGACCCACGACCCCAGACCCACGACCCCGGACCCACGACCCCGGACCCACGACCCCGGACCCACGACCCCGGACCCACGACACCGGACCCATGACCCCGGACCCATGACCCCGGACCCATGACCCCGGACCCATGACCCCGGACCCATGACCCCGGACCCATGACCCCGGACCCATGACCCCGGACCCATGACCACGGACCCATGACCCCGGACCCATGACCCCGGACCCATGACCCCGGACCCATGACCCCGGACCCATGACCCCGGACCCATGACCCCGGACCCATGACCCCGGACCCATGACCCCGGACCCATGACCCCGGACCCATGACCCCGGACCCATGACCCCGGACCAATGACCCCGGACCCATGACCCCGGACCCATGACCCCGGACCCACCACCCCGGACCCACGACCCCGGACCCACGACCCCGGACCCACGACCCCGGACCCACGACCCCGGACCCACGACCCCGGACCCACGACCCCGGACCCACGAACCCGGACCCACGACCCCGGACAGACGACCCCGCACCCACGACCCCGGACCCACGACCCCGGACCCACGAACCCGGACCCACGACCCCAGACCCGCGACCCCAGACCCACGACCCCAGACCCACGACCCCAGACCCACGACCCCAGACCCACGACCCCAGACCCACGACCCCAGACCCACGACCCCAGACCCACGACCCCAGACCCACGACCCCAGACCCACGACCCCAGACCCACGACCCCAGACCCACGACCCCAGACCCACGACCCCAGACCCACGACCCCAGACCCACGACCCCAGACCCACGACCCCAGACCCACGACCCCAGACCCACGACCCCAGACCCACGACCCCAGACCCACGACCCCAGACCCACGACCCCAGACCCACGACCCCAGACCCATGACCACAGACCCATGACCCCAGACCCATGACCCCAGACCCATGACCCCAGACCCATGACCCCAGACCCATGACTCCAGACCCATGACCCCAGACCCATGACCCCAGACCCATGACCCCAGACCCATGACTCCAGACCCATGACCCCAGACCCATGACCCCAGACCCATGACCCCAGACCCATGACCCCGGACCCACGACCCCGGACCCACGACCCCGGACCCACGACCCCGGACCCACGACCCCGGACCCACGACCCCGGACCCACGACCCCGGACCCACGACACCGGACCCATGACCCCGGACCCATGACGCCGGACCCATGACCCCGGACCCATGACCCCGGACCCAGGACCCCGGAACCACAACCCCGGACCCAGGACCCCGGACACATGACCCCGGACACATGACCCCGGACCCATGACCCCGGACCCACGACCCCGGACCCACGACCCCAGACCCATGACCCGAGACCCATGACCCCAGACCCATGACCCCAGACCCATGACCCCAGACCCATGACCCCAGACCCATGACCCCAGACCCATGACCCCAGACCCATGACCCCAGACCCATGACCCCAGACCCATGACCCCAGACCCATGACCCCAGACCCATGACCCCAGACCCATGACCCCAGACCCATGACCCCAGACCCATGACCCCAGACCCATGACCCCAGACCCATGACCCCAGACCCATGACCCCAGACCCATGACCCCAGACCCATGACCCCAGACCCATGACCCCAGACCCATGACCCCAGACCCATGACCCCAGACCCATGACCCCAGACCCATGACCCCAGACGCATGACCCCAGACCCATGACCCCAGACCCATGACCCCAGACCCATGACCCCAGACCCATGACCCCAGACCCATGACCCCAGACCCATGACCCCAGACCCATGACACCAGACCCATGACCCCAGACCCATGACCCCAGACCCATGACCCCAGACCCATGACCCCGGACCCATGACCCCGGACCCATGACCCCGGACCCATTATCACGGACCCATGACCCCGGACCCAGGACCCCGGACCCACGACCCCGGACCCACGACCCCGGACCCACGACCCCGGACCCACGACCCCGGACAGAAGACCCCGCACCCACGACCCCGGACCCACGACCCCGGACCCACGAACCCGGACCCACGACCCCAGACCCACGACCCCAGACCCACGACCCCAGACCCATGACCCCAGACCCACGACCCCGGACCCACGACCCCGGACCCACGACCCCGGACCCACGACCCCGGTCCCACGACCCCGGACCCACGACCCCGGACCCACGACCCCGGACCCATGACCCCGGACCCATGACCCCGGACCCATGACCCCGGACCCATGACCCCGGACCCATGACCCCGGACCCATGACCCCGGACCCATGACCCCGGACCCATGACCCCGGACCCATGACCCCGGACCCATGACCCCGGACCCATGACCCCGGACCCATGACCCCGGACCCATGACCCCGGACCCATGACCCCGGACCCATGACCCCGGACCCATGACCCCGAACCCATGACCCCGGACCCATGACCCCGGACCCATGACCCCGGACCCATGACCCCGGACCCATGACCCCGGACCCATGACCCCGGACCCATGACCCCGGACCCATTATCACGGACCCATGACCCCGGACCCAGGACCCCGGACCCACGACCCCGGACCCACGACCCCGGACCCACGACCCCGGACCCACGACCCCGGACAGACGACCCCGCACCCACGACCCCGGACCCACGACCCCGGACCCACGAACCCGGACCCACGACCCCAGACCCACGAACCCAGACCCACGACCCCGGACCCACGACCCCAGACCCACGACCCCAGACCCACGACCCCAGACCCACGACCCCAGACCCACGACCCCAGACCCACGACCCCAGACCCACGACCCCAGACCCACGACCCCAGACCCACGACCCCAGACCCACGACCCCAGACCCACGACCCCAGACCCACGACCACAGACCCACGACCCCAGACCCACGACCCCAGACCCACGACCCCAGACCCACGACCCCAGACCCACGACCCCAGACCCACGACCCCAGACCCACGACCCCAGACCCATGACCCCAGACCCATGACCACAGACCCATGACCCCAGACCCATGACCCCAGACCCATGACTCCAGACCCATGACCCCAGACCCATGACCCCAGACCCATGACCCCAGACCCATGACCCCAGACCCATGACTCCAGACCCATGACCCCAGACCCATGACCCCAGACCCATGACCCCAGACCCATGACCCCAGACCCATGACCCCGGACCCACGACCCCGGACCCACGACCCCGGACCCACGACCCCGGACCCATGACACCGGACCCATGACCCCGGACCCATGACGCCGGACCCATGACCCCGGACCCATGACCCCGGACCCAGGACCCCGGAACCACAACCCCGGACCCATGACCCCGGACCCATGACCCCGGACCCATTACCACGGACCCATGACCCCGGACCCATGACCCCGGACCCATGACCCCGGACCCATGACCCCGGACCCATGACCCCGGACCCATGACCCCGAACCCATGACCCCGGACCCATGACCCCGGACCCATGACCCCGGACCCATTACCACGGACCCATGACCCCGGACCCAGGACCCCGGACCCACGACCCCGGACCCACGACCCCGGACCCACGACCCCGGACCCACGACCCCGGACCCACGACCCCGGACCCACGACCCCGGACCCACGACCCCGGACCCACGATCCGGGACCCACGACCCCGGACAGACGACCCCGCACCCACGACCCCGGACCCACGACCCCGGACCCACGAACCCGGACCCACGACCCCAGACCCACGACCCCAGACCCACGACCCCAGACCCACGACCCCAGACCCACGACCCCAGACCCACGACCCCAGACCC
The DNA here is from genome assembly GCA_944738655.2 of Andrena hattorfiana. Lineage (NCBI taxonomy): Eukaryota > Metazoa > Arthropoda > Insecta > Hymenoptera > Andrenidae > Andrena > Andrena hattorfiana. The sequence continues at coordinate 69,119,821 of OX122889.2, forward strand.
ATGACCCCAGACCCACGACCCCAGACCCACGACCCCGGACCCACGACCCCGGACCCACGACCCCGGACCCACGACCCCGGACCCACGACACCGGACCCATGACCCCGGACCCATGACCCCGGACCCATGACCCCGGACCCATGACCCCGGACCCATGACCCCGGACCCATGACCCCGGACCCATGACCCCGGACCCATGACCCCGGACCCATGACCACGGACCCATGACCCCGGACCCATGACCCCGGACCCATGACCCCGGACCCATGACCCCGGACCCATGACCCCGGACCCATGACCCCGGACCCATGACCCCGGACCCATGACCCCGGACCCATGACCCCGGACCCATGACCCCGGACCCATGACCCCGGACCCATGACCCCGGACCAATGACCCCGGACCCATGACCCCGGACCCATGACCCCGGACCCACCACCCCGGACCCACGACCCCGGACCCACGACCCCGGACCCACGACCCCGGACCCACGACCCCGGACCCACGACCCCGGACCCACGACCCCGGACCCACGACCCCGGACCCACGAACCCGGACCGACGACCCCGGACAGACGACCCCGCACCCACGACCCCGGACCCACGACCCCGGACCCACGAACCCGGACCCACGACCCCAGACCCGCGACCCCAGACCCACGACCCCAGACCCACGACCCCAGACCCACGACCCCAGACCCACGACCCCAGACCCACGACCCCAGACCCACGACCCCAGACCCACGACCCCAGACCCACGACCCCAGACCCACGACCCCAGACCCACGACCCCAGACCCACGACCCCAGACCCACGACCCCAGACCCACGACCCCAGACCCACGACCCCAGACCCACGACCCCAGACCCACGACCCCAGACCCACGACCCCAGACCCACGACCCCAGACCCACGACCCCAGACCCACGACCCCAGACCCACGACCCCAGACCCATGACCCCAGACCCATGACCACAGACCCATGACCCCAGACCCATGACCCCAGACCCATGACTCCAGACCCATGACCCCAGACCCATGACCCCAGACCCATGACCCCAGACCCATGACTCCAGACCCATGACCCCAGACCCATGACCCCAGACCCATGACCCCAGACCCATGACCCCAGACCCATGACCCCGGACCCACGACCCCGGACCCACGACCCCGGACCCACGACCCCGGACCCACGACCCCGGACCCATGACACCGGACCCATGACCCCGGACCCATGACGCCGGACCCATGACCCCGGACCCATGACCCCGGACCCAGGACCCCGGAACCACAACCCCGGACCCAGGACCCCGGACACATGACCCCGGACACATGACCCCGGACCCATGACCCCGGACCCACGACCCCGGACCCACGACCCCAGACCCATGACCCGAGACCCATGACCCCAGACCCATGACCCCAGACCCATGACCCCAGACCCATGACCCCAGACCCATGACCCCAGACCCATGACCCCAGACCCATGACCCCAGACCCATGACCCCAGACCCATGACCCCAGACCCATGACCCCAGACCCATGACCCCAGACCCATGACCCCAGACCCATGACCCCAGACCCATGACCCCAGACCCATGACCCCAGACCCATGACCCCAGACCCATGACCCCAGACCCATGACCCCAGACCCATGACCCCAGACCCATGACCCCAGACCCATGACCCCAGACCCATGACCCCAGACCCATGACCCCGGACCCACGATCCGGGACCCACGACCCCGGACAGACGACCCCGCACCCACGACCCCGGACCCACGACCCCGGACCCACGAACCCGGACCCACGACCCCAGACCCACGACCCCAGACCCACGACCCCAGACCCACGACCCCAGACCCACGACCCCAGACCCACGACCCCAGACCCACGACCCCAGACCCACGACCCCAGACCCACGACCCCGGACCCACGACCCCGGACCCACGACCCCGGACCCACGACCCCGGACCCACGACACCGGACCCATGACCCCGGACCCATGACCCCGGACCCATGACCCCGGACCCATGACCCCGGACCCATGACCCCGGACCCATGACCCCGGACCCATGACCCCGGACCCATGACCACGGACCCATGACCCCGGACCCATGACCCCGGACCCATGACCCCGGACCCATGACCCCGGACCCATGACCCCGGACCCATGACCCCGGACCCATGACCCCGGACCCATGACCCCGGACCCATGACCCCGGACCCATGACCCCGGACCCATGACCCCGGACCAATGACCCCGGACCCATGACCCCGGACCCATGACCCCGGACCCACCACCCCGGACCCACGACCCCGGACCCACGACCCCGGACCCACGACCCCGGACCCACGACCCCGGACCCACGACCCCGGACCCACGACCCCGGACCCACGAACCCGGACCCACGACCCCGGACAGACGACCCCGCACCCACGACCCCGGACCCACGACCCCGGACCCACGAACCCGGACCCACGACCCCAGACCCGCGACCCCAGACCCACGACCCCAGACCCACGACCCCAGACCCACGACCCCAGACCCACGACCCCAGACCCACGACCCCAGACCCACGACCCCAGACCCACGACCCCAGACCCACGACCCCAGACCCACGACCCCAGACCCACGACCCCAGACCCACGACCCCAGACCCACGACCCCAGACCCACGACCCCAGACCCACGACCCCAGACCCACGACCCCAGACCCACGACCCCAGACCCACGACCCCAGACCCACGACCCCAGACCCACGACCCCAGACCCACGACCCCAGACCCACGACCCCAGACCCATGACCACAGACCCATGACCCCAGACCCATGACCCCAGACCCATGACCCCAGACCCATGACCCCAGACCCATGACTCCAGACCCATGACCCCAGACCCATGACCCCAGACCCATGACCCCAGACCCATGACTCCAGACCCATGACCCCAGACCCATGACCCCAGACCCATGACCCCAGACCCATGACCCCGGACCCACGACCCCGGACCCACGACCCCGGACCCACGACCCCGGACCCACGACCCCGGACCCACGACCCCGGACCCACGACCCCGGACCCACGACACCGGACCCATGACCCCGGACCCATGACGCCGGACCCATGACCCCGGACCCATGACCCCGGACCCAGGACCCCGGAACCACAACCCCGGACCCAGGACCCCGGACACATGACCCCGGACACATGACCCCGGACCCATGACCCCGGACCCACGACCCCGGACCCACGACCCCAGACCCATGACCCGAGACCCATGACCCCAGACCCATGACCCCAGACCCATGACCCCAGACCCATGACCCCAGACCCATGACCCCAGACCCATGACCCCAGACCCATGACCCCAGACCCATGACCCCAGACCCATGACCCCAGACCCATGACCCCAGACCCATGACCCCAGACCCATGACCCCAGACCCATGACCCCAGACCCATGACCCCAGACCCATGACCCCAGACCCATGACCCCAGACCCATGACCCCAGACCCATGACCCCAGACCCATGACCCCAGACCCATGACCCCAGACCCATGACCCCAGACCCATGACCCCAGACCCATGACCCCAGACCCATGACCCCAGACGCATGACCCCAGACCCATGACCCCAGACCCATGACCCCAGACCCATGACCCCAGACCCATGACCCCAGACCCATGACCCCAGACCCATGACCCCAGACCCATGACACCAGACCCATGACCCCAGACCCATGACCCCAGACCCATGACCCCAGACCCATGACCCCGGACCCATGACCCCGGACCCATGACCCCGGACCCATTATCACGGACCCATGACCCCGGACCCAGGACCCCGGACCCACGACCCCGGACCCACGACCCCGGACCCACGACCCCGGACCCACGACCCCGGACAGAAGACCCCGCACCCACGACCCCGGACCCACGACCCCGGACCCACGAACCCGGACCCACGACCCCAGACCCACGACCCCAGACCCACGACCCCAGACCCATGACCCCAGACCCACGACCCCGGACCCACGACCCCGGACCCACGACCCCGGACCCACGACCCCGGTCCCACGACCCCGGACCCACGACCCCGGACCCACGACCCCGGACCCATGACCCCGGACCCATGACCCCGGACCCATGACCCCGGACCCATGACCCCGGACCCATGACCCCGGACCCATGACCCCGGACCCATGACCCCGGACCCATGACCCCGGACCCATGACCCCGGACCCATGACCCCGGACCCATGACCCCGGACCCATGACCCCGGACCCATGACCCCGGACCCATGACCCCGGACCCATGACCCCGGACCCATGACCCCGAACCCATGACCCCGGACCCATGACCCCGGACCCATGACCCCGGACCCATGACCCCGGACCCATGACCCCGGACCCATGACCCCGGACCCATGACCCCGGACCCATTATCACGGACCCATGACCCCGGACCCAGGACCCCGGACCCACGACCCCGGACCCACGACCCCGGACCCACGACCCCGGACCCACGACCCCGGACAGACGACCCCGCACCCACGACCCCGGACCCACGACCCCGGACCCACGAACCCGGACCCACGACCCCAGACCCACGAACCCAGACCCACGACCCCGGACCCACGACCCCAGACCCACGACCCCAGACCCACGACCCCAGACCCACGACCCCAGACCCACGACCCCAGACCCACGACCCCAGACCCACGACCCCAGACCCACGACCCCAGACCCACGACCCCAGACCCACGACCCCAGACCCACGACCCCAGACCCACGACCACAGACCCACGACCCCAGACCCACGACCCCAGACCCACGACCCCAGACCCACGACCCCAGACCCACGACCCCAGACCCACGACCCCAGACCCACGACCCCAGACCCATGACCCCAGACCCATGACCACAGACCCATGACCCCAGACCCATGACCCCAGACCCATGACTCCAGACCCATGACCCCAGACCCATGACCCCAGACCCATGACCCCAGACCCATGACCCCAGACCCATGACTCCAGACCCATGACCCCAGACCCATGACCCCAGACCCATGACCCCAGACCCATGACCCCAGACCCATGACCCCGGACCCACGACCCCGGACCCACGACCCCGGACCCACGACCCCGGACCCATGACACCGGACCCATGACCCCGGACCCATGACGCCGGACCCATGACCCCGGACCCATGACCCCGGACCCAGGACCCCGGAACCACAACCCCGGACCCATGACCCCGGACCCATGACCCCGGACCCATTACCACGGACCCATGACCCCGGACCCATGACCCCGGACCCATGACCCCGGACCCATGACCCCGGACCCATGACCCCGGACCCATGACCCCGAACCCATGACCCCGGACCCATGACCCCGGACCCATGACCCCGGACCCATTACCACGGACCCATGACCCCGGACCCAGGACCCCGGACCCACGACCCCGGACCCACGACCCCGGACCCACGACCCCGGACCCACGACCCCGGACCCACGACCCCGGACCCACGACCCCGGACCCACGACCCCGGACCCACGATCCGGGACCCACGACCCCGGACAGACGACCCCGCACCCACGACCCCGGACCCACGACCCCGGACCCACGAACCCGGACCCACGACCCCAGACCCACGACCCCAGACCCACGACCCCAGACCCACGACCCCAGACCCACGACCCCAGACCCACGACCCCAGACCCATGACCCCAGACCCACGACCCCAGACCCACGACCCCGGACCCACGACCCCGGACCCACGACCCCGGACCCACGACCCCGGACCCACGACACCGGACCCATGACCCCGGACCCATGACCCCGGACCCATGACCCCGGACCCATGACCCCGGACCCATGACCCCGGACCCATGACCCCGGACCCATGACCCCGGACCCATGACCCCGGACCCATGACCACGGACCCATGACCCCGGACCCATGACCCCGGACCCATGACCCCGGACCCATGACCCCGGACCCATGACCCCGGACCCATGACCCCGGACCCATGACCCCGGACCCATGACCCCGGACCCATGACCCCGGACCCATGACCCCGGACCCATGACCCCGGACCCATGACCCCGGACCAATGACCCCGGACCCATGACCCCGGACCCATGACCCCGGACCCACCACCCCGGACCCACGACCCCGGACCCACGACCCCGGACCCACGACCCCGGACCCACGACCCCGGACCCACGACCCCGGACCCACGACCCCGGACCCACGACCCCGGACCCACGAACCCGGACCGACGACCCCGGACAGACGACCCCGCACCCACGACCCCGGACCCACGACCCCGGACCCACGAACCCGGACCCACGACCCCAGACCCGCGACCCCAGACCCACGACCCCAGACCCACGACCCCAGACCCACGACCCCAGACCCACGACCCCAGACCCACGACCCCAGACCCACGACCCCAGACCCACGACCCCAGACCCACGACCCCAGACCCACGACCCCAGACCCACGACCCCAGACCCACGACCCCAGACCCACGACCCCAGACCCACGACCCCAGACCCACGACCCCAGACCCACGACCCCAGACCCACGACCCCAGACCCACGACCCCAGACCCACGACCCCAGACCCACGACCCCAGACCCACGACCCCAGACCCACGACCCCAGACCCATGACCCCAGACCCATGACCACAGACCCATGACCCCAGACCCATGACCCCAGACCCATGACTCCAGACCCATGACCCCAGACCCATGACCCCAGACCCATGACCCCAGACCCATGACTCCAGACCCATGACCCCAGACCCATGACCCCAGACCCATGACCCCAGACCCATGACCCCAGACCCATGACCCCGGACCCACGACCCCGGACCCACGACCCCGGACCCACGACCCCGGACCCACGACCCCGGACCCATGACACCGGACCCATGACCCCGGACCCATGACGCCGGACCCATGACCCCGGACCCATGACCCCGGACCCAGGACCCCGGAACCACAACCCCGGACCCAGGACCCCGGACACATGACCCCGGACACATGACCCCGGACCCATGACCCCGGACCCACGACCCCGGACCCACGACCCCAGACCCATGACCCGAGACCCATGACCCCAGACCCATGACCCCAGACCCATGACCCCAGACCCATGACCCCAGACCCATGACCCCAGACCCATGACCCCAGACCCATGACCCCAGACCCATGACCCCAGACCCATGACCCCAGACCCATGACCCCAGACCCATGACCCCAGACCCATGACCCCAGACCCATGACCCCAGACCCATGACCCCAGACCCATGACCCCAGACCCATGACCCCAGACCCATGACCCCAGACCCATGACCCCAGACCCATGACCCCAGACCCATGACCCCAGACCCATGACCCCAGACCCATGACCCCAGACCCATGACCCCAGACCCATGACCCCAGACCCATGACCCCAGACCCATGACCCCAGACGCATGACCCCAGACCCATGACCCCAGACCCATGACCCCAGACCCATGACCCCAGACCCATGACCCCAGACCCATGACCCCAGACCCATGACCCCAGACCCATGACACCAGACCCATGACCCCAGACCCATGACCCCAGACCCATGACCCCAGACCCATGACCCCAGACCCATGACCCCAGACCCATGACCCCAGACCCATGACCCCAGACCCATGACCCCAGACCCATGACCCCGGACCCATGACCCCGGACCCATGACCCCGGACCCATGACCCCGGACCCATGACCCCGGACCCATGACCACGGACCCATGACCCCGGACCCACGACCCCGGACCCACGACCCCGGACCCACGACCCCGGACCCACGACCCCGGACCCACGACCCCGGACCCACGACCCCAGACCCACGACCCCAGACCCACGACCCCAGACCCATGACCCCAGACCCACGACCCCAGACCCACGACCCCGGACCCACGACCCCGGACCCACGACCCCGGACCCACGACCCCGGTCCCACGACCCCGGACCCACGACCCCGGACCCACGACCCCGGACCCATGACCCCGGACCCATGACCCCGGACCCATGACCCCGGACCCATGACCCCGGACCCATGACCCCGGACCCATGACCCCGGACCCATGACCCCGGACCCATGACCCCGGACCCATGACCCCGGACCCATGACCCCGGACCCATGACCCCGGACCCATGACCCCGGACCCATGACCCCGGACCCATGACCCCGGACCCATGACCCCGGACCCATGACCCCGGACCCATGACCCCGGACCCATGACCCCGAACCCATGACCCCGGACCCATGACCCCGGACCCATGACCCCGGACCCATGACCCCGGACCCATTATCACGGACCCATGACCCCGGACCCAGGACCCCGGACCCACGACCCCGGACCCACGACCCCGGACCCACGACCCCGGACCCACGACCCCGGACAGACGACCCCGCACCCACGACCCCGGACCCACGAACCCGGACCCACGACCCCAGACCCACGAACCCAGACCCACGACCCCGGACCCACGACCCCAGACCCACGACCCCAGACCCACGACCCCAGACCCACGACCCCAGACCCACGACCCCAGACCCACGACCCCAGACCCACGACCCCAGACCCACGACCCCAGACCCACGACCCCAGACCCACGACCCCAGACCCACGACCCCAGACCCACGACCCCAGACCCACGACCCCAGACCCACGACCCCAGACCCACGACCCCAGACCCACGACCCCAGACCCACGACCCCAGACCCACGACCCCAGACCCACGACCCCAGACCCACGACCCCAGACCCATGACCCCAGACCCATGACCACAGACCCATGACCCCAGACCCATGACCCCAGACCCATGACTCCAGACCCATGACCCCAGACCCATGACCCCAGACCCATGACCCCAGACCCATGACTCCAGACCCATGACCCCAGACCCATGACCCCAGACCCATGACCCCAGACCCATGACCCCGGACCCACGACCCCGGACCCACGACCCCGGACCCACGACCCCGGACCCACGACCCCGGACCCATGACACCGGACCCATGACCCCGGACCCATGACGCCGGACCCATGACCCCGGACCCATGACCCCGGACCCAGGACCCCGGAACCACAACCCCGGACCCAGGACCCCGGACACATGACCCCGGACCCATGACCCCGGACCCACGACCCCGGACCCACGACCCCAGACCCATGACCCGAGACCCATGACCCCAGACCCATTACCCCAGACCCATGACCACAGACCCATGACCCCAGACCCATGACCCCAGACCCATGACCCCAGACCCATGACCCCAGACCCATGACCCCAGACCCATGACCCCAGACCCATGACCCCAGTCCCATGACCCCAGACCCATGACCCCAGACCCACGACCCCAGACCCACGACCCCGGACCCACGACCCCGGACCCACGACCCCGGACCCACGACCCCAGACCCACGACCCCAGACCCATGACCCCAGACCCATGACCCCAGACCCATGACCCCAGACCCATGACCCCAGACCCATGACCCCAGACCCATGACCCCAGACCCATGACCCCAGACCCATGACCCCAGACCCATGACCCCAGACCCATGACCCCAGACCCATGACCCCAGACCCATGACCCCAGACCCATGACCCCAGACCCATGACCCCAGACCCATGACCCCAGACCCATGACCCCAGACCCATGACCCCAGACCCATGACCCCAGACCCATGACCCCAGACCCATGACCCCAGACCCATGACCCCAGACCCATGACCCCAGACCCATGACCCCAGACCCATGACCCCAGACCCATGACCCCAGACCCATGACCCCAGACCCATGACCCCAGACCCATGACCCCAGACCCATGACCCCAGACCCATGACCCCAGACGCATGACCCCAGACCCATGACCCCAGACCCATGACCCCAGACCCATGACCCCAGACCCATGACCCCAGACCCATGACCCCAGACCCATGACCCCGGACCCATGACCCCGGACCCATGACCCCGGACCAATGACCCCGGACCCATGACCCCGGACCCATGACCCCGGACCCACCACCCCGGACCCACGACCCCGGACCCACGACCCCGGACCCACGACCCCGGACCCACGACCCCGGACCCACGACCCCGGACCCACGACCCCGGACCCACGACCCCGGACCCACGAACCCGGACCCACGACCCCGGACAGACGACCCCGCACCCACGACCCCGGACCCACGACCCCGGACCCATGACCCCAGACCCATGACCCCAGACCCATGACCCCAGACCCATGACCCCAGACCCATGACCCCAGACCCATGACCCCAGACCCATGACCCCAGACCCATGACCCCGGACCCATGACCCCGGACCCATGACCCCGGACCCATGACCCCGGACCCATGACCCCGGACCCATGACCACGGACCCATGACCCCGGACCCATGACCCCGGACCCATGACCCCGGACCCATGACCCCGGACCCATGACCCCGGACCCATGACCCCGGACCCATGACCCCGGACCCATGACCCCGGACCCATGACCCCGGACCCATGACCCCGGACCCATGACCCCGGACCCATGACCCCGGACCAATGACCCCGGACCCATGACCCCGGACCCATGACCCCGGACCCACCACCCCGGACCCACGACCCCGGACCCACGACCCCGGACCCACGACCCCGGACCCACGACCCCGGACCCACGACCCCGGACCCACGACCCCGGACCCACGACCCCGGACCCACGAACCCGGACCCACGACCCCGGACAGACGACCCCGCACCCACGACCCCGGACCCACGACCCCGGACCCACGAACCCGGACCCACGACCCCGGACCCGCGACCCCAGACCCACGACCCCAGACCCACGACCCCAGACCCACGACCCCAGACCCACGACCCCAGACCCACGACCCCAGACCCACGACCCCAGACCCACGACCCCAGACCCACGACCCCAGACCCACGACCCCAGACCCACGACCCCAGACCCACGACCCCAGACCCACGACCCCAGACCCACGACCCCAGACCCACGACCCCAGACCCACGACCCCAGACCCACGACCCCAGACCCACGACCCCAGACCCACGACCCCAGACCCACGACCCCAGACCCACGACCCCAGACCCATGACCCCAGACCCATGACCACAGACCCATGACCCCAGACCCATGACCCCAGACCCATGACTCCAGACCCATGACCCCAGACCCATGACCCCAGACCCATGACCCCAGACCCATGACTCCAGACCCATGACCCCAGACCCATGACCCCAGACCCATGACCCCAGACCCATGACCCCAGACCCATGACCCCGGACCCACGACCCCGGACCCACGACCCCGGACCCACGACCCCGGACCCACGACCCCGGACCCATGACACCGGACCCATGACCCCGGACCCATGACGCCGGACCCATGACCCCGGACCCATGACCCCGGACCCAGGACCCCGGAACCACAACCCCGGACCCAGGACCCCGGACACATGACCCCGGACACATGACCCCGGACCCATGACCCCGGACCCACGACCCCGGACCCACGACCCCAGACCCATGACCCGAGACCCATGACCCCAGACCCATGACCCCAGACCCATGACCCCAGACCCATGACCCCAGACCCATGACCCCAGACCCATGACCCCAGACCCATGACCCCAGACCCATGACCCCAGACCCATGACCCCAGACCCATGACCCCAGACCCATGACCCCAGACCCATGACCCCAGACCCATGACCCCAGACCCATGACCCCAGACCCATGACCCCAGACCCATGACCCCAGACCCATGACCCCAGACCCATGACCCCAGACCCATGACCCCAGACCCATGACCCCAGACCCATGACCCCAGACCCATGACCCCAGACCCATGACCCCAGACCCATGACCCCAGACCCATGACCCCAGACCCATGACCCCAGACCCATGACCCCAGACCCATGACCCCAGACCCATGACCCCAGACCCATGACCCCAGACCCATGACCCCAGACCCATGACCCCAGACCCATGACCCCAGACCCATGACCCCAGACCCATGACCCCAGACCCATGACCCCAGACCCATGACCCCAGACCCATGACACCAGACCCATGACCCCAGACCCATGACCCCAGACCCATGACCCCAGACCCATGACCCCAGACCCATGACCCCAGACCCATGACCCCAGACCCATGACCCCAGACCCATGACACCAGACCCATGACCCCAGACCCATGACCCCAGACCCACGACCCCGGACCCACGACCCCGGACCCACGACCCCGGACCCACGATCCGGGACCCACGACCCCGGACAGACGACCCCGCACCCACGACCCCGGACCCACGACCCCGGACCCACGAACCCGGACCCACGACCCCAGACCCACGACCCCAGACCCACGACCCCAGACCCACGACCCCAGACCCATGACCCCAGACCCACGACCCCAGACCCACGACCCCGGACCCACGACCCCGGACCCACGACCCCGGACCCACGACCCCGGACCCACGACCCCGGACCCACGACACCGGACCCATGACCCCGGACCCATGACCCCGGACCCATGACCCCGGACCCATGACCCCGGACCCATGACCCCGGACCCATGACCCCGGACCCATGACCACGGACCCATGACCCCGGACCCATGACCCCGGACCCATGACCCCGGACCCATGACCCCGGACCCATGACCCCGGACCCATGACCCCGGACCCATGACCCCGGACCCATGACCCCGGACCCATGACCCCGGACCCATGACCCCGGACCCATGACCCCGGACCAATGACCCCGGACCCATGACCCCGGACCCATGACCCCGGACCCACCACCCCGGACCCACGACCCCGGACCCACGACCCCGGACCCACGACCCCGGACCCACGACCCCGGACCCACGACCCCGGACCCACGACCCCGGACCCACGAACCCGGACCCACGACCCCGGACAGACGACCCCGCACCCACGACCCCGGACCCACGACCCCGGACCCACGAACCCGGACCCACGACCCCAGACCCGCGACCCCAGACCCACGACCCCAGACCCACGACCCCAGACCCACGACCCCAGACCCACGACCCCAGACCCACGACCCCAGACCCACGACCCCAGACCCACGACCCCAGACCCACGACCCCAGACCCACGACCCCAGACCCACGACCCCAGACCCACGACCCCAGACCCACGACCCCAGACCCACGACCCCAGACCCACGACCCCAGACCCACGACCCCAGACCCACGACCCCAGACCCACGACCCCAGACCCACGACCCCAGACCCACGACCCCAGACCCACGACCCCAGACCCACGACCCCAGACCCATGACCCCAGACCCATGACCACAGACCCATGACCCCAGACCCATGACCGCAGACCCATGACTCCAGACCCATGACCCCAGACCCATGACCCCAGACCCATGACCCCAGACCCATGACTCCAGACCCATGACCCCAGACCCATGACCCCAGACCCATGACCCCAGACCCATGACCCCAGACCCATGACCCCGGACCCACGACCCCGGACCCACGACCCCGGACCCACGACCCCGGACCCACGACCCCGGACCCATGACACCGGACCCATGACCCCGGACCCATGACGCCGGACCCATGACCCCGGACCCATGACCCCGGACCCAGGACCCCGGAACCACAACCCCGGACCCAGGACCCCGGACACATGACCCCGGACACATGACCCCGGACCCATGACCCCGGACCCACGACCCCGGACCCACGACCCCAGACCCATGACCCGAGACCCATGACCCCAGACCCATGACCCCAGACCCATGACCCCAGACCCATGACCCCAGACCCATGACCCCAGACCCATGACCCCAGACCCATGACCCCAGACCCATGACCCCAGACCCATGACCCCAGACCCATGACCCCAGACCCATGACCCCAGACCCATGACCCCAGACCCATGACCCCAGACCCATGACCCCAGACCCATGACCCCAGACCCATGACCCCAGACCCATGACCCCAGACCCATGACCCCAGACCCATGACCCCAGACCCATGACCCCAGACCCATGACCCCAGACCCATGACCCCAGACCCATGACCCCAGACCCATGACCCCAGACCCATGACCCCAGACCCATGACCCCAGACCCATGACCCCAGACGCATGACCCCAGACCCATGACCCCAGACCCATGACCCCGGACCAATGACCCCGGACCCATGACCCCGGACCCATGACCCCGGACCCACCACCCCGGACCCACGACCCCGGACCCACGACCCCGGACCCACGACCCCGGACCCACGACCCCGGACCCACGACCCCGGACCCACGACCCCGGACCCACGACCCCGGACCCACGACCCCGGACCCACGACCCCGGACCCACGAACCCGGACCCACGACCCCGGACAGACGACCCCGCACCCACGACCCCGGACCCACGACCCCGGACCCATGACCCCAGACCCATGACCCCAGACCCATGACCCCAGACCCATGACCCCAGACCCATGACCCCAGACCCATGACCCCAGACCCATGACCCCAGACCCATGACCCCGGACCCATGACCCCGGACCCATGACCCCGGACCCATGACCCCGGACCCATGACCCCGGACCCATGACCACGGACCCATGACCCCGAACCCATGACCCCGGACCCATGACCCCGGACCCATGACCCCGGACCCATGACCCCGGACCCATGACCCCGGACCCATGACCCCGGACCCATGACCCCGGACCCATGACCCCGGACCCATGACCCCGGACCCATGACCCCGGACCAATGACCCCGGACCCATGACCCCGGACCCATGACCCCGGACCCACCACCCCGGACCCACGACCCCGGACCCACGACCCAGGACACACGACCCCGGACCCACGACCCCGGACCCACGACCCCGGACCCACGACCCCGGACCCACGACCCCGGACCCACGAACCCGGACCCACGACCCCGGACAGACGACCCCGCACCCACGACCCCGGACCCACGACCCCGGACCCACGAACCCGGACCCACGACCCCAGACCCGCGACCCCAGACCCACGACCCCAGACCCACGACCCCAGACCCACGACCCCAGACCCACGACCCCAGACCCACGACCCCAGACCCACGACCCCAGACCCACGACCCCAGACCCACGACCCCAGACCCACGACCCCAGACCCACGACCCCAGACCCACGACCCCAGACCCACGACCCCAGACCCACGACCCCAGACCCACGACCCCAGACCCACGACCCCAGACCCACGACCCCAGACCCACGACCCCAGACCCACGACCCCAGACCCACGACCCCAGACCCACGACCCCAGACCCACGACCACAGACCCATGACCCCAGACCCATGACCCCAGACCCATGACTCCAGACCCATGACCCCAGACCCATGACCCCAGACCCATGACCCCAGACCCATGACTCCAGACCCATGACCCCAGACCCATGACCCCAGACCCATGACCCCAGACCCATGACCCCGGACCCATGACCCCGGACCCACGACCCCGGACCCACGACCCCGGACCCACGACCCCGGACCCACGACCCCGGACCCATGACACCGGACCCATGACCCCGGACCCATGACGCCGGACCCATGACCCCGGACCCATGACCCCGGACCCAGGACCCCGGAACCACAACCCCGGACCCAGGACCCCGGACACATGACCCCGGACACATGACCCCGGACCCATGACCCCGGACCCACGACCCCGGACCCACGACCCCAGACCCATGACCCGAGACCCATGACCCCAGACCCATGACCCCAGACCCATGACCCCAGACCCATGACCCCAGACCCATGACCCCAGACCCATGACCCCAGACCCATGACCCCAGACCCATGACCCCAGACCCATGACCCCAGACCCATGACCCCAGACCCATGACCCCAGACCCATGACCCCAGACCCATGACCCCAGACCCATGACCCCAGACCCATGACCCCAGACCCATGACCCCAGACCCATGACCCCAGACCCATGACCCCAGACCCATGACCCCAGACCCATGACCCCAGACCCATGACCCCAGACCCATGACCCCAGACCCATGACCCCAGACGCATGACCCCAGACCCATGACCCCAGACCCATGACCCCAGACCCATGACCCCAGACCCATGACCCCAGACCCATGACCCCAGACCCATGACCCCAGACCCATGACCCCAGACCCATGACACCAGACCCATGACCCCAGACCCATGACCCCAGACCCATGACCCCAGACCCATGACCCCAGACCCATGACCCCAGACCCATGACCCCAGACCCATGACACCAGACCCATGACCCCAGACCCATGACCCCAGACCCATGACCCCGGACCCATGACCCCGGACCCATGACCCCGGACCCATGACCCCGGACCCATGACCCCGGACCCATGACCCCAGACCCATGACCCCAGACCCATGACCCCGGACCCATGACCCCGGACCCATGACCCCGGACCCATGACCCCGGACCCATGACCCCGGACCCATGACCCCGGACCCACGACCCCAGACCCACGACCCCAGACCCACGACCCCAGACCCACGACCCCAGACCCACGACCCCAGACCCACGACCCCGGACCCACGACCCCGGACCCACGACCCCGGACCCACGACCCCGGTCCCACGACCCCGGACCCACGACCCCGGACCCACGACCCCGGACCCATGACCCCGGACCCATGACCCCGGACCCATGACCCCGGACCCATGACCCCGGACCCATGACCCCGGACCCATGACCCCGGACCCATGACCCCGGACCCATGACCCCGGACCCATGACCCCGGACCCATGACCCCGGACCCATGACCCCGGACCCATGACCCCGGACCCATGACCCCGGACCCATGACCCCGGACCCATGACCCCGGACCCATGACCCCGGACCCATGACCCCGAACCCATGACCCCGGACCCATGACCCCGGACCCATGACCCCGGACCCATGACCCCGGACCCATTATCACGGACCCATGACCCCGGACCCAGGACCCCGGACCCACGACCCCGGACCCACGACCCCGGACCCACGACCCCGGACCCACGACCCCGGACAGACGACCCCGCACCCACGACCCCGGACCCACGACCCCGGACCCACGAACCCGGACCCACGACCCCAGACCCACGAACCCAGACCCACGACCCCAGACCCATGACCCCAGACCCATGACCCCAGACCCATGACCCCAGACCCATGACCCCAGACCCATGACACCAGACCCATGACCCCAGACCCATGACCCCATACCCATGACCCCGGACCCATGACCCCGGACCCATGACCCCGGACCCATGACCCCGGACCCATGACCCCGGACCCATGACCCCAGACCCATGACACCAGACCCATGACCCCAGACCCATGACCCCAGACCCATGACCCCAGACCCATGACCCCAGACCCATGACCCCAGACCCATGACCCCAGACCCATGACACCAGACCCATGACCCCAGACCCATGACCCCAGACCCATGACCCCGGACCCATGACCCCGGACCCATGACCCCGGACCCATGACCCCGGACCCATGACCCCGGACCCATGACCCCGGACCCATGACCCCGGACCCACGACCCCGGACCCACGACCCCGGACCCACGACCCCGGACCCACGACCCCGGACCCACGACCCCGGACCCACGACCCCAGACCCACGACCCCAGACCCACGACCCCAGACCCATGACCCCAGACCCACGACCCCAGACCCACGACCCCGGACCCACGACCCCGGACCCACGACCCCGGACCCACGACCCCGGTCCCACGACCCCGGACCCACGACCCCGGACCCACGACCCCGGACCCACGACCCCGGACCCATGACCCCGGACCCATGACCCCGGACCCATGACCCCGGACCCATGACCCCGGACCCATGACCCCGGACCCATGACCCCGGACCCATGACCCCGGACCCATGACCCCGGACCCATGACCCCGGACCCATGACCCCGGACCCATGACCCCGGACCCATGACCCCGGACCCATGACCCCGGACCCATGACCCCGGACCCATGACCCCGGACCCATGACCCCGAACCCATGACCCCGGACCCATGACCCCGGACCCATGACCCCGGACCCATGACCCCGGACCCATTATCACGGACCCATGACCCCGGACCCAGGACCCCGGACCCACGACCCCGGACCCACGACCCCGGACCCACGACCCCGGACCCACGACCCCGGACCCACGACCCCGGACAGACGACCCCGCACCCACGACCCCGGACCCACGACCCCGGACCCACGAACCCGGACCCACGACCCCAGACCCACGAACCCAGACCCACGACCCCGGACCCACGACCCCAGACCCACGACCCCAGACCCACGACCCCAGACCCACGACCCCAGACCCACGACCCCAGACCCACGACCCCAGACCCACGACCCCAGACCCACGACCCCAGACCCACGACCCCAGACCCACGACCCCAGACCCACGACCCCAGACCCACGACCCCAGACCCACGACCCCAGACCCACGACCCCAGACCCACGACCCCAGACCCACGACCCCAGACCCACGACCCCAGACCCACGACCCCAGACCCACGACCCCAGACCCACGACCCCAGACCCACGACCCCAGACCCATGACCACAGACCCATGACCCCAGACCCATGACCCCAGACCCATGACTCCAGACCCATGACCCCAGACCCATGACCCCAGACCCATGACCCCAGACCCATGACCCCAGACCCATGACCCCAGACCCATGACCCCAGACCCATGACCCCAGACCCATGACCCCAGACCCATGACCCCAGACCCATGACCCCAGACCCATGACCCCAGACCCATGACCCCAGACCCATGACCCCAGACCCATGACCCCAGACCCATGACCCCAGACCCATGACCCCAGACCCATGACCCCAGACCCATGACCCCAGACCCATGACCCCAGACCCATGACCCCAGACCCATGACCCCAGACCCATGACCCCAGACCCATGACCCCAGACCCATGACCCCAGACCCATGACCCCAGACCCATGACCCCAGACCCATGACCCCAGACCCATGACCCCAGACCCATGACCCCAGACCCATGACCCCAGACCCATGACCCCAGACCCATGACCCCAGACCCATGACCCCAGACCCATGACCCCAGACCCATGACCCCAGACGCATGACCCCAGACCCATGACCCCAGACCCATGACCCCAGACCCATGACCCCGGACCCATGACCCCGGACCCATGACCCCGGACCCATGACCCCGGACCAATGACCCCGGACCCATGACCCCGGACCCATGACCCCGGACCCACCACCCCGGACCCACGACCCCGGACCCACGACCCCGGACCCACGACCCCGGACCCACGACCCCGGACCCACGACGCCGGACCCACGACCCCGGACCCACGACCCCGGACCCACGACCCCGGACCCACGAACCCGGACCCACGACCCCGGACAGACGACCCCGCACCCACGACCCCGGACCCACGACCCCGGACCCATGACCCCAGACCCATGACCCCAGACCCATGACCCCAGACCCATGACCCCAGACCCATGACCCCAGACCCATGACCCCAGACCCATGACCCCAGACCCATGACCCCGGACCCATGACCCCGGACCCATGACCCCGGACCCATGACCCCGGACCCATGACCCCGGACCCATGACCACGGACCCATGACCCCGAACCCATGACCCCGGACCCATGACCCCGGACCCATGACCCCGGACCCATGACCCCGGACCCATGACCCCGGACCCATGACCCCGGACCCATGACCCCGGACCCATGACCCCGGACCCATGACCCCGGACCCATGACCCCGGACCAATGACCCCGGACCCATGACCCCGGACCCATGACCCCGGACCCACCACCCCGGACCCACGACCCCGGACCCACGACCCAGGACACACGACCCCGGACCCACGACCCCGGACCCACGACCCCGGACCCACGACCCCGGACCCACGACCCCGGACCCACGAACCCGGACCCACGACCCCGGACAGACGACCCCGCACCCACGACCCCGGACCCACGACCCCGGACCCACGAACCCGGACCCACGACCCCAGACCCGCGACCCCAGACCCACGACCCCAGACCCACGACCCCAGACCCACGACCCCAGACCCACGACCCCAGACCCACGACCCCAGACCCACGACCCCAGACCCACGACCCCAGACCCACGACCCCAGACCCACGACCCCAGACCCACGACCCCAGACCCATGACCCCAGACCCATGACCCCTAACCCATGAACCCAGACCCATGACCCCAGACCCATGACCCCAGACCCATGACCCCAGACCCATGACCCCAGACCCATGACCCCAGACCCATGACCCCAGACCCATGACCCCAGACCCATGACCCCAGACCCATGACCCCAGACCCATGACCCCAGACGCATGACCCCAGACCCATGACCCCAGACCCATGACCCCAGACCCATGACCCCAGACCCATGACCCCAGACCCATGACCCCAGACCCATGACCCCAGACCCATGACCCCAGACCCATGACACCAGACCCATGACCCCAGACCCATGACCCCAGACCCATGACCCCAGACCCATGACCCCAGACCCATGACCCCAGACCCATGACCCCAGACCCATGACCCCAGACCCATGACACCAGACCCATGACCCCAGACCCATGACCCCAGACCCATGACCCCGGACCCATGACCCCGGACCCATGACCCCGGACCCATGACCCCGGACCCATGACCCCGGACCCATGACCCCGGACCCACGACCCCGGACCCACGACCCCGGACCCACGACCCCGGACCCACGACCCCGGACCCACGACCCCGGACCCACGACCCCGGACCCACGACCCCGGACCCACGACCCCGGACCCACGACCCCGGACCCACGACCCCGGTCCCACGACCCCGGACCCACGACACCGGACCCACGACCCCGGACCCATGACCCCGGACCCATGACCCCGGACCCATGACCCCGGACCCATGACCCCGGACCCATGACCCCGGACCCATGACCCCGGACCCATGACCCCGGACCCATGACCCCGGACCCATGACCCCGGACCCATGACCCCGGACCCATGACCCCGGACCCATGACCCCGGACCCATGACCCCGGACCCATGACCCCGGACCCATGACCCCGGACCCATGACCCCGGACCCATGACCCCGGACCCATGACCCCGAACCCATGACCCCGGACCCATGACCCCGGACCCATGACCCCGGACCCATGACCCCGGACCCATTATCACGGACCCATGACCCCGGACCCAGGACCCCGGACCCACGACCCCGGACCCACGACCCCGGACCCACGACCCCGGACCCACGACCCCGGACAGACGACCCCGCACCCACGACCCCGGACCCACGACCCCGGACCCACGACCCCGGACCCACGAACCCGGACCCACGACCCCAGACCCACGAACCCAGACCCACGACCCCGGACCCACGACCCCAGACCCACGACCCCAGACCCACGACCCCAGACCCACGACCCCAGACCCACGACCCCAGACCCACGACCCCAGACCCACGACCCCAGACCCACGACCCCAGACCCACGACCCCAGACCCACGACCCCAGACCCACGACCCCAGACCCACGACCCCAGACCCACGACCCCAGACCCACGACCCCAGACCCACGACCCCAGACCCACGACCCCAGACCCACGACCCCAGACCCATGACCCCAGACCCATGACCACAGACCCATGACCCCAGACCCATGACCCCAGACCCATGACTCCAGACCCATGACCCCAGACCCATGACCCCAGACCCATGACCCCAGACCCATGACTCCAGACCCATGACCCCAGACCCATGACCCCAGACCCATGACCCCAGACCCATGACCCCGGACCCACGACCCCGGACCCACGACCCCGGACCCACGACCCCGGACCCACGACCCCGGACCCACGACCCCGGACCCATGACACCGGACCCATGACCCCGGACCCATGACGCCGGACCCATGACCCCGGACCCATGACCCCGGACCCAGGACCCCGGAACCACAACCCCGGACCCAGGACCCCGGACACATGACCCCGGACCCATGACCCCGGACCCACGACCCCGGACCCACGACCCCAGACCCATGACCCCAGACCCACGACCCCAGACCCACGACCCCAGACCCACGACCCCAGACCCATGACCCCAGACCCATGACCACAGACCCATGACCCCAGACCCATGACCCCAGACCCATGACTCCAGACCCATGACCCCAGACCCATGACCCCAGACCCATGACCCCAGACCCATGACTCCAGACCCATGACCCCAGACCCATGACCCCAGACCCATGACCCCAGACCCATGACCCCAGACCCATGACCCCAGACCCATGACCCCAGACCCATGACCCCAGACCCACGACCCCAGACCCACGACCCCGGACCCACGACCCCGGACCCACGACCCCAGACCCATGACCCCAGACCCATGACCCCAGACCCATGACCCCAGACCCATGACCCCAGACCCATGACCCCAGACCCATGACCCCAGACCCATGACCCCAGACCCATGACCCCAGACCCATGACCCCAGACCCATGACCCCAGACCCATGACCCCAGACCCATGACCCCGGACCCATTACCACGGACCCATGACCCCGGACCCAGGACCCCGGACCCACGACCCCGGACCCACGACCCCAGACCCATGACCCGAGACCCATGACCCCAGACCCATTACCCCAGACCCATGACCACAGACCCATGACCCCAGACCCATGACCCCAGACCCATGACCCCAGACCCATGACCCCAGACCCATGACCCCAGACCCATGACCCCAGACCCATGACCCCAGACCCATGACCCCAGACCCATGACCCCAGACCCATGACCCCAGACCCATGACCCCAGACCCATGACCCCAGACCCACGACCCCAGACCCATGACCCCGGACCCAGGACCCCGGAACCACAACCCCGGACCCATGACCCCGGACCCATGACCCCGGACCCATTACCACGGACCCATGACCCCGGACCCATGACCCCGGACCCATGACCCCGGACCCATGACCCCGGACCCATGACCCCGGACCCATGACCCCGAACCCATGACCCCGGACCCATGACCCCGGACCCATGACCCCGGACCCATTACCACGGACCCATGACCCCGGACCCAGGACCCCGGACCCACGACCCCGGACCCACGACCCCGGACCCACGACCCCGGACCCACGACCCCGGACCCACGACCCCGGACCCACGACCCCGGACCCACGATCCGGGACCCACGACCCCGGACAGACGACCCCGCACCCACGACCCCGGACCCACGACCCCGGACCCACGAACCCGGACCCACGACCCCAGACCCACGACCCCAGACCCACGACCCCAGACCCACGACCCCAGACCCACGACCCCAGACCCATGACCCCAGACCCACGACCCCAGACCCACGACCCCGGACCCACGACCCCGGACCCACGACCCCGGACCCACGACCCCGGACCCACGACACCGGACCCACGACCCCGGACCCATGACCCCGGACCCATGACCCCGGACCCATGACCCCGGACCCATGACCCCGGACCCATGACCCCGGACCCATGACCACGGACCCATGACCCCGGACCCATGACCCCGGACCCATGACCCCGGACCCATGACCCCGGACCCATGACCCCGGACCCATGACCCCGGACCCATGACCCCGGACCCATGACCCCGGACCCATGACCCCGGACCCATGACCCCGGACCCATGACCCCGGACCAATGACCCCGGACCCATGACCCCGGACCCATGACCCCGGACCCACCACCCCGGACCCACGACCCCGGACCCACGACCCCGGACCCACGACCCCGGACCCACGACCCCGGACCCACGACCCCGGACCCACGACCCCGGACCCACGAACCCGGACCCACGACCCCGGACAGACGACCCCGCACCCACGACCCCGGACCCACGACCCCGGACCCACGAACCCGGACCCACGACCCCAGATCCGCGACCCCAGACCCACGACCCCAGACCCACGACCCCAGACCCACGACCCCCGACCCACGACCCCAGACCCACGACCCCAGACCCACGACCCCAGACCCACGACCCCAGACCCACGACCCCAGACCCACGACCCCAGACCCACGACCCCAGACCCACGACCCCAGACCCACGACCCCAGACCCACGACCCCAGACCCACGACCCCAGACCCACGACCCCAGACCCACGACCCCAGACCCACGACCCCAGACCCACGACCCCAGACCCACGACCCCAGACCCACGACCCCAGACCCACGACCCCAGACCCATGACCCCAGACCCATGACCACAGACCCATGACCCCAGACCCATGACCCCAGACCCATGACTCCAGACCCATGACCCCAGACCCATGACCCCAGACCCATGACCCCAGACCCATGACTCCAGACCCATGACCCCAGACCCATGACCCCAGACCCATGACCCCAGACCCATGACCCCAGACCCATGACCCCGGACCCACGACCCCGGACCCACGACCCCGGACCCACGACCCCGGACCCACGACCCCGGACCCATGACACCGGACCCATGACCCCGGACCCATGACGCCGGACCCATGACCCCGGACCCATGACCCCGGACCCAGGACCCCGGAACCACAACCCCGGACCCAGGACCCCGGACACATGACCCCGGACACATGACCCCGGACCCATGACCCCGGACCCACGACCCCGGACCCACGACCCCAGACCCATGACCCGAGACCCATGACCCCAGACCCATGACCCCAGACCCATGACCCCAGACCCATGACCCCAGACCCATGACCCCAGACCCATGACCCCAGACCCATGACCCCAGACCCATGACCCCAGACCCATGACCCCAGACCCATGACCCCAGACCCATGACCCCAGACCCATGACCCCAGACCCATGACCCCAGACCCATGACCCCAGACCCATGACCCCAGACCCATGACCCCAGACCCATGACCCCAGACCCATGACCCCAGACCCATGACCCCAGACCCATGACCCCAGACCCATGACCCCAGACCCATGACCCCAGACCCATGACCCCAGACCCATGACCCCAGACCCATGACCCCAGACCCATGACCCCAGACCCATGACCCCAGACCCATGACCCCAGACGCATGACCCCAGACCCATGACCCCAGACCCATGACCCCAGACCCATGACCCCAGACCCATGACCCCAGACCCATGACCCCAGACCCATGACACCAGACCCATGACCCCAGACCCATGACCCCAGACCCATGACCCCAGACCCATGACCCCAGACCCATGACCCCAGACCCATGACCCCAGACCCATGACACCAGACCCATGACCCCAGACCCATGACCCCGGACCCATGACCCCGGACCCATGACCCCGGACCCATGACCCCGGACCCATGACCCCGGACCCATGACCCCGGACCCATGACCCCGGACCCACGACCCCGGACCCACGACCCCGGACCCACGACCCCGGACCCACGACCCCGGACCCACGACCCCGGACCCACGACCCCAGACCCACGACCCCAGACCCACGACCCCAGACCCATGACCCCAGACCCACGACCCCAGACCCACGACCCCGGACCCACGACCCCGGACCCACGACCCCGGACCCACGACCCCGGTCCCACGACCCCGGACCCACGACCCCGGACCCACGACCCCGGACCCACGACCCCGGACCCACGACCCCGGACCCATGACCCCGGACCCATGACCCCGGACCCATGACCCCGGACCCATGACCCCGGACCCATGACCCCGGACCCATGACCCCGGACCCATGACCCCGGACCCATGACCCCGGACCCATGACCCCGGACCCATGACCCCGGACCCATGACCCCGGACCCATGACCCCGGACCCATGACCCCGGACCCATGACCCCGGACCCATGACCCCGGACCCATGACCCCGGACCCATGACCCCGAACCCATGACCCCGGACCCATGACCCCGGACCCATGACCCCGGACCCATGACCCCGGACCCATTATCACGGACCCATGACCCCGGACCCAGGACCCCGGACCCACGACCCCGGACCCACGACCCCGGACCCACGACCCCGGACCCACGACCCCGGACAGACGACCCCGCACCCACGACCCCGGACCCACGACCCCGGACCCACGAACCCGGACCCACGACCCCAGACCCACGAACCCAGACCCACGACCCCGGACCCACGACCCCAGACCCACGACCCCAGACCCACGACCCCAGACCCACGACCCCAGACCCACGACCCCAGACCCACGACCCCAGACCCACGACCCCAGACCCACGACCCCAGACCCACGACCCCAGACCCACGACCCCAGACCCACGACCCCAGACCCACGACCCCAGACCCACGACCCCAGACCCACGACCCCAGACCCACGACCCCAGACCCACGACCCCAGACCCACGACCCCAGACCCACGACCCCAGACCCACGACCCCAGACCCACGACCCCAGACCCACGACCCCAGACCCATGACCCCAGACCCATGACCACAGACCCATGACCCCAGACCCATGACCCCAGACCCATGACTCCAGACCCATGACCCCAGACCCATGACCCCAGACCCATGACCCCAGACCCATGACTCCAGACCCATGACCCCAGACCCATGACCCCAGACCCATGACCCCGGACCCATGACCCCGGACCCACGACCCCGGACCCACGACCCCGGACCCACGACCCCGGACCCACGACCCCGGACCCATGACACCGGACCCATGACCCCGGACCCATGACGCCGGACCCATGACCCCGGACCCATGACCCCGGACCCAGGACCCCGGAACCACAACCCCGGACCCAGGACCCCGGACACATGACCCCGGACCCATGACCCCGGACCCACGACCCCGGACCCACGACCCCAGACCCATGACCCGAGACCCATGACCCCAGACCCATTACCCCAGACCCATGACCACAGACCCATGACCCCAGACCCATGACCCCAGACCCATGACCCCAGACCCATGACCCCAGACCCATGACCCCAGACCCATGACCCCAGACCCATGACCCCAGACCCATGACCCCAGACCCATGACCCCAGACCCATGACCCCAGACCCATGACCCCAGACCCATGACCCCAGACCCATGACCCCAGACCCATGACCCCAGACCCATGACCCCAGACCCATGACCCCAGACCCATGACCCCAGACCCATGACCCCAGACCCATGACCCCAGACCCATGACCCCAGACCCATGACCCCAGACCCATGACCCCAGACCCATGACCCCAGACCCATGACCCCAGACCCATGACCCCAGACCCATGACCCCAGACCCATGACCCCAGACCCATGACCCCAGACCCATGACCCCAGACCCATGACCCCAGACCCATGACCCCAGACCCATGACCCCAGACCCATGACCCCAGACCCATGACCCCAGACCCATGACCCCAGACCCATGACCCCAGACCCATGACCCCAGACCCATGACCCCAGACCCATGACCCCAGACCCATGACCCCAGACCCATGACCCCAGACCCATGACCCCAGACCCATGACCCCAGACCCATGACCCCAGACCCATGACCCCAGACCCATGACCCCAGACGCATGACCCCAGACCCATGACCCCAGACCCATGACCCCAGACCCATGACCCCAGACCCATGACCCCGGACCCATGACCCCGGACCCATGACCCCGGACCAATGACCCCGGACCCATGACCCCGGACCCATGACCCCGGACCCACCACCCCGGACCCACGACCCCGGACCCACGACCCCGGACCCACGACCCCGGACCCACGACCCCGGACCCACGACCCCGGACCCACGACCCCGGACCCACGACCCCGGACCCACGACCCCGGACCCACGACCCCGGACCCACGAACCCGGACCCACGACCCCGGACAGACGACCCCGCACCCACGACCCCGGACCCACGACCCCGGACCCATGACCCCAGACCCATGACCCCAGACCCATGACCCCAGACCCATGACCCCAGACCCATGACCCCAGACCCATGACCCCAGACCCATGACCCCAGACCCATGACCCCGGACCCATGACCCCGGACCCATGACCCCGGACCCATGACCCCGGACCCATGACCCCGGACCCATGACCACGGACCCATGACCCCGAACCCATGACCCCGGACCCATGACCCCGGACCCATGACCCCGGACCCATGACCCCGGACCCATGACCCCGGACCCATGACCCCGGACCCATGACCCCGGACCCATGACCCCGGACCCATGACCCCGGACCCATGACCCCGGACCAATGACCCCGGACCCATGACCCCGGACCCATGACCCCGGACCCACCACCCCGGACCCACGACCCCGGACCCACGACCCAGGACACACGACCCCGGACCCACGACCCCGGACCCACGACCCCGGACCCACGACCCCGGACCCACGACCCCGGACCCACGAACCCGGACCCACGACCCCGGACAGACGACCCCGCACCCACGACCCCGGACCCACGACCCCGGACCCACGAACCCGGACCCACGACCCCAGACCCGCGACCCCAGACCCACGACCCCAGACCCACGACCCCAGACCCACGACCCCAGACCCACGACCCCAGACCCACGACCCCAGACCCACGACCCCAGACCCACGACCCCAGACCCACGACCCCAGACCCACGACCCCAGACCCACGACCCCAGACCCACGACCCCAGACCCACGACCCCAGACCCACGACCCCAGACCCACGACCCCAGACCCACGACCCCAGACCCACGACCCCAGACCCACGACCCCAGACCCACGACCCCAGACCCACGACCCCAGACCCACGACCCCAGACCCACGACCACAGACCCATGACCCCAGACCCATGACCCCAGACCCATGACTCCAGACCCATGACCCCAGACCCATGACCCCAGACCCATGACCCCAGACCCATGACTCCAGACCCATGACCCCAGACCCATGACCCCAGACCCATGACCCCAGACCCATGACCCCAGACCCATGACCCCGGACCCACGACCCCGGACCCACGACCCCGGACCCACGACCCCGGACCCACGACCCCGGACCCATGACACCGGACCCATGACCCCGGACCCATGACGCCGGACCCATGACCCCGGACCCATGACCCCGGACCCAGGACCCCGGAACCACAACCCCGGACCCAGGACCCCGGACACATGACCCCGGACACATGACCCCGGACCCATGACCCCGGACCCACGACCCCGGACCCACGACCCCAGACCCATGACCCGAGACCCATGACCCCAGACCCATGACCCCAGACCCATGACCCCAGACCCATGACCCCAGACCCATGACCCCAGACCCATGACCCCAGACCCATGACCCCAGACCCATGACCCCAGACCCATGACCCCAGACCCATGACCCCAGACCCATGACCCCAGACCCATGACCCCAGACCCATGACCCCAGACCCATGACCCCAGACCCATGACCCCAGACCCATGACCCCAGACCCATGACCCCAGACCCATGACCCCAGACCCATGACCCCAGACCCATGACCCCAGACCCATGACCCCAGACCCATGACCCCAGACGCATGACCCCAGACCCATGACCCCAGACCCATGACCCCAGACCCATGACCCCAGACCCATGACCCCAGACCCATGACCCCAGACCCATGACCCCAGACCCATGACACCAGACCCATGACCCCAGACCCATGACCCCAGACCCATGACCCCAGACCCATGACCCCAGACCCATGACCCCAGACCCATGACCCCAGACCCATGACACCAGACCCATGACCCCAGACCCATGACCCCAGACCCATGACCCCGGACCCATGACCCCGGACCCATGACCCCGGACCCATGACCCCGGACCCATGACCCCGGACCCATGACCCCAGACCCATGACCCCAGACCCATGACCCCGGACCCATGACCCCGGACCCATGACCCCGGACCCATGACCCCGGACCCATGACCCCGGACCCATGACCCCGGACCCACGACCCCAGACCCACGACCCCAGACCCACGACCCCAGACCCACGACCCCAGACCCACGACCCCAGACCCACGACCCCGGACCCACGACCCCGGACCCACGACCCCGGACCCACGACCCCGGTCCCACGACCCCGGACCCACGACCCCGGACCCACGACCCCGGACCCATGACCCCGGACCCATGACCCCGGACCCATGACCCCGGACCCATGACCCCGGACCCATGACCCCGGACCCATGACCCCGGACCCATGACCCCGGACCCATGACCCCGGACCCATGACCCCGGACCCATGACCCCGGACCCATGACCCCGGACCCATGACCCCGGACCCATGACCCCGGACCCATGACCCCGGACCCATGACCCCGGACCCATGACCCCGAACCCATGACCCCGGACCCATGACCCCGGACCCATGACCCCGGACCCATGACCCCGGACCCATTATCACGGACCCATGACCCCGGACCCAGGACCCCGGACCCACGACCCCGGACCCACGACCCCGGACCCACGACCCCGGACCCACGACCCCGGACAGACGACCCCGCACCCACGACCCCGGACCCACGACCCCGGACCCACGAACCCGGACCCACGACCCCAGACCCACGAACCCAGACCCACGACCCCAGACCCATGACCCCAGACCCATGACCCCAGACCCATGACCCCAGACCCATGACCCCAGACCCATGACACCAGACCCATGACCCCAGACCCATGACCCCATACCCATGACCCCGGACCCATGACCACGGACCCATGACCCCGGACCCATGACCCCGGACCCATGACCCCGGACCCATGACCCCAGACCCATGACACCAGACCCATGACCCCAGACCCATGACCCCAGACCCATGACCCCAGACCCATGACCCCAGACCCATGACCCCAGACCCATGACCCCAGACCCATGACACCAGACCCATGACCCCAGACCCATGACCCCAGACCCATGACCCCGGACCCATGACCCCGGACCCATGACCCCGGACCCATGACCCCGGACCCATGACCCCGGACCCATGACCCCGGACCCATGACCCCGGACCCACGACCCCGGACCCACGACCCCGGACCCACGACCCCGGACCCACGACCCCGGACCCACGACCCCGGACCCACGACCCCAGACCCACGACCCCAGACCCACGACCCCAGACCCATGACCCCAGACCCACGACCCCAGACCCACGACCCCGGACCCACGACCCCGGACCCACGACCCCGGACCCACGACCCCGGTCCCACGACCCCGGACCCACGACCCCGGACCCACGACCCCGGACCCACGACCCCGGACCCACGACCCCGGACCCATGACCCCGGACCCATGACCCCGGACCCATGACCCCGGACCCATGACCCCGGACCCATGACCCCGGACCCATGACCCCGGACCCATGACCCCGGACCCATGACCCCGGACCCATGACCCCGGACCCATGACCCCGGACCCATGACCCCGGACCCATGACCCCGGACCCATGACCCCGGACCCATGACCCCGAACCCATGACCCCGGACCCATGACCCCGGACCCATGACCCCGGACCCATGACCCCGGACCCATTATCACGGACCCATGACCCCGGACCCAGGACCCCGGACCCACGACCCCGGACCCACGACCCCGGACCCACGACCCCGGACCCACGACCCCGGACCCACGACCCCGGACAGACGACCCCGCACCCACGACCCCGGACCCACGACCCCGGACCCACGAACCCGGACCCACGACCCCAGACCCACGAACCCAGACCCACGACCCCGGACCCACGACCCCAGACCCACGACCCCAGACCCACGACCCCAGACCCACGACCCCAGACCCACGACCCCAGACCCACGACCCCAGACCCACGACCCCAGACCCACGACCCCAGACCCACGACCCCAGACCCACGACCCCAGACCCACGACCCCAGACCCACGACCCCAGACCCACGACCCCAGACCCACGACCCCAGACCCACGACCCCAGACCCACGACCCCAGACCCACGACCCCAGACCCACGACCCCAGACCCACGACCCCAGACCCACGACCCCAGACCCATGACCCCAGACCCATGACCACAGACCCATGACCCCAGACCCATGACCCCAGACCCATGACTCCAGACCCATGACCCCAGACCCATGACCCCAGACCCATGACCCCAGACCCATGACCCCAGACCCATGACCCCAGACCCATGACCCCAGACCCATGACCCCAGACCCATGACCCCAGACCCATGACCCCAGACCCATGACCCCAGACCCATGACCCCAGACCCATGACCCCAGACCCATGACCCCAGACCCATGACCCCAGACCCATGACCCCAGACCCATGACCCCAGACCCATGACCCCAGACCCATGACCCCAGACCCATGACCCCAGACCCATGACCCCAGACCCATGACCCCAGACCCATGACCCCAGACCCATGACCCCAGACCCATGACCCCAGACCCATGACCCCAGACCCATGACCCCAGACCCATGACCCCAGACCCATGACCCCAGACCCATGACCCCAGACCCATGACCCCAGACCCATGACCCCAGACCCATGACCCCAGACCCATGACCCCAGACCCATGACCCCAGACCCATGACCCCAGACCCATGACCCCAGACCCATGACCCCAGACCCATGACCCCAGACCCATGACCCCAGACGCATGACCCCAGACCCATGACCCCAGACCCATGACCCCAGACCCATGACCCCAGACCCATGACCCCGGACCCATGACCCCGGACCCATGACCCCGGACCAATGACCCCGGACCCATGACCCCGGACCCATGACCCCGGACCCACCACCCCGGACCCACGACCCCGGACCCACGACCCCGGACCCACGACCCCGGACCCACGACCCCGGACCCACGACCCCGGACCCACGACCCCGGACCCACGACCCCGGACCCACGACCCCGGACCCACGAACCCGGACCCACGACCCCGGACAGACGACCCCGCACCCACGACCCCGGACCCACGACCCCGGACCCATGACCCCAGACCCATGACCCCAGACCCATGACCCCAGACCCATGACCCCAGACCCATGACCCCAGACCCATGACCCCAGACCCATGACCCCAGACCCATGACCCCGGACCCATGACCCCGGACCCATGACCCCGGACCCATGACCCCGGACCCATGACCCCGGACCCATGACCACGGACCCATGACCCCGAACCCATGACCCCGGACCCATGACCCCGGACCCATGACCCCGGACCCATGACCCCGGACCCATGACCCCGGACCCATGACCCCGGACCCATGACCCCGGACCCATGACCCCGGACCCATGACCCCGGACCCATGACCCCGGACCAATGACCCCGGACCCATGACCCCGGACCCATGACCCCGGACCCACCACCCCGGACCCACGACCCCGGACCCACGACCCAGGACACACGACCCCGGACCCACGACCCCGGACCCACGACCCCGGACCCACGACCCCGGACCCACGACCCCGGACCCACGAACCCGGACCCACGACCCCGGACAGACGACCCCGCACCCACGACCCGGGACCCACGACCCCGGACCCACGAACCCGGACCCACGACCCCAGACCCGCGACCCCAGACCCACGACCCCAGACCCACGACCCCAGACCCACGACCCCAGACCCACGACCCCAGACCCACGACCCCAGACCCACGACCCCAGACCCACGACCCCAGACCCACGACCCCAGACCCACGACCCCAGACCCACGACCCCAGACCCACGACCCCAGACCCACGACCCCAGACCCACGACCCCAGACCCACGACCCCAGACCCACGACCCCAGACCCACGACCCCAGACCCACGACCCCAGACCCACGACCCCAGACCCACGACCCCAGACCCACGACCCCAGACCCACGACCCCAGACCCACGACCCCAGACCCACGACCACAGACCCATGACCCCAGACCCATGACCCCAGACCCATGACTCCAGACCCATGACCCCAGACCCATGACCCCAGACCCATGACCCCAGACCCATGACTCCAGACCCATGACCCCAGACCCATGACCCCAGACCCATGACCCCAGACCCATGACCCCAGACCCATGACCCCGGACCCACGACCCCGGACCCACGACCCCGGACCCACGACCCCGGACCCACGACCCCGGACCCACGACCCCGGACCCACGACCCCGGACCCATGACACCGGACCCATGACCCCGGACCCATGACGCCGGACCCATGACCCCGGACCCATGACCCCGGACCCAGGACCCCGGAACCACAACCCCGGACCCAGGACCCCGGACACATGACCCCGGACACATGACCCCGGACCCATGACCCCGGACCCACGACCCCGGACCCACGACCCCAGACCCATGACCCGAGACCCATGACCCCAGACCCATGACCCCAGACCCATGACCCCAGACCCATGACCCCAGACCCATGACCCCAGACCCATGACCCCAGACCCATGACCCCAGACCCATGACCCCAGACCCATGACCCCAGACCCATGACCCCAGACCCATGACCCCAGACCCATGACCCCAGACCCATGACCCCAGACCCATGACCCCAGACCCATGACCCCAGACCCATGACCCCAGACCCATGACCCCAGACCCATGACCCCAGACCCATGACCCCAGACCCATGACCCCAGACCCATGACCCCAGACCCATGACCCCAGACCCATGACCCCAGACGCATGACCCCAGACCCATGACCCCAGACCCATGACCCCAGACCCATGACCCCAGACCCATGACCCCAGACCCATGACCCCAGACCCATGACCCCAGACCCATGACACCAGACCCATGACCCCAGACCCATGACCCCAGACCCATGACCCCAGACCCATGACCCCAGACCCATGACCCCAGACCCATGACCCCAGACCCATGACACCAGACCCATGACCCCAGACCCATGACCCCAGACCCATGACCCCGGACCCATGACCCCGGACCCATGACCCCGGA
This sequence comes from Andrena hattorfiana, assembly GCA_944738655.2. Classification (NCBI taxonomy): domain Eukaryota; kingdom Metazoa; phylum Arthropoda; class Insecta; order Hymenoptera; family Andrenidae; genus Andrena; species Andrena hattorfiana. The sequence goes on from OX122889.2 coordinate 69,154,902, forward strand.
CCCATGACCCCGGACCCATGACCCCGGACCCATGACCCCGGACCCATGACCCCGGACCCACGACCCCGGACCCACGACCCCGGACCCACGACCCCGGACCCACGACCCCGGACCCACGACCCCGGACCCACGACCCCAGACCCACGACCCCAGACCCACGACCCCAGACCCACGACCCCAGACCCACGACCCCAGACCCACGACCCCAGACCCACGACCCCGGACCCACGACCCCGGACCCACGACCCCGGACCCACGACCCCGGTCCCACGACCCCGGACCCACGACCCCGGACCCACGACCCCGGACCCATGACCCCGGACCCATGACCCCGGACCCATGACCCCGGACCCATGACCCCGGACCCATGACCCCGGACCCATGACCCCGGACCCATGACCCCGGACCCATGACCCCGGACCCATGACCCCGGACCCATGACCCCGGACCCATGACCCCGGACCCATGACCCCGGACCCATGACCCCGGACCCATGACCCCGGACCCATGACCCCGGACCCATGACCCCGGACCCATGACCCCGAACCCATGACCCCGGACCCATGACCCCGGACCCATGACCCCGGACCCATGACCCCGGACCCATTATCACGGACCCATGACCCCGGACCCAGGACCCCGGACCCACGACCCCGGACCCACGACCCCGGACCCACGACCCCGGACCCACGACCCCGGACAGACGACCCCGCACCCACGACCCCGGACCCACGACCCCGGACCCACGAACCCGGACCCACGACCCCAGACCCACGAACCCAGACCCACGACCCCGGACCCACGACCCCAGACCCACGACCCCAGACCCACGACCCCAGACCCACGACCCCAGACCCACGACCCCAGACCCACGACCCCAGACCCACGACCCCAGACCCACGACCCCAGACCCACGACCCCAGACCCACGACCCCAGACCCACGACCCCAGACCCACGACCCCAGACCCACGACCCCAGACCCACGACCCCAGACCCACGACCCCAGACCCACGACCCCAGACCCACGACCCCAGACCCACGACCCCAGACCCACGACCCCAGACCCATGACCCCAGACCCATGACCACAGACCCATGACCCCAGACCCATGACCCCAGACCCATGACTCCAGACCCATGACCCCAGACCCATGACCCCAGACCCATGACCCCAGACCCATGACTCCAGACCCATGACCCCAGACCCATGACCCCAGACCCATGACCCCGGACCCATGACCCCGGACCCACGACCCCGGACCCACGACCCCGGACCCACGACCCCGGACCCACGACCCCGGACCCATGACACCGGACCCATGACCCCGGACCCATGACGCCGGACCCATGACCCCGGACCCATGACCCCGGACCCAGGACCCCGGAACCACAACCCCGGACCCAGGACCCCGGACACATGACCCCGGACCCATGACCCCGGACCCACGACCCCGGACCCACGACCCCAGACCCATGACCCGAGACCCATGACCCCAGACCCATTACCCCAGACCCATGACCACAGACCCATGACCCCAGACCCATGACCCCAGACCCATGACCCCAGACCCATGACCCCAGACCCATGACCCCAGACCCATGACCCCAGACCCATGACCCCAGACCCATGACCCCAGACCCATGACCCCAGACCCACGACCCCAGACCCACGACCCCAGACCCACGACCCCGGACCCACGACCCCGGACCCACGACCCCGGACCCACGACCCCAGACCCATGACCCCAGACCCATGACCCCAGACCCATGACCCCAGACCCATGACCCCAGACCCATGACCCCAGACCCATGACCCCAGACCCATGACCCCAGACCCATGACCCCAGACCCATGACCCCAGACCCATGACCCCAGACCCATGACCCCAGACCCATGACCCCAGACCCATGACCCCAGACCCATGACCCCAGACCCATGACCCCAGACCCATGACCCCAGACCCATGACCCCAGACCCATGACCCCAGACCCATGACCCCAGACCCATGACCCCAGACCCATGACCCCAGACCCATGACCCCAGACCCATGACCCCAGACCCATGACCCCAGACCCATGACCCCAGACCCATGACCCCAGACCCATGACCCCAGACCCATGACCCCAGACCCATGACCCCAGACCCATGACCCCAGACCCATGACCCCAGACGCATGACCCCAGACCCATGACCCCAGACCCATGACCCCAGACCCATGACCCCAGACCCATGACCCCAGACCCATGACCCCAGACCCATGACCCCAGACCCATGACCCCAGACCCATGACCCCAGACCCATGACCCCAGACCCATGACCCCAGACCCATGACCCCAGACCCATGACCCCAGACCCATGACCCCAGACCCATGACCCCAGACCCATGACCCCAGACCCATGACCCCAGACCCATGACCCCAGACCCATGACCCCAGACCCATGACCCCAGACCCATGACCCCAGACCCATGACCCCAGACCCATGACCCCAGACCCATGACCCCAGACCCATGACCCCAGACCCATGACCCCAGACCCATGACCCCAGACCCATGACCCCAGACCCATGACCCCAGACCCATGACCCCAGACCCATGACCCCAGACCCATGACCCCGGACCCATGACCCCGGACCCATGACCCCGGACCCATGACCCCGGACCCATGACCCCGGACCCATGACCCCGGACCCACGACCCCGGACCCACGACCCCGGACCCACGACCCCGGACCCACGACCCCGGACCCACGACCCCGGACCCACGACCCCGGACCCACGACCCCAGACCCACGACCCCAGACCCACGACCCCAGACCCATGACCCCAGACCCACGACCCCAGACCCACGACCCCGGACCCACGACCCCGGACCCACGACCCCGGACCCACGACCCCGGACCCACGACCCCGGACCCACGACCCCGGACCCATGACCCCAGACCCATGACCCCAGACCCACGACCCCAGACCCACGACCCCAGACCCACGACCCCGGACCCACGACCCCGGACCCACGACCCCGGACCCACGACCCCGGACCCACGACCCCGGACCCATGACACCGGACCCATGACCCCGGACCCATGACCCCAGACCCATGACCCCGGACCCAGGACCCCGGAACCACAACCCCGGACCCAGGACCACGGACACATGACCCCGGACCCATGACCCCGGACCCACGACCCCGGACCCACGACCCCAGACCCATGACCCGAGACCCATGACCCCAGACCCATTACCCCAGACCCATGACCCCGGAGACAGGACCACGACCCATGACCCCGGACCCAGGACCCCGGACCCAGGACCCCGGACCCATGACGCCGGACCCATGTCCCCGGTCCCATGACCCCGGTCCCATGACCCCGGTCCCATGACAACGGACCCATGACACCGGACCCACGACCCCAGACCCATGACCCCAGACCAATGACCCCAGACCCATGACCCCAGACCCACGACCCCAGACCCATGACCCCAGACCCACGACCCCAGACCCACGACCCCGGACCCACGACCCCGGACCCATGACCCCGGACCCATGACACCGGACCCATGACCCCGGACCCATGACCCCGGACCCACGACCCCGGACCCATGACCCCGGACCCATGACCCCGGACCCATTACCACGGACCCATGACCCCGGACCCAGGACCCCGGACCCACGACCCCGGATCCACGACCCCGGACCCACAACCCCGGACCCACGACCCCGGACCCACGACCCCGGACCCACGACCCCGGACCCACGACCCCGGACCCACGACCCCGTACCCACGACCGCGGACCCACGACCCCGGACCCAGGACCCCGGACCCACGAACCCGGACCCACGACCCCAGACCCATGACCCGAGACCCATGACCCCAGACCCATTACCCCAGACCCATGACCCCGGAGACAGGACCACGGACCCATGACCCCGGACCCATGACCCCAGACCCATGACCCCAGACCCATGACCCCAGACCCATGACCCCAGACCCATGACCCCAGACCCATGACCCCAGACCCATGACTCCAGACCCATGACCCCAGACCCATGACCCCAGACCCATGACCCCAGACCCATGACCCCAGACCCATGACCCCAGACCCATGACCCCAGACCCATGACCCCAGACCCATGACCCCAGACCCATGACCCCAGACCCATGACCCCAGACCCATGACCCCAGACCCACGACCCCAGACCCACGACCCCAAACCCACGACCCCGGACCCACGACCCCGGACCCACGACACCGGACCCACGACCCCGGACCCATGACCCCAGACCCATGACCCCAGACCCATGACCCCAGACCCATGACCCCGGACCCATGACCCCGGACCAATGACCCCAGACCCATGACCCCAGACCCATGACCCCAGACCCATGACCCCAGACCCATGACCCCAGACCCATGACCCCAGACCCATGACCCCAGACCCATGACCCCAGACCCATGACCCCAGACCCATGACCCCAGACCCATGACCCCAGACCCATGACCCCGGACCCATGACCCCGGACCCATGACACCGGACCCATGACCCCGGACCCATGACCCCGGACCCACGACCCCGGACCCATGACCCCGGACCCATTACCACGGACCCATGACCCCGTACCCAGGACCCCAGACCCATGACCCCAGACCAATGACCCCGGACCCACGACCCCGGATCCACGACCCCGGACCCACGACCCCGGACCCACGACCCCGGACTCAGGACCCCGGACCCATGACCCCGGACCCATGTCCCCGGTCCCATGACCCCGGACCCATGACCCCAGACCCATGACCCCAGACCCATGACCCCAGACCCATGACCCCAGACCCATGACCCCAGACCCATGACCCCAGACCCATGACTCCAGACCCATGACCCCAGACCCATGACCCCAGACCCATGACCCCAGACCCATGACCCCAGACCCATGACCCCAGACCCATGACCCCAGACCCATGACCCCAGACCCATGACCCCAGACCCATGACCCCAGACCCATGACCCCAGACCCATGACCCCAGACCCATGACCCCAGACCCATGACCCCAGACCCACGACCCCAGACCCACGACCCCAAACCCACAACCCCGGACCCACGACCCCGGACCCACGACACCGGACCCACGACCCCGGACCCATGACCCCAGACCCATGACCCCAGACCCATGACCCCAGACCCATGACCCCGGACCCATGACCCCGGACCAATGACCCCGGACCCATGACCCCGGACCCATGACCCCGGACCCATGACCCCGGACCCATGACCCCGGACCCATGACCCCGGACCCATGACCCCGGACCCATGACCCCGGACCCATGACCCCGGACCCATGACCCAGGACCCATGACCACGGACCCATGACCCCGGACCCATGACCCCGGACCCATGACCCCGGACCCAGGACCCCGGAACCACAACCCCGGACCCAGGACCCCGGACACATGACCCCGGACCCATGACCCCGGACCCACGACCCCGGACCCACGACCCCAGACCCATGACCCGAGACCCATGACCCCAGACCCATTACCCCAGACCCATGACCACAGACCCATGACCCCAGACCCATGACCCCAGACCCATGACCCCAGACCCATGACCCCAGACCCATGACCCCAGACCCATGACCCCAGACCCATGACCCCAGACCCATGACCCCAGACCCACGACCCCAGACCCACGACCCCGGACCCACGACCCCGGACCCACGACCCCGGACCCACGACCCCGGACCCACGACCCCGGACCCACGACCCCGGACCCATGACACCGGACCCATGACCCCGGACCCATGACCCCGGACCCAGGACCCCGGAACCACAACCCCGGACCCAGGACCACGGACACATGAACCCGGACCCATGACCCCGGACCCACGACCCCGGACCCACGACCCCAGACCCATGACCCGAGACCCATGACCCCAGACCCATTACCCCAGACCCATGACCCCGGAGACAGGACCACGACCCATGACCCCGGACCCAGGACCCCGGACCCATGACCCCAGACCCATGACCCCGGACCCACGACCCCGGACCCACGACCCCGGACCCACGACCCCGGACCCACGACCCCAGACCCACGACCCCAGACCCACGACCCCAGACCCACGACCCCAGACCCACGACCCCAGACCCACGACCCCAGACCCACGACCCCGGACCCACGACCCCGGACCCACGACCCCGGACCCACGACCCCGGTCCCACGACCCCGGACCCACGACCCCGGACCCACGACCCCGGACCCATGACCCCGGACCCATGACCCCGGACCCATGACCCCGGACCCATGACCCCGGACCCATGACCCCGGACCCATGACCCCGGACCCATGACCCCGGACCCATGACCCCGGACCCATGACCCCGGACCCATGACCCCGGACCCATGACCCCGGACCCATGACCCCGGACCCATGACCCCGGACCCATGACCCCGGACCCATGACCCCGGACCCATGACCCCGGACCCATGACCCCGAACCCATGACCCCGGACCCATGACCCCGGACCCATGACCCCGGACCCATGACCCCGGACCCATGACCCCGGACCCATTATCACGGACCCATGACCCCGGACCCAGGACCCCGGACCCACGACCCCGGACCCACGACCCCGGACCCACGACCCCGGACCCACGACCCCGGACAGACGACCCCGCACCCACGACCCCGGACCCACGACCCCGGACCCACGAACCCGGACCCACGACCCCAGACCCACGAACCCAGACCCACGACCCCGGACCCACGACCCCAGACCCACGACCCCAGACCCACGACCCCAGACCCACGACCCCAGACCCACGACCCCAGACCCACGACCCCAGACCCACGACCCCAGACCCACGACCCCAGACCCACGACCCCAGACCCACGACCCCAGACCCACGACCCCAGACCCACGACCCCAGACCCACGACCCCAGACCCACGACCCCAGACCCACGACCCCAGACCCACGACCCCAGACCCACGACCCCAGACCCACGACCCCAGACCCACGACCCCAGACCCATGACCCCAGACCCATGACCACAGACCCATGACCCCAGACCCATGACCCCAGACCCATGACTCCAGACCCATGACCCCAGACCCATGACCCCAGACCCATGACCCCAGACCCATGACTCCAGACCCATGACCCCAGACCCATGACCCCAGACCCATGACCCCGGACCCATGACCCCGGACCCACGACCCCGGACCCACGACCCCGGACCCACGACCCCGGACCCACGACCCCGGACCCATGACACCGGACCCATGACCCCGGACCCATGACGCCGGACCCATGACCCCGGACCCATGACCCCGGACCCAGGACCCCGGAACCACAACCCCGGACCCAGGACCCCGGACACATGACCCCGGACCCATGACCCCGGACCCACGACCCCGGACCCACGACCCCAGACCCATGACCCGAGACCCATGACCCCAGACCCATTACCCCAGACCCATGACCACAGACCCATGACCCCAGACCCATGACCCCAGACCCATGACCCCAGACCCATGACCCCAGACCCATGACCCCAGACCCATGACCCCAGACCCATGACCCCAGACCCATGACCCCAGACCCATGACCCCAGACCCACGACCCCAGACCCACGACCCCGGACCCACGACCCCGGACCCACGACCCCGGACCCACGACCCCGGACCCACGACCCCAGACCCATGACCCCAGACCCATGACCCCAGACCCATGACCCCAGACCCATGACCCCAGACCCATGACCCCAGACCCATGACCCCAGACCCATGACCCCAGACCCATGACCCCAGACCCATGACCCCAGACCCATGACCCCAGACCCATGACCCCAGACCCATGACCCCAGACCCATGACCCCAGACCCATGACCCCAGACCCATGACCCCAGACCCATGACCCCAGACCCATGACCCCAGACCCATGACCCCAGACCCATGACCCCAGACCCATGACCCCAGACCCATGACCCCAGACCCATGACCCCAGACCCATGACCCCAGACCCATGACCCCAGACCCATGACCCCAGACCCATGACCCCGGACCCATGACCCCGGACCCATGACCCCGGACCCATGACCCCGGACCCATGACCCCGGACCCATGACCCCGGACCCACGACCCCGGACCCACGACCCCGGACCCACGACCCCGGACCCACGACCCCGGACCCACGACCCCGGACCCACGACCCCGGACCCACGACCCCAGACCCACGACCCCAGACCCACGACCCCAGACCCATGACCCCAGACCCACGACCCCAGACCCACGACCCCGGACCCACGACCCCGGACCCACGACCCCGGACCCACGACCCCGGACCCACGACCCCGGACCCACGACCCCGGACCCATGACCCCAGACCCATGACCCCAGACCCACGACCCCAGACCCACGACCCCAGACCCACGACCCCGGACCCACGACCCCGGACCCACGACCCCGGACCCACGACCCCGGACCCACGACCCCGGACCCATGACACCGGACCCATGACCCCGGACCCATGACCCCAGACCCATGACCCCGGACCCAGGACCCCGGAACCACAACCCCGGACCCAGGACCACGGACACATGACCCCGGACCCATGACCCCGGACCCACGACCCCGGACCCACGACCCCAGACCCATGACCCGAGACCCATGACCCCAGACCCATTACCCCAGACCCATGACCCCGGAGACAGGACCACGACCCATGACCCCGGACCCAGGACCCCGGACCCAGGACCCCGGACCCATGACGCCGGACCCATGTCCCCGGTCCCATGACCCCGGTCCCATGACCCCGGTCCCATGACAACGGACCCATGACACCGGACCCACGACCCCAGACCCATGACCCCAGACCAATGACCCCAGACCCATGACCCCAGACCCACGACCCCAGACCCATGACCCCAGACCCACGACCCCAGACCCACGACCCCGGACCCACGACCCCGGACCCATGACCCCGGACCCATGACACCGGACCCATGACCCCGGACCCATGACCCCGGACCCACGACCCCGGACCCATGACCCCGGACCCATGACCCCGGACCCATTACCACGGACCCATGACCCCGGACCCAGGACCCCGGACCCACGACCCCGGATCCACGACCCCGGACCCACAACCCCGGACCCACGACCCCGGACCCACGACCCCGGACCCACGACCCCGGACCCACGACCCCGGACCCACGACCCCGTACCCACGACCGCGGACCCACGACCCCGGACCCAGGACCCCGGACCCACGAACCCGGACCCACGACCCCAGACCCATGACCCGAGACCCATGACCCCAGACCCATTACCCCAGACCCATGACCCCGGAGACAGGACCACGGACCCATGACCCCGGACCCATGACCCCAGACCCATGACCCCAGACCCATGACCCCAGACCCATGACCCCAGACCCATGACCCCAGACCCATGACCCCAGACCCATGACTCCAGACCCATGACCCCAGACCCATGACCCCAGACCCATGACCCCAGACCCATGACCCCAGACCCATGACCCCAGACCCATGACCCCAGACCCATGACCCCAGACCCATGACCCCAGACCCATGACCCCAGACCCATGACCCCAGACCCATGACCCCAGACCCACGACCCCAGACCCACGACCCCAAACCCACGACCCCGGACCCACGACCCCGGACCCACGACACCGGACCCACGACCCCGGACCCATGACCCCAGACCCATGACCCCAGACCCATGACCCCAGACCCATGACCCCGGACCCATGACCCCGGACCAATGACCCCAGACCCATGACCCCAGACCCATGACCCCAGACCCATGACCCCAGACCCATGACCCCAGACCCATGACCCCAGACCCATGACCCCAGACCCATGACCCCAGACCCATGACCCCAGACCCATGACCCCAGACCCATGACCCCAGACCCATGACCCCGGACCCATGACCCCGGACCCATGACACCGGACCCATGACCCCGGACCCATGACCCCGGACCCACGACCCCGGACCCATGACCCCGGACCCATTACCACGGACCCATGACCCCGTACCCAGGACCCCAGACCCATGACCCCAGACCAATGACCCCGGACCCACGACCCCGGATCCACGACCCCGGACCCACGACCCCGGACCCACGACCCCGGACTCAGGACCCCGGACCCATGACCCCGGACCCATGTCCCCGGTCCCATGACCCCGGACCCATGACCCCAGACCCATGACCCCAGACCCATGACCCCAGACCCATGACCCCAGACCCATGACCCCAGACCCATGACCCCAGACCCATGACTCCAGACCCATGACCCCAGACCCATGACCCCAGACCCATGACCCCAGACCCATGACCCCAGACCCATGACCCCAGACCCATGACCCCAGACCCATGACCCCAGACCCATGACCCCAGACCCATGACCCCAGACCCATGACCCCAGACCCATGACCCCAGACCCATGACCCCAGACCCATGACCCCAGACCCACGACCCCAGACCCACGACCCCAAACCCACAACCCCGGACCCACGACCCCGGACCCACGACACCGGACCCACGACCCCGGACCCATGACCCCAGACCCATGACCCCAGACCCATGACCCCAGACCCATGACCCCGGACCCATGACCCCGGACCAATGACCCCGGACCCATGACCCCGGACCCATGACCCCGGACCCATGACCCCGGACCCATGACCCCGGACCCATGACCCCGGACCCATGACCCCGGACCCATGACCCCGGACCCATGACCCCGGACCCATGACCCAGGACCCATGACCACGGACCCATGACCCCGGACCCATGACCCCGGACCCATGACCCCGGACCCAGGACCCCGGAACCACAACCCCGGACCCAGGACCCCGGACACATGACCCCGGACCCATGACCCCGGACCCACGACCCCGGACCCACGACCCCAGACCCATGACCCGAGACCCATGACCCCAGACCCATTACCCCAGACCCATGACCACAGACCCATGACCCCAGACCCATGACCCCAGACCCATGACCCCAGACCCATGACCCCAGACCCATGACCCCAGACCCATGACCCCAGACCCATGACCCCAGACCCATGACCCCAGACCCACGACCCCAGACCCACGACCCCGGACCCACGACCCCGGACCCACGACCCCGGACCCACGACCCCGGACCCACGACCCCGGACCCACGACCCCGGACCCATGACACCGGACCCATGACCCCGGACCCATGACCCCGGACCCAGGACCCCGGAACCACAACCCCGGACCCAGGACCACGGACACATGAACCCGGACCCATGACCCCGGACCCACGACCCCGGACCCACGACCCCAGACCCATGACCCGAGACCCATGACCCCAGACCCATTACCCCAGACCCATGACCCCGGAGACAGGACCACGACCCATGACCCCGGACCCAGGACCCCGGACCCAGGACCCCAGACCCATGACCCCAGACCCATGACCCCAGACCCATGACCCCAGACCCATGACCCCAGACCCATGACCCCAGACCCATGACCCCAGACCCATGACCCCAGACCCACGACCCCAGACCCACGACCCCAAACCCACGACCCCGGACCCACGACCCCGGACCCACGACACCGGACCCACGACCCCGGACCCATGACCCCAGACCCATGACCCCAGACCCATGACCCCAGACCCATGACCCCAGACCCATGACCCCGGTCCCATGACCCCGGTCCCATGACCCCGGTCCCATGACAACGGACCCATGACACCGGACCCACGATCCCAGACCCATGACCCCAGACCAATGACCCCAGACCCATGACCCCGGACCCATGACCCCGGACCCATGACACCGGACCCATGACCCCGGACCCATGACCCCGGACCCACGACCCCGGACCCATGACCCCGGACCCATGACCCCGGACCCATTACCACGGACCCATGACCCCGTACCCAGGACCCCAGACCCATGACCCCAGACCAATGACCCCGGACCCACGACCCCGGATCCACGACCCCGGACCCACGACCCCGGACCCACGACCCCGGACTCAGGACCCCGGACCCATGACCCCGGACCCATGTCCCCGGTCCCATGACCCCGGACCCATTACCACGGACCCATGACCCCGGACCCATGACCCCGGACCCAGGACCCCGGAACCACAACCCCGGACCCAGGACCCCGGACACATGACCCCGGACCCATGACCCCGGACCCACGACCCCGGACCCACGACCCCAGACCCATGACCCGAGACCCATGACCCCAGACCCATTACCCCAGACCCATGACCACAGACCCATGACCCCAGACCCATGACCCCAGACCCATGACCCCAGACCCATGACCCCAGACCCATGACCCCAGACCCATGACCCCAGACCCATGACCCCAGACCCATGACCCCAGACCCATGACCCCAGACCCATGACCCCAGACCCATGACCCCAGACCCACGACCCCAGACCCACGACCCCGGACCCACGACCCCGGACCCACGACCCCGGACCCACGACCCCGGACCCACGACACCGGACCCATGACCCCGGACCCATGACCCCGGACCCAGGACCCCGGAACCACAACCCCGGACCCAGGACCACGGACACATGACCCCGGACCCATGACCCCGGACCCACGACCCCGGACCCACGACCCCAGACCCATGACCCGAGACCCATGACCCCAGACCCATTACCCCAGACCCATGACCACAGACCCATGACCCCAGACCCATGACCCCAGACCCATGACCCCAGACCCATGACCCCAGACCCATGACCCCAGACCCATGACCCCAGACCCATGACCCCAGACCCATGACCCCAGACCCATGACCCCAGACCCATGACCCCAGACCCATGACCCCGGACCCATGACCCCGGACCCACGACCCCGGACCCACGACCCCGGACCCACGACCCCGGACCCACGACCCCAGACCCACGACCCCAGACCCATGACCCCAGACCCATGACCCCAGACCCATGACCCCAGACCCATGACCCCAGACCCATGACCCCAGACCCATGACCCCAGACCCATGACCCCAGACCCATGACCCCAGACCCATGACCCCAGACCCATGACCCCAGACCCATGACCCCAGACCCATGACCCCAGACCCATGACCCCAGACCCATGACCCCAGACCCATGACCCCAGACCCATGACCCCAGACCCATGACCCCAGACCCATGACCCCAGACCCATGACCCCAGACCCATGACCCCAGACCCATGACCCCAGACCCATGACCCCAGACCCATGACCCCAGACCCATGACCCCAGACCCATGACCCCAGACCCATGACCCCAGACCCATGACCCCAGACCCATGACCCCAGACCCATGACCCCAGACCCATGACCCCAGACCCATGACCCCAGACCCATGACCCCAGACCCATGACCCCAGACCCATGACCCCAGACGCATGACCCCAGACCCATGACCCCAGACCCATGACCCCAGACCCATGACCCCAGACCCATGACCCCAGACCCATGACCCCAGACCCATGACCCCAGACCCATGACCCCAGACCCATGACCCCAGACCCATGACCCCAGACCCATGACCCCAGACCCATGACCCCAGACCCATGACCCCAGACCCATGACCCCAGACCCATGACCCCAGACCCATGACCCCAGACCCATGACCCCAGACCCATGACCCCAGACCCATGACCCCAGACCCATGACCCCAGACCCATGACCCCAGACCCATGACCCCAGACCCATGACCCCAGACCCATGACCCCAGACCCATGACCCCAGACCCATGACCCCAGACCCATGACACCAGACCCATGACCCCAGACCCATGACCCCAGACCCATGACCCCCGACCCATGACCCCGGACCCATGAACCCGGACCCATGACCCCGGACCCATGACCCCGGACCCATGACCCCGGACCCACGACCCCGGACCCACGACCCCGGACCCACGACCCCGGACCCACGACCCCGGACCCACGACCCCGGACCCACGACCCCAGACCCACGACCCCAGACCCACGACCCCAGACCCATGACCCCAGACCCACGACCCCAGACCCACGACCCCGGACCCACGACCCCGGACCCACGACCCCGGACCCACGACCCCGGACCCACGACCCCGGACCCACGACCCCGGACCCACGACCCCGGACCCACGACCCCGGACCCACGACCCCGGACCCACGACCCCGGACCCACGACCCCGGACCCATGACCCCGGACCCATGACCCCGGACCCATGACCCCGGACCCATGACCCCGGACCCATGACCCCGGACCCATGACCCCGGACCCATGACCCCGGACCCATGACCCCGGACCCATGACCCCGGACCCATGACCCCGGACCCATGACCCCGGACCCATGACCCCGGACCCATGACCCCGGACCCATGACCCCGGACCCATGACCCCGGACCCATGACCCCGGACCCATGACCCCGGACCCATGACCCCGAACCCATGACCCCGGACCCATGACCCCGGACCCATGACCCCGGACCCATGACCCCGGACCCATTACCACGGACCCATTACCCCGGACCCAGGACCCCGGACCCACGACCCCGGACCCACGACCCCGGACCCACGACCCCGGACCCACGACCCCGGACAGACGACCCCGCACCCACGACCCCGGACCCACGACCCCGGACCCACGAACCCGGACCCACGACCCCAGACCCACGAACCCAGACCCACGACCCCAGACCCACGACCCCAGACCCACGACCCCAGACCCACGACCCCAGACCCACGACCCCAGACACACGACCCCAGACCCACGACCCCAGACCCACGACCCCAGACCCACGACCCCAGACCCACGACCCCAGACCCACGACCCCAGACCCACGACCCCAGACCCACGACCCCAGACCCATGACCCCAGACCAATGACCCCGGACCCACGACCCCGGATCCACGACCCCGGACCCACGACCCCGGACCCACGACCCCGGACTCAGGACCCCGGACCCATGACCCCGGACCCATGTCCCCGGTCCCATGACCCCGGACCCATGACCCCAGACCCATGACCCCAGACCCATGACCCCAGACCCATGACCCCAGACCCATGACCCCAGACCCATGACCCCAGACCCATGACTCCAGACCCATGACCCCAGACCCATGACCCCAGACCCATGACCCCAGACCCATGACCCCAGACCCATGACCCCAGACCCATGACCCCAGACCCATGACCCCAGACCCATGACCCCAGACCCATGACCCCAGACCCATGACCCCAGACCCATGACCCCAGACCCATGACCCCAGACCCACGACCCCAGACCCACGACCCCAAACCCACAACCCCGGACCCACGACCCCGGACCCACGACACCGGACCCACGACCCCGGACCCATGACCCCAGACCCATGACCCCAGACCCATGACCCCAGACCCATGACCCCGGACCCATGACCCCGGACCAATGACCCCGGACCCATGACCCCGGACCCATGACCCCGGACCCATGACCCCGGACCCATGACCCCGGACCCATGACCCCGGACCCATGACCCCGGACCCATGACCCCGGACCCATGACCCCGCACCCATGACCCAGGACCCATGACCACGGACCCATGACCCCGGACCCATGACCCCGGACCCATGACCCCGGACCCAGGACCCCGGAACCACAACCCCGGACCCAGGACCCCGGACACATGACCCCGGACCCATGACCCCGGACCCACGACCCCGGACCCACGACCCCAGACCCATGACCCGAGACCCATGACCCCAGACCCATTACCCCAGACCCATGACCACAGACCCATGACCCCAGACCCATGACCCCAGACCCATGACCCCAGACCCATGACCCCAGACCCATGACCCCAGACCCATGACCCCAGACCCATGACCCCAGACCCATGACCCCAGACCCACGACCCCAGACCCACGACCCCGGACCCACGACCCCGGACCCACGACCCCGGACCCACGACCCCGGACCCACGACCCCGGACCCACGACCCCGGACCCATGACACCGGACCCATGACCCCGGACCCATGACCCCGGACCCAGGACCCCGGAACCACAACCCCGGACCCAGGACCACGGACACATGAACCCGGACCCATGACCCCGGACCCACGACCCCGGACCCACGACCCCAGACCCATGACCCGAGACCCATGACCCAAGACCCATTACCCCAGACCCATGACCCCGGAGACAGGACCACGACCCATGACCCCGGACCCAGGACCCCGGACCCAGGACCCCAGACCCATGACCCCAGACCCATGACCCCGGACCCATGACCCCAGACCCATGACCCCAGACCCATGACCCCAGACCCACGACCCCAGACCCACGACCCCAAACCCACGACCCCGGACCCACGACCCCGGACCCACGACACCGGACCCACGACCCCGGACCCATGACCCCAGACCCATGACCCCAGACCCATGACCCCAGACCCATGACCCCGGTCCCATGACCCCGGTCCCATGACCCCGGTCCCATGACAACGGACCCATGACACCGGACCCACGATCCCAGACCCATGACCCCAGACCAATGACCCCAGACCCATGACCCCGGACCCATGACCCCGGACCCATGACACCGGACCCATGACCCCGGACCCATGACCCCGGACCCACGACCCCGGACCCATGACCCCGGACCCATGACCCCGGACCCATTACCACGGACCCATGACCCCGTACCCAGGACCCCAGACCCATGACCCCAGACCAATGACCCCGGACCCACGACCCCGGATCCACGACCCCGGACCCACGACCCCGGACCCACGACCCCGGACTCAGGACCCCGGACCCATGACCCCGGACCCATGTCCCCGGTCCCATGACCCCGGACCCATTACCACGGACCCATGACCCCGGACCCATGACCCCGGACCCAGGACCCCGGAACCACAACCCCGGACCCAGGACCCCGGACACATGACCCCGGACCCATGACCCCGGACCCACGACCCCGGACCCACGACCCCAGACCCATGACCCGAGACCCATGACCCCAGACCCATTACCCCAGACCCATGACCACAGACCCATGACCCCAGACCCATGACCCCAGACCCATGACCCCAGACCCATGACCCCAGACCCATGACCCCAGACCCATGACCCCAGACCCATGACCCCAGACCCATGACCCCAGACCCATGACCCCAGACCCATGACCCCAGACCCATGACCCCAGACCCATGACCCCGGACCCACGACCCCGGACCCACGACCCCGGACCCACGACCCCGGACCCACGACCCCGGACCCACGACCCCGGACCCACGACCCCGGACCCACGACCCCGGACCCATGACACCGGACCCATGACCCCGGACCCATGACCCCGGACCCACGACCCCGGACCCATGACACCGGACCCATGACCCCGGACCCATGACGCCGGACCCATGACCCCGGACCCATGACCCCGGACCCACGACCCCAGACCCATGACCCCAGACCCATGACCCCAGACCCATGACCCCAGACCCATGACCCCAGACCCATGACCCCAGACCCATGACCCCAGACCCATGACCCCAGACCCATGACCCCAGACCCATGACCCCAGACCCATGACCCCAGACCCATGACCCCAGACCCATGACCCCGGACCCATGACCCCGGACCCACGACCCCGGACCCACGACCCCGGACCCACGACCCCGAACCCACGACCCCGGACCCACGACCCCAGACCCACGACCCCAGACCCACGACCCCAGACCCATGACCCCAGACCCACGACCCCAGACCCACGACCCCGGACCCACGACCCCAGACCCACGACCCCGGACCCACGACCCCGGACCCACGACCCCGGACCCACGACCCCGGACCCACGACCCCGGACCCACGACCCCTGACCCACGACCCCGGACCCACGACCCCGGACCCATGACCCCGGACCCATGACCCCGGACCCATGACCCCGGACCCATGACCCCGGACCCATGACCCCGGACCCATGACCCCGGACCCATGACCCCGGACCCATGACCCCGGACCCATGACCCCAGACCCATGACCCCAGACCCATGACCCCAGACCCATGACCCCAGACCCATGACCCCAGACCCATGACCCCAGACCCATGACCCCAGACCCATGACCCCAGACCCATGACCCCAGACCCATGACCCCAGACCCATGACCCCAGACCCATGACCCCAGACCCATGACCCCAGACCCATGACCCCAGACCCATGACCCCAGACCCATGACCCCAGACCCATGACCCCAGACCCATGACCCCAGACCCATGACCCCAGACCCATGACCCCAGACCCATGACCCCAGACCCATGACCCCAGACCCATGACCCCAGACCCATGACCCCAGACCCATGACCCCAGACCCATGACCCCAGACCCATGACCCCAGACCCATGACCCCAGACCCATGACCCCAGACCCATGACCCCAGACCCATGACCCCAGACCCATGACCCCAGACCCATGACCCCAGACCCATGACCCCAGACCCATGACCCCAGACCCATGACCCCAGACGCATGACCCCAGACCCATGACCCCAGACCCATGACCCCAGACCCATGACCCCAGACCCATGACCCCAGACCCATGACCCCAGACCCATGACCCCAGACCCATGACCCCAGACCCATGACCCCAGACCCATGACCCCAGACCCATGACCCCGGACCCATGACCCCGGACCCATGACCCCGGACCCACGACCCCGGACCCACGACCCCGGACCCACGACCCCGAACCCACGACCCCGGACCCACGACCCCAGACCCACGACCCCAGACCCACGACCCCAGACCCATGACCCCAGACCCATGACCCCGGACCCATGACCCCGGACCCATGACCCCGGACCCATGACCCCGGACCCATGACCCAGGACCCATGACCACGGACCCATGACCCCGGACCCATGACCCCGGACCCATGACCCCGGACCCATGACCCCGGACCCAGGACCCCGGAACCACAACCCCGGACCCAGGACCCCGGACACATGACCCCGGACCCATGACCCCGGACCCACGACCCCGGACCCACGACCCCGGACCCATGACCCCAGACCCATGACCCCAGACCCATGACCCCAGACCCATGACCCCAGACCCATGACCCCAGACCCATGACCCCAGACCCATGACCCCAGACCCATGACCCCAGACCCATGACCCCAGACCCATGACCCCAGACCCATGACCCCAGACCCATGACCCCAGACCCATGACCCCAGACCCATGACCCCAGACCCATGACCCCAGACCCATGACCCCAGACCCATGACCCCAGACCCATGACCCCAGACCCATGACCCCAGACCCATGACCCCAGACCCATGACCCCAGACCCATGACCCCAGACCCATGACCCCAGACCCATGACCCCAGACCCATGACCCCAGACCCATGACCCCAGACCCATGACCCCAGACCCATGACCCCAGACCCATGACCCCAGACCCATGACCCCAGACCCATGACCCCAGACCCATGACCCCAGACCCATGACCCCAGACCCATGACCCCAGACCCATGACCCCAGACCCATGACCCCAGACCCATGACCCCAGACCCATGACCCCAGACCCATGACCCCAGACCCATGACCCCAGACCCATGACCCCAGACCCATGACCCCAGACCCATGACCCCAGACCCATGACCCCAGACCCATGACCCCAGACCCATGACCCCAGACCCATGACCCCAGACCCATGACCCCAGACCCATGACCCCAGACCCATGACCCCAGACCCATGACCCCAGACCCATGACACCAGACCCATGACCCCAGACCCATGACCCCAGACCCATGACCCCCGACCCATGACCCCCGACCCATGACCCCGGACCCATGACCCCGGACCCATGACCCCGGACCCAGGACCCCGGACCCATGACCCCGGACCCACGACCCCGGACCCACGACCCCGGACCCACGACCCCGGACCCACGACCCCGGACCCACGACCCCGGACCCACGACCCCAGACCCACGACCCCAGACCCACGACCCCAGACCCATGACCCCAGACCCACGACCCCGGACCCACGACCCCGGACCCACGACCCCGGACCCACGACCCCGGACCCACGACCCCGGACCCACGACCCCGGACCCACGACCCCGGACCCACGACCCCGGACCCACGACCCCGGACCCACGACCCCGGACCCATGACCCCGGACCCATGACCCCGGACCCATGACCCCGGACCCATGACCCCGGACCCATGACCCCGGACCCATGACCCCGGACCCATGACCCCGGACCCATGACCCCGGACCCATGACCCCGGACCCATGACCCCGGACCCATGACCCCGGACCCATGACCCCGGACCCATGACCCCGGACCCATGACCCCGGACCCATGACCCCGGACCCATGACCCCGGACCCATGACCCCGAACCCATGACCCCGGACCCATGACCCCGGACCCATGACCCCGGACCCATGACCCCGGACCCATTACCACGGACCCATGACCCCGGACCCAGGACCCCGGACCCACGACCCCGGACCCACGACCCCGGACCCACGACCCCGGACCCACGACCCCGGACAGACGACCCCGCACCCACGACCCCGGACCCACGACCCCGGACCCACGAACCCGGACCCACGACCCCAGACCCACGAACCCAGACCCACGACCCCAGACCCACGACCCCAGACCCACGACCCCAGACCCACGACCCCAGACCCACGACCCCAGACCCACGACCCCAGACCCACGACCCCAGACCCACGACCCCAGACCCACGACCCCAGACCCACGACCCCAGACCCACGACCCCAGACCCACGACCCCAGACCCATGACCCCAGACCAATGACCCCGGACCCACGACCCCGGATCCACGACCCCGGACCCACGACCCCGGACCCACGACCCCGGACTCAGGACCCCGGACCCATGACCCCGGACCCATGTCCCCGGTCCCATGACCCCGGACCCATGACCCCAGACCCATGACCCCAGACCCATGACCCCAGACCCATGACCCCAGACCCATGACCCCAGACCCATGACCCCAGACCCATGACTCCAGACCCATGACCCCAGACCCATGACCCCAGACCCATGACCCCAGACCCATGACCCCAGACCCATGACCCCAGACCCATGACCCCAGACCCATGACCCCAGACCCATGACCCCAGACCCATGACCCCAGACCCATGACCCCAGACCCATGACCCCAGACCCATGACCCCAGACCCACGACCCCAGACCCACGACCCCAAACCCACAACCCCGGACCCACGACCCCGGACCCACGACACCGGACCCACGACCCCGGACCCATGACCCCAGACCCATGACCCCAGACCCATGACCCCAGACCCATGACCCCGGACCCATGACCCCGGACCAATGACCCCGGACCCATGACCCCGGACCCATGACCCCGGACCCATGACCCCGGACCCATGACCCAGGACCCATGACCACGGACCCATGACCCCGGACCCATGACCCCGGACCCATGACCCCGGACCCAGGACCCCGGAACCACAACCCCGGACCCAGGACCCCGGACACATGACCCCGGACCCATGACCCCGGACCCACGACCCCGGACCCACGACCCCAGACCCATGACCCGAGACCCATGACCCCAGACCCATTACCCCAGACCCATGACCACAGACCCATGACCCCAGACCCATGACCCCAGACCCATGACCCCAGACCCATGACCCCAGACCCATGACCCCAGACCCATGACCCCAGACCCATGACCCCAGACCCATGACCCCAGACCCATGACCCCAGACCCACGACCCCAGACCCACGACCCCGGACCCACGACCCCGGACCCACGACCCCGGACCCACGACCCCGGACCCACGACCCCGGACCCATGACACCGGACCCATGACCCCGGACCCATGACCCCGGACCCAGGACCCCGGAACCACAACCCCGGACCCAGGACCACGGACACATGAACCCGGACCCATGACCCCGGACCCACGACCCCGGACCCACGACCCCAGACCCATGACCCGAGACCCATGACCCCAGACCCATTACCCCAGACCCATGACCCCGGAGACAGGACCACGACCCATGACCCCGGACCCAGGACCCCGGACCCAGGACCCCAGACCCATGACCCCAGACCCATGACCCCAGACCCATGACCCCAGACCCATGACCCCAGACCCATGACCCCAGACCCACGACCCCAGACCCACGACCCCAAACCCACGACCCCGGACCCACGACCCCGGACCCACGACACCGGACCCACGACCCCGGACCCATGACCCCAGACCCATGACCCCAGACCCATGACCCCAGACCCATGACCCCGGTCCCATGACCCCGGTCCCATGACCCCGGTCCCATGACAACGGACCCATGACACCGGACCCACGATCCCAGACCCATGACCCCAGACCAATGACCCCAGACCCATGACCCCGGACCCATGACCCCGGACCCATGACACCGGACCCATGACCCCGGACCCATGACCCCGGACCCACGACCCCGGACCCATGACCCCGGACCCATGACCCCGGACCCATTACCACGGACCCATGACCCCGTACCCAGGACCCCAGACCCATGACCCCAGACCAATGACCCCGGACCCACGACCCCGGATCCACGACCCCGGACCCACGACCCCGGACCCACGACCCCGGACTCAGGACCCCGGACCCATGACCCCGGACCCATGTCCCCGGTCCCATGACCCCGGACCCATTACCACGGACCCATGACCCCGGACCCATGACCCCGGACCCAGGACCCCGGAACCACAACCCCGAACCCAGGACCCCGGACACATGACCCCGGACCCATGACCCCGGACCCACGACCCCGGACCCACGACCCCAGACCCATGACCCGAGACCCATGACCCCAGACCCATTACCCCAGACCCATGACCACAGACCCATGACCCCAGACCCATGACCCCAGACCCATGACCCCAGACCCATGACCCCAGACCCATGACCCCAGACCCATGACCCCAGACCCATGACCCCAGACCCATGACCCCAGACCCATGACCCCAGACCCATGACCCCAGACCCATGACCCCAGACCCATGACCCCAGACCCACGACCCCGGACCCACGACCCCGGACCCACGACCCCGGACCCACGACCCCGGACCCACGACCCCGGACCCACGACCCCGGACCCACGACCCCGGACCCATGACACCGGACCCATGACCCCGGACCCATGACCCCGGACCCACGACCCCGGACCCATGACACCGGACCCATGACCCCGGACCCATGACGCCGGACCCATGACCCCGGACCCATGACCCCGGACCCACGACCCCAGACCCATGACCCCAGACCCATGACCCCAGACCCATGACCCCAGACCCATGACCCCAGACCCATGACCCCAGACCCATGACCCCAGACCCATGACCCCAGACCCATGACCCCAGACCCATGACCCCAGACCCATGACCCCAGACCCATGACCCCAGACCCATGACCCCAGACCCATGACCCCAGACCCATGACCCCAGACCCATGACCCCGGACCCATGACCCCGGACCCACGACCCCGGACCCACGACCCCGGACCCACGACCCCGAACCCACGACCCCGGACCCACGACCCCAGACCCACGACCCCAGACCCACGACCCCAGACCCATGACCCCAGACCCACGACCCCGGACCCACGACCCCGGACCCACGACCCCAGACCCACGACCCCGGACCCACGACCCCGGACCCACGACCCCGGACCCACGACCCCGGACCCACGACCCCGGACCCACGACCCCGGACCCACGACCCCGGACCCATGACCCCGGACCCATGACCCCGGACCCATGACCCCGGACCCATGACCCCGGACCCATGACCCCGGACCCATGACCCCGGACCCATGACCCCGGACCCATGACCCCGGACCCATGACCCCGGACCCATGACCCCGGACCCATGACCCCGGACCCATGACCCCGGACCCATGACCCCGGACCCATGACCCCGAACCCATGACCCCGGACCCATGACCCCGGACCCATGACCCCGGACCCATGACCCCGGACCCATGACCCCGGACCCATTACCACGGACCCATGACCCCGGACCCAGGACCCCGGACCCACGACCCCGGACCCACGACCCCGGACCCACGACCCCGGACAGACGACCCCGCACCCACGACCCCGGACCCACGACCCCGGACCCACGAACCCGGACCCACGACCCCAGACCCACGACCCCAGACCCACGACCCCAGACCCACGACCCCAGACCCACGACCCCAGACCCACGACCCCAGACCCACGACCCCAGACCCACGACCCCAGACCCACGACCCCAGACCCACGACCCCAGACCCACGACCCCAGACCCACGACCCCAGACCCACGACCCCATACCCACGACCCCAGACCCACGACCCCAGACCCACGACCCCAGACCCACGACCCCAGACCCACGACCCCAGACCCACGACCCCAGACCCACGACCCCAGACCCACGACCCCAGACCCACGACCCCAGACCCACGACCCCAGACCCACGACCCCAGACCCACGACCCCAGACCCACGACCCCAGACCCACGACCCCAGACCCACGACCCCAGACCCACGACCCCAGACCCACGACCCCAGACCCACGACCCCAGACCCACGACCCCGGACCCACGACCCCGGACCCACGACCCCGGACCCACGACCCCGGACCCACGACCCCGGACCCATGACACCGGACCCATGACCCCGGACCCATGACCCCGGACCCAGGACCCCGGAACCACAGCCCCGGACCCAGGACCACGGACACATGACCCCGGACCCATGACCCCGGACCCACGACCCCGGACCCACGACCCCAGACCCATGACCCCAGACCCATGACCCCAGACCCATGACCCCAGACCCATGACCCCAGACCCATGACCCCAGACCCATGACCCCAGACCCATGACCCCAGACCCATGACCCCAGACCCATGACCCCAGACCCATGACCCCAGACCCATGACCCCGGACCCATGACCCCGGACCCACGACCCCGGACCCACGACCCCGGACCCACGACCCCGAACCCACGACCCCGGACCCACGACCCCAGACCCACGACCCCAGACCCACGACCCCAGACCCATGACCCCAGACCCACGACCCCAGACCCACGACCCCGGACCCACGACCCCAGACCCACGACCCCGGACCCACGACCCCGGACCCACGACCCCGGACCCACGACCCCGGACCCATGACCCCGGACCCATGACCCCGGACCCATGACCCCGGACCCATGACCCCGGACCCATGACCCCGGACCCATGACCCCGGACCCATGACCCCTGACCCATGACCCCGGACCCATGACCCCAGACCCATGACCCCAGACCCATGACCCCAGACCCATGACCCCAGACCCATGACCCCAGACCCATGACCCCAGACCCATGACCCCAGACCCATGACCCCAGACCCATGACCCCAGACCCATGACCCCAGACCCATGACCCCAGACCCATGACCCCAGACCCATGACCCCAGACCCATGACCCCAGACCCATGACCCCAGACCCATGACCCCAGACCCATGACCCCAGACCCATGACCCCAGACCCATGACCCCAGACCCATGACCCCAGACCCATGACCCCAGACCCATGACCCCAGACCCATGACCCCAGACCCATGACCCCAGACCCATGACCCCAGACCCATGACCCCAGACCCATGACCCCAGACCCATGACCCCAGACCCATGACCCCAGACCCATGACCCCAGACCCATGACCCCAGACCCATGACCCCAGACCCATGACCCCAGACCCATGACCCCAGACCCATGACCCCAGACCCATGACCCCAGACCCATGACCCCAGACCCATGACCCCAGACCCATGACCCCAGACCCATGACCCCAGACCCATGACCCCGGACCCATGACCCCGGACCCATGACCCCGGACCCATGACCCCGGACCCATGACCCCGGACCCATGACCCCGGACCCATGACCCCGGACCCATGACCCCGGACCCATGACCCCGGACCCATGACCCCGGACCCATGACCCCGGACCCATGACCCCGGACCCATGACCCCGGACCCATGACCCCGGACCCATGACCCCGAACCCATGACCCCGGACCCATGACCCCGGACCCATGACCCCGGACCCATTACCACGGACCCATGACCCCGGACCCATGACCCCAGACCCATGACCCCAGACCCATGACCCCAGACCCATGACCCCAGACCCATGACCCCAGACCCATGACCCCAGACCCATGACCCCAGACCCATGACCCCAGACCCATGACCCCAGACCCATGACCCCAGACCCATGACCCCAGACCCATGACCCCAGACCCATGACCCCGGACCCATGACCCCGGACCCATGACCCCGGACCCATGACCCCGGACCCATGACCCCGGACCCATGACCCCAGACCCATGACCCCAGACCCATGACCCCAGACCCATGACCCCAGACCCATGACCCCAGACCCATGACCCCAGACCCATGACCCCAGACCCATGGCCCAGACCCATGACCCCGGACCCATGACCCCGGACCCATGACCCCGGACCCATGACCCCGGACCCACGACCCCGGACCCACGACCCCGGACCCACGACCCCGGACCCACGACCCCGGACCCACGACCCCAGACCCACGACCCCAGACCCACGACCCCAGACCCACGACCCCAGACCCACGACCCCAGACCCACGACCCCAGACCCACGACCCCAGACCCACGACCCCAGACCCACGACCCCAGACCCATGACCCCAGACCCACGACCCCAGACCCACGACCCCGGACCCACGACCCCAGACCCACGACCCCAGACCCACGACCCCGGACCCACGACCCCGGACCCACGACTCCGGACCCACGACCCCGGACCCACGACCCCGGACCCACGACCCCGGACCCATGACCCCGGACCCATGACCCCGGACCCATGACCCCGGACCCATGACCCCGGACCCATGACCCCGGACCCATGACCCCGGACCCATGACCCCGGACCCATGACCCCGGACCCATGACCCCGGACCCATGACCCCGGACCCATGACCCCGGACCCATGACCCCGAACCCATGACCCCGGACCCATGACCCCGGACCCATGACCCCGGACCCATTACCACGGACCCATGACCCCGGACCCAGGACCCCGGACCCACGACCCCGGACCCACGACCCCGGACCCACGACCCCGGACAGACGACCCCGCACCCACGACCCCGGACCCACGACCCCGGACCCACGAACCCGGACCCACGACCCCAGACCCACGACCCCAGACCCACGACCCCAGACCCACGACCCCAGACCCACGACCCCAGACCCACGACCCCAGACCCACGACCCCAGACCCACGACCCCAGACCCACGACCCCAGACCCACGACCCCAGACCCACGACCCCAGACCCACGACCCCAGACCCACGACCCCAGACCCACGACCCCAGACCCACGACCCCAGACCCACGACCCCAGACCCACGACCCCAGACCCACGACCCCAGACCCACGACCCCAGACCCACGACCCCAGACCCACGACCCCAGACCCACGACCCCAGACCCACGACCCCAGACCCACGACCCCAGACCCACGACCCCAGACCCACGACCCCAGACCCACGACCCCATACCCACGACCACAGACCCATGACCCCAGACCCATGACCCCAGACCCATGACTCCAGACCCATGACCCCAGACCCATGACCCCAGACCCATGACCCCAGACCCATGACTCCAGACCCATGACCCCAGACCCATGACCCCAGACCCATGACCCCAGACCCATGACCCCAGGCCCATGACCCCAGACCCATGACCCCAGACCCATGACCCCAGACCCATGACCCCAGACCCACGACCCCGGACCCACGACCCCGGACCCACGACCCCGGACCCACGACCCCGGACCCATGACACCGGACCCATGACCCCGGACCCATGACGCCGGACCCATGACCCCGGACCCATGACCCCGGACCCAGGACCCCGGAACCACAACCCCGGACCCAGGACCCCGGACACATGACCCCGGACCCATGACCCCGGACCCACGACCCCGGACCCACGACCCCAGACCCATGACCCGAGACCCATGACCCCAGACCCATTACCCCAGACCCATGACCACAGACCCATGACCCCAGACCCATGACCCCAGACCCATGACCCCAGACCCATGACCCCAGACCCATGACCCCAGACCCATGACCCCAGACCCATGACCCCAGACCCATGACCCCAGACCCATGACCCCAGACCCATGACCCCAGACCCATGACCCCAGACCCATGACCCCAGACCCATGACCCCAGACCCATGACCCCAGACCCACGACCGCAGACCCACGACCCCGGACCCACGACCCCGGACCCACGACCCCGGACCCACGACCCCGGACCCATGACACCGGACCCATGACACCGGACCCATGACCCCGGACCCATGACCCCGGACCCAGGACCCCGGAACCACAACCCCGGACCCAGGACCACGGACACATGACCCCGGACCCATGACCCCGGACCCACGACCCCGGACCCACGACCCCAGACCCATGACCCGAGACCCATGACCCCAGACACATTACCCCAGACCCATGACCCCGGAGACAGGACCACGACCCATGACCCCGGACCCAGGACCCCGGACCCAGGACCCCGGACCCATGACGCCGGACCCATGTACCCGGTCCCATGACCCCGGTCCCATGACCCCGGTCCCATGACAACGGACCCATGACACCGGACCCACGACCCCAGACCCATGACCCCAGACCAATGACCCCGGACCCATGACCCCGGACCCATGACCCCGGACCCATGACACCGGACCCATGACCCCGGACCCATGACCCCGGACCCACGACCCCGGACCCATGACCCCGGACCCATGACCCCGGACCCATGACCCCAGACCCATGACCCCAGACCCATGACCCCAGACCCATGACCCCAGACCCATGACCCCAGACCCATGACCCCAGACCCATGACCCCAGACCCATGACCCCAGACCCATGACCCCAGACCCATGACCCCAGACCCATGACCCCAGACCCATGACCCCAGACCCATGACCCCAGACGCATGACCCCAGACCCATGACCCCAGACCCATGACCCCAGACCCATGACCCCAGACCCATGACCCCAGACCCATGACCCCAGACCCATGACCCCAGACCCATGACACCACACCCATGACCCCAGACCCATGACCCCAGACCCATGACCCCAGACCCATGACCCCAGACCCATGACCCCAGACCCATGACCCCAGACCCATGACACCAGACCCATGACCCCAGACCCATGACCCCAGACCCATGACCCCAGACCCATGACCCCGGACCCATGACCCCGGACCCATGACCCCGGACCCATGACCCCGGACCCATGACCCCGGACCCATGACCCCGGACCCACGACCCCGGACCCACGACCCCGGACCCACGACCCCGGACCCACGACCCCGGACCCACGACCCCGGACCCACGACCCCAGACCCACGACCCCAGACCCACGACCCCAGACCCACGACCCCAGACCCACGACCCCAGACCCACGACCCCAGACCCACGACCCCGGACCCACGACCCCGGACCCACGACCCCGGACCCACGACCCCGGTCCCACGACCCCGGACCCACGACCCCGGACCCACGACCCCGGACCCATGACCCCGGACCCATGACCCCGGACCCATGACCCCGGACCCACGACCCCGGACAGACGACCCCGCACCCACGACCCCGGACCCACGACCCCGGACCCACGAACCCGGACCCACGACCCCAGACCCACGACCCCAGACCCACGACCCCAGACCCACGACCCCAGACCCACGACCCCAGACCCACGACCCCAGACCCACGACCCCAGACCCACGACCCCAGACCCACGACCCCAGACCCACGACCCCAGACCCACGACCCCAGACCCACGACCCCAGACCCACGACCCCAGACCCACGACCCCAGACCCACGACCCCAGACCCACGACCCCAGACCCACGACCCCAGACCCACGACCCCAGACCCACGACCCCAGACCCACGACCCCAGACCCACGACCCCAGACCCACGACCCCAGACCCACGACCCCAGACCCACGACCCCAGACCCACGACCCCAGACCCACGACCCCAGACCCACGACCCCAGACCCACGACCCCAGACCCACGACCCCATACCCACGACCACAGACCCATGACCCCAGACCCATGACCCCAGACCCATGACTCCAGACCCATGACCCCAGACCCATGACCCCAGACCCATGACCCCAGACCCATGACTCCAGACCCATGACCCCAGACCCATGACCCCAGACCCATGACCCCAGACCCATGACCCCAGGCCCATGACCCCAGACCCATGACCCCAGACCCATGACCCCAGACCCATGACCCCAGACCCACGACCCCGGACCCACGACCCCGGACCCACGACCCCGGACCCACGACCCCGGACCCATGACACCGGACCCATGACCCCGGACCCATGACGCCGGACCCATGACCCCGGACCCATGACCCCGGACCCAGGACCCCGGAACCACAACCCCGGACCCAGGACCCCGGACACATGACCCCGGACCCATGACCCCGGACCCACGACCCCGGACCCACGACCCCAGACCCATGACCCGAGACCCATGACCCCAGACCCATTACCCCAGACCCATGACCACAGACCCATGACCCCAGACCCATGACCCCAGACCCATGACCCCAGACCCATGACCCCAGACCCATGACCCCAGACCCATGACCCCAGACCCATGACCCCAGACCCATGACCCCAGACCCATGACCCCAGACCCATGACCCCAGACCCATGACCCCAGACCCATGACCCCAGACCCATGACCCCAGACCCATGACCCCAGACCCACGACCGCAGACCCACGACCCCGGACCCACGACCCCGGACCCACGACCCCGGACCCACGACCCCGGACCCATGACACCGGACCCATGACACCGGACCCATGACCCCGGACCCATGACCCCGGACCCAGGACCCCGGAACCACAACCCCGGACCCAGGACCACGGACACATGACCCCGGACCCATGACCCCGGACCCACGACCCCGGACCCACGACCCCAGACCCATGACCCGAGACCCATGACCCCAGACACATTACCCCAGACCCATGACCCCGGAGACAGGACCACGACCCATGACCCCGGACCCAGGACCCCGGACCCAGGACCCCGGACCCATGACGCCGGACCCATGTACCCGGTCCCATGACCCCGGTCCCATGACCCCGGTCCCATGACAACGGACCCATGACACCGGACCCACGACCCCAGACCCATGACCCCAGACCAATGACCCCGGACCCATGACCCCGGACCCATGACCCCGGACCCATGACACCGGACCCATGACCCCGGACCCATGACCCCGGACCCACGACCCCGGACCCATGACCCCGGACCCATGACCCCGGACCCATGACCCCAGACCCATGACCCCAGACCCATGACCCCAGACCCATGACCCCAGACCCATGACCCCAGACCCATGACCCCAGACCCATGACCCCAGACCCATGACCCCA
The DNA here is from genome assembly GCA_944738655.2 of Andrena hattorfiana. Lineage (NCBI taxonomy): Eukaryota > Metazoa > Arthropoda > Insecta > Hymenoptera > Andrenidae > Andrena > Andrena hattorfiana. Next base: position 69,186,503 of record OX122889.2, read on the forward strand.
GACCCATGACCCCAGACCCATGACCCCAGACCCATGACCCCAGACCCATGACCCCAGACCCATGACCCCAGACGCATGACCCCAGACCCATGACCCCAGACCCATGACCCCAGACCCATGACCCCAGACCCATGACCCCAGACCCATGACCCCAGACCCATGACCCCAGACCCATGACACCACACCCATGACCCCAGACCCATGACCCCAGACCCATGACCCCAGACCCATGACCCCAGACCCATGACCCCAGACCCATGACCCCAGACCCATGACACCAGACCCATGACCCCAGACCCATGACCCCAGACCCATGACCCCAGACCCATGACCCCGGACCCATGACCCCGGACCCATGACCCCGGACCCATGACCCCGGACCCATGACCCCGGACCCATGACCCCGGACCCACGACCCCGGACCCACGACCCCGGACCCACGACCCCGGACCCACGACCCCGGACCCACGACCCCGGACCCACGACCCCAGACCCACGACCCCAGACCCACGACCCCAGACCCACGACCCCAGACCCACGACCCCAGACCCACGACCCCAGACCCACGACCCCGGACCCACGACCCCGGACCCACGACCCCGGACCCACGACCCCGGTCCCACGACCCCGGACCCACGACCCCGGACCCACGACCCCGGACCCATGACCCCGGACCCATGACCCCGGACCCATGACCCCGGACCCATGACCCCGGACCCATGACCCCGGACCCATGACCCCGGACCCATGACCCCGGACCCATGACCCCGGACCCATGACCCCGGACCCATGACCCCGGACCCATGACCCCGGACCCATGACCCCGGACCCATGACCCCGGACCCATGACCCCGGACCCATGACCCCGGACCCATGACCCCGGACCCATGACCCCGAACCCATGACCCCGGACCCATGACCCCGGACCCATGACCCCGGACCCATGACCCCGGACCCATTATCACGGACCCATGACCCCGGACCCAGGACCCCGGACCCACGACCCCGGACCCACGACCCCGGACCCACGACCCCGGACCCACGACCCCGGACAGACGACCCCGCACCCACGACCCCGGACCCACGACCCCGGACCCACGAACCCGGACCCACGACCCCAGACCCACGAACCCAGACCCACGACCCCGGACCCACGACCCCAGACCCACGACCCCAGACCCACGACCCCAGACCCACGACCCCAGACCCACGACCCCAGACCCACGACCCCAGACCCACGACCCCAGACCCACGACCCCAGACCCACGACCCCAGACCCACGACCCCAGACCCACGACCCCAGACCCACGACCCCAGACCCACGACCCCAGACCCACGACCCCAGACCCACGACCCCAGACCCACGACCCCAGACCCACGACCCCAGACCCACGACCCCAGACCCACGACCCCAGACCCATGACCCCAGACCCATGACCACAGACCCATGACCCCAGACCCATGACCCCAGACCCATGACTCCAGACCCATGACCCCAGACCCATGACCCCAGACCCATGACCCCAGACCCATGACTCCAGACCCATGACCCCAGACCCATGACCCCAGACCCATGACCCCGGACCCATGACCCCGGACCCACGACCCCGGACCCACGACCCCGGACCCACGACCCCGGACCCACGACCCCGGACCCATGACACCGGACCCATGACCCCGGACCCATGACCCCGGACCCATGACCCCAGACCCATGACCCCAGACCCATGACCCCAGACCCATGACCCCAGACCCATGACCCCAGACCCATGACCCCAGACCCATGACCCCAGACCCATGACTCCAGACCCATGACCCCAGACCCATGACCCCAGACCCATGACCCCAGACCCATGACCCCAGACCCATGACCCCAGACCCATGACCCCAGACCCATGACCCCAGACCCATGACCCCAGACCCATGACCCCAGACCCATGACCCCAGACCCATGACCCCAGACCCACGACCCCAGACCCACGACCCCAAACCCACGACCCCGGACCCACGACCCCGGACCCACGACACCGGACCCACGACCCCGGACCCATGACCCCAGACCCATGACCCCAGACCCATGACCCCAGACCCATGACCCCGGACCCATGACCCCGGACCAATGACCCCAGACCCATGACCCCAGACCCATGACCCCAGACCCATGACCCCAGACCCATGACCCCAGACCCATGACCCCAGACCCATGACCCCAGACCCATGACCCCAGACCCATGACCCCAGACCCATGACCCCAGACCCATGACCCCAGACCCATGACCCCAGACCCATGACCCCGGACCCATGACCCCGGACCCATGACACCGGACCCATGACCCCGGACCCATGACCCCGGACCCACGACCCCGGACCCATGACCCCGGACCCATTACCACGGACCCATGACCCCGTACCCAGGACCCCAGACCCATGACCCCAGACCAATGACCCCGGACCCACGACCCCGGATCCACGACCCCGGACCCACGACCCCGGACCCACGACCCCGGACTCAGGACCCCGGACCCATGACCCCGGACCCATGTCCCCGGTCCCATGACCCCGGACCCATGACCCCAGACCCATGACCCCAGACCCATGACCCCAGACCCATGACCCCAGACCCATGACCCCAGACCCATGACCCCAGACCCATGACTCCAGACCCATGACCCCAGACCCATGACCCCAGACCCATGACCCCAGACCCATGACCCCAGACCCATGACCCCAGACCCATGACCCCAGACCCATGACCCCAGACCCATGACCCCAGACCCATGACCCCAGACCCATGACCCCAGACCCATGACCCCAGACCCATGACCCCAGACCCATGACCCCAGACCCATGACCCCAGACCCATGACCCCAGACCCACGACCCCAGACCCACGACCCCAAACCCACAACCCCGGACCCACGACCCCGGACCCACGACCCCGGACCCACGACACCGGACCCACGACCCCGGACCCATGACCCCAGACCCATGACCCCAGACCCATGACCCCAGACCCATGACCCCGGACCCATGACCCCGGACCAATGACCCCGGACCCATGACCCCGGACCCATGACCCCGGACCCATGACCCCGGACCCATGACCCCGGACCCATGACCCCGGACCCATGACCCCGGACCCATGACCCCGGACCCATGACCCCGGACCCATGACCCAGGACCCATGACCACGGACCCATGACCCCGGACCCATGACCCCGGACCCATGACCCCGGACCCAGGACCCCGGAACCACAACCCCGGACCCAGGACCCCGGACACATGACCCCGGACCCATGACCCCGGACCCACGACCCCGGACCCACGACCCCAGACCCATGACCCGAGACCCATGACCCCAGACCCATTACCCCAGACCCATGACCACAGACCCATGACCCCAGACCCATGACCCCAGACCCATGACCCCAGACCCATGACCCCAGACCCATGACCCCAGACCCATGACCCCAGACCCATGACCCCAGACCCATGACCCCAGACCCACGACCCCAGACCCACGACCCCGGACCCACGACCCCGGACCCACGACCCCGGACCCACGACCCCGGACCCACGACCCCGGACCCACGACCCCGGACCCATGACACCGGACCCATGACCCCGGACCCATGACCCCGGACCCAGGACCCCGGAACCACAACCCCGGACCCAGGACCACGGACACATGAACCCGGACCCATGACCCCGGACCCACGACCCCGGACCCACGACCCCAGACCCATGACCCGAGACCCATGACCCCAGACCCATTACCCCAGACCCATGACCCCGGAGACAGGACCACGACCCATGACCCCGGACCCAGGACCCCGGACCCAGGACCCCAGACCCATGACCCCAGACCCATGACCCCAGACCCATGACCCCAGACCCATGACCCCAGACCCATGACCCCAGACCCATGACCCCAGACCCATGACCCCAGACCCACGACCCCAGACCCACGACCCCAAACCCACGACCCCGGACCCACGACCCCGGACCCACGACACCGGACCCACGACCCCGGACCCATGACACCGGACCCACGACCCCGGACCCATGACCCCAGACCCATGACCCCAGACCCATGACCCCAGACCCATGACCCCAGACCCATGACCCCGGTCCCATGACCCCGGTCCCATGACCCCGGTCCCATGACAACGGACCCATGACACCGGACCCACGATCCCAGACCCATGACCCCAGACCAATGACCCCAGACCCATGACCCCGGACCCATGACCCCGGACCCATGACACCGGACCCATGACCCCGGACCCATGACCCCGGACCCACGACCCCGGACCCATGACCCCGGACCCATGACCCCGGACCCATTACCACGGACCCATGACCCCGTACCCAGGACCCCAGACCCATGACCCCAGACCAATGACCCCGGACCCACGACCCCGGATCCACGACCCCGGACCCACGACCCCGGACCCACGACCCCGGACTCAGGACCCCGGACCCATGACCCCGGACCCATGTCCCCGGTCCCATGACCCCGGACCCATTACCACGGACCCATGACCCCGGACCCATGACCCCGGACCCAGGACCCCGGAACCACAACCCCGGACCCAGGACCCCGGACACATGACCCCGGACCCATGACCCCGGACCCACGACCCCGGACCCACGACCCCAGACCCATGACCCGAGACCCATGACCCCAGACCCATTACCCCAGACCCATGACCACAGACCCATGACCCCAGACCCATGACCCCAGACCCATGACCCCAGACCCATGACCCCAGACCCATGACCCCAGACCCATGACCCCAGACCCATGACCCCAGACCCATGACCCCAGACCCATGACCCCAGACCCATGACCCCAGACCCATGACCCCAGACCCACGACCCCAGACCCACGACCCCGGACCCACGACCCCGGACCCACGACCCCGGACCCACGACCCCGGACCCATGACACCGGACCCATGACCCCGGACCCATGACCCCGGACCCAGGACCCCGGAACCACAACCCCGGACCCAGGACCACGGACACATGACCCCGGACCCATGACCCCGGACCCACGACCCCGGACCCACGACCCCAGACCCATGACCCCAGACCCATGACCCCAGACCCATGACCCCAGACCCATGACCCCAGACCCATGACCCCAGACCCATGACCCCAGACCCATGACCCCAGACCCATGACCCCAGACCCATGACCCCAGACCCATGACCCCGGACCCACGACCCCGGACCTACGACCCCGGACCCACGACCCCGGACCCACGACCCCGGACCCATGACACCGGACCCATGACCCCGGACCCATGACGCCGGACCCATGACCCCGGACCCATGACCCCGGACCCAGGACCCCGGAACCACAACCCCGGACCCAGGACCCCGGACACATGACCCCGGACCCATGACCCCGGACCCACGACCCCGGACCCACGACCCCAGACCCATGACCCGAGACCCATGACCCCAGACCCATTACCCCAGACCCATGACCACAGACCCATGACCCCAGACCCATGACCCCAGACCCATGACCCCAGACCCATGACCCCAGACCCATGACCCCAGACCCATGACCCCAGACCCATGACCCCAGACCCATGACCCCAGACCCATGACCCCAGACCCATGACCCCAGACCCATGACCCCAGACCCATGACCCCGGACCCACGACCCCGGACCCACGACCCCGGACCCACGACCCCGGACCCACGACCCCAGACCCACGACCCCAGACCCACGACCCCAGACCCATGACCCCAGACCCATGACCCCAGACCCATGACCCCAGACCCATGACCCCAGACCCATGACCCCAGACCCATGACCCCAGACCCATGACCCCAGACCCATGACCCCAGACCCATGACCCCAGACCCATGACCCCAGACCCATGACCCCAGACCCATGACCCCAGACCCATGACCCCAGACCCATGACCCCAGACCCATGACCCCAGACCCATGACCCCAGACCCATGACCCCAGACCCATGACCCCAGACCCATGACCCCAGACCCATGACCCCAGACCCATGACCCCAGACCCATGACCCCAGACCCATGACCCCAGACCCATGACCCCAGACCCATGACCCCAGACCCATGACCCCAGACCCATGACCCCAGACCCATGACCCCAGACCCATGACCCCAGACCCATGACCCCAGACCCATGACCCCAGACCCATGACCCCAGACGCATGACCCCAGACCCATGACCCCAGACCCATGACCCCAGACCCATGACCCCAGACCCATGACCCCAGACCCATGACCCCAGACCCATGACCCCAGACCCATGACCCCAGACCCATGACCCCAGACCCATGACCCCAGACCCATGACCCCAGACCCATGACCCCAGACCCATGACCCCAGACCCATGACCCCAGACCCATGACCCCAGACCCATGACCCCAGACCCATGACCCCAGACCCATGACCCCAGACCCATGACCCCAGACCCATGACCCCAGACCCATGACCCCAGACCCATGACCCCAGACCCATGACACCAGACCCATGACCCCAGACCCATGACCCCAGACCCATGACCCCAGACCCATGACCCCCGACCCATGACCCCGGACCCATGACCCCGGACCCATGACCCCGGACCCATGACCCCGGACCCATGACCCCGGACCCACGACCCCGGACCCACGACCCCGGACCCACGACCCCGGACCCACGACCCCGGACCCACGACCCCGGACCCACGACCCCAGACCCACGACCCCAGACCCACGACCCCAGACCCATGACCCCAGACCCACGACCCCAGACCCACGACCCCGGACCCACGACCCCGGACCCACGACCCCGGACCCACGACCCCGGACCCACGACCCCGGACCCACGACCCCGGACCCACGACCCCGGACCCACGACCCCGGACCCACGACCCCGGACCCACGACCCCGGACCCACGACCCCGGACCCACGACCCCGGACCCATGACCCCGGACCCATGACCCCGGACCCATGACCCCGGACCCATGACCCCGGACCCATGACCCCGGACCCATGACCCCGGACCCATGACCCCGGACCCATGACCCCGGACCCATGACCCCGGACCCATGACCCCGGACCCATGACCCCGGACCCATGACCCCGGACCCATGACCCCGGACCCATGACCCCGGACCCATGACCCCGAACCCATGACCCCGGACCCATGACCCCGGACCCATGACCCCGGACCCATGACCCCGGACCCATTACCACGGACCCATTACCCCGGACCCAGGACCCCGGACCCACGACCCCGGACCCACGACCCCGGACCCACGACCCCGGACCCACGACCCCGGACAGACGACCCCGCACCCACGACCCCGGACCCACGACCCCGGACCCACGAACCCGGACCCACGACCCCAGACCCACGAACCCAGACCCACGACCCCAGACCCACGACCCCAGACCCACGACCCCAGACCCACGACCCCAGACCCACGACCCCAGATCCACGACCCCAGACCCACGACCCCAGACCCACGACCCCAGACCCACGACCCCAGACCCACGACCCCAGACCCACGACCCCAGACCCACGACCCCAGACCCACGACCCCAGACCCATGACCCCAGACCCATGACCCCAGACCCATGACCCCAGACCCATGACCCCAGACCCATGACCCCAGACCCATGACCCCAGACCCATGACCCCAGACCCATGACCCCAGACCCATGACCCCAGACCCATGACCCCAGACCCATGACCCCAGACCCATGACCCCAGACCCATGACCCCAGACCCATGACCCCAGACCCATGACCCCAGACCCACGACCCCAGACCCACGACCCCAAACCCACAACCCCGGACCCACGACCCCGGACCCACGACCCCGGACCCACGACCCCAGACCCACGACCCCGGACCCACGACCCCGGACCCACGACCCCGGACCCACGACCCCGGACCCACGACCCCGGACCCACGACCCCGGACCCACGACCCCGGACCCATGACCCCGGACCCATGACCCCGGACCCATGACCCCGGACCCATGACCCCGGACCCATGACCCCGGACCCATGACCCCGGACCCATGACCCCGGACCCATGACCCCGGACCCATGACCCCGGACCCATGACCCCGGACCCATGACCCCAGACCCATGACCCCAGACCCATGACCCCAGACCCATGACCCCAGACCCATGACCCCAGACCCATGACCCCAGACCCATGACCCCAGACCCATGACCCCAGACCCATGACCCCAGACCCATGACCCCAGACCCATGACCCCAGACCCATGACCCCAGACCCATGACCCCAGACCCATGACCCCAGACCCATGACCCCAGACCCATGACCCCAGACCCATGACCCCAGACCCATGACCCCAGACCCATGACCCCAGACCCATGACCCCAGACCCATGACCCCAGACCCATGACCCCAGACCCATGACCCCAGACCCATGACCCCAGACCCATGACCCCAGACCCATGACCCCAGACCCATGACCCCAGACCCATGACCCCAGACCCATGACCCCAGACCCATGACCCCAGACCCATGACCCCAGACCCATGACCCCAGACCCATGACCCCAGACCCATGACCCCAGACGCATGACCCCAGACCCATGACCCCAGACCCATGACCCCAGACCCATGACCCCAGACCCATGACCCCAGACCCATGACCCCAGACCCATGACCCCAGACCCATGACCCCAGACCCATGACCCCAGACCCATGACCCCGGACCCATGACCCCGGACCCATGACCCCGGACCCATGACCCCGGACCCACGACCCCGGACCCACGACCCCGGACCCACGACCCCGAACCCACGACCCCGGACCCACGACCCCAGACCCACGACCCCAGACCCACGACCCCAGACCCATGACCCCAGACCCATGACCCCGGACCCATGACCCCGGACCCATGACCCCGGACCCATGACCCCGGACCCATGACCCAGGACCCATGACCACGGACCCATGACCCCGGACCCATGACCCCGGACCCATGACCCCGGACCCAGGACCCCGGAACCACAACCCCGGACCCAGGACCCCGGACACATGACCCCGGACCCATGACCCCGGACCCACGACCCCGGACCCACGACCCCGGACCCATGACCCCAGACCCATGACCCCAGACCCATGACCCCAGACCCATGACCCCAGACCCATGACCCCAGACCCATGACCCCAGACCCATGACCCCAGACCCATGACCCCAGACCCATGACCCCAGACCCATGACCCCAGACCCATGACCCCAGACCCATGACCCCAGACCCATGACCCCAGACCCATGACCCCAGACCCATGACCCCAGACCCATGACCCCAGACCCATGACCCCAGACCCATGACCCCAGACCCATGACCCCAGACCCATGACCCCAGACCCATGACCCCAGACCCATGACCCCAGACCCATGACCCCAGACCCATGACCCCAGACCCATGACCCCAGACCCATGACCCCAGACCCATGACCCCAGACCCATGACCCCAGACCCATGACCCCAGACCCATGACCCCAGACCCATGACCCCAGACCCATGACCCCAGACCCATGACCCCAGACCCATGACCCCAGACCCATGACCCCAGACCCATGACCCCAGACCCATGACCCCAGACCCATGACCCCAGACCCATGACCCCAGACCCATGACCCCAGACCCATGACCCCAGACCCATGACCCCAGACGCATGACCCCAGACCCATGACCCCAGACCCATGACCCCAGACCCATGACCCCAGACCCATGACCCCAGACCCATGACCCCAGACCCATGACCCCAGACCCATGACCCCAGACCCATGACCCCAGACCCATGACCCCAGACCCATGACCCCAGACCCATGACCCCAGACCCATGACCCCAGACCCATGACCCCAGACCCATGACCCCAGACCCATGACCCCAGACCCATGACCCCAGACCCATGACCCCAGACCCATGACCCCAGACCCATGACCCCAGACCCATGACCCCAGACCCATGACCCCAGACCCATGACCCCAGACCCATGACACCAGACCCATGACCCCAGACCCATGACCCCAGACCCATGACCCCCGACCCATGACCCCCGACCCATGACCCCGGACCCATGACCCCGGACCCATGACCCCGGACCCAGGACCCCGGACCCATGACCCCGGACCCACGACCCCGGACCCACGACCCCGGACCCACGACCCCGGACCCACGACCCCGGACCCACGACCCCGGACCCACGACCCCAGACCCACGACCCCAGACCCACGACCCCAGACCCATGACCCCGGACCCACGACCCCGGACCCACGACCCCGGACCCACGACCCCGGACCCACGACCCCGGACCCACGACCCCGGACCCACGACCCCGGACCCACGACCCCGGACCCACGACCCCGGACCCACGACCCCGGACCCATGACCCCGGACCCATGACCCCGGACCCATGACCCCGGACCCATGACCCCGGACCCATGACCCCGGACCCATGACCCCGGACCCATGACCCCGGACCCATGACCCCGGACCCATGACCCCGGACCCATGACCCCGGACCCATGACCCCGGACCCATGACCCCGGACCCATGACCCCGGACCCATGACCCCGGACCCATGACCCCGGACCCATGACCCCGGACCCATGACCCCGGACCCATGACCCCGAACCCATGACCCCGGACCCATGACCCCGGACCCATGACCCCGGACCCATGACCCCGGACCCATTACCACGGACCCATGACCCCGGACCCAGGACCCCGGACCCACGACCCCGGACCCACGACCCCGGACCCACGACCCCGGACCCACGACCCCGGACAGACGACCCCGCACCCACGACCCCGGACCCACGACCCCGGACCCACGAACCCGGACCCACGACCCCAGACCCACGAACCCAGACCCACGACCCCAGACCCACGACCCCAGACCCACGACCCCAGACCCACGACCCCAGACCCACGACCCCAGACCCACGACCCCAGACCCACGACCCCAGACCCACGACCCCAGACCCACGACCCCAGACCCACGACCCCAGACCCACGACCCCAGACCCACGACCCCAGACCCACGACCCCAGACCCATGACCCCAGACCAATGACCCCGGACCCACGACCCCGGATCCACGACCCCGGACCCACGACCCCGGACCCACGACCCCGGACTCAGGACCCCGGACCCATGACCCCGGACCCATGTCCCCGGTCCCATGACCCCGGACCCATGACCCCAGACCCATGACCCCAGACCCATGACCCCAGACCCATGACCCCAGACCCATGACCCCAGACCCATGACCCCAGACCCATGACCCCAGACCCATGACTCCAGACCCATGACCCCAGACCCATGACCCCAGACCCATGACCCCAGACCCATGACCCCAGACCCATGACCCCAGACCCATGACCCCAGACCCATGACCCCAGACCCATGACCCCAGACCCATGACCCCAGACCCATGACCCCAGACCCATGACCCCAGACCCATGACCCCAGACCCACGACCCCAGACCCACGACCCCAAACCCACAACCCCGGACCCACGACCCCGGACCCACGACACCGGACCCACGACCCCGGACCCATGACCCCAGACCCATGACCCCAGACCCATGACCCCAGACCCATGACCCCGGACCCATGACCCCGGACCAATGACCCCGGACCCATGACCCCGGACCCATGACCCCGGACCCATGACCCCGGACCCATGACCCCGGACCCATGACCCCGGACCCATGACCCCGGACCCATGACCCCGGACCCATGACCCCGGACCCATGACCCAGGACCCATGACCACGGACCCATGACCCCGGACCCATGACCCCGGACCCATGACCCCGGACCCAGGACCCCGGAACCACAACCCCGGACCCAGGACCCCGGACACATGACCCCGGACCCATGACCCCGGACCCACGACCCCGGACCCACGACCCCAGACCCATGACCCGAGACCCATGACCCCAGACCCATTACCCCAGACCCATGACCACAGACCCATGACCCCAGACCCATGACCCCAGACCCATGACCCCAGACCCATGACCCCAGACCCATGACCCCAGACCCATGACCCCAGACCCATGACCCCAGACCCATGACCCCAGACCCACGACCCCAGACCCACGACCCCGGACCCACGACCCCGGACCCACGACCCCGGACCCACGACCCCGGACCCACGACCCCGGACCCATGACACCGGACCCATGACCCCGGACCCATGACCCCGGACCCAGGACCCCGGAACCACAACCCCGGACCCAGGACCACGGACACATGAACCCGGACCCATGACCCCGGACCCACGACCCCGGACCCACGACCCCAGACCCATGACCCGAGACCCATGACCCCAGACCCATTACCCCAGACCCATGACCCCGGAGACAGGACCACGACCCATGACCCCGGACCCAGGACCCCGGACCCAGGACCCCAGACCCATGACCCCAGACCCATGACCCCAGACCCATGACCCCAGACCCATGACCCCAGACCCATGACCCCAGACCCACGACCCCAGACCCACGACCCCAAACCCACGACCCCGGACCCACGACCCCGGACCCACGACACCGGACCCACGACCCCGGACCCATGACCCCAGACCCATGACCCCAGACCCATGACCCCAGACCCATGACCCCAGACCCATGACCCCAGACCCATGACCCCAGACCCATGACCCCAGACCCATGACCCCAGACGCATGACCCCAGACCCATGACCCCAGACCCATGACCCCAGACCCATGACCCCAGACCCATGACCCCAGACCCATGACCCCAGACCCATGACCCCAGACCCATGACCCCAGACCCATGACCCCAGACCCATGACCCCAGACCCATGACCCCAGACCCATGACCCCAGACCCATGACCCCAGACCCATGACCCCAGACCCATGACCCCAGACCCATGACCCCAGACCCATGACCCCAGACCCATGACCCCAGACCCATGACCCCAGACCCATGACCCCAGACCCATGACCCCAGACCCATGACCCCAGACCCATGACACCAGACCCATGACCCCAGACCCATGACCCCAGACCCATGACCCCCGACCCATGACCCCGGACCCATGACCCCGGACCCATGACCCCGGACCCATGACCCCGGACCCATGACCCCGGACCCACGACCCCGGACCCACGACCCCGGACCCACGACCCCGGACCCACGACCCCGGACCCACGACCCCGGACCCACGACCCCAGACCCACGACCCCAGACCCACGACCCCAGACCCACGACCCCAGACCCACGACCCCAGACCCACGACCCCGGACCCACGACCCCGGACCCACGACCCCGGACCCACGACCCCGGACCCACGACCCCGGACCCACGACCCCGGACCCACGACCCCGGACCCACGACCCCGGACCCACGACCCCGGACCCACGACCCCGGACCCACGACCCCGGACCCACGACCCCGGACCCATGACCCCGGACCCATGACCCCGGACCCATGACCCCGGACCCATGACCCCGGACCCATGACCCCGGACCCATGACCCCGGACCCATGACCCCGGACCCATGACCCCGGACCCATGACCCCGGACCCATGACCCCGGACCCATGACCCCGGACCCATGACCCCGGACCCATGACCCCGGACCCATGACCCCGAACCCATGACCCCGGACCCATGACCCCGGACCCATGACCCCGGACCCATGACCCCGGACCCATTACCACGGACCCATTACCCCGGACCCAGGACCCCGGACCCACGACCCCGGACCCACGACCCCGGACCCACGACCCCGGACCCACGACCCCGGACAGACGACCCCGCACCCACGACCCCGGACCCACGACCCCGGACCCACGAACCCGGACCCACGACCCCAGACCCACGAACCCAGACCCACGACCCCAGACCCACGACCCCAGACCCACGACCCCAGACCCACGACCCCAGACCCACGACCCCAGACCCACGACCCCAGACCCACGACCCCAGACCCACGACCCCAGACCCACGACCCCAGACCCACGACCCCAGACCCACGACCCCAGACCCACGACCCCAGACCCACGACCCCAGACCCACGACCCCAGACCCATGACCCCAGACCCATGACTCCAGACCCATGACCCCAGACCCATGACCCCAGACCCATGACACCAGACCCATGACCCCAGACCCATGACCCCAGACCCATGACCCCAGACCCATGACCCCAGACCCATGACCCCAGACCCATGACCCCAGACCCATGACCCCAGACCCATGACCCCAGACCCATGACCCCAGACCCACGACCCCAGACCCACGACCCCAAACCCACAACCCCGGACCCACGACCCCGGACCCACGACCCCGGACCCACGACCCCAGACCCACGACCCCGGACCCACGACCCCGGACCCACGACCCCGGACCCACGACCCCGGACCCACGACCCCGGACCCATGACCCCGGACCCACGACCCCGGACCCATGACCCCGGACCCATGACCCCGGACCCATGACCCCGGACCCATGACCCCGGACCCATGACCCCGGACCCATGACCCCGGACCCATGACCCCAGACCCATGACCCCAGACCCATGACCCCAGACCCATGACCCCAGACCCATGACCCCAGACCCATGACCCCAGACCCATGACCCCAGACCCATGACCCCAGACCCATGACCCCAGACCCATGACCCCAGACCCATGACCCCAGACCCATGACCCCAGACCCATGACCCCAGACCCATGACCCCAGACCCATGACCCCAGACCCATGACCCCAGACCCATGACCCCAGACCCATGACCCCAGACCCATGACCCCAGACCCATGACCCCAGACCCATGACCCCAGACCCATGACCCCAGACCCATGACCCCAGACCCATGACCCCAGACCCATGACCCCAGACCCATGACCCCAGACCCATGACCCCAGACCCATGACCCCAGACCCATGACCCCAGACCCATGACCCCAGACCCATGACCCCAGACCCATGACCCCAGACCCATGACCCCAGACCCATGACCCCAGACCCATGACCCCAGACCCATGACCCCAGACCCATGACCCCAGACCCATGACCCCAGACCCATGACCCCAGACCCATGACCCCAGACCCATGACCCCAGACGCATGACCCCAGACCCATGACCCCAGACCCATGACCCCAGACCCATGACCCCAGACCCATGACCCCAGACCCATGACCCCAGACCCATGACCCCAGACCCATGACCCCAGACCCATGACCCCAGACCCATGACCCCAGACCCATGACCCCGGACCCATGACCCCGGACCCATGACCCCGGACCCACGACCCCGGACCCACGACCCCGGACCCACGACCCCGAACCCACGACCCCGGACCCACGACCCCAGACCCACGACCCCAGACCCACGACCCCAGACCCATGACCCCGGACCCATGACCCCGGACCCATGACCCCGGACCCATGACCCCGGACCCATGACCCCGGACCCATGACCCAGGACCCATGACCACGGACCCATGACCCCGGACCCATGACCCCGGACCCATGACCCCGGACCCAGGACCCCGGAACCACAACCCCGGACCCAGGACCCCGGACACATGACCCCGGACCCATGACCCCGGACCCACGACCCCGGACCCACGACCCCGGACCCATGACCCCAGACCCATGACCCCAGACCCATGACCCCAGACCCATGACCCCAGACCCATGACCCCAGACCCATGACCCCAGACCCATGACCCCAGACCCATGACCCCAGACCCATGACCCCAGACCCATGACCCCAGACCCATGACCCCAGACCCATGACCCCAGACCCATGACCCCAGACCCATGACCCCAGACCCATGACCCCAGACCCATGACCCCAGACCCATGACCCCAGACCCATGACCCCAGACCCATGACCCCAGACCCATGACCCCAGACCCATGACCCCAGACCCATGACCCCAGACCCATGACCCCAGACCCATGACCCCAGACCCATGACCCCAGACCCATGACCCCAGACCCATGACCCCAGACCCATGACCCCAGACCCATGACCCCAGACCCATGACCCCAGACCCATGACCCCAGACCCATGACCCCAGACCCATGACCCCAGACCCATGACCCCAGACCCATGACCCCAGACCCATGACCCCAGACCCATGACCCCAGACCCATGACCCCAGACCCATGACCCCAGACGCATGACCCCAGACCCATGACCCCAGACCCATGACCCCAGACCCATGACCCCAGACCCATGACCCCAGACCCATGACCCCAGACCCATGACCCCAGACCCATGACCCCAGACCCATGACCCCAGACCCATGACCCCAGACCCATGACCCCAGACCCATGACCCCAGACCCATGACCCCAGACCCATGACCCCAGACCCATGACCCCAGACCCATGACCCCAGACCCATGACCCCAGACCCATGACCCCAGACCCATGACCCCAGACCCATGACCCCAGACCCATGACCCCAGACCCATGACCCCAGACCCATGACCCCAGACCCATGACCCCAGACCCATGACCCCAGACCCATGACACCAGACCCATGACCCCAGACCCATGACCCCAGACCCATGACCCCCGACCCATGACCCCCGACCCATGACCCCGGACCCATGACCCCGGACCCATGACCCCGGACCCAGGACCCCGGACCCATGACCCCGGACCCACGACCCCGGACCCACGACCCCGGACCCACGACCCCGGACCCACGACCCCGGACCCACGACCCCGGACCCACGACCCCAGACCCACGACCCCAGACCCACGACCCCAGACCCATGACCCCAGACCCACGACCCCGGACCCACGACCCCGGACCCACGACCCCGGACCCACGACCCCGGACCCACGACCCCGGACCCACGACCCCGGACCCACGACCCCGGACCCACGACCCCGGACCCACGACCCCGGACCCATGACCCCGGACCCATGACCCCGGACCCATGACCCCGGACCCATGACCCCGGACCCATGACCCCGGACCCATGACCCCGGACCCATGACCCCGGACCCATGACCCCGGACCCATGACCCCGGACCCATGACCCCGGACCCATGACCCCGGACCCATGACCCCGGACCCATGACCCCGGACCCATGACCCCGGACCCATGACCCCGGACCCATGACCCCGGACCCATGACCCCGGACCCATGACCCCGGACCCATGACCCCGGACCCATGACCCCGAACCCATGACCCCGGACCCATGACCCCGGACCCATGACCCCGGACCCATGACCCCGGACCCATTACCACGGACCCATGACCCCGGACCCAGGACCCCGGACCCACGACCCCGGACCCACGACCCCGGACCCACGACCCCGGACCCACGACCCCGGACAGACGACCCCGCACCCACGACCCCGGACCCACGACCCCGGACCCACGAACCCGGACCCACGACCCCAGACCCACGAACCCAGACCCACGACCCCAGACCCACGACCCCAGACCCACGACCCCAGACCCACGACCCCAGACCCACGACCCCAGACCCACGACCCCAGACCCACGACCCCAGACCCACGACCCCAGACCCACGACCCCAGACCCACGACCCCAGACCCACGACCCCAGACCCACGACCCCAGACCCACGACCCCAGACCCATGACCCCAGACCAATGACCCCGGACCCACGACCCCGGATCCACGACCCCGGACCCACGACCCCGGACCCACGACCCCGGACTCAGGACCCCGGACCCATGACCCCGGACCCATGTCCCCGGTCCCATGACCCCGGACCCATGACCCCAGACCCATGACCCCAGACCCATGACCCCAGACCCATGACCCCAGACCCATGACCCCAGACCCATGACCCCAGACCCATGACTCCAGACCCATGACCCCAGACCCATGACCCCAGACCCATGACCCCAGACCCATGACCCCAGACCCATGACCCCAGACCCATGACCCCAGACCCATGACCCCAGACCCATGACCCCAGACCCATGACCCCAGACCCATGACCCCAGACCCATGACCCCAGACCCATGACCCCAGACCCACGACCCCAGACCCACGACCCCAAACCCACAACCCCGGACCCACGACCCCGGACCCACGACACCGGACCCACGACCCCGGACCCATGACCCCAGACCCATGACCCCAGACCCATGACCCCAGACCCATGACCCCGGACCCATGACCCCGGACCAATGACCCCGGACCCATGACCCCGGACCCATGACCCCGGACCCATGACCCCGGACCCATGACCCCGGACCCATGACCCCGGACCCATGACCCCGGACCCATGACCCCGGACCCATGACCCCGGACCCATGACCCAGGACCCATGACCACGGACCCATGACCCCGGACCCATGACCCCGGACCCATGACCCCGGACCCAGGACCCCGGAACCACAACCCCGGACCCAGGACCCCGGACACATGACCCCGGACCCATGACCCCGGACCCACGACCCCGGACCCACGACCCCAGACCCATGACCCGAGACCCATGACCCCAGACCCATTACCCCAGACCCATGACCACAGACCCATGACCCCAGACCCATGACCCCAGACCCATGACCCCAGACCCATGACCCCAGACCCATGACCCCAGACCCATGACCCCAGACCCATGACCCCAGACCCATGACCCCAGACCCACGACCCCAGACCCACGACCCCGGACCCACGACCCCGGACCCACGACCCCGGACCCACGACCCCGGACCCACGACCCCGGACCCATGACACCGGACCCATGACCCCGGACCCATGACCCCGGACCCAGGACCCCGGAACCACAACCCCGGACCCAGGACCACGGACACATGAACCCGGACCCATGACCCCGGACCCACGACCCCGGACCCACGACCCCAGACCCATGACCCGAGACCCATGACCCCAGACCCATTACCCCAGACCCATGACCCCGGAGACAGGACCACGACCCATGACCCCGGACCCAGGACCCCGGACCCAGGACCCCAGACCCATGACCCCAGACCCATGACCCCAGACCCATGACCCCAGACCCATGACCCCAGACCCATGACCCCAGACCCACGACCCCAGACCCACGACCCCAAACCCACGACCCCGGACCCACGACCCCGGACCCACGACACCGGACCCACGACCCCGGACCCATGACCCCAGACCCATGACCCCAGACCCATGACCCCAGACCCATGACCCCGGTCCCATGACCCCGGTCCCATGACCCCGGTCCCATGACAACGGACCCATGACACCGGACCCACGATCCCAGACCCATGACCCCAGACCAATGACCCCAGACCCATGACCCCGGACCCATGACCCCGGACCCATGACACCGGACCCATGACCCCGGACCCATGACCCCGGACCCACGACCCCGGACCCATGACCCCGGACCCATGACCCCGGACCCATTACCACGGACCCATGACCCCGTACCCAGGACCCCAGACCCATGACCCCAGACCAATGACCCCGGACCCACGACCCCGGATCCACGACCCCGGACCCACGACCCCGGACCCACGACCCCGGACTCAGGACCCCGGACCCATGACCCCGGACCCATGTCCCCGGTCCCATGACCCCGGACCCATTACCACGGACCCATGACCCCGGACCCATGACCCCGGACCCAGGACCCCGGAACCACAACCCCGGACCCAGGACCCCGGACACATGACCCCGGACCCATGACCCCGGACCCACGACCCCGGACCCACGACCCCAGACCCATGACCCGAGACCCATGACCCCAGACCCATTACCCCAGACCCATGACCACAGACCCATGACCCCAGACCCATGACCCCAGACCCATGACCCCAGACCCATGACCCCAGACCCATGACCCCAGACCCATGACCCCAGACCCATGACCCCAGACCCATGACCCCAGACCCATGACCCCAGACCCATGACCCCAGACCCACGACCCCGGACCCACGACCCCGGACCCACGACCCCGGACCCACGACCCCGGACCCACGACCCCGGACCCACGACCCCGGACCCACGACCCCGGACCCATGACACCGGACCCATGACCCCGGACCCATGACCCCGGACCCACGACCCCGGACCCATGACACCGGACCCATGACCCCGGACCCATGACGCCGGACCCATGACCCCGGACCCATGACCCCGGACCCACGACCCCAGACCCATGACCCCAGACCCATGACCCCAGACCCATGACCCCAGACCCATGACCCCAGACCCATGACCCCAGACCCATGACCCCAGACCCATGACCCCAGACCCATGACCCCAGACCCATGACCCCAGACCCATGACCCCAGACCCATGACCCCAGACCCATGACCCCAGACCCATGACCCCGGACCCATGACCCCGGACCCATGACCCCGGACCCACGACCCCGGACCCACGACCCCGGACCCACGACCCCGAACCCACGACCCCGGACCCACGACCCCAGACCCACGACCCCAGACCCACGACCCCGGACCCAGGACCCCGGAACCACAACCCCGGACCCAGGACCCCGGACACATGACCCCGGACCCATGACCCCGGACCCACGACCCCGGACCCACGACCCCGGACCCATGACCCCAGACCCATGACCCCAGACCCATGACCCCAGACCCATGACCCCAGACCCATGACCCCAGACCCATGACCCCAGACCCATGACCCCAGACCCATGACCCCAGACCCATGACCCCAGACCCATGACCCCAGACCCATGACCCCAGACCCATGACCCCAGACCCATGACCCCAGACCCATGACCCCAGACCCATGACCCCAGACCCATGACCCCAGACCCATGACCCCAGACCCATGACCCCAGACCCATGACCCCAGACCCATGACCCCAGACCCATGACCCCAGACCCATGACCCCAGACCCATGACCCCAGACCCATGACCCCAGACCCATGACCCCAGACCCATGACCCCAGACCCATGACCCCAGACCCATGACCCCAGACCCATGACCCCAGACCCATGACCCCAGACCCATGACCCCAGACCCATGACCCCAGACCCATGACCCCAGACCCATGACCCCAGACCCATGACCCCAGACCCATGACCCCAGACCCATGACCCCAGACGCATGACCCCAGACCCATGACCCCAGACCCATGACCCCAGACCCATGACCCCAGACCCATGACCCCAGACCCATGACCCCAGACCCATGACCCCAGACCCATGACCCCAGACCCATGACCCCAGACCCATGACCCCAGACCCATGACCCCAGACCCATGACCCCAGACCCATGACCCCAGACCCATGACCCCAGACCCATGACCCCAGACCCATGACCCCAGACCCATGACCCCAGACCCATGACCCCAGACCCATGACCCCAGACCCATGACCCCAGACCCATGACCCCAGACCCATGACCCCAGACCCATGACCCCAGACCCATGACCCCAGACCCATGACACCAGACCCATGACCCCAGACCCATGACCCCAGACCCATGACCCCCGACCCATGACCCCCGACCCATGACCCCGGACCCATGACCCCGGACCCATGACCCCGGACCCAGGACCCCGGACCCATGACCCCGGACCCACGACCCCGGACCCACGACCCCGGACCCACGACCCCGGACCCACGACCCCGGACCCACGACCCCGGACCCACGACCCCAGACCCACGACCCCAGACCCACGACCCCAGACCCATGACCCCAGACCCACGACCCCGGACCCACGACCCCGGACCCACGACCCCGGACCCACGACCCCGGACCCACGACCCCGGACCCACGACCCCGGACCCACGACCCCGGACCCACGACCCCGGACCCACGACCCCGGACCCATGACCCCGGACCCATGACCCCGGACCCATGACCCCGGACCCATGACCCCGGACCCATGACCCCGGACCCATGACCCCGGACCCATGACCCCGGACCCATGACCCCGGACCCATGACCCCGGACCCATGACCCCGGACCCATGACCCCGGACCCATGACCCCGGACCCATGACCCCGGACCCATGACCCCGGACCCATGACCCCGGACCCATGACCCCGGACCCATGACCCCGGACCCATGACCCCGGACCCATGACCCCGGACCCATGACCCCGAACCCATGACCCCGGACCCATGACCCCGGACCCATGACCCCGGACCCATGACCCCGGACCCATTACCACGGACCCATGACCCCGGACCCAGGACCCCGGACCCACGACCCCGGACCCACGACCCCGGACCCACGACCCCGGACCCACGACCCCGGACAGACGACCCCGCACCCACGACCCCGGACCCACGACCCCGGACCCACGAACCCGGACCCACGACCCCAGACCCACGAACCCAGACCCACGACCCCAGACCCACGACCCCAGACCCACGACCCCAGACCCACGACCCCAGACCCACGACCCCAGACCCACGACCCCAGACCCACGACCCCAGACCCACGACCCCAGACCCACGACCCCAGACCCACGACCCCAGACCCACGACCCCAGACCCACGACCCCAGACCCACGACCCCAGACCCATGACCCCAGACCAATGACCCCGGACCCACGACCCCGGATCCACGACCCCGGACCCACGACCCCGGACCCACGACCCCGGACTCAGGACCCCGGACCCATGACCCCGGACCCATGTCCCCGGTCCCATGACCCCGGACCCATGACCCCAGACCCATGACCCCAGACCCATGACCCCAGACCCATGACCCCAGACCCATGACCCCAGACCCATGACCCCAGACCCATGACTCCAGACCCATGACCCCAGACCCATGACCCCAGACCCATGACCCCAGACCCATGACCCCAGACCCATGACCCCAGACCCATGACCCCAGACCCATGACCCCAGACCCATGACCCCAGACCCATGACCCCAGACCCATGACCCCAGACCCATGACCCCAGACCCATGACCCCAGACCCACGACCCCAGACCCACGACCCCAAACCCACAACCCCGGACCCACGACCCCGGACCCACGACACCGGACCCACGACCCCGGACCCATGACCCCAGACCCATGACCCCAGACCCATGACCCCAGACCCATGACCCCGGACCCATGACCCCGGACCAATGACCCCGGACCCATGACCCCGGACCCATGACCCCGGACCCATGACCCCGGACCCATGACCCCGGACCCATGACCCCGGACCCATGACCCCGGACCCATGACCCCGGACCCATGACCCCGGACCCATGACCCAGGACCCATGACCACGGACCCATGACCCCGGACCCATGACCCCGGACCCATGACCCCGGACCCAGGACCCCGGAACCACAACCCCGGACCCAGGACCCCGGACACATGACCCCGGACCCATGACCCCGGACCCACGACCCCGGACCCACGACCCCAGACCCATGACCCGAGACCCATGACCCCAGACCCATTACCCCAGACCCATGACCACAGACCCATGACCCCAGACCCATGACCCCAGACCCATGACCCCAGACCCATGACCCCAGACCCATGACCCCAGACCCATGACCCCAGACCCATGACCCCAGACCCATGACCCCAGACCCACGACCCCAGACCCACGACCCCGGACCCACGACCCCGGACCCACGACCCCGGACCCACGACCCCGGACCCACGACCCCGGACCCATGACACCGGACCCATGACCCCGGACCCATGACCCCGGACCCAGGACCCCGGAACCACAACCCCGGACCCAGGACCACGGACACATGAACCCGGACCCATGACCCCGGACCCACGACCCCGGACCCACGACCCCAGACCCATGACCCGAGACCCATGACCCCAGACCCATTACCCCAGACCCATGACCCCGGAGACAGGACCACGACCCATGACCCCGGACCCAGGACCCCGGACCCAGGACCCCAGACCCATGACCCCAGACCCATGACCCCAGACCCATGACCCCAGACCCATGACCCCAGACCCATGACCCCAGACCCACGACCCCAGACCCACGACCCCAAACCCACGACCCCGGACCCACGACCCCGGACCCACGACACCGGACCCACGACCCCGGACCCATGACCCCAGACCCATGACCCCAGACCCATGACCCCAGACCCATGACCCCGGTCCCATGACCCCGGTCCCATGACCCCGGTCCCATGACAACGGACCCATGACACCGGACCCACGATCCCAGACCCATGACCCCAGACCAATGACCCCAGACCCATGACCCCGGACCCATGACCCCGGACCCATGACACCGGACCCATGACCCCGGACCCATGACCCCGGACCCACGACCCCGGACCCATGACCCCGGACCCATGACCCCGGACCCATTACCACGGACCCATGACCCCGTACCCAGGACCCCAGACCCATGACCCCAGACCAATGACCCCGGACCCACGACCCCGGATCCACGACCCCGGACCCACGACCCCGGACCCACGACCCCGGACTCAGGACCCCGGACCCATGACCCCGGACCCATGTCCCCGGTCCCATGACCCCGGACCCATTACCACGGACCCATGACCCCGGACCCATGACCCCGGACCCAGGACCCCGGAACCACAACCCCGGACCCAGGACCCCGGACACATGACCCCGGACCCATGACCCCGGACCCACGACCCCGGACCCACGACCCCAGACCCATGACCCGAGACCCATGACCCCAGACCCATTACCCCAGACCCATGACCACAGACCCATGACCCCAGACCCATGACCCCAGACCCATGACCCCAGACCCATGACCCCAGACCCATGACCCCAGACCCATGACCCCAGACCCATGACCCCAGACCCATGACCCCAGACCCATGACCCCAGACCCATGACCCCAGACCCACGACCCCGGACCCACGACCCCGGACCCACGACCCCGGACCCACGACCCCGGACCCACGACCCCGGACCCACGACCCCGGACCCACGACCCCGGACCCATGACACCGGACCCATGACCCCGGACCCATGACCCCGGACCCACGACCCCGGACCCATGACACCGGACCCATGACCCCGGACCCATGACGCCGGACCCATGACCCCGGACCCATGACCCCGGACCCACGACCCCAGACCCATGACCCCAGACCCATGACCCCAGACCCATGACCCCAGACCCATGACCCCAGACCCATGACCCCAGACCCATGACCCCAGACCCATGACCCCAGACCCATGACCCCAGACCCATGACCCCAGACCCATGACCCCAGACCCATGACCCCAGACCCATGACCCCAGACCCATGACCCCGGACCCATGACCCCGGACCCATGACCCCGGACCCACGACCCCGGACCCACGACCCCGGACCCACGACCCCGAACCCACGACCCCGGACCCACGACCCCAGACCCACGACCCCAGACCCACGACCCCGGACCCACGACCCCGGACCCACGACCCCGGACCCACGACCCCGGACCCACGACCCCGGACCCACGACCCCGGACCCACGACCCCGGACCCACGACCCCGGACCCACGACCCCGGACCCATGACCCCGGACCCATGACCCCGGACCCATGACCCCGGACCCATGACCCCGGACCCATGACCCCGGACCCATGACCCCGGACCCATGACCCCGGACCCATGACCCCGGACCCATGACCCCGGACCCATGACCCCGGACCCATGACCCCGGACCCATGACCCCGGACCCATGACCCCGGACCCATGACCCCGGACCCATGACCCCGGACCCATGACCCCGAACCCATGACCCCGGACCCATGACCCCGGACCCATGACCCCGGACCCATTACCACGGACCCATGACCCCGGACCCAGGACCCCGGACCCACGACCCCGGACCCACGACCCCGGACCCACGACCCCGGACAGACGACCCCGCACCCACGACCCCGGACCCACGACCCCGGACCCACGAACCCGGACCCACGACCCCAGACCCACGACCCCAGACCCACGACCCCAGACCCACGACCCCAGACCCACGACCCCAGACCCACGACCCCAGACCCACGACCCCAGACCCACGACCCCAGACCCACGACCCCAGACCCACGACCCCAGACCCACGACCCCAGACCCACGACCCCAGACCCACGACCCCAGACCCACGACCCCATACCCACGACCCCAGACCCACGACCCCAGACCCACGACCCCAGACCCACGACCCCAGACCCACGACCCCAGACCCACGACCCCAGACCCACGACCCCAGACCCACGACCCCAGACCCACGACCCCAGACCCACGACCCCAGACCCACGACCCCAGACCCACGACCCCAGACCCACGACCCCAGACCCACGACCCCAGACCCACGACCCCAGACCCACGACCCCAGACCCACGACCCCAGACCCACGACCCCGGACCCACGACCCCGGACCCACGACCCCGGACCCACGACCCCGGACCCATGACACCGGACCCATGACCCCGGACCCATGACCCCGGACCCATGACCCCGGACCCAGGACCCCGGAACCACAGCCCCGGACCCAGGACCACGGACACATGACCCCGGACCCATGACCCCGGACCCACGACCCCGGACCCACGACCCCAGACCCATGACCCCAGACCCATGACCCCAGACCCATGACCCCAGACCCATGACCCCAGACCCATGACCCCAGACCCATGACCCCAGACCCATGACCCCAGACCCATGACCCCAGACCCATGACCCCAGACCCATGACCCCAGACCCATGACCCCGGACCCATGACCCCGGACCCACGACCCCGGACCCACGACCCCGGACCCACGACCCCGAACCCACGACCCCGGACCCACGACCCCAGACCCACGACCCCAGACCCACGACCCCAGACCCATGACCCCAGACCCACGACCCCAGACCCACGACCCCGGACCCACGACCCCAGACCCACGACCCCGGACCCACGACCCCGGACCCACGACCCCGGACCCACGACCCCGGACCCATGACCCCGGACCCATGACCCCGGACCCATGACCCCGGACCCATGACCCCGGACCCATGACCCCGGACCCATGACCCCGGACCCATGACCCCTGACCCATGACCCCGGACCCATGACCCCGGACCCATGACCCCGGACCCATGACCCCGGACCCATGACCCCGGACCCATGACCCCGGACCCATGACCCCGGACCCATGACCCCGGACCCATGACCCCGGACCCATGACCCCGGACCCATGACCCCGAACCCATGACCCCGGACCCATGACCCCGGACCCATGACCCCGGACCCATTACCACGGACCCATGACCCCGGACCCAGGACCCCGGACCCACGACCCCGGACCCACGACCCCGGACCCACGACCCCGGACAGACGACCCCGCACCCACGACCCCGGACCCACGACCCCGGACCCACGAACCCGGACCCACGACCCCAGACCCACGACCCCAGACCCACGACCCCAGACCCACGACCCCAGACCCACGACCCCAGACCCACGACCCCAGACCCACGACCCCAGACCCACGACCCCAGACCCACGACCCCAGACCCACGACCCCAGACCCACGACCCCAGACCCACGACCCCAGACCCACGACCCCAGACCCACGACCCCAGACCCACGACCCCAGACCCACGACCCCAGACCCACGACCCCAGACCCACGACCCCAGACCCACGACCCCAGACCCACGACCCCAGACCCACGACCCCAGACCCACGACCCCAGACCCACGACCCCAGACCCACGACCCCAGACCCACGACCCCAGACCCACGACCCCAGACCCACGACCCCAGACCCACGACCCCAGTCCCATGACCCCAGACCCATGACCACAGACCCATGACCCCAGACCCATGACCCCAGACCCATGACTCCAGACCCATGACCCCAGACCCATGACCCCAGACCCATGACCCCAGACCCATGACTCCAGACCCATGACCCCAGACCCATGACCCCAGACCCATGACCCCAGACCCATGACCCAAGACCCATGACCCCAGACCCACGACCCCGGACCCACGACCCCGGACCCACGACCCCGGACCCACGACCCCGGACCCATGACACCGGACCCATGACCCCGGACCCATGACGCCGGACCCATGACCCCGGACCCATGACCCCGGACCCAGGACCCCGGAACCACAACCCCGGACCGAGGACCCCGGACACATGACCCCGGACCCATGACCCCGGACCCACGACCCCGGACCCACGACCCCAGACCCATGACCCGAGACCCATGACCCCAGACCCATTACCCCAGACCCATGACCACAGACCCATGACCCCAGACCCATGACCCCAGACCCATGACCCCAGACCCATGACCCCAGACCCATGACCCCAGACCCATGACCCCAGACCCATGACCCCAGACCCATGACCCCAGACCCATGACCCCAGACCCATGACCCCAGACCCACGACCCCAGACCCACAACCCCGGACCCACGACCCCGGACCCACGACCCCGGACCCACGACCCCGGACCCATGACACCGGACCCATGACCCCGGACCCATGACCCCAGACCCATGACCCCAGACCCATGACTCCAGACCCATGACCCCAGACCCATGACCCCAGACCCATGACCCCGGACCCATGACCCCGGACCCATGACACCGGACCCATGACCCCGGACCCATGACCCCGGACCCACGACCCCGGACCCATGACCCCGGACCCATGACCCCGGACCCATTACCACGGACCCATGACCCCGGACCCAGGACCCCAGACCCATGACCCCAGACCAATGACCCCGGACCCACGACCCCGGATCCACGACCCCGGACCCACGACCCCGGACCCACGACCCCGGACTCAGGACCCCGGACCCATGACCCCGGACCCATGTCCCCGGTCCCATGACCCCGGACCCATTACCACGGACCCATGACCCCGGACCCAGGACCCCGGACCCACGACCCCGGATCCACGACCCCGGACCCACAACCCCGGACCCACGACCCCGGACCCACGACCCCGGACCCACGACCCCGGACCCACGACCCCGTACCCACGACCGCGGACCCACGACCCCGGACCCAGGACCCCGGACCCACGAACCCGGACCCACGACCCCAGACCCATGACCCGAGACCCATGACCCCAGACCCATTACCCCAGACCCATGACCCCGGAGACAGGACCACGGACCCATGACCCCGGACCCATGACCCCAGACCCATGACCCCAGACCCATGACCCCAGACCCATGACCCCAGACCCATGACCCCAGACCCATGACCCCAGACCCATGACCCCAGACCCATGACTCCAGACCCATGACCCCAGACCCATGACCCCAGACCCATGACCCCAGACCCATGTCCCCAGACCCATGACCCCAGACCCATGACCCCAGACCCATGACCCCAGACCCATGACCCCAGACCCATGACCCCAGACCCATGACCCCAGACCCACGACCCCAGACCCACGACCCCAAACCCACGACCCCGGACCCACGACCCCGGACCCACGACCCCGGACCCACGACACCGGACCCACGACCCCGGACCCATGACCCCAGACCCATGACCCCAGACCCATGACCCCAGACCCATGACCCCGGACCCATGACCCCGGACCAATGACCCCGGACCCATGACCCCGGACCCATGACCCCGGACCCATGACCCCGGACCCATGACCCCGGACCCATGACCCCGGACCCATGACCCCGGACCCATGACCCCGGACCCATGACCCAGGACCCATGACCACGGACCCATGACCCCGGACCCATGACGCCGGACCCATGACCCCGGACCCAGGACCCCGGAACCACAACCCCGGACCCAGGACCCCGGACACATGACCCCGGACCCATGACCCCGGACCCACGACCCCGTACCCAGGACCCCAGACCCATGACCCCAGACCCATGACCCCAGACCCACGACCGCAGACCCACGACCCCGGACCCACGACCCCGGACCCACGACCCCGGACCGACGACCCCGGACCCATGACACCGGACCCATGACCCCGGACCCATGACCCCGGACCCATGACCCCGGACCCATGACCCCGGACCCAGGACCCCGGAACCACAACCCCGGACCCAGGACCACGGACACATGACCCCGGACCCATGACCCCGGACCCACGACCCCGGACCCACGACCCCAGACCCATGACCCGAGACCCATGACCCCAGACCCATTACCCCAGACCCATGACCCCGGAGACAGGACCACGACCCATGACCCCGGACCCAGGACCCCGGACCCACCACCCCGGACCCACGACCCCGGACCCACGACCCCGGACCCACGACCCCGGACCCACGACCCCGGACCCACGACCCCGGACCCACGACCCCGGACGCACGACGCCGGACCCACGACCCCGGACCCACGACCCCGGACCCACGACCCCGCACCCACGACCCCGGACCCACGACCCCGGACCCAGGACCCCGGACCCACGAACCCGGACCCACGACCCCAGACCCATGACCCGAGACCCATGACCCCAGACCCATTACCCCAGACCCATGACCCCGGAGACAGGACCCCGGACCCATGACCCCGGACCCATGACCCAGGACCCATGACCCCGGACCCATGACCCCGGACCCATGACCCCGGACCCATGACCCCGGACCCATGACCCCGGACACATGACCCCGGACCCATGACCCCGAACCCATGACCCCGGACCCATGACCCCGGACCCATGACCCCGGACCCATGACCCCGGACCCATGACCCCGGACCCATGACCCCGGACCCATGACCCCGGACCCATGACCCCCGACCCATGACCCCAGACCCATGACCCCAGACCCATGACCCCAGACCCATGACCCCAGACCCATGACCCCAGACCCATGACCCCAGACCCATGACCCCAGACCCATGACCCCAGACCCATGACCCCAGACCCATGACCCCAGACCCATGACCCCAGACCCATGACCCCAGACCCATGACCCCAGACCCATGACCCCAGACCCATGACCCCGGACCCATGACCCCGGACCCATGACCCCGGACCCATGACCCCGGACCCATGACCCCGGACCCATGACCCCGGACCCACGACCCCGGACCCACGACCCCGGACCCACGACCCCGGACCCACGACCCCGGACCCACGACCCCGGACCCACGACCCCGGACCCACGACCCCGGACCCACGACCCCGGACCCACGACCCCGGACCCACGACCCCGGACCCACGACCCCGGACCCACGACCCCGGACCCACGACCCCGGACCCACGACCCCGGACCCACGACCCCGGACCCACGACCCCGGACCCACGACCCCGGACCCACGACCCCGGACCCACGACGCCGGACCCACGACGCCGGACCCACGACCCCGGACCCACGACCCCGGACCCACGACCCCGGACCCACGACCCCGGACCCACGACCCCGGACCCACGACCCCGCACCCACGACCCCGGACCCACGACCCCGGACCCAGGACCCCGGACCCAGGACCCCGGACCCACGAACCCGGACCCACAACCCCAGACCCATTACCCCAGACCCATGACCCCGGAGACAGGACCCCGGACCCATGACCCCGGACCCATGACCCCGGACCCATGACCCCGGACCCATGACCCCGGACTCATGACCCAGGACCCATGACCCCGGACCCATGACCCCGGACCCATGACCCCGGACCCATGACCCCGGACCCATGACCCCGGACCCATGACCCCGGACCCATGACCCCGGACCCATGACCCCGGACCCATGACCCCGGACCCATGACCCCGGACCCATGACCCCGGACCCATGACCCCGGACCCATGACCCCGGACCCATGACCCCGGACCCATGACCCCGGACCCATGACCCCGGACCCATGACCCCGGACCCATGACCCCGGACCCATGACCCCAGACCGATGACCCCAGACCCATGACCCCAGACCCATGACCCCAGAACCATGACCCCAGACCCATGACCCCAGACCCATGACCCCAGACCCATGACCCCAGACCCATGACCACAGACCCATGACCCCAGACCCATGACCCCAGACCCATGACCCCAGACCCATGACCCCAGACCCATGACCCCAGACCCATGACCCCAGACCCATGACCCCAGACCCATGACCCCAGACCCATGACCCCAGACCCATGACCCCAGACCCATGACCCCAGACCCATGACCCCAGACCCATGACCCCAGACCCATGACCCCAGACCCATGACCCCAGACCCATGACCCCAGACCCATGACCCCAGACCCATGACCCCAGACCCATGACCCATGACCCCAGACCCATGACCCCAGACCCATGACCCCGGACCCATGACCCCGGACCCATGACCCCGGACCCATGACCCCGGACCCATGACCCCGGACCCATGACCCCGGACCCATGACCCCGGACCCATGACCCCGGACCCATGACCCCGAACCCATGACCCCGGACCCATGACCCCGGACCCATGACCCCGGACCCATTACCACGGACCCATGACCCCGGACCCAGGACCCCGGACCCACGACCCCGGACCCACGACCCCGGACCCACGACCCCGGACCCACGACCCCGGACCCACGACCCCGGACCCACGAACCCGGACCCACGACCCCGGACAGACGACCCCGCACCCACGACCCCGGACCCACGACACCGGACCCACGAACCCGGACCCACGACCCCAGACCCACGACCCCAGACCCACGACCCCAGACCCACGACCCCAGACCCACGACCCCAGACCCACGACCCCAGACCCATGACCCCAGACCCACGACCCCAGACCCACGACCCCGGACCCACGACCCCGGACCCACGACCCCGGACCCACGACCCCGGACCCACGACACCGGACCCATGACCCCGGACCCATGACCCCGGACCCATGACCCCGGACCCATGACCCCGGACCCATGACCCCGGACCCATGACCCCGGACCCATGACCCCGGACCCATGACCCCGGACCCATGACCCCGGACCCATGACCCCGGACCCATGACCCCGGACCCATGACCCCGGACCCATGACCCCGGACCCATGACCCCGGACCCATGACCCCGGACCCATGACCCCGGACCCATGACCCCGGACCCATGACCCCGGACCCATGACCCCGGACCCATGACCCCGGACCCATGACCCCGGACCCATGACCCCGGACCCATGACCCAGGACCCATGACCACGGACCCATGACCCCGGACCCATGACCCCGGACCCATGACTCCGGACCCATGACCCCGGACCCATGACCCCGGACCCATGACCCCGGACCCATGACCCCGGACCCATGACCCCGGACCCATGACCCCGGACCCATGACCCCGGACCCATGACCCCGGACCCATGACCCCGGACCCATGACCCCGGACCCATGACCCCGGACCCATGACCCCGAACCCATGACCCCGGACCCATGACCCCGGACCCATGACCCCGGACCCATGACCCCGGACCCATGACCCCGGACCCATGACCCCGGACCCATGACCCCGGACCCATGACCCCGGACCCATGACCCCGGACCCATTACCACGGACCCATGACACCGGACCCAGGACCCCGGACCCACGACCCCGGACCCACGACCCCGGACCCACGACCCCGGACCCACGACCCCGGACCCACGACCCCGGACCCACGACCCCGGACCCACGACCCCGGACCCACGACCCCGGACCCACGAACCCGGACCCACGACCCCGGACAGACGACCCCGCACCCACGACCCCGGACCCACGACCCCGGACCCACGAACCCGGACCCACGACCCCAGACCCGCGACCCCAGACCCACGACCCCAGACCCACGACCCCAGACCCACGACCCCAGACCCACGACCCCAGACCCACGACCCCAGACCCACGACCCCAGACCCACGACCCCAGACCCACGACCCCAGACCCACGACCCCAGACCCACGACCCCAGACCCACGACCCCAGACCCACGACCCCAGACCCACGACCCCAGACCCACGACCCCGGACCCACGACCCCGGACCCACGACCCCGGACCCACGACCCCGGACCCACGACCCCGGACCCACGACCCCGGACCCACGACGCCGGACCCACGACCCCGGACCCACGACCCCGGACCCACGACCCCGGACCCACGACCCCGCACCCACGACCCCGGACCCACGACCCCGGACCCAGGACCCCGGACCCACGAACCCGGACCCACGACCCCAGACCCATGACCCGAGACCCATGACCCCAGACCCATTACCCCAGACCCATGACCCCGGAGACAGGACCCCGGACCCATGACCCCGGACCCATGACCCCGGACCCATTACCACGGACCCATGACACCGGACCCAGGACCCCGGACCCACGACCCCGGACCCATGACCCCGGACCCATGACCCCGGACCCACGACCCCGGACCCACGACCCCGGACCCACGACCCCGGACCCACGACCCCGGACCCACGACCCCGGACCCACGACCCCGGACCCGCGACCCCGGACCCACGACCCCGGACCCACGACCCCGGACCCACGACCCCGGACCCACGACCCCGGACCCACGACCCCGGACCCACGACCCCGGACCCACGACCCCGGACCCATGACCACGGACCCATGACCCCGGACCCATGACCCCGGACCCATGACCCCGGACCCATGACCCCGGACCCATGACTCCGGACCCATGACCCCGGACCCATGACCCCGGACCCATGACCCCGGACCCATGACCCCGGACCCATGACCCCGGACCCATGACCCCGGACCCATGACCCCGGACCCATGACCCCGGACCCATGACCCCGGACCCATGACCCCGGACCCATGACCCCGAACCCATGACCCCGGACCCATGACCCCGGACCCATGACCCCGGACCCATGACCCCGGACCCATGACCCCGGACCCATGACCCCGGACCCATGACCCCGGACCCATTACCACGGACCCATGACACCGGACCCAGGACCCCGGACCCACGACCCCGGACCCACGACCCCGGACCCACGACCCCGGACCCACGACCCCGGACCCACGACCCCGGACCCACGACCCCGGACCCACGACCCCGGACCCACGACCCCGGACCCACGAACCCGGACCCACGACCCCGGACAGACGACCCCGCACCCACGACCCCGGACCCACGACCCCGGACCCACGAACCCGGACCCACGACCCCAGACCCGCGACCCCAGACCCACGACCCCAGACCCACGACCCCAGACCCACGACCCCAGACCCACGACCCCAGACCCACGACCCCAGACCCACGACCCCAGACCCACGACCCCAGACCCACGACCCCAGACCCACGACCCCAGACCCACGACCCCAGACCCACGACCCCAGACCCACGACCCCAGACCCACGACCCCAGACCCACGACCCCGGACCCACGACCCCGGACCCACGACCCCGGACCCACGACCCCGGACCCACGACCCCGGACCCACGACCCCGGACCCACGACGCCGGACCCACGACCCCGGACCCACGACCCCGGACCCACGACCCCGGACCCACGACCCCGCACCCACGACCCCGGACCCACGACCCCGGACCCAGGACCCCGGACCCACGAACCCGGACCCACGACCCCAGACCCATGACCCGAGACCCATGACCCCAGACCCATTACCCCAGACCCATGACCCCGGAGACAGGACCCCGGACCCATGACCCCGGACCCATGACCCCGGACCCATTACCACGGACCCATGACACCGGACCCAGGACCCCGGACCCACGACCCCGGACCCATGACCCCGGACCCATGACCCCGGACCCACGACCCCGGACCCACGACCCCGGACCCACGACCCCGGACCCACGACCCCGGACCCACGACCCCGGACCCACGACCCCGGACCCGCGACCCCGGACCCACGACCCCGGACCCACGACCCCGGACCCACGACCCCGGACCCACGACCCCGGACCCACGACCCCGGACCCACGACCCCGGACCCACGACCCCGGACCCACGACCCCGGACCCACGACGCCGGACCCACGACGCCGGACCCACGACCCCGGACCCACGACCCCGGACCCACGACCCCGGACCCACGACCCCGGACCCACGACCCCGGACCCACGACCCCGCACCCACGACCCCGGACCCACGACCCCGGACCCAGGACCCCGGACCCAGGACCCCGGACCCACGAACCCGGACCCACGACCCCAGACCCATTACCCCAGACCCATGACCCCGGAGACAGGACCCCGGACCCATGACCCCGGACCCATGACCCCGGACCCATGACCCAGGACCCATGACCCCGGACCCATGACCCCGGACCCATGACCCCGGACCCATGACCCCGGACCCATGACCCCGGACCCATGACCCCGGACCCATGACCCCGGACCCATGACCCCGGACCCATGACCCCGGACCCATGACCCCGGACCCATGACCCCGGACCCATGACCCCGGACCCATGACCCCGGACCCATGACCCCGGACCCATGACCCCGGACCGATGACCCCAGACCCATGACCCCAGACCCATGACCCCAGACCCATGACCCCAGACCCATGACCCCAGACCCATGACCCCAGACCCATGACCCCAGACCCATGACCCCAGACCCATGACCCCAGACCCATGACCCCAGACCCATGACCACAGACCCATGACCCCAGACCCATGACCCCAGCCCCATGACCCCAGACCCATGACCCCAGACCCATGACCCCAGACCCATGACCCCAGACCCATGACCCCAGACCCATGACCCCAGACCCATGACCCCAGACCCATGACCCCAGACCCATGACCCCAGACCCATGACCCCAGACCCATGACCCCAGACCCATGACCCCAGACCCATGACCCCAGACCCATGACCCCAGACCCATGACCCCAGACCCATGACCCATGACCCCAGACCCATGACCCCAGACCCATGACCCCGGACCCATGACCCCGGACCCATGACCCCGGACCCATGACCCCGGACCCATGACCCCGGACCCATGACCCCGGACCCATGACCCCGGACCCATGACCCCGGACCCATGACCCCGAACCCATGACCCCGGACCCATGACCCCGGACCCATGACCCCGGACCAATTACCACGGACCCATGACCCCGGACCCAGGACCCCGGACCCACGACCCCGGACCCACGACCCCGGACCCACGACCCCGGACCCACGACGCCGGACCCACGACCCCGGACCCACGAACCCGGACCCACGACCCCGGACAGACGACCCCGCACCCACGACCCCGGACCCACGACACCGGACCCACGAACCCGGACCCACGACCCCAGACCCACGACCCCAGACCCACGACCCCAGACCCACGACCCCAGACCCACGACCCCAGACCCACGACCCCAGACCCACGACCCCAGACCCACGACCCCAGACCCACGACCCCGGACCCACGACCCCGGACCCACGACCCCGGACCCACGACCCCGGACCCATGACACCGGACCCATGACCCCGGACCCATGACCCCGGACCCATGACCCCGGACCCATGACCCCGGACCCATGACCCCGGACCCATGACCCCGGACCCATGACCCCGGACCCATGACCCCGGACCCATGACCCCGGACCCATGACCCCGGACCCATGACCCCGGACCCATGACCCCGGACCCATGACCCCGGACCCATGACCCCGGACCCATGACCCCGGACCCATGACCCCGGACCCATGACCCCGGACCCATGACCCCGGACCCATGACCCCGGACCCATGACCCCGGACCCATGACCCCGGACCCATGACCCCGGACCCATGACCCCGGACCCATGACCCCGGACCCATGACCCCGGACCCATGACCCCGGACCCATGACCCCGGACCAATGACCCCGGACCCATGACCCCGGACCCATGACCCCGGACCCATGACCCCGGACCCATGACCCCGGACCCATGACCCCGGACCCATGACCCCGGACCCATGACCCCGGACCCATGACCCAGGACCCATGACCACGGACCCATGACCCCGGACCCATGACCCCGGACCCATGACCCCGGACCCATGACCCCGGACCCATGACCCCGGACCCATGACCCCGGACCCATGACCCCGGACCCATGACCCCGGACCCATGACCCCGGACCCATGACCCCGGACCCATGACCCCGGACCCATGACCCCGGACCCATGACCCCGGACCCATGACCCCGGACCCATGACCCCGGACCCATGACCCCGAACCCATGACCCCGGACCCATGACCCCGGACCCATGACCCCGGACCCATGACCCCGGACCCATGACCCCGGACCCATTACCACGGACCCATGACACCGGACCCAGGACCCCGGACCCACGACCCCGGACCCACGACCCCGGACCCACGACCCCGGACCCACGACCCCGGACCCACGACCCCGGACCCACGACCCCGGACCCACGACCCCGGACCCACGACCCCGGACCCACGACCCCGGACCCACGAACCCGGACCCACGACCCCGGACAGACGACCCCGCACCCACGACCCCGGACCCACGACCACGGACCCACGAACCCGGACCCACGACCCCAGACCCGCGACCCCAGACCCATGACCCCGGACCCATGACCCCGGACCCATGACCCCGGACCCATGACCCCGGACCCATGACCCCGAACCCATGACCCCGGACCCATGACCCCGGACCCATGACCCCGGACCCATGACCCCGGACCCATGACCCCGGACCCATGACCCCGGACCCATGACCCCGGACCCATGACCCCGGACCCATTACCACGGACCCATGACACCGGACCCAGGACCCCGGACCCACGACCCCGGACCCACGACCCCGGACCCACGACCCCGGACCCACGACCCCGGACCCACGACCCCGGACCCACGACCCCGGACCCACGACCCCGGACCCACGACCCCGGACCCACGACCCCAGACCCACGACCCCAGACCCACGACCCCAGACCCACGACCCCAGACCCATGACCACAGACCCATGACCCCAGACCCATGACCCCAGACCCATGACTCCAGACCCATGACCCCAGACCCATGACCCCAGACCCATGACCCCAGACCCATGACCCCAGACCCATGACTCCAGACCCATGACCCCAGACCCATGACCCCAGACCCATGACCCCAGACCCACGACCCCGGACCCACGACCCCGGACCCACGACCCCGGACCCACGACCCCGGACCCATGACACCGGACCCATGACCCCGGACCCATGACGCCGGACCCATGACCCCGGACCCATGACCCCGGACCCAGGACCCCGGAACCACAACCCCGGACCCAGGACCCCGGACACATGACCCCGGACCCAGGACCCCGGACCCACGACCCCGGACCCACGACCCCAGACCCATGACCCGAGACCCATGACCCCAGACCCATTACCCCAGACCCATGACCACAGACCCATGACCCCAGACCCATGACCCCAGACCCATGACCCCAGACCCATGACCCCAGACCCATGACCCCAGACCCATGACCCCAGACCCATGACCCCAGACCCATGACCCCAGACCCATGACCCCAGACCCATGACCCAAGACCCATGACCCCAGACCCATGACCCCAGACCCACGACCCCGGACCCACGACCCCGGACCCACGACCCCGGACCCACGACCCCGGACCCGCGACCCCAGACCCACGACCCCAGACCCACGACCCCAGACCCACGACCCCAGACCCACGACCCCAGACCCACGACCCCAGACCCACGACCCCA
Organism: Andrena hattorfiana; assembly: GCA_944738655.2. NCBI lineage: Eukaryota > Metazoa > Arthropoda > Insecta > Hymenoptera > Andrenidae > Andrena > Andrena hattorfiana. The sequence goes on from OX122889.2 coordinate 69,226,090, forward strand.
GACCCACGACCCCAGACCCACGACCCCAGACCCACGACCCCAGACCCACGACCCCAGACCCACGACCCCAGACCCACGACCCCAGACCCACGACCCCAGACCCACGACCCCAGACCCACGACCCCAGACCCATGACCCCAGACCCATGACCCCAGACCCATGACCCCAGACCCATGACCCCAGACCCATGACCCCAGACCCATGACCCCAGACCCATGACCCCAGACCCATGACCCCAGACCCATGACCCCAGACCCATGACCCCAGACCCATGACCCCAGACCCATGACCCCAGACCCATGACCCCAGACCCATGACCCCAGACCCATGACCCCAGACCCATGACCCCAGACCCATGACCCCAGACCCATGACCCCAGACCCATGATCCCAGACCCATGACCCGAGACCCATGACCCCAGACCCATGACCCCAGACCCATGACCCCAGACCCATGACCCCAGACCCATGACCCCAGACCCATGACCCCAGACCCATGACCCCAGACCCATGACCCCAGACCCATGACCCCAGACCCATGACCCCAGACCCATGACCCCAGACCCATGACCCCAGACCCATGACCCCAGACCCATGACCCCAGACCCATGACCCCAGACCCATGACCCCAGACCCATGACCCCAGACCCATGACCCCAGACCCATGACCCCAGACCCATGACCCCAGACCCATGACCCCAGACCCATGACCCCAGACCCATGACCCCAGACCCATGACCCCAGACCCATGACCCCAGACCCATGACCCCAGACCCATGACCCCAGACCCATGACCCCAGACCCATGACCCCAGACCCATGACCCCAGACCCATGACCCCAGACCCATGACCCCAGACCCATGACCCCAGACCCATGACCCCAGACCCATGACCCCAGACCCATGACCCCAGACCCATGACCCCAGACCCATGACCCCAGACCCATGACCCCAGACCCATGACCCCAGACCCATGACCCCAGACCCATGACCCCAGACCCATGACCCCAGACCCATGACCCCAGACCCATGACCCCAGACCCATGACCCCAGACCCATGACCCCAGACCCATGACCCCAGACCCATGACCCCAGACCCATGACCCCAGACCCATGACCCCAGACCCATGACCCCAGACCCATGACCCCAGACCCATGACCCCAGACCCATGACCCCAGACCCATGACCCCAGACCCATGACCCCAGACCCATGACCCCGGACCCATGACCCCGGACCCATGACCCCGGACCCATGACCCCGGACCCATGACCCCGGACCCATGACCCCGGACCCATGACCCCGGACCCATGACCCCGGACCCATGACCCCGGACCCATGACCCCGGACCCATGACCCCGGACCCATGACCCCGGACCCATGACCCCGGACCCATGACCCCGGACCCATGACCCCGGACCCATGACCCCGGACCCATGACCCCGGACCCATGACCCCGAACCCATGACCCCGGACCCATGACCCCGGACCCATGACCCCGGACCCATTACCACGGACCCATGACCCCGGACCCATGACCCCAGACCCATGACCCCAGACCCATGACCCCAGACCCATGACCCCAGACCCATGACCCCAGACCCATGACCCCAGACCCATGACCCCAGACCCATGACCCCAGACCCATGACCCCAGACCCATGACCCCAGACCCATGACCCCAGACCCATGACCCCAGACCCATGACCCCAGACCCATGACCCCGGACCCATGACCCCGGACCCATGACCCCAGACCCATGACCCCAGACCCATGACCCCAGACCCATGACCCCAGACCCATGACCCCAGACCCATGACCCCAGACCCATGACCCCAGACCCATGGCCCAGACCCATGACCCCGGACCCATGACCCCGGACCCATGACCCCGGACCCATGACCCCGGACCCACGACCCCGGACCCACGACCCCGGACCCACGACCCCGGACCCACGACCCCGGACCCACGACCCCAGACCCACGACCCCAGACCCACGACCCCAGACCCACGACCCCAGACCCACGACCCCAGACCCACGACCCCAGACCCACGACCCCAGACCCACGACCCCAGACCCACGACCCCAGACCCATGACCCCAGACCCACGACCCCAGACCCACGACCCCGGACCCACGACCCCAGACCCACGACCCCAGACCCACGACCCCGGACCCACGACCCCGGACCCACGACTCCGGACCCACGACCCCGGACCCACGACCCCGGACCCACGACCCCGGACCCATGACCCCGGACCCATGACCCCGGACCCATGACCCCGGACCCATGACCCCGGACCCATGACCCCGGACCCATGACCCCGGACCCATGACCCCGGACCCATGACCCCGGACCCATGACCCCGGACCCATGACCCCGGACCCATGACCCCGAACCCATGACCCCGGACCCATGACCCCGGACCCATGACCCCGGACCCATTACCACGGACCCATGACCCCGGACCCAGGACCCCGGACCCACGACCCCGGACCCACGACCCCGGACCCACGACCCCGGACAGACGACCCCGCACCCACGACCCCGGACCCACGACCCCGGACCCACGAACCCGGACCCACGACCCCAGACCCACGACCCCAGACCCACGACCCCAGACCCACGACCCCAGACCCACGACCCCAGACCCACGACCCCAGACCCACGACCCCAGACCCACGACCCCAGACCCACGACCCCAGACCCACGACCCCAGACCCACGACCCCAGACCCACGACCCCAGACCCACGACCCCAGACCCACGACCCCAGACCCACGACCCCAGACCCACGACCCCAGACCCACGACCCCAGACCCACGACCTCAGACCCACGACCCCAGACCCACGACCCCAGACCCACGACCCCAGACCCACGACCCCAGACCCACGACCCCAGACCCACGACCCCAGACCCACGACCCCAGACCCACGACCCCAGACCCACGACCCCAGACCCACGACCCCAGACCCACGACCCCAGACCCACGACCCCAGACCCACGACCCCATACCCACGACCACAGACCCATGACCCCAGACCCATGACCCCAGACCCATGACTCCAGACCCATGACCCCAGACCCATGACCCCAGACCCATGACCCCAGACCCATGACTCCAGACCCATGACCCCAGACCCATGACCCCAGACCCATGACCCCAGACCCATGACCCCAGGCCCATGACCCCAGACCCATGACCCCAGACCCATGACCCCAGACCCATGACCCCAGACCCATGACCCCAGACCCACGACCCCGGACCCACGACCCCGGACCCACGACCCCGGACCCACGACCCCGGACCCATGACACCGGACCCATGACCCCGGACCCATGACGCCGGACCCATGACCCCGGACCCATGACCCCGGACCCAGGACCCCGGAACCACAACCCCGGACCCAGGACCCCGGACACATGACCCCGGACCCATGACCCCGGACCCACGACCCCGGACCCACGACCCCAGACCCATGACCCGAGACCCATGACCCCAGACCCATTACCCCAGACCCATGACCACAGACCCATGACCCCAGACCCATGACCCCAGACCCATGACCCCAGACCCATGACCCCAGACCCATGACCCCAGACCCATGACCCCAGACCCATGACCCCAGACCCATGACCCCAGACCCATGACCCCAGACCCATGACCCCAGACCCATGACCCCAGACCCATGACCCCAGACCCATGACCCCAGACCCATGACCCCAGACCCATGACCCCAGACCCATGACCCCAGACCCATGACCCCAGACCCACGACCGCAGACCCACGACCCCGGACCCACGACCCCGGACCCACGACCCCGGACCCACGACCCCGGACCCATGACACCGGACCCATGACACCGGACCCATGACCCCGGACCCATGACCCCGGACCCAGGACCCCGGAACCACAACCCCGGACCCAGGACCACGGACACATGACCCCGGACCCATGACCCCGGACCCACGACCCCGGACCCACGACCCCAGACCCATGACCCGAGACCCATGACCCCAGACACATTACCCCAGACCCATGACCCCGGAGACAGGACCACGACCCATGACCCCGGACCCAGGACCCCGGACCCAGGACCCCGGACCCATGACGCCGGACCCATGTACCCGGTCCCATGACCCCGGTCCCATGACCCCGGTCCCATGACAACGGACCCATGACACCGGACCCACGACCCCAGACCCATGACCCCAGACCAATGACCCCAGACCCATGACCCCGGACCCATGACCCCGGACCCATGACACCGGACCCATGACCCCGGACCCATGACCCCGGACCCACGACCCCGGACCCATGACCCCGGACCCATGACCCCGGACCCATGACCCCGGACCCATTACCACGGACCCATGACCCCGGACCCAGGACCCCAGACCCATGACCCCAGACCAATGACCCCGGACCCACGACCCCGGATCCACGACCCCGGACCCACGACCCCGGACCCACGACCCCGGACTCAGGACCCCGGACCCATGACCCCGGACCCATGTCCCCGGTCCCATGACCCCGGACCCATTACCACGGACCCATGACCACGGACCCAGGACCCCGGACCCACGACCCCGGATCCACGACCCCGGACCCACAACCCCGGACCCACGACCCCGGACCCACGACCCCGGACCCACGACCCCGTACCCACGACCCCGTACCCACGACCGCGGACCCACGACCCCGGACCCAGGACCCCGGACCCACGAACCCGGACCCACGACCCCAGACCCATGACCCGAGACCCATGACCCCAGACCCATTACCCCAGACCCATGACCCCGGAGACAGGACCACGGACCCATGACCCCGGACCCATGACCCCAGACCCATGACCCCAGACCCATGACCCCAGACCCATGACCCCAGACCCATGACCCCAGACCCATGAACCCAGACCCATGACTCCAGACCCATGACCCCAGACCCATGACCCCAGACCCATGACCCCAGACCCATGACCCCAGACCCATGACCCCAGACCCATGACCCCAGACCCATGACCCCAGACCCATGACCCCAGACCCATGACCCCAGACCCATGACCCCAGACCCACGACCCCAGACCCACGACCCCAAACCCACGACCCCAAACCCACGACCCCAAACCCACGACCCCAAACCCACGACCCCGGATCCACGACCCCGGACCCACGACACCGGACCCACGACCCCGGACCCACGACCCCGGACCCATGACCCCAGACCCATGACCCCAGACCCATGACCCCAGACCCATGACCCCAGACCCATGAACCCAGACCCATGACCCCAGACCCATGACCCCAGACCCATGACCCCAGACCCATGACCCCAGACCCATGACCCCAGACCCATGACCCCAGACCCATGACCCCAGACCCATGACCCCAGACCCATGACCCCAGACCCATGACCCCAGACCCATGACCCCAGACCCATGACCCCAGACCCATGACCCCAGACCCATGACCCCAGACCCATGACCCCAGACCCATGACCCCAGACCCATGACCCCAGAGCCATGACCCCAGACCCATGACCCCAGACCCATGACCCCAGACCCATGACCCCAGACCCATGACCCCAGACCCATGACCCCAGACCCATGACCCCAGACCCATGACCCCAGACCCATGACCCCAGACCCATGACCCCAGACCCATGACCCCAGACCCATGACCCCAGACCCATGACCCCAGACCCATGACCCCAGACCCATGACCCCAGACCCATGACCCCAGACCCATGACCCCAGACCCATGACCCCAGACCCATGACCCCAGACCCATGACCCCACACCCATGACCCCAGACCCATGACCCCAGACCCATGACCCCGGACCCATGACCCCGGACCCATGACCCCGGACCCATGACCCCGGACCCATGACCCCGGACCCATGACCCCGGACCCATGACCCCGGACCCATGACCCCGGACCCATGACCCCGGACCCATGACCCCGGACCAAGGACCCCGGACCCATGACCCCGGACCCATGACCCCGGACCCATGACCCCGGACCCATGACCCCGGACCCATGACCCCGGACCCATGACCCCGGACCCATGACCCCGGACCCATGACCCAGGACCCATGACCACGGACCCATGACCCCGGACCCATGACCCCGGACCCATGACCCCGGACCCATGACCCCGGACCCATGACCCCGGACCCATGACCCCGGACCCATGACCCCGGACCCACGACCCCGGACCCACGACCCCGGACCCACGACCCCGGACCCACGACCCCGGACCCACGACCCCGGACCCATGACCCCAGACCCATGACCCCAGACCCATGACCCCAGACCCATGACCCCAGACCCATGACCCCGGACCCATGACCCCGGACCCATGACCCCGGACCCATGACCCCGGACCCATGACCCCGGACCCATGACCCCGGACCCATGACCCCGGACCCATGACCCCGGACCCATGACCCCGGACCCATGACCCCGGACCCATGACCCCGGACCCATGACCCCGGACCCATGACCCCGGACCCATGACCCCGGACCCATGACCCCGGACCCACGACCCCGGACCCACGACCCCGGACCCACGACCCCGGACCCACGACCCCGGACCCACGACCCCGGACCCACGACCCCGGACCCACGACCCCGGACCCACGACCCCGGACCCACGACCCCGAACCCACGACCCCGGACCCACGACCCCGGACCCACGACCCCGGACCCACGACCCCGGACCCACGACCCCGGACCCACGACCCCGGACCCACGACCCCGGACCCACGACCCCGGACCCACGACCCCGGACCCACGACCCTGGACCCACGACCCCGGACCCACGACGCCGGACCCACGACGCCGGACCCACGACCCCGGACCCACGACCCCGGACCCACGACCCCGGACCCACGACCCCGGACCCACGACCCCGGACCCACGACCCCGCACCCACGACCCCGGACCCACGACCCCGGACCCAGGACCCCGGACCCACGACCCCAGACCCATTACCCCAGACCCATGACCCCGGAGACAGGACCCCGGACCCATGACCCCGGACCCATGACCCAGGACCCATGACCCCGGACCCATGACCCCGGACCCATGACCCCGGACCCATGACCCCGGACCCATGACCCCGGACCCATGACCCCGGACCCATGACCCCGGACCCATGACCCCGGACCCATGACCCCGGACCCATGACCCCGGACCCCTGACCCCGGACCCATGACCCCGGACCCATGACCCCGGACCCATGACCCCGGACCCATGACCCCGGACCCATGACCCCGGACCCATGACCCCGGACCGATGACCCCAGACCCATGACCCCAGACCCATGACCCCAGACCCATGACCCCAGACCCATGACCCCAGACCCATGACCCCAGACCCATGACCCCAGACCCATGACCCCAGACCCATGACCACAGACCCATGACCCCAGACCCATGACCCCAGACCCATGACCCCAGACCCATGACCCCAGACCCATGACCCCAGACCCATGACCCCAGACCCATGACCCCAGACCCATGACCCCAGACCCATGACCCCAGACCCATGACCCCAGACCCATGACCCCAGACCCATGACCCCAGACCCATGACCCCAGACCCATGACCCCAGACCCATGACCCCAGACCCATGACCCCAGACCCATGACCCCAGACCCATGACCCCAGACCCATGACCCCAGACCCATGACCCCAGACCCATGACCCCAGACCCATGACCCCAGACCCATGACCCCAGACCCATGACCCATGACCCCAGACCCATGACCCCGGACCCATGACCCCGGACCCATGACCCCGGACCCATGACCCCGGACCCATGACCCCGGACCCATGACCCCGGACCCATGACCCCGGACCCATGACACCGGACCCATGACCCCGGACCCATGACCCCGAACCCATGACCCCGGACCCATGACCCCGGACCCATGACCCCGGACCCATTACCACGGACCCATGACCCCGGACCCAGGACCCCGGACCCACGACCCCGGACCCACGACCCCGGACCCACGACCCCGGACCCACGAACCCGGACCCACGACCCCGGACCCACGACCCCGGACCCACGACCCCGGACCCACGACCCCGGACCCATGACCCCGGACCCATGACCCCAGACCCATGACCCCAGACCCATGACCCCAGACCCATGACCCCAGACCCATGACCCCGGACCCATGACCCCGGACCCATGACCCCGGACCCATGACCCCGGACCCATGACCCCGGACCCATGACCCCGGACCCATGACCCCGGACCCATGACCCCGGACCCATGACCCCGGACCCATGACCCCGGACCCATGACCCCGGACCCATGACCCCGGACCCATGACCCCGGACCCATGACCCCGGACCCATGACCCCGGACCCACGACCCCGGACCCACGACCCCGGACCCACGACCCCGGACCCACGACCCCGGACCCACGACCCCGGACCCACGACCCCGGACCCACGACCCCGGACCCACGACCCCGAACCCACGACCCCGGACCCACGACCCCGGACCCACGACCCCGGACCCACGACCCCGGACCCACGACCCCGGACCCACGACCCCGGACCCACGACCCCGGACCCACGACCCCGGACCCACGACCCCGGACCCACGACCCTGGACCCACGACCCCGGACCCACGACGCCGGACCCACGACGCCGGACCCACGACCCCGGACCCACGACCCCGGACCCACGACCCCGGACCCACGACCCCGGACCCACGACCCCGGACCCACGACCCCGCACCCACGACCCCGGACCCACGACCCCGGACCCAGGACCCCGGACCCACGACCCCAGACCCATTACCCCAGACCCATGACCCCGGAGACAGGACCCCGGACCCATGACCCCGGACCCATGACCCAGGACCCATGACCCCGGACCCATGACCCCGGACCCATGACCCCGGACCCATGACCCCGGACCCATGACCCCGGACCCATGACCCCGGACCCATGACCCCGGACCCATGACCCCGGACCCATGACCCCGGACCCATGACCCCGGACCCCTGACCCCGGACCCATGACCCCGGACCCATGACCCCGGACCCATGACCCCGGACCCATGACCCCGGACCCATGACCCCGGACCCATGACCCCGGACCGATGACCCCAGACCCATGACCCCAGACCCATGACCCCAGACCCATGACCCCAGACCCATGACCCCAGACCCATGACCCCAGACCCATGACCCCAGACCCATGACCCCAGACCCATGACCACAGACCCATGACCCCAGACCCATGACCCCAGACCCATGACCCCAGACCCATGACCCCAGACCCATGACCCCAGACCCATGACCCCAGACCCATGACCCCAGACCCATGACCCCAGACCCATGACCCCAGACCCATGACCCCAGACCCATGACCCCAGACCCATGACCCCAGACCCATGACCCCAGACCCATGACCCCAGACCCATGACCCCAGACCCATGACCCCAGACCCATGACCCCAGACCCATGACCCCAGACCCATGACCCCAGACCCATGACCCCAGACCCATGACCCCAGACCCATGACCCCAGACCCATGACCCCAGACCCATGACCCCAGACCCATGACCCCAGACCCATGACCCATGACCCCAGACCCATGACCCCGGACCCATGACCCCGGACCCATGACCCCGGACCCATGACCCCGGACCCATGACCCCGGACCCATGACCCCGGACCCATGACCCCGGACCCATGACACCGGACCCATGACCCCGGACCCATGACCCCGAACCCATGACCCCGGACCCATGACCCCGGACCCATGACCCCGGACCCATTACCACGGACCCATGACCCCGGACCCAGGACCCCGGACCCACGACCCCGGACCCACGACCCCGGACCCACGACCCCGGACCCACGAACCCGGACCCACGACGCCGGACAGACGACCCCGCACCCACGACCCCGGACCCACGACCCCGGACCCACGAACCCGGACCCACGACCCCGGACCCGCGACCCCAGACCCGCGACCCCAGACCCCCGACCCCAGACCCACGACCCCAGACCCACGACCCCAGACCCACGACCCCAGACCCACGACCCCAGACCCACGACCCCAGACCCACGACCCCAGACCCACGACCCCAGACCCACGACCCCAGACCCACGACCCCAGACCCACGACCCCAGACCCACGACCCCAGACCCACGACCCCAGACCCACGACCCCAGACCCACGACCACAGACCCACGACCCCAGACCCACGACCCCAGACCCACGACCCCAGACCCACGACCCCAGACCCACGACCCCAGACCCACGACCCCAGACCCACGACCCCAGACCCACGACCCCAGACCCACGACCCCAGACCCACGACAACAGACCCATGACCCCAGACCCATGACCCCAGACCCATGACTCCAGACCCATGACCCCAGACCCATGACCCCAGACCCATGACCCCAGACCCATGACTCCAGACCCATGACCCCAGACCCATGACCCCAGACCCATGACCCCAGACCCATGACCCCAGACCCATGACCCCAGACCCACGACCCCGGACCCACGACCCCGGACCCACGACCCCGGACCCACGACCCCGGACCCACGACCCCGGACCCACGACCCCGGACCCATGACACCGGACCCATGACCCCGGACCCATGACGCCGGACCCATGACCCCGGACCCATGACTCCGGACCCAGGACCCCGGAACCACAACCCCGGACCCAGGACCCCGGACACATGACCCCGGACCCATGACCCCGGACCCACGACACCGGACCCACGACCCCAGACCCATGACCCGAGACGCATGACCCCAGACCCATTACCCCAGACCCATGACCACAGACCCATGACCCCAGACCCATGACCCCAGACGCATGACCCCAGACCCATGACCCCAGACCCATGACCCCAGACCCATGACCCCAGACCCACGACCCCAGACCCACGACCCCTGACCCACGACCCCGGACCCACGACCCCGGACCCACGACCCCAGACCCATGACCCCAGACCCATGACCCCAGACCCATGACCCCAGACCCATGACCCCAGACCCATGACCCCCGACCCATGACCCCAGACCCATGACCCCAGACCCATGACCCCAGACCCATGACCCCAGACCCATGACCCCAGACCCATGACCCCAGACCCATGACCCCAGACCCATGACCCCAGACCCATGACCCCAGACCCATGACCCCAGACCCATGACCCCAGACCCATGACCCCAGACCCATGACCCCAGACCCATGACCCCAGACCCATGACCCCAGACCCATGACCCCAGACCCATGACCCCAGACCCATGACCCCAGACCCATGACCCCAGACCCATGACCCCAGACCCATGACCCCAGACCCATGACCCCAGACCCATGACCCCAGACCCATGACCCCAGACCCATGACCCCAGACCCATGACCCCAGACCCATGACCCCAGACCCATGACCCCAGACCCATGCCCCAGACCCATGACCCCAGACCCATGACCCCAGACCCATGACCCCAGACCCATGACCCCAGACCCATGACCCCAGACCCATGACCCCAGACCCATGACCCCAGACCCATGACCCCAGACCCATGACCCCAGACCCATGACCCCAGACCCATGACCCCAGACCCATGACCCCAGACCCATGACCCCAGACCCATGACCCCAGACCCATGACCCCAGACCCATGACCCCAGACCCATGACCCCAGACCCATGACCCCAGACCCATGACCCCAGACCCATGACCCCAGACCCATGACCCCAGACCCATGACCCCAGACCCATGACCCCAGACCCATGACCCCAGACCCATGACCCCGGACCCATGACCCCAGACCCATGACCCCAGACCCATGACCCCAGACCCATGACCCCGGACCCATGACCCCGGACCCATGACCCCGGACCCATGACCCCGGACCCACGACCCCGGACCCACGACCCCGGACCCATGACCCCAGACCCATGACCCCAGACCCATGACCCATGACCCCAGACCCATGACCCCAGACCCATGACCCCAGACCCATGACCCCGGACCCATGACCCCGGACCCATGACCCCGGACCCATGACCCCGGACCCATGACCCCAGACCCATGACCCCAGACCCATGACCCCGGACCCATGACCCCGAACCCATGACCCCGGACCCATGACCCCGGACCCATGACCCCCGACCCATGACCCCAGACCCATGACCCCAGACCCATGACCCCAGACCCATGACCCCAGACCCATGACCCCAGACCCATGACCCCAGACCCATGACCCCAGACCCATGACCCCGGACCCACGACCCCGGACCCACGACCCCGGACCCACGACCCCGGACCCACGACCCCGGACCCACGACCCCGGACCCACGACCCCGGACCCACGACCCCGGACCCACGAACCCGGACCCACGACCCCGGACAGACGACCCCGCACCCACGACCCCGGACCCACGACACCGGACCCACGAACCCGGACCCACGACCCCAGACCCACGACCCCAGACCCACGACCCCAGACCCACGACCCCAGACCCACGACCCCAGACCCACGACCCCAGACCCACGACCCCGGACCCACGACCCCGGACCCACGACCCCGGACCCACGACCCCGGACCCACGACCCCGGACCCACGACACCGGACCCATGACCCCGGACCCATGACCCCGGACCCATGACCCCGGACCCATGACCCCGAACCCATGACCCCGGACCCATGACCCCGGACCCATGACCCCGGACCCATGACCCCGGACCCATGACCCCGGACCCATGACCCCGGACCCATGACCCCGGACCCATGACCCCGGACCCATGACCCCGGACCCATGACCCCGGACCCATGACCCCGGACCCATGACCCCGGACCCATGACCCCGGACCAATGACCCCGGACCCATGACCCCGGACCCATGACCCCGGACCCATGACCCCGGACCCATGACCCCGGACCCATGACCCCGGGCCCATGACCCCGGACCCATGACCCCGGACCCATGACCCAGGACCCATGACCACGGACCCATGACCCCGGACCCATGACCCCGGACCCATGACCCCGGACCCATGACCCCGGACCCATGACCCCGGACCCATGACCCCGGACCCATGACCCCGGGCCCATGACCCCGGACCCATGACCCCGGACCCATGACCCCGGACCCATGACCCCGGACCCATGACCCCGAACCCATGACCCCGGACCCATGACCCCGGACCCATGACCCCGGACCCATGACCCCGGACCCATGACCCCGGACCCATGACCCCGGACCCATTACCACGGACCCATGACACCGGACCCAGGACCCCGGACCCACGACCCCGGACCCACGACCCCGGACCCACGACCCCGGACCCACGACCCCGGACCCACGACCCCGGACCCACGACCCCGGACCCACGACCCCGGACCCACGACCCCGGACCCACGACCCCGGACCCACGAACCCGGACCCACGACCCCGGACAGACGACCCCGCACCCACGACCCCGGACCCACGACCCCGGACCCACGAACCCGGACCCACGACACCAGACCCGCGACCCCAGACCCACGACCCCAGACCCACGACCCCAGACCCACGACCCCAGACCCACGAACCCAGACCCACGACCCCAGACCCACGACCCCAGACCCACGACCCCAGACCCACGACCCCAGACCCACGACCCCAGACCCACGACCCCAGACCCACGACCCCGGACCCACGACCCCGGACCCACGACCCCGGACCCACGACCCCGGACCCACGACCCCGGACCCACGACCCCGCACCCACGACCCCGGACCCACGACCCCGGACCCAGGACCCCGGACCCACGACCCCAGACCCATTACCCCAGACCCATGACCCCGGAGACAGGACCCCGGACCCATGACCCCGGACCCATGACCCAGGACCCATGACCCCGGACCCATGACCCCGGACCCATGACCCCGGACCCATGACCCCGGACCCATGACCCCGGACCCATGACCCCGGACCCATGACCCCGGACCCATGACCCCGGACCCATGACCCCGGACCCATGACCCCGGACCCATGACCCCGGACCCATGACCCCGGACCCATGACCCCGGACCCATGACCCCGGACCCATGACACCGGACCCATGACCCCGGACCCATGACCCCGGACCCATGACCCCGGACCGATGACCCCAGACCCATGACCCCAGACCCATGACCCCAGACCCATGACCCCAGACCCATGACCCCAGACCCATGACCCCAGACCCATGACCCCAGACCCATGACCCCAGACCCATGACCACAGACCCATGACCCCAGACCCATGACCCCAGACCCATGACCCCAGACCCATGACCCCAGACCCATGACCCCAGACCCATGACCCCAGACCCATGACCCCAGACCCATGACCCCAGACCCATGACCCCAGACCCATGACCCCAGACCCATGACCCCAGACCCATGACCCCAGACCCATGACCCCAGACCCATGACCCCAGACCCATGACCCCAGACCCATGACCCCAGACCCATGACCCCAGACCCATGACCCCAGACCCATGACCCCAGACCCATGACCCCAGACCCATGACCCCAGACCCATGACCCATGACCCCAGACCCATGACCCCGGACCCATGACCCCGGACCCATGACCCCGGACCCATGACCCCGGACCCATGACCCCGGACCCATGACCCCGGACCCATGACCCCGGACCCATGACACCGGACCCATGACCCCGGACCCATGACCCCGAACCCATGACCCCGGACCCATGACCCCGGACCCATGACCCCGGACCCATTACCACGGACCCATGACCCCGGACCCAGGACCCCGGACCCACGACCCCGGACCCACGACCCCGGACCCACGACCCCGGACCCACGAACCCGGACCCACGACGCCGGACAGACGACCCCGCACCCACGACCCCGGACCCACGACCCCGGACCCACGAACCCGGACCCACGACCCCGGACCCGCGACCCCAGACCCGCGACCCCAGACCCCCGACCCCAGACCCACGACCCCAGACCCACGACCCCAGACCCACGACCCCAGACCCACGACCCCGGACCCACGACCCCGGACCCACGACCCCGGACCCACGACCCCGGACCCACGACCCCGGACCCACGACGCCGGACCCACGACCCCGGACCCACGACCCCGGACCCACGACCCCGGACCCACGACCCCGCACCCACGACCCCGGACCCACGACCCCGGACCCAGGACCCCGGACCCACGAACCCGGACCCACGACCCCAGACCCATGACCCGAGACCCATGACCCCAGACCCATGACCCCAGACCCATGACCCCAGACCCATGACCCCAGACCCATGACCCCAGACCCATGACCCCAGACCCATGACCCCAGACCCATGACCCCAGACCCATGACCCCAGACCCATGTCCCCAGACCCATGACCCCAGACCCATGACCCCAGACCCATGACCCCGGACCCATGACCCCGGACCCATGACCCCGGACCCCTGCCCCGGACCCATGACCCCGGACCCATGACCCCGGACCCATGACCCCGGACCCATGACCCCGGACCCATGACCCCGGACCCATGACCCCGGACCCACGACCCCGGACCCACGACCCCGGACCCACGACCCCGGACCCACGACCCCGGACCCACGACCCCGGACCCACGACCCCGGACCCACGACCCCGGACCCACGACCCCGGACCCACGACCCCGGACCCACGACCCCGGACCCACGACCCCGGACCCACGACCCCGGACCCACGACCCCGGACCCACGACCCCGGACCCACGACCCCGGACCCACGACCCCGGACCCACGACCCCGGACCCACGACGCCGGACCCACGACGCCGGACCCACGACCCCGGACCCACGACCCCGGACCCACGACCCCGGACCCACGACCCCGGACCCACGACCCCGGACCCACGACCCCGCACCCACGACCCCGGACCCACGACCCCGGACCCAGGACCCCGGACCCAGGACCCCGGACCCACGAACCCGGACCCACGACCCCAGACCCATTACCCCAGACCCATGACCCCGGAGACAGGACCCCGGACCCATGACCCCGGACCCATGACCCAGGACCCATGACCCCGGACCCATGACCCCGGACCCATGACCCCGGACCCATGACCCCGGACCCATGACCCCGGACCCATGACCCCGGACCCATGACCCCGGACCCATGACCCCGGACCCATGACCCCGGACCCATGACCCCGGACCCATGACCCCGGACCCATGACCCCGGACCCATGACCCCGGACCCATGACCCCGGACCCATGACCCCGGACCCATGACCCCGGACCCATGACCCCGGACCCATGACCCCGGACCCATGACCCCGGACCCATGACCCCGGACCGATGACCCCAGACCCATGACCCCAGACCCATGACCCCAGACCCATGACCCCAGACCCATGACCCCAGACCCATGACCCCAGACCCATGACCCCAGACACATGACCCCAGACCCATGACCCATGACCCCAGACCCATGACCCCGGACCCATGACCCCGGACCCATGACCCCGGACCCATGACCCCGGACCCATGACCCCGGACCCATGACCCCGGACCCATGACCCCGGACCCATGACACCGGACCCATGACCCCGGACCCATGACCCCGAACCCATGACCCCGGACCCATGACCCCGGACCCATGACCCCGGACCCATTACCACGGACCCATGACCCCGGACCCAGGACCCCGGACCCACGACCCCGGACCCACGACCCCGGACCCACGACCCCGGACCCACGACCCCGGACCCACGAACCCGGACCCACGACGCCGGACCCACGACGCCGGACAGACGACCCCGCACCCACGACCCCGGACCCACGACCCCGGACCCACGAACCCGGACCCACGACCCCGGACCCGCGACCCCAGACCCGCGACCCCAGACCCCCGACCCAAGACCCACGACCCCAGACCCACGACCCCAGACCCACGACCCCAGACCCACGACCCCAGACCCACGACCCCAGACCCACGACCCCAGACCCACGACCCCAGACCCACGACCCCAGACCCACGACCCCAGACCCACGACCCCAGACCCACGACCCCAGACCCACGACCCCAGACCCACGACCCCAGACCCACGACCCCAGACCCACGACCACAGACCCACGACCCCAGACCCACGACCCCAGACCCACGACCCCAGACCCACGACCCCAGACCCACGACCCCAGACCCACGACCCCAGACCCACGACCCCAGACCCACGACCCCAGACCCACGACCCCAGACCCACGACCCCAGACCCACGACCCCAGACCCACGACCCCAGACCCATGACCCCAGACCCATGACCCCAGACCCATGACCCCAGACCCATGACCCCAGACCCATGACCCCAGACCCATGACCCCAGACCCATGACCCCAGACCCATGACCCCAGACCCATGACCCCAGACCCATGACCCCAGACCCATGACCCCAGACCCATGACCCCAGACCCATGACCCCAGACCCATGACCCCAGACCCATGACCCCAGACCCATGACCCCAGACCCATGACCCCAGACCCATGACCCCAGACCCATGACCCCAGACCCATGACCCCAGACCCATGACCCCAGACCCATGACCCCAGACCCATGACCCCAGACCCATGACCCCAGACCCATGACCCCAGACCCATGACCCCAGACCCATGACCCCAGACCCATGACCCCAGACCCATGACCCCAGACCCATGACCCCAGACCCATGACCCCAGACCCATGACCCCAGACCCATGACCCCAGACCCATGACCCCAGACCCATGACCCCGGACCCATGACCCCGGACCCATGACCCCGGACCCATGACCCCGGACCCATGACCCCGGACCCACGACCCCGGACCCACGACCCCGGACCCACGACCCCGGACCCACGACCCCGGACCCACGACCCCGGACCCACGACCCCGGACCCACGACCCCAGACCCACGACCCCAGACCCACGACCCCAGACCCACGACCCCAGACCCACGACCCCAGACCCATGACCCCAGACCCACGACCCCAGACCCACGACCCCGGACCCACGACCCCGGACCCACGACCCCGGACCCACGACCCCGGACCCACGACCCCGGACCCACGACCCCGGACCCACGACCACGGACCCACGACCCCGGACCCACGACCCCGGACCCACGACCCCGGACCCACGACCCCGGACCCACGACCCCGGACCCATGACCCCGGACCCATGACCCCGGACCCATGACCCCGGACCCATGACCCCGGACCCATGACCCCGGACCCATGACCCCGGACCCATGACCCCGGACCCACGACCCCGGACCCACGACCCCGGACCCACGACCCCGGACCCATGACCCCGGACCCATGACCCCGGACCCATGACCCCGGACCCATGACCCCGGACCCATGACCCCGGACCCATGACCCCGGACCCATGACCCCGGACCCATGACCCCGGACCCATGACCCCGGACCCATTACCACGGACCCATGACCCCGGACCCAGGACCCCGGACCCACGACCCCGGACCCACGACCCCGGACCCACGACCCCGGACCCACGACCCCGGACCCACGAACCCGGACCCACGACGCCGGACCCACGACGCCGGACAGACGACCCCGCACCCACGACCCCGGACCCACGACCCCGGACCCACGAACCCGGACCCACGACCCCGGACCCGCGACCCCAGACCCGCGACCCCAGACCCCCGACCCAAGACCCACGACCCCAGACCCACGACCCCAGACCCACGACCCCAGACCCACGACCCCAGACCCACGACCCCAGACCCACGACCCCAGACCCACGACCCCAGACCCACGACCCCAGACCCACGACCCCAGACCCACGACCCCAGACCCACGACCCCAGACCCACGACCCCAGACCCACGACCCCAGACCCACGACCCCAGACCCACGACCCCAGACCCACGACCACAGACCCACGACCCCAGACCCACGACCCCAGACCCACGACCCCAGACCCACGACCCCAGACCCACGACCCCAGACCCACGACCCCAGACCCACGACCCCAGACCCACGACCCCAGACCCACGACCCCAGACCCACGACCCCAGACCCACGACCCCAGACCCACGACCCCAGACCCACGACCCCAGACCCATGACCCCAGACCCATGACCCCAGACCCATGACCCCAGACCCATGACCCCAGACCCATGACCCCAGACCCATGACCCCAGACCCATGACCCCAGACCCATGACCCCAGACCCATGACCCCAGACCCATGACCCCAGACCCATGACCCCAGACCCATGACCCCAGACCCATGACCCCAGACCCATGACCCCAGACCCATGACCCCAGACCCATGACCCCAGACCCATGACCCCAGACCCATGACCCCAGACCCATGACCCCAGACCCATGACCCCAGACCCATGACCCCAGACCCATGACCCCAGACCCATGACCCCAGACCCATGACCCCAGACCCATGACCCCAGACCCATGACCCCAGACCCATGACCCCAGACCCATGACCCCAGACCCATGACCCCAGACCCATGACCCCAGACCCATGACCCCAGACCCATGACCCCAGACCCATGACCCCAGACCCATGACCCCGGACCCATGACCCCGGACCCATGACCCCGGACCCATGACCCCGGACCCATGACCCCGGACCCACGACCCCGGACCCACGACCCCGGACCCACGACCCCGGACCCACGACCCCGGACCCACGACCCCGGACCCACGACCCCGGACCCACGACCCCAGACCCACGACCCCAGACCCACGACCCCAGACCCACGACCCCAGACCCACGACCCCAGACCCATGACCCCAGACCCACGACCCCAGACCCACGACCCCGGACCCACGACCCCGGACCCACGACCCCGGACCCACGACCCCGGACCCACGACCCCGGACCCACGACCCCGGACCCACGACCACGGACCCACGACCCCGGACCCACGACCCCGGACCCACGACCCCGGACCCACGACCCCGGACCCACGACCCCGGACCCACGACCCCGGACCCACGACCCCGGACCCATGACCCCGGACCCATGACCCCGGACCCATGACCCCGGACCCATGACCCCGGACCCATGACCCCGGACCCATGACCCCGGACCCATGACCCCGGACCCATGACCCCGGACCCATGACCCCGGACCCATGACCCCGGACCCATGACCCCGGACCCATGACCCCGGACCCATGACCCCGGACCCATGACCCCGGACCCATGACCCCGGACCCATGACCCCGGACCCATGACCCCGGACCCATGACCCCGGACCCATGACCCCGGACCCATGACCCCGGACCCATGACCCCGGACCCATGACCCCGGACCCATGACCCCGGACCCATGACCCCGGACCCATGACCCCGGACCCATGACCCCGGACCCATGACCCCGGACCCATGACCCCGGACCCATTACCACGGACCCATGACCCCGGACCCAGGACCCCGGACCCACGACCCCGGACCCACGACCCCGGACCCACGACCCCGGACAGACGACCCCGCACCCACGACCCCGGACCCACGACCCCGGACCCACGAACCCGGACCCACGACCCCGGACCCACGACCCCAGACCCACGACCCCAGACCCACGACCCCAGACCCACGACCCCAGACCCACGACCCCAGACCCACGACCCCAGACCCACGACCCCAGACCCACGACCCCAGACCCACGACCCCAGACCCACGACCCCAGACCCACGACCCCAGACCCACGACCCCAGACCCACGACCCCAGACCCACGACCCCAGACCCACGACCCCAGACCCACGACCCCAGACCCACGACCCCAGACCCACGACCCCAGACCCACGACCCCAGACCCATGACCCGAGACCCATGACCCCAGACCCATTACCCCAGACCCATGACCACAGACCCATGACCCCAGACCCATGACCCCAGACCCATGACCCCAGACCCATGACCCCAGACCCATGACCCCAGACCCATGACACCAGACCCATGACCCCAGACCCATGACCCCAGACCCATGACCCCAGACCCATGACCCCAGACCCATGACCCCAGACCCACGACCCCAGACCCACGACCCCGGACCCACGACCCCGGACCCACGACCCCGGACCCACGACCCCGGACCCATGACACCGGACCCATGACCCCGGACCCATGACCCCGGACCCATGACCCCGGACCCATGACCCCGGACCCTGGACCCCGGAACCACAACCCCGGACCCAGGACCACGGACACATGACCCCGGACCCATGACCCCGGACCCACGACCCCGGACCCACGACCCCAGACCCATGACCCGAGACCCATGACCCCAGACCCATTACCCCAGACCCATGACCCCGGAGACAGGACCACGACCCATGACCCCGGACCCAGGACCCCGGACCCAGGACCCCGGACCCATGACGCCGGACCCATGTCCCCGGTCCCATGACCCCGGTCCCATGACCCCGGTCCCATGACAACGGACCCATGACACCGGACCCACGACCCCAGACCCATGACCCCAGACCAATGACCCCAGACCCATGACCCCGGACCCATGACCCCGGACCCATGACACCGGACCCATGACCCCGGACCCATGACCCCGGACCCACGACCCCGGACCCATGACCCCGGACCCATGTCCCCGGACCCATTACCACGGACCCATGACCCCGGACCCAGGACCCCAGACCCATGACCCCAGACCAATGACCCCGGACCCACGACCCCGGATCCACGACCCCGGACCCACGACCCCGGACCCACGACCCCGGACTCAGGACCCCGGACCCATGACCCCGGACCCATGTCCCCGGTCCCATGACCCCGGACCCATTACCACGGACCCATGACCCCGGACCCAGGACCCCGGACCCACGACCCCGGATCCACGACCCCGGACCCACAACCCCGGACCCACGACCCCGGACCCACGACCCCGGACCCACGACCCCGGACCCACGACCCCGGACCCACGACCCCGTACCCACGACCGCGGACCCACGACCCCGGACCCAGGACCCCGGACCCACGAACCCGGACCCACGACCCCAGACCCATGACCCCAGACCCATGACCCCAGACCCATGACCCCAGACCCATGACCCCAGACCCATGACCCCAGACCCATGACCCCAGACCCATGACCCCAGACCCATGACCCCAGACCCATGACCCCAGACCCATGACCCCAGACCCATGACCCCAGACCCATGACCCCAGACCCATGACCCCAGACCCATGACCCCAGACCCATGACCCCAGACCCATGACCCCAGACCCATGACCCCAGACCCATGACCCCAGACCCATGACCCCAGACCCATGACCCCAGACCCATGACCCCAGACCCATGACCCCAGACCCATGACCCCAGACCCATGACCCCAGACCCATGACCCCAGACCCATGACCCCAGACCCATGACCCCAGACCCATGACCCCAGACCCATGACCCCAGACCCATGACCCCAGACCCATGACCCCAGACCCATGACCCCAGACCCATGACCCCAGACCCATGACCCCAGACCCATGACCCCAGACCCATGACCCCAGACCCATGACCCCAGACCCATGACCCCAGACCCATGACCCCAGACCCATGACCCCAGACCCATGACCCCAGACCCATGACCCCAGACCCATGACCCCAGACCCATGACCCCAGACCCATGACCCCAGACCCATGACCCCAGACCCATGACCCCAGACCCATGACCCCAGACCCATGACCCCAGACCCATGACCCCAGACCCATGACCCCAGACCCATGACCCCAGACCCATGACCCCAGACCCATGACCCCAGACCCATGACCCCAGACCCATGACCCCAGACCCATGACCCCAGACCCATGACCCCAGACCCATGACCCCAGACCCATGACCCCAGACCCATGACCCCAGACCCATGACCCCAGACCCATGACCCCAGACCCATGACCCCAGACCCATGACCCCAGACCCATGACCCCAGACCCATGACCCCAGACCCATGACCCCAGACCCATGACCCCAGACCCATGACCCCAGACCCATGACCCCAGACCCATGACCCCAGACCCATGACCCCAGACCCATGACCCCAGACCCATGACCCCAGACCCATGACCCCAGACCCATGACCCCAGACCCATGACCCCAGACCCATGACCCCAGACCCATGACCCCAGACCCATGACCCCAGACCCATGACCCCAGACCCATGACCCCAGACCCATGACCCCAGACCCATGACCCCAGACCCATGACCCCAGACCCATGACCCCAGACCCATGACCCCAGACCCATGACCCCAGACCCATGACCCCAGACCCATGACCCCAGACCCATGACCCCAGACCCATGACCCCAGACCCATGACCCCAGACCCATGACCCCAGACCCATGACCCCAGACCCATGACCCCAGACCCATGACCCCAGACCCATGACCCCAGACCCATGACCCCAGACCCATGACCCCAGACCCATGACCCCAGACCCATGACCCCAGACCCATGACCCCAGACCCATGACCCCAGACCCATGACCCCAGACCCATGACCCCAGACCCATGACCCCAGACCCATGACCCCAGACCCATGACCCCAGACCCATGACCCCAGACCCATGACCCCAGACCCATGACCCCAGACCCATGACCCCAGACCCATGACCCCAGACCCATGACCCCAGACCCATGACCCCAGACCCATGACCCCAGACCCATGACCCCAGACCCATGACCCCAGACCCATGACCCCAGACCCATGACCCCAGACCCATGACCCCAGACCCATGACCCCAGACCCATGACCCCAGACCCATGACCCCAGACCCATGACCCCAGACCCATGACCCCAGACCCATGACCCCAGACCCATGACCCCAGACCCATGACCCCAGACCCATGACCCCAGACCCATGACCCCAGACCCATGACCCCAGACCCATGACCCCAGACCCATGACCCCAGACCCATGACCCCAGACCCATGACCCCAGACCCATGACCCCAGACCCATGACCCCAGACCCATGACCCCAGACCCATGACCCCAGACCCATGACCCCAGACCCATGACCCCAGACCCATGACCCCAGACCCATGACCCCAGACCCATGACCCCAGACCCATGACCCCAGACCCATGACCCCAGACCCATGACCCCAGACCCATGACCCCAGACCCATGACCCCAGACCCATGACCCCAGACCCATGACCCCAGACCCATGACCCCAGACCCATGACCCCAGACCCATGACCCCAGACCCATGACCCCAGACCCATGACCCCAGACCCATGACCCCAGACCCATGACCCCAGACCCATGACCCCAGACCCATGACCCCAGACCCATGACCCCAGACCCATGACCCCAGACCCATGACCCCAGACCCATGACCCCAGACCCATGACCCCAGACCCATGACCCCAGACCCATGACCCCAGACCCATGACCCCAGACCCATGACCCCAGACCCATGACCCCAGACCCATGACCCCAGACCCATGACCCCAGACCCATGACCCCAGACCCATGACCCCAGACCCATGACCCCAGACCCATGACCCCAGACCCATGACCCCAGACCCATGACCCCAGACCCATGACCCCAGACCCATGACCCCAGACCCATGACCCCAGACCCATGACCCCAGACCCATGACCCCAGACCCATGACCCCAGACCCATGACCCCAGACCCATGACCCCAGACCCATGACCCCAGACCCATGACCCCAGACCCATGACCCCAGACCCATGACCCCAGACCCATGACCCCAGACCCATGACCCCAGACCCATGACCCCAGACCCATGACCCCAGACCCATGACCCCAGACCCATGACCCCAGACCCATGACCCCAGACCCATGACCCCAGACCCATGACCCCAGACCCATGACCCCAGACCCATGACCCCAGACCCATGACCCCAGACCCATGACCCCAGACCCATGACCCCAGACCCATGACCCCAGACCCATGACCCCAGACCCATGACCCCAGACCCATGACCCCAGACCCATGACCCCAGACCCATGACCCCAGACCCATGACCCCAGACCCATGACCCCAGACCCATGACCCCAGACCCATGACCCCAGACCCATGACCCCAGACCCATGACCCCAGACCCATGACCCCAGACCCATGACCCCAGACCCATGACCCCAGACCCATGACCCCAGACCCATGACCCCAGACCCATGACCCCAGACCCATGACCCCAGACCCATGACCCCAGACCCATGACCCCAGACCCATGACCCCAGACCCATGACCCCAGACCCATGACCCCAGACCCATGACCCCAGACCCATGACCCCAGACCCATGACCCCAGACCCATGACCCCAGACCCATGACCCCAGACCCATGACCCCAGACCCATGACCCCAGACCCATGACCCCAGACCCATGACCCCAGACCCATGACCCCAGACCCATGACCCCAGACCCATGACCCCAGACCCATGACCCCAGACCCATGACCCCAGACCCATGACCCCAGACCCATGACCCCAGACCCATGACCCCAGACCCATGACCCCAGACCCATGACCCCAGACCCATGACCCCAGACCCATGACCCCAGACCCATGACCCCAGACCCATGACCCCAGACCCATGACCCCAGACCCATGACCCCAGACCCATGACCCCAGACCCATGACCCCAGACCCATGACCCCAGACCCATGACCCCAGACCCATGACCCCAGACCCATGACCCCAGACCCATGACCCCAGACCCATGACCCCAGACCCATGACCCCAGACCCATGACCCCAGACCCATGACCCCAGACCCATGACCCCAGACCCATGACCCCAGACCCATGACCCCAGACCCATGACCCCAGACCCATGACCCCAGACCCATGACCCCAGACCCATGACCCCAGACCCATGACCCCAGACCCATGACCCCAGACCCATGACCCCAGACCCATGACCCCAGACCCATGACCCCAGACCCATGACCCCAGACCCATGACCCCAGACCCATGACCCCAGACCCATGACCCCAGACCCATGACCCCAGACCCATGACCCCAGACCCATGACCCCAGACCCATGACCCCAGACCCATGACCCCAGACCCATGACCCCAGACCCATGACCCCAGACCCATGACCCCAGACCCATGACCCCAGACCCATGACCCCAGACCCATGACCCCAGACCCATGACCCCAGACCCATGACCCCAGACCCATGACCCCAGACCCATGACCCCAGACCCATGACCCCAGACCCATGACCCCAGACCCATGACCCCAGACCCATGACCCCAGACCCATGACCCCAGACCCATGACCCCAGACCCATGACCCCAGACCCATGACCCCAGACCCATGACCCCAGACCCATGACCCCAGACCCATGACCCCAGACCCATGACCCCAGACCCATGACCCCAGACCCATGACCCCAGACCCATGACCCCAGACCCATGACCCCAGACCCATGACCCCAGACCCATGACCCCAGACCCATGACCCCAGACCCATGACCCCAGACCCATGACCCCAGACCCATGACCCCAGACCCATGACCCCAGACCCATGACCCCAGACCCATGACCCCAGACCCATGACCCCAGACCCATGACCCCAGACCCATGACCCCAGACCCATGACCCCAGACCCATGACCCCAGACCCATGACCCCAGACCCATGACCCCAGACCCATGACCCCAGACCCATGACCCCAGACCCATGACCCCAGACCCATGACCCCAGACCCATGACCCCAGACCCATGACCCCAGACCCATGACCCCAGACCCATGACCCCAGACCCATGACCCCAGACCCATGACCCCAGACCCATGACCCCAGACCCATGACCCCAGACCCATGACCCCAGACCCATGACCCCAGACCCATGACCCCAGACCCATGACCCCAGACCCATGACCCCAGACCCATGACCCCAGACCCATGACCCCAGACCCATGACCCCAGACCCATGACCCCAGACCCATGACCCCAGACCCATGACCCCAGACCCATGACCCCAGACCCATGACCCCAGACCCATGACCCCAGACCCATGACCCCAGACCCATGACCCCAGACCCATGACCCCAGACCCATGACCCCAGACCCATGACCCCAGACCCATGACCCCAGACCCATGACCCCAGACCCATGACCCCAGACCCATGACCCCAGACCCATGACCCCAGACCCATGACCCCAGACCCATGACCCCAGACCCATGACCCCAGACCCATGACCCCAGACCCATGACCCCAGACCCATGACCCCAGACCCATGACCCCAGACCCATGACCCCAGACCCATGACCCCAGACCCATGACCCCAGACCCATGACCCCAGACCCATGACCCCAGACCCATGACCCCAGCCAGACCCAGACCCATGACCCCAGACCCATGACCCCAGACCCATGACCCCAGACCCATGACCCCAGACCCATGACCCCAGACCCATGACCCCAGACCCATGACCCCAGACCCATGACCCCAGACCCATGACCCCAGACCCATGACCCCAGACCCATGACCCCAGACCCATGACCCCAGACCCATGACCCCAGACCCATGACCCCAGACCCATGACCCCAGACCCATGACCCCAGACCCATGACCCCAGACCCATGACCCCAGACCCATGACCCCAGACCCATGACCCCAGACCCATGACCCCAGACCCATGACCCCAGACCCATGACCCCAGACCCATGACCCCAGACCCATGACCCCAGACCCATGACCCCAGACCCATGACCCCAGACCCATGACCCCAGACCCATGACCCCAGACCCATGACCCCAGACCCATGACCCCAGACCCATGACCCCAGACCCATGACCCCAGACCCATGACCCCAGACCCATGACCCCAGACCCATGACCCCAGACCCATGACCCCAGACCCATGACCCCAGACCCATGACCCCAGACCCATGACCCCAGACCCATGACCCCAGACCCATGACCCCAGACCCATGACCCCAGACCCATGACCCCAGACCCATGACCCCAGACCCATGACCCCAGACCCATGACCCCAGACCCATGACCCCAGACCCATGACCCCAGACCCATGACCCCAGACCCATGACCCCAGACCCATGACCCCAGACCCATGACCCCAGACCCATGACCCCAGACCCATGACCCCAGACCCATGACCCCAGACCCATGACCCCAGACCCATGACCCCAGACCCATGACCCCAGACCCATGACCCCAGACCCATGACCCCAGACCCATGACCCCAGACCCATGACCCCAGACCCATGACCCCAGACCCATGACCCCAGACCCATGACCCCAGACCCATGACCCCAGACCCATGACCCCAGACCCATGACCCCAGACCCATGACCCCAGACCCATGACCCCAGACCCATGACCCCAGACCCATGACCCCAGACCCATGACCCCAGACCCATGACCCCAGACCCATGACCCCAGACCCATGACCCCAGACCCATGACCCCAGACCCATGACCCCAGACCCATGACCCCAGACCCATGACCCCAGACCCATGACCCCAGACCCATGACCCCAGACCCATGACCCCAGACCCATGACCCCAGACCCATGACCCCAGACCCATGACCCCAGACCCATGACCCCAGACCCATGACCCCAGACCCATGACCCCAGACCCATGACCCCAGACCCATGACCCCAGACCCATGACCCCAGACCCATGACCCCAGACCCATGACCCCAGACCCATGACCCCAGACCCATGACCCCAGACCCATGACCCCAGACCCATGACCCCAGACCCATGACCCCAGACCCATGACCCCAGACCCATGACCCCAGACCCATGACCCCAGACCCATGACCCCAGACCCATGACCCCAGACCCATGACCCCAGACCCATGACCCCAGACCCATGACCCCAGACCCATGACCCCAGACCCATGACCCCAGACCCATGACCCCAGACCCATGACCCCAGACCCATGACCCCAGACCCATGACCCCAGACCCATGACCCCAGACCCATGACCCCAGACCCATGACCCCAGACCCATGACCCCAGACCCATGACCCCAGACCCATGACCCCAGACCCATGACCCCAGACCCATGACCCCAGACCCATGACCCCAGACCCATGACCCCAGACCCATGACCCCAGACCCATGACCCCAGACCCATGACCCCAGACCCATGACCCCAGACCCATGACCCCAGACCCATGACCCCAGACCCATGACCCCAGACCCATGACCCCAGACCCATGACCCCAGACCCATGACCCCAGACCCATGACCCCAGACCCATGACCCCAGACCCATGACCCCAGACCCATGACCCCAGACCCATGACCCCAGACCCATGACCCCAGACCCATGACCCCAGACCCATGACCCCAGACCCATGACCCCAGACCCATGACCCCAGACCCATGACCCCAGACCCATGACCCCAGACCCATGACCCCAGACCCATGACCCCAGACCCATGACCCCAGACCCATGACCCCAGACCCATGACCCCAGACCCATGACCCCAGACCCATGACCCCAGACCCATGACCCCAGACCCATGACCCCAGACCCATGACCCCAGACCCATGACCCCAGACCCATGACCCCAGACCCATGACCCCAGACCCATGACCCCAGACCCATGACCCCAGACCCATGACCCCAGACCCATGACCCCAGACCCATGACCCCAGACCCATGACCCCAGACCCATGACCCCAGACCCATGACCCCAGACCCATGACCCCAGACCCATGACCCCAGACCCATGACCCCAGACCCATGACCCCAGACCCATGACCCCAGACCCATGACCCCAGACCCATGACCCCAGACCCATGACCCCAGACCCATGACCCCAGACCCATGACCCCAGACCCATGACCCCAGACCCATGACCCCAGACCCATGACCCCAGACCCATGACCCCAGACCCATGACCCCAGACCCATGACCCCAGACCCATGACCCCAGACCCATGACCCCAGACCCATGACCCCAGACCCATGACCCCAGACCCATGACCCCAGACCCATGACCCCAGACCCATGACCCCAGACCCATGACCCCAGACCCATGACCCCAGACCCATGACCCCAGACCCATGACCCCAGACCCATGACCCCAGACCCATGACCCCAGACCCATGACCCCAGACCCATGACCCCAGACCCATGACCCCAGACCCATGACCCCAGACCCATGACCCCAGACCCATGACCCCAGACCCATGACCCCAGACCCATGACCCCAGACCCATGACCCCAGACCCATGACCCCAGACCCATGACCCCAGACCCATGACCCCAGACCCATGACCCCAGACCCATGACCCCAGACCCATGACCCCAGACCCATGACCCCAGACCCATGACCCCAGACCCATGACCCCAGACCCATGACCCCAGACCCATGACCCCAGACCCATGACCCCAGACCCATGACCCCAGACCCATGACCCCAGACCCATGACCCCAGACCCATGACCCCAGACCCATGACCCCAGACCCATGACCCCAGACCCATGACCCCAGACCCATGACCCCAGACCCATGACCCCAGACCCATGACCCCAGACCCATGACCCCAGACCCATGACCCCAGACCCATGACCCCAGACCCATGACCCCAGACCCATGACCCCAGACCCATGACCCCAGACCCATGACCCCAGACCCATGACCCCAGACCCATGACCCCAGACCCATGACCCCAGACCCATGACCCCAGACCCATGACCCCAGACCCATGACCCCAGACCCATGACCCCAGACCCATGACCCCAGACCCATGACCCCAGACCCATGACCCCAGACCCATGACCCCAGACCCATGACCCCAGACCCATGACCCCAGACCCATGACCCCAGACCCATGACCCCAGACCCATGACCCCAGACCCATGACCCCAGACCCATGACCCCAGACCCATGACCCCAGACCCATGACCCCAGACCCATGACCCCAGACCCATGACCCCAGACCCATGACCCCAGACCCATGACCCCAGACCCATGACCCCAGACCCATGACCCCAGACCCATGACCCCAGACCCATGACCCCAGACCCATGACCCCAGACCCATGACCCCAGACCCATGACCCCAGACCCATGACCCCAGACCCATGACCCCAGACCCATGACCCCAGACCCATGACCCCAGACCCATGACCCCAGACCCATGACCCCAGACCCATGACCCCAGACCCATGACCCCAGACCCATGACCCCAGACCCATGACCCCAGACCCATGACCCCAGACCCATGACCCCAGACCCATGACCCCAGACCCATGACCCCAGACCCATGACCCCAGACCCATGACCCCAGACCCATGACCCCAGACCCATGACCCCAGACCCATGACCCCAGACCCATGACCCCAGACCCATGACCCCAGACCCATGACCCCAGACCCATGACCCCAGACCCATGACCCCAGACCCATGACCCCAGACCCATGACCCCAGACCCATGACCCCAGACCCCATGACCCCAGACCCATGACCCCAGACCCATGACCCCAGACCCATGACCCCAGACCCATGACCCCAGACCCATGACCCCAGACCCATGACCCCAGACCCATGACCCCAGACCCATGACCCCAGACCCATGACCCCAGACCCATGACCCCAGACCCATGACCCCAGACCCATGACCCCAGACCCATGACCCCAGACCCATGACCCCAGACCCATGACCCCAGACCCATGACCCAGACCCATGACCCCAGACCCATGACCCCAGACACATGACCCCAGACACATGACACCCAGACCCATGACCCCAGACCCATGACCCCAGACCCATGACCCCAGACCCATGACCCCAGACCATGACCCCAGACCCATGACCCCAGACCCATGACCCCAGACCCATGATCCCAGACCATGACCCCAGACCCATGACCCCAGACCCATGACCCCAGACCCATGACCCCAGACCCATGACCCCAGACCCATGACCCCAGACCCATGACCCAGACCCCATGACCCCAGACCCATGACCCCAGACCCATGACCCCAGACCCATGACCCCAGACCCCATGACCCCAGACCCATGACCCCAGACCCATGACCGCAGACTCATGACCCCAGACTCATGACCCCAGACCCATGACCCCAGACCCATGACCCCAGACCCATGACCCCAGACCCATGACCCCAGACCCATGACCCCAGACCCATGACCCCAGACCCATGACCCCAGACCCATGACCCCAGACCCATGACCCCAGACCCATGACCCCAGACCCATGACCCCAGACCCATGACCCCCAGACCCATGACCCAGACCCATGACCCCAGACCCATGACCCCAGACCCATGACCCCAGACCCATGACCCCAGACCAATGACCCCAGACCCATGACCCCAGACCCATGACCCCAGACCCATGACCCCAGACCCATGACCCCAGACCCATGACCCCAGACCCATGACCCCAGACCCATGACCCCAGACCCATGACCCCAGACCCATGACCCCAGGCCCCATGACCCCAGACCCATGACCCCAGACCCATGACCCCAGACCCATGACCCCAGACCCATGACCCCAGACCCATGACCCCAGACCCATGACCCCAGACCCATGACC
The DNA here is from genome assembly GCA_944738655.2 of Andrena hattorfiana. Taxonomy (NCBI): domain Eukaryota; kingdom Metazoa; phylum Arthropoda; class Insecta; order Hymenoptera; family Andrenidae; genus Andrena; species Andrena hattorfiana. Next base: position 69,258,650 of record OX122889.2, read on the forward strand.
CCAGACCCATGACCCCAGACCCATGACCCCAGACCCATGACCCCAGACCCATGACCCCAGACCCATGACCCCAGACCCATGACCCCAGACCCATGACCCCAGACCCATGACCCCAGACCCATGACCCCAGACCCATGACCCCAGACCCATGACCCCAGACCCATGACCCCAGACCCATGACCCCAGACCCATGACCCCAGACCCATGACCCCAGACCCATGACCCCAGACCCATGACCCCAGACCCATGACCCCAGACCCATGACCCCAGACCCATGACCCCAGACCCATGACCCCAGACCCATGACCCCAGACCCATGACCCCAGACCCATGACCCCAGACCCATGACCCCAGACCCATGACCCCAGACCCATGACCCCAGACCCATGACCCCAGACCCATGACCCCAGACCCATGACACCAGACCCATGACCCCAGACCCAACACCCTGGACCCATGACCCCGGACCCATGACCCCGGACCCATGACCCCGGACCCATGACCCCGGACCCATGACCCCGGACCCATGACCCCGGACCCATGACCCCGGACCCATGACCCCGGACCCATGACCCCGGACCCATGACCCCAGACCCATGACCCCAGACCCATGACCCCAGACCCATGAACCCAGACCAATGACCCCAGACCCATGACCCCAGACCCATGACCCCAGACCCATGACCCCAGACCCATGACCCCAGACCCATGACCCCAGACCCATGACCCCAGACCCATGACCCCAGACCCTTGACCCCAGACCCATGACCCCAGACCCATGACCCCAGACCCATGATCCCAGACCCATGACCCCAGACCCATGACCCCAGACCCATGACCCCAGGCCCATGACCCCAGACCCATGACCCCAGACCCATGACCGCAGACTCATGACCCCAGACTCATGACCCCAGACCCATGACCCCAGACCCATGACCCCAGACCCATGACCCCAGACCCATGACCCCAGACCCATGACCCCAGACCCATGACCCCAGACCCATGACCCCAGACCCATGACCCCAGACCCATGACCCCAGGCCCATGACCCCAGACCCATGACCCCAGACCCATGACCCCAGACCCATGACCCCAGACCCATGACCCCAGACCCATGACCCCAGACCCATGACCCCAGACCCATGACCCCAGACCCATGACCCCAGACCCATGACCCCAGACCCATGACCCCAGACCCATGACCCCAGACCCATGACCCCAGACCCATGACCCCAGACCCATGACCCCAGACCCATGACCCCAGACCCATGACCCCAGACCCATGACCCCAGACCCATGACCCCAGACCCATGACCCCAGACCCATGACCCCAGACCCATGACCCCAGACCCATGACCCCAGACCCATGACCCCAGACCCATGACCCCAGACCCATGACCCCAGACCCATGACCCCAGACCCATGACCCCAGACCCATGACCCCAGACCCATGACCCCAGACCCATGACCCCAGACCCATGACCCCAGACCCATGACCCCAGACCCATGACCCCAGACCCATGACCCCAGACCCATGACCCCAGACCCATGACCCCAGACCCATGACCCCAGACCCATGACCCCAGACCCATGACCCCAGACCCATGACCCCAGACCCATGACCCCAGACCCATGACCCCAGACCCATGACCCCAGACCCATGACCCCAGACCCATGACCCCAGACCCATGACCCCAGACCCAACACCCTGGACCCATGACCCCGGACACATGACCCCGGACCCATGACCCCGGACCCATGACCCCGGACCCATGACCCCGGACCCATGACCCCGGACCCATGACACCAGACCCATGACCCCGACCCATGACCCCGACCCATGACCCCAGACCCATGACCCCAGACCCATGACCCCAGACCCATGACCCCAGACCCATGACCCCAGACCCATGACCCCCGACCCATGACCCCGGACCCATGACCCCAGACCCATGACCCCAGACCCATGACCCCAGACCCATGACCCCAGACACATGACCCCAGACACATGACCCCAGACCCATGACCCCAGACCCATGACCCCAGACCCATGACCCCAGACCCATGACCCCAGACCCATGACCCCAGACCCATGACCCCAGACCCATGACCCCAGACCCATGATCCCAGACCCATGACCCCAGACCCATGACCCCAGACCCATGACCCCAGGCCCATGACCCCAGACCCATGACCCCAGACCCATGACCCCAGACCCATGACCGCAGACTCATGACCCCAGACTCATGACCCCAGACCCATGACCCCAGACCCATGACCCCAGACCCATGACCACAGACCCATGACCCCAGACCCATGACCCCAGACCCATGACCCCAGACCCATGACCCCAGACCCATGACCCCAGACCCATGACCCCAGACCCATGACCCCAGACCCATGACCCCAGACCCATGACCCCAGACCCATGACCCCAGACCCATGACCCCAGACCCATGACCCCAGACCCATGACCCCAGACCCATGACCCCAGACCCATGACCCCAGACCCATGACCCCAGACCCATGACCCCAGACCCATGACCCCAGACCCATGACCCCAGACCCATGACCCCAGACCCATGACCCCAGACCCATGACCCCAGACCCATGACCCCAGACCCATGACCCCAGACCCATGACCCCAGACCCATGACCCCAGACCCATGACCCCAGACCCATGACCCCAGACCCATGACCCCAGACCCATGACCCCAGACCCATGACCCCAGACCCATGACCCCAGACCCATGACCCCAGACCCATGACCCCAGACCCATGACCCCAGACCCATGACCCCAGACCCATGACCCCAGACCCATGACCCCAGACCCAACACCCTGGACCCAACACCCTGGACCCATGACCCCGGACCCATGACCCCGGACCCATGACCCCGGACCCATGACCCCGGACCCATGACCCCGGACCCATGACCCCGGACCCATGACCCCGGACCCATGACCCCGGACCCATGACCCCGGACCCATGACCCCGGACCCATGACCCCGGACCCATGACCCCGGACCCATGACCCCGACCCATGACCCCAGACCCATGACCCCAGACCCATGACCCCAGACCCATGACCCCAGACCCATGACCCCAGACCCATGACCCCAGACCCATGACCCCAGACCCATGACCCCAGACCCATGACCCCAGACCCATGACCCCAGACCCATGACCCCAGACCCATGACCCCAGACCCATGACCCCAGACCCATGACCCCAGACCCATGACCCCAGACCCATGACCCCAGACCCATGACCCCAGACCCATGACCCCAGACCCATGACCCCAGACCCATGACCCCAGACCCATGACCCCAGACCCATGACCCCAGACCCATGATCCCAGACCCATGACCCCAGACCCATGACCCCAGACCCATGACCCCAGACCCATGACCCCAGGCCCATGACCCCAGACCCATGACCCCAGACCCATGACCGCAGACTCATGACCCCAGACTCATGACCCCAGACCCATGACCCCAGACCCATGACCACAGACCCATGACCCCAGACCCATGACCCCAGACCCATGACCCCAGACCCATGACCCCAGACCCATGACCCCAGACCCATGACCCCAGACCCATGACCCCAGACCCATGACCCCAGACCCATGACCCCAGACCCATGACCCCAGACCCATGACCCCAGACCCATGACCCCAGACCCATGACCCCAGACCCATGACCCCAGACCCATGACCCCAGACCCATGACCCCAGACCCATGACCCCAGACCCATGACCCCAGACCCATGACCCCAGACCCATGACCCCAGACCCATGACCCCAGACCCATGACCCCAGACCCATGACCCCAGACCCATGACCCCAGACCCATGACCCCAGACCCATGACCCCAGACCCATGACCCCAGACCCATGACCCCAGACCCATGACCCCAGACCCATGACCCCAGACCCATGACCCCAGACCCATGACCCCAGACCCATGACCCCAGACCCATGACCCCAGACCCATGACCCCAGACCCATGACCCCAGACCCATGACCCCAGACCCATGACCCCAGACCCATGACCCCAGACCCATGACCCCAGACCCATGACCCCAGACCCATGACCCCAGACCCATGACCCCAGACCCATGACCCCAGACCCATGACCCCAGACCCATGACCCCAGACCCATGACCCCAGACCCAACACCCTGGACCCATGACCCCGGACCCATGACCCCGGACCCATGACCCCGGACCCATGACCCCGGACCCATGACCCCGGACCCATGACCCCAGACCCATGACCCCAGACCCATGACCCCAGACCCATGACCCCAGACCCATGACCCCAGACCCATGACCCCAGACCCATGACCCCAGACCCATGACCCCAGACCCATGACCCCAGACCCATGACCCCAGACCCATGACCCCAGACCCATGACCCCAGACCCATGACCCCAGACCCATGACCCCAGACCCATGACCCCAGACCCATGACCCCAGACCCATGACCCCAGACCCATGACCCCAGACCCATGACCCCAGACCCATGACCCCAGACCCATGACCCCAGACCCATGACCCCAGACCCATGACCCCAGACCCATGACCCCAGACCCATGACCCCAGACCCATGACCCCAGACCCATGACCCCAGACCCATGACCCCAGACCCATGACCCCAGACCCATGACCCCAGACCCATGACCCCAGACCCATGACCCCAGACCCATGACCCCAGACCCATGACCCCAGACCCATGACCCCAGACCCATGACCCCAGACCCATGACCCCAGACCCATGACCCCAGACCCATGACCCCAGACCCATGACCCCAGACCCATGACCCCAGACCCATGACCCCAGACCCATGACCCCAGACCCATGACCCCAGACCCATGACCCCAGACCCATGACCCCAGACCCATGACCCCAGACCCGTGACCCCAGACCCGTGACCCCAGACCCGTGACCCCAGACCCGTGACCCCAGACCCGTGACCCCAGACCCGTGACCCCAGACCCGTGACCCCAGACCCGTGACCCCAGACCCGTGACCCCAGACCCGTGACCCCAGACCCGTGACCCCAGACCCGTGACCCCAGACCCGTGACCCCAGACCCGTGACCCCAGACCCGTGACCCCAGACCCATGACCCCAGACCCATGACCCCAGACCCATGACCCCAGACCCATGACCCCAGACCCATGACCCCAGACCCATGACCCCA